>CP144698.1:5935000-6542500 GCA_036885675.1 Vigna mungo
TTGGATGGGGAAGAAAATACCATCCACCCAACTAGAACTAACGATTAGACTCAGAGGAGATGACGAAAGACACATGCAAGCATAACACAGCTTGCATGCAAATGAAACGTGCAGAAAACACCAAGAACAAGAGAGACCACTTACCAAAGATTGAACCAGTAACTAAGAGAAGATTCAGCAGCTTCAAACTACAGATAGACTCAGTATTGAGTAGCTTGAATTAATGGAAATTTAGAGAGAATTTGTAGAGAGAAGGAGGAGAAAAGATTGTTTTAGAGAGATGCAAATTCTGAGAAATAATGAGATGAGTTGCGGTTTGGAAGTTTCTATAAAATGCTTAGTCTCTTTACTATTAAGACATCTGTCCCTCCCTTACACATGTTATTTTCAAGAGTTAACGGTGTATAATATATTTACACTATAAGTACAATAGACAGTATCTATTATAGATTTTACAATGTGAAATATATTTATGAACTATACAATTTATAATATTTTTGGATTATAAGTACAATAGACAATATCTATTATGGATTTTACAATGTAAAATATATTTCTGAACTATACAATTTATAATATTTTTGGATTCAAAATTACATTTTTCAAGTTGTAAAATTAAAAAAATATAAATATATTTTTAAATCTAAAAAATATTTTAAATAACATATTTCAAAAAATTATGATATATTTCTAAATTTAAAAATATTTTTGTTTTAATTTTAGAATATGATTTTAGACTATTAATCTAACCATCTGACTTAGTGAATATCCCGTCAATTAGATGCGGTGGAGGAATTCATAAGTTATTTACTTCAATCATTAACTTCATTTTTTTTTTATCTTCTGAATGTCCAATTCACATATTACAACCAACTACCCTGCACCTTTTTTTTCCCTGTATTTTTACGTAGCTTCTAAATTTCATTAAAATTGTATTAAATACCCTACACCCTCTTTTTTAAATACATTCATAACAGTAAAGTCCGAAAGATATTTTTGGATTCGGAAACATATATTACATTATATTTAAAAAAATTATATTTAAATATATATATATATATATATATATATTCTGAAAGACATTTCTAAATCTAGAAAGATATTCTAAGATGTGAATCCGGAATATATTTTTAAATACATTTCTTCAATTTGAAAATATGTTTCTATCTGAAAATACTTTTTATCGTACAATCTATATTATACTTTTGAAAAAAAAGTCAAATTCTAAAGTTTATACTTCAAAAAGATATTTTTAAAAATAAAAATGTTCTAGATTGTACCATTCAAAATATATAGATTTTACATCTTCCACAAAAAAGTACACCCAGTTTCTTTTGCATGTTTACACCCCCAAATTAGAGACACTGTTATTAGACATGTCACTTTGAGACTACTATGGTGCAAAAAATTTATAAACATGCAACTAAATTAAAAAAATAATAATAATCTCAAAAAATTTATAAATATTTGAGACTTTTTTTTTATTTCTTTTTAATTTGTAGCAGACTCCAATGACCTTTTCATTCTCATGCATAGTTTATATAATGTGTGTGTAAACCCATCATCACCACTTTTGTGACCTGTTTCATTCATAGTTTATATACCTGTATACCAATAAATCATCCTTTCCTCTTTTTTATATTTGATAACCAATTAGACTTCCATTAGACCCACCTCAATTATCCAGAAGGAAAAGGACAATTTATAACTAAAAATGGTAAAGAAATAGTTGTATTGTCATGTTTTATTGTATTAATTATTCTCAATTAGGGATTACTTTATAACCACTAATAATAGGAATTGTTCACACCCAACTAATGTCAATGAAATTTAGCTGGTTCAACAGAGTTTTAGAATTTTAATTTTATATATATCTTCCACTGTTTATCATTAATCTGTTTTTTTTTCTCAATTTGTCAATCTCTCATTTCCCAACAAAAACTCTCAATTATGGAATATTCAATTACGACAGACTAGAATTATAAAAATTTATTACTAATTTGATTTGAAACAACCAAAACACTATAAAACTCCATGATTGTTGTTGCTTGATGTGATGTGGCACATTTTGACCTGAATATGATCCTTATTTTGGTCATAAAGTAGATCATCCTTGATATTTAAAATCACATAAAATCTAATCTAGTAAGTTTTATAAGCATATTACCAATAAATATGATTTTCTTTTACATTTTAAAGTACGTCAAACAATTTGTTGCATCAAGTAGGTGAACTGAATAAGGAATGCTTACAATTTGTTGAGTTTAAATACAAATGCAGGTAAACATAATCACAGACAAAGATGATACAACCATGGAGGAAACATTATAACAGCCATGGAGAAAACATTATGGTAAGAAAATAAAGCAACAGATACACATGTAATCTATCTATTATCAAAGCCTGAAGCTGCAAAGGTTCATCCATTAGTCTTACAATACACAAAGGAAAGAATCAAAGAGGCTTTGCACCACCACCATTCTCCTGTGCATTACTGACTGGAGTTGAAGAGCCACTCTTTTTAGAGCCACTATGGCCTGTGATTGTCCTTCCCATGAACTTCCCTGCCTTGCTCAATCCACTGCTAACGGCTCCAAAACCACTGCCAACTAGCCCTGCTCCAGCACCAATGCCACTGCCAACTAGCCCGGCACCGGCCACAACGCCACTTCCCACAAGACCGGCACCGGCCACAACACCAGTACCAACCAGTCCAACACCAGACCCTACCACCGATACTGCTCCGTCTAGTGCATCCATTGTGCTTCCTATCACTCCTGCTTCTTTCAGTTTCTTCCTTGCTTCTAGTATCTTTTTCTCTTCTTCTAGTGCAGCCAGTTGTTCTTCCTTGTTAAACTGATAGTATAAGACCTGAAATTGAAACATGATTATGATTTTCTTTCAATCAACCAAGATTGCTGCAAGTGACCAACATATAGGAGGGCTTAAATTATCCAAATGATGGTAAGATCAGAACATATGAAGGGAAGAGAAAAAACTTTATATACACCATGCAGAGCTCCATAATATTGTCACTGCCAAGTACGTCATATTATTACAAGTACCTTTATTGTCAAGGTTCCTCGATCCTTCTTATCTTTCACCTTCAGTGTATCAAGTGATGACAGCAGCCTCAACTCCATCTCCTTTTCAGTTTGGTTGTCTAGATCATTAAGGGGTACCTGCACTATTCCCAATCGCTTATCTTGCCCAATGTCTTTATCAAAAACCTGTTTGAGGAGTCATGGACATCATTTGTGTTACTTGTCTTAAACAAATCAAATTACAGAAACAATTTATGTTGAGTTATAGGGAGAAAAACATTAGATTTCAAATCAAAATAATAACTGCTATAACCCTGTAAATATGGATAAAATCTTGGGCTTGAACCAGGCTAAACAAAGACACAACTTCTGTCAATATTACAGAAACAATCACAAAATTTTGAGAAGTCAGTAATCAAACATAGATTATAATATATACCACTGATATATAGAACTGCCACTGGTGGAAGATCCAAAATTTGTTGACTTGAGGCAACAAGATATACCAACAGAATTTATGTATTAAAGAAATTCTAGTTACAAAAAGAATGGTACATGATCACAATAACAAGGTTCAAACAAATTGAGCTGTTAAACAAAAGTAATCATACTTGGAAAGAAGTACACAGTATGTTTCTAGTCCCCATGTCAGAAACAAGAGCAGGTAATTAACCAGATTTTTATTTTCACACATATTGAGCATACTTGAAAATAATTCTTTCCAATTCTTCAGTAAGTAATTGGCATAATTTAAGGGCATATATATATGAAAACAAAAACGTCACAGAATGTCCCTAAGAAATGAGGCAGAGACTTCAGAATAAAAAGGAGATAAAGTATTGGTATGGTAAAACCTCTAGAATGAGTGATTGGGTCTCCTTGTCTTCTGCAATCAACTCAAATCTCTCATTCCAAGTAGGATTCAAGTTGTTATCAACAACTTTGGTTTTATACTTGAACAATGGTCGAATATGCACAACTACATAAGGATCTGACTTTCCAATCATTTCCATATTCTTCAAAGCAGTCGCTTTCACTACAGTCACTGAAAGTTTTCCTTGGGGTTTAAGCTCCAGCTCACTGCAAGAAAACAAAAAAGGTACGGTTTATGCTGTGTGGTTGTAAACATATTTGAGCACTACATTGAAATGACATTCCCAGTTTATTTTCTTCAAAGGTAGGGTTTAGAAGAGGTTATTTGCTGGAAAGAAGTGGGAGAAACACCTGCTTACTTACAAGAGAGAATCTCATAGTGGCAGATTGATTTTCTTAAGGCTATATTGTTGTTTTGTTGCTCACACAAATTTCAAAATCAAATGTAAAATTTTGTTAGAAGGTTATAACAACATACCTATTGTTTTTTTTTTATCTGCAGTCACAGAATAAATCCAAAAGCAAAAACTTGATGATTCACATTTACCTTAGATCACAAGGAATACCACCAAGTGGAACCACAATCCTATGGGGCCATTGAAGCATGTCAGTAACAATTGAATTCACAGTATCCTATAAAATGGTGGGTAAATGTTAGAGTTATACATGCTACTTCAAAGACGCAACCAAGGGAAAGATGCAGTAGACAATAAATGACTCACATCAATCATATCTGAGATTCCAGGAATAGCTGTTAAACTTCCACCAACAGCTTTCAGAGTATAGTCAATCCTTGGCTTTGGCTGATTATATTTAAATGGAAAAGTCAGAATTCAGAGAGTGAAAATAAGTTTAGTGGGGATCATGTGGCAAGGCTGATACAAGTTTTAAAGAATCAACTAAAATACACATTTAGGCCAAAAATAGAATAGTTTTTGGTTATTAACCGTAGTTTCCCCCATTCACAATCTTTGAGAAGTTTATTATCCTAATAATGTCCCTAACTTAATGACTCTGGCAATTCACTTAAATTGATATCTAAATACATTTAACACGTTTGATATGAAGGGACACTCTTTATCTATCTTTTTTGTTCTTTTTTTCTTAATCAACCTTATCATTTTATCTTTTTCCTTTCCCTCCTTGTAAAGATTACCTCAGCAAGTAGAGCTACAACAACTGCAGAAATGCAAGGGATCTCTTCAGAAAGTTGGAATATAACACGGATAATGGTGAAAACCTGTAGATCCTTCAACTGAAACCAAAGGCAATAATAATACTCTAATGTTGACAAATTGTACAAGGAAAGTTATGAAATTCAAGGGAAAATTACACTGCCAAGCTAAGTCTTACCTGAATAGGGATTGATGCAACAAGTGCAGCCTCAACAGCCAAAATAATACTAGGATCACCACCCCAACGGAAATCAATATCCATTATGATTTGACCTTTGGTAAGACTCTGAACACGAATACCTGCATGGATGAAGAATTATGCATATACAGATTCTTAATTTATGAAATGAGAGGAAAATTTGATAAAGGGAAAGAAACACAATAATTTTAATCGGTTTTATTGAATGCTATGCACCTAAGTCAGCAGTAGAATAAGATATTCATCACTTATGTTGAGTATGAAAAGAAAGATTTCTTTATCCTTGAGCCACATTAAACTTAAGATTTCTTTTACCATCCATGTCATCTAGTTGCCTTTAGGACCAATTTGTTAAAGATGAATAAAAAAAGTAATTCTGATATAAAATAGTCTAGATATATTTCAGATTAAAAAAAAACTAATTTATGTTGATTAAAAACAGCTGATTTAAATAAGATTTGAATCATAGTTTCAGAAATTTTTACAACCAAATGTGCCCAAGGTCAACCTTGGCTTCATGTTGAGGAATTAATTCTGAGTCCAAATTTGATCATAAATTAAATCAACTTTAGGTAGTTTTTATGTTGGATAAAAAAAATACACTTTTTGCTAGTACCCTTTGCAATAAAAACTACATCCAAAAACATAGATCACATCACTTCAAATGAATTTTGTAAAATCAAATTCCATTCAAAAACAATTTTTCAACTATCGCCCAAAACAGTTAAATTATTGATCCAATTAGTAATTGAATAAATTACTTGTTTCCCCAAATTTAGAATGATAAATGGGAACAGTATATATGTTATAGATATTATGTAACTAGTTAAAAACATCCTGGTTTCCTCCCTCTAAATAGCTTCCAAATTGGCTTCCATCATCTTGATTTCTCACCCATCAATCCTCGGTGGGAAGCAAGAAACCATACGCAGAGTATCAGTTTATTTACAAGTTAAAAAAATCTGTTTTCTTAAAAAACATCGTTAGCTCCAGAGTTTTGGTCATGGCTCCAACACTGATCTAACAAGATTTTTGCTTTCAAATTATGGATTGCAATATATGAGCGCATCTTTCTTTTATCTCATGGAATCCAGACAAGATTCTTTTTTTCTCTATTAAATTATTATTTGTTGATAGAAGAATATGCTAATCAGTGGACAGAATCCAATCCCAAAAAAATATAAATCCTAAACCCAAAGGGCAAAGAGATACCAATGAAAAATAGCTATAATCTTCTAACCAAATTGTTATGAACAAAAAATTCTCAAAGCTTAAGTTGTTAAGTGCAACCAGTTGTAATTGGTAAATTTACTAGAGAAAGATTGTGCGGAGGAATTACTATTGATTGCTACCTTCTATTTTTGGGGCCACATTTCCAAGTGAGAGTTTGCTGAACTTCAATGAAGTAATTCCAGGTGGTCTGTACTCTTCTAGCAGTGGTTCAACAGATTCTCTGATCACCAAAGTTGCAGCCTATGGGCAAACAAAATCCATCAATATTAAATTATGTATTTAAAGCAAAGAAGGAATACGACTCCAGATACTTGCAAGGAAATTTAAACCAAAACGAAGAGAAGGGGGTTGTGTCTAAGCATTGCATGGTTCATATTGAACAGCACATAACTAAATGCAATTTTTCATAAAACTTTTAAAAAAATATAAATAATATATATAAAATGAGAATATTTGTTGGAAATCTTAATATTTGGATTTGAACATAAATCAACCATAAAGATTACGTCAATAATAGTAGACAATTGTTCACTTATATATTCTGTTTTGATCATATATCTTCCAAAGGGGTTAGCAAGGAATGAGTGGAGACAAGTTTGTCTTTGTCCTTATCCGACAAAAAATCTTGATTAGTTAAAGAACAAACTTAAATTAAGGTATATTTTATAATGTATTTGAAGTACATAATAATTTATTAAATATAACATCATGTCTAACAGATTATTATCGATTAAATAAAAAAGTTTATTATTAATACCTAATTGTTATAAATAAATTTACTTTTTAAAGCAAAACCTTGGCTTGGGCTTGGGCTTGGGCTTGAGTTTAGGCTTGTGTTGAGGATTGAATATCTAAAGTGTAAAGTTGGCATGACCAAAATCTTTTGATGGCCAAAAAGTAAGTGACTCAATAAACTCGACAACAAACAATTTCTAGGATAGACCATAATATCATCTTAAATTCATTCAACCCTAAAAGTTAGCTAAACAGATATATATATATATATATATATATATATATATATATATATATATATATATATATATATATATATATATCACAATCATATCTCTAATTGATAAGGTATCTCCAATAAGAAATTAGAACTATAAATATGGGACATTGGATTTTATTTAAAAGGTAAAAATTAAAAGAAAACGCATATGACTACTTTAAAGAGCTTTTAATCTTGCAGTTAACTCGTCATAAAAATTGGTGGGGTTGGACAACTTTAAGATTGGTTGAAAATTTCACCCTATCTAGTGGGTTGCAGATTGGATAGGATTGACCAACCAAAATTTGAAACAAAAAGTTATAAAAAGGCATGATTCATAATTTGGCATACCAAATTATAAAATAAATAAAAAAATATAATGCCAAACTCACAAAATATTAACCTGGTAAATTGTCTATCATTATGAATTAAATAAATATATACAGAGAGTAAAGAAATAGTATAGCATTAAACCCTAAAACTTCATTAGACACTATGTTTAATAAAATAATATTTACTAAAATCAAAATATAACCAACACACTAGATTTCAAACCTTTGTACATCTATACTACTCAATAACTTCAGCTAAAATATGAAATAAACCAATCCAACCACTAAGTTGAAAGTTCTTACAGAGTAGATAAACATAACTACTACTTCATCACACTAATTTATTCTGAATATGCTATAAAAAAGATAAATAAATGTTATTACCAGATAACAAATTAACAATGTCAAATTTATGTAAAAATTAATCCTGTATACATAATCAGAAAGATAATATCAACTGATTCAATGGTTGAACTTATTATTGGTACACGAATTTTCTTGCATTGCTATTGGTAAAAAAAGATTCATGATCACGTGATAACTAATACTTAAGGAAAAAATTTCTTTCGAACATGAGTATTAAAAACAATATAGTCCAATACTAGAATTCAGAAATTATTCAAGCTTAACCCCACAAAGTCAATTTGAGGTAAGGATTTGACCAAGCTATATAAGCTCTATTTAAACCATAACTCTACTGTAATGAAATTAAACACCACTCTTGAGCCTATAACTAAGGCAGTCCTAAAGTGGTCCCAACTAAGGCATGTTAGGGGGTGAGGTCACAATTACAGAAATTTTCCAACACTCACATCTCTGGCTTGCAGTCCATAGAGTGGTTCAACAATAGATCTAGGATAAACTCCAATAACATTACAGAATTTAGATTTAATATCTAACTCAACCCTTATAATGAAAGGACTGCCAAGACTTCATAAGCTTAAGCTTTAAATGTGAGACTAAACATCACCCTAGAGACTGCAAACAAAACAGTACTAAAGAGACTGTTACTAAGGTGAACGACGACTAACCACAATTAAGATGACTTCCGAACATGTTTTTATAAAACAACAATCCCAACTAGACATTTTAGGAGCTTTTAAGTTCAAACATATAAAGCAAATCTTGTAAACTGCCAAAATTGTTGTAAATCATTATACAAATACATTACAGGGTGCAAGCATACTCACTTCTGCCACAAATGGCCAAAGTTTGGTCAGTTTCTTGTTTAGCCATTTCACCTGTAAGAGCCCATGCAAGGAAAAGTCAAGCACACTACACAATCATATAAGAATAATAGGGACAATATATAAAGTTCTTTCAAACCCACCTGTTCATATACAGGAAATGATATCCACTCAGGCAAACTTTCACCACAAATTTTCTTCAAATCATCTCTGCTAAGGGATGAAAGGAGTTTAATGTCAGCTGCCTGCAAAGCAAATAAATAATGAACGTTAATAGTGTGTTTAGCTATGAAATTTTAAGATGGTAAATCAATTTTATAGAGAATTTGGAATGCTTTATATATTTTTTGGATAAGATATTTTAAATGAAACTGTAATTTTAAAATTTCATGAATAATTAGATTTCTTAAAATTAAAGAATTTCAAATTCAACCTAGAAAGTAAAAATTTGAAATTCTTTGTATTTTCAATTCATGTGTCTTCTCTACCCTACTCTTGATTAGAACATTGTCAACTTGACTAAGATCAAGACATTACTGGGATGACTTTTTTTTATTGATGTCAACTAAAGTTTTTATGTTGATGCTTATTTAAATTTTTAGGATTACAGTTGTTGTTGTTGTAGAACACGGTTATTTTCTCGCTCGATATCAGCCAGGGTTTTATCAGCAAATTTCAGGGAGGCTATTTTCTAGCATATGACATTTATCGTGGCTATTTTTTTAATAGTATGGCAGGATTTCTTTTCTAATGCTTAATAGGAAAACTTGTGGTCAACATTAACTGATAATTTTTTTGCTCATGTCACTCGGGGAAATTTTTCAGCCAATATTGATCAAAAAGTCAATAAGACATCCATCAAGAAACAGCTTCATCAATATTAGTTGAAAAAATCTTGACGAACTATGACCAAAATTAACATCAACCGGTATCAACTAAAAACTATGATCAATATTGATATATTTAAATTATTAACAATTGTTTGATATTTAATTTTCTTTTTCTTGTTGATTTGGTGGTAATTGAAATACTTTATCCAAATGAGAAAATTTTCAACAAATTTGAATTGTTTGAAAATATTTGAAATCCGGTACAATTTTAAATGAAAACAATTCAAATTTAATGTATTTTAATGTCTTGGAAATTTTGAAATTCACTATCCAAATGTAAGGTAAGACTAGGAAAGAAATGTTTAAACAAGATATTTGTTTAAACAGAACATATGAACAGCTCAGAACACAATTTCAACTTTCTCCTTTCTCTTTATTTCTCATACCTACATACATTTCAAACTGATGTGCTCTGTTCAAAGCGGAACATTTCAAGTAATTTTTGGTCCTTTGATTTAATTTATTGATTGATAAATTTTCTTTTGAGATTTAGTTAAAAAAAAAAAAATTGAGGCTGGGGTTTAGAATCAGAACCACACATATGGCAATTTGTCATCAGATGACTTACACTTTTCATGCATTCTATATCAACTCCTTTATAAATATCGAAAAAGGGAACCTATTTCCACACATCTCATTTCTTTCCACCATTTCATTTCCATTTACTCACAAAAATACTAACACATATTGAAATTTGTATCCCTTCCCTAATATATCATTTGCAACTTTTATAATGAAATTTCATCGTAATTTTTAATCAAGCTAAAGTGACAGAATAGTCAAGCAATTACCCTGAAATTTCGAGCAAACTCATTCTTGAGATCTCACCACCGTGTTTAAATTTCCACAAATCTTTTAATATAAAAAATTACTTTATTAGAGAGCATAGAAGAATACAACTAGGAACAGAGATATACTGCAGACAACAACACATCTGAAGATTCAAGAAAGCAGCAAAGCTGCAGTTCATATAAGTCAATGCAAGCTACCGAAGGAAACAACCATGAGAAACACCAAAAAGAGGCCACAGACATAATCCTATCCCACAACAAGTTCAAGGGCAAAGAAACACTCTTAAAGTGTAAGCATGTTGTATAAACAGCACACGGCTGCAAATCCATAAAGATTGTTTCAAGGGAAAGTGGCTATAAATAAACAGCACACTACTGTACGTTGCATAAACAGCTATACAGTTTTGAGCTTCCTTCCTTTTTACCATAACCTTTATTCTAAACCACCAAAAAGGGCTCCAAACCAAAGTTGTGAAACATATTCACATAATGCTTATCTAGGAATACTTAAAGATTATTTCAATGGAAAGTGGCTAATTTACAATTCAAGGAAAGATGGATACAGTTTCTAAACTGGTTCTGCACAAGTACAAATATCAGGAGAAAGGGCCACATGAGGCCTCTGAATATGCAACATGTTGTTAGTATTAATCTTGTTAAGTACCACTAGACCTAACCTTTTGAGGGAGATTTGGACTTCAAAATGGACTTGCCAATATTGGGAACTTAGATTCCTAGAATTAGAGTTTAGAAATCGAAAATAGGATCTACACGAAAATCTTCCTGAAAAATACAAAGTCCAAATTGTCTCATCTTATGAACAAGCAAAAGATAGATTTGAGTTGAGCATGAATAAGAGGTTGTGCTTCACTAACTTCTCTATTATAAAGGTGAGACAGTAGCTAAAGGAGGCACTAACTAATGTAAGGTCTACTCGGTAAGTGCAACATCGTTATCACTTGTTCACTTCTCAAGTCCACATGAGAAAACAAAACTCTTCTTCATGAAAGAGGTAGAAAAAATAATAGAATTCACAAATTTAAAGTTCCACAAATCTCGTTTGTTTTCTTTAATGTTGTAATAGAGTTTAATTGCAACATTTTCATATAAAGGGGCATTTGAGTATTTCAATCATAACTCATAAAGCTAATTATAGTGAAAAATTTTAATTAGGGTCAACCGGTTATAAACATAATTAGTGTAACATATGTTATTATTTTGACGTCCTAATTTCCACATCAGTTGTGGAAGGCCATGGAAGATTGTATTTTACTACCCAAAAGAAAACTAACCAGTACTACTACTCATTAGGTTTTGCTTCTGCATTTTATTGAACAGAAAATTCAGCAAATTGTTGAAGCATCTCCTTTTGAGCCATGATGTTTCATCCTCTAACTTTTAGTATTCGTCAATCAAACTAGGTATCGTTTCCCTACGATCCATTTTCACATTGATTACTTGCACCAAACCCATATGATAATCTCTATTATAACCCACAAGTGGATTATTGACACCCCCTGAACCCAATCCTCACCCAAATTTATGCTCTATTAATCAACATTATTCCCTATTGATTGCAAAACTGAAAAATTCCCCCACCGTGATGTTCTCTATTCATCAACATTTTTTCCAACACAGCCTAGTTTATAAAATCCTCACCATCTCTCAAAACATGAATCAACAAAACAAAAGTCAAAGCATGATTGAACTGAAAACAAAAACCATCATCACCCATACCTTTGCAATTCTTTTGGCGCTTCGGTACCTCATCATGCGTGCCCATCCAGCCATCAATGCGATGCCGAACACCAACCCCATGAAAATCCCAGAAAACAAACCCATCTTCCGAGATGCCAAGCACCACCTTTCCCCTTCCAACACCAAAAACACAAACCCAAAAGTCAAACCAGAGACACCCACATGAGAAAAAGACACAAACTCAACCCTCGAAACCGCAAAACAAAACCCAAGTCAAGCCAAAAACAAAACTTTCAGAGAAATTCGAGTAAAACAGCCCAAAGGGTCTCACTTTAGAAGATGAACGCTAATTGGAATGAGATTTTGCAGAGAGATCAAAAGTTGGAAGCAAAAGAAAATCCCAAAGTGTTAACTTTGGTGGTAATGGTGGGATGTATGGACAGGGATTCCTTACAGTGTCGTGAGAGTGAGTTTTCAAAACTGTAAATTATGCAAACCTTCTCGTTTCTAACGTTACTTTCAGTGTTGTGGGTTCATCTTCTCTCCCTCCACAAGATTATAAAAAAAGCATTAAAAGCATTGTAGCTGACTTGTAGGGTCTCCACATCTTCAACATTGTTGTCATTCCAATTTATTTATCTATTCATAATTTCCCATCACTGTAAAAATATTTATCTCTCTGACCACTTCTAAAATTATTTTCATTTCATTTAAATTTTTAATAAAAATTAAAGTTTATTAACTCAAAAGTTAAATGTCACAGATTTATTACAAGCCTGATGCTAAAACAAAAATTGTTTTACACTATCCATCAATTAGACACATGTTGGTGTAATCATAATAAAAATCTTATCTTTTATTACATTTCCTAAACATTACAATTTGTGGTGAATCCCTCCTTTAATTCAAGACAGACTAACTAAATGAAAAGAACTAAATGAAAAGAGAGTGATACTAGTATTTTTTTTGTTCTTATGAAGTCAACAAACAAGGTGGGAGAGCAAAAGTCATTTTCTCTTTCATAATTTTTAACAAGTTTTATCTTTTTATATACATATAAAAATTTAAACTTGACAAAATAATCTGTACTTTATAAGTTAATTTAGAAAATTAGATTTGTGGGTGTTGACCATTTGGACCATTTGGTTATGGAAAGAAAAATCTGAGGATAGTGAAAAATGAAAGGTGGTATTTCCAGTGATTTGATGACACTTGGAATTTGTCTCTTTCTTGCTACTCTCACAATGTCTTTGTCCTATCATATCCACCAGCCTTACCAGTTTTTGGGGGAAAATCATGTGTTACCTTGACTTTTCAGACCAAGTTGTTTTCATAATAGTTATTTCCATTTCTTACAACAGTTTCAGTTGCTCCTTTTTCTGTTTTTATTATAACTCATAAATTCACAATCCCTTTTATAACTTCACATTGTTGTCCAAAATTAGATAACACACAAATTCAGAAGTACCTCTTTTTAAGTTTAAAGAGTATTCAATAGTTTTAATTGTACCTTATTCAAAGATATTTTGTAATCATTGTTATTTTCCAACTGTTTTTCTTTAGGAACAGTTCTTTAAAAAAAAAATTACAAGAAAAAAATCATTTAAAAGTACTTTTGTTTTAACTTCAGTTCTGTTGAATTAAAGGTTTCACATTCAAACTATCATATATATTTTAAGAATAATTATACTTTGGAAACAATATTTTTATAACATTTTAATATTATTTAGTCTAAAATTATTATATAATTAATAATAATAATTATAAACACTAATAGATCAATCATAAAATAATATGTTAAAATATTATAAAAAAATATTATCATACTATCATTATCATATTTTAATGATCATCAAGAGTTTTAGTTGAAAAAAGTGTATGGAATACTTTAAATGACCTAGATTCTTCTTTTTAATATTAATGTTCTACTCAAATTAATCTATATTGTTAGGATTATCATATTCAAAATATTTTTAGAGTTAAAAAAATTCCAATACATTTTCTTTTAAAAATTGTTTCAATAAACAAATAAAATATTTATAAATTAATATTAATTCATATTTATAAATTAATATTAATCTATATTCTTATAAAGTACTTTTTTTAACTTCAATTCTGTTGAGTTAAAGGTTTCACATTCAAAGTATCATATCTATTTTAATGTTCATCAGAGTTTTAGTTGAAAAGGTGTATGGAATATTTAGATGTATAAATGAGAATTAAATGGTCTAGATTCTTCTTTTTAATATTAATGTTTACTCTTAAATATTGTCAGGATTATCATATTCAAAATACCAGTTACTATACTTTTAGAGTTAAAAAAATTCCACACAATTTCTCCTAAAAAGTGTTTTAATAAATAAATAGAAATATGTATAAATTATCCCTAATCTATATTTCTGATTTTTTTTTTAGATTTTGTCCAAAATGCATTATTTGCAAATATTAAATTCAATTTTCAAACTCCTTCTATACAATAAGGTTAATGATAGGTTTTCTCACACACAGTATATATGAATCTAAAAAGTATTTGAATAGTATATTGTGTGAAGTAGTTAAATACATAATACGGTTTATTCTTTTTTCAAGATAGAAAGTTAGAATTTTAATTCTAAAAAGTTGGATTCCGAATTGTGTTTGAAAAAATAATTAAAAAATAAGTTAAAATTTGATTTTTTTTTTTAAATGGAAATTTCAGTTAGAATTCTTAATTTTTTTTTTGTTTTTCATTTAAAAAGAAAGAAGAAATTTTTGAAAAAAAAAAGATATTGCAGAAAATTACACATATATATACATATATATATATATATATATATATATATATATATATATATATATATATATAGCTTAGAATATAATTTCCCGGTCTGATTAAAAAAGTCACTGTATTTATGTATATATTTAACATAATATATTATTTGGATAATTTTTAAATCGAATTGTGTTATTTGAGAGGAAAATTGGACTAAGATAAAAGGGTATGCATTTTAAAATAGTTTATGGTGATGTTTTATTATCCAGCTTAGTGTTAGCTGGAAGATGAATGAGAATGAGAATATTATATTCCTTAATTGCATTTTTGGGTCCTACTTTCCAAAAGACAAGGAATATAGTCCCTATATTTTAGGTTGCTACATTTTCTCTACTTTTCAAACCATTTGCTTCATCCTCAAATAAACTATTTCTTACTTTTTCTTTTTATTATTAATTATCTATCAGCTAAAGCTTTCTTTTGTTTCATTTATATATGTATAATAAACCGTGCATAGAGTGCAGTTAGAGTTCATATTCACATGGTTTTTCAAAAGAAATAGTTTGTTTACATCATTTGGAATAATTCACAATATGTATACATCTTAAACAAAATATCCAAGACTTTCACGGGAATCATCCATCTTATCATCTATTTCTTGCTTTCACCTACATGTTCCTCCTATGCTTACATTAATGATCACAGATTTTACATTTTAATTCGGATAATATGATTTGGTTTTGAAGAAAATATTAAAATAGATAAAAATGTGATGATCATTTTGAAAATTTTCAAAATCATAAATCTTGATTAAAAGAAAATTATATATCTCTTTTTGACTTCCGTTATTATAGAATCGAAGTTTGAAAAGTGTGTTAAAAGTTTTAAAATTTTTGCTATTATTTTAATTATTTAATTTAAAAAATATTTGATCTCGATGGTGTGACATTCCATATATATATATATAATGACGTCAACATAGACAATATTGAAAAGCAGTTAAGACAAAAAAAATTAGAGTATTACAATCATCCATAATGGTCTAAATTAAAATTTTTAACCAATTCAAAGTACTTCAAAATAACCTAATAAGTAACTCAAAATAACATAAAATAAATAGGTGGAATCCTAAATAGAACTAAGCGGCAGCGTCAGCATCCTCCAGTGCTTACTCCAATGGAACTTCCTCAACAACATATGCTCTCATCCAAGTGGATGATCATCGCAAGAGAAAGCATACCCAAGCAGCATACAACACAAAAGTAAGGGTGAGTCAGGTAAACAAACAACATACATATAATATAGTCAACCAATGTCATCATGCTTAATTAAATATAAAAAGGACAAGCAAGGCATACTAACCAAACCATGCATCAAATACTCAACGCGACTCATCCGGATTCGGTATAACCTGTCTAGCTATTGGTCGTCTTTGCACTTGCATAGTTCAATTGGCCCATCCCCAACACTATGCAAGGTAAGTCCCCCCAATCTGTCTATGTCTAAACTCCAAGACTATAGACGAGGACCTCCCTCTACTCTCACCACTCACACTGTTCTTCTCTATTTGAGTATGAACAATGCTTTGAATGTAGGGATAAACATACCATTTCAAAGCTCCCAACAGTATACATACAATAATACCATCTCTACAATCATCTCTCCCTGAGATGTTCAGTTCATCATTCTAATTCACAGTCATATTCTTTCAAGCCACACAATTCAAATATATATATACATACATGACACTATGTCAATCAAACAACATAACACCAAACCGAAAACCATCTCAAATAGATAATACTGTCATCTTATCTATATCACACCACAAAACAATACAATTTCTTGTAAAATAACACATCCCCACAAATAAAATTAATTTAATTAAGTACACAATATCATCATAAATCTAAACCACCATTTAATTAACACTGAATAATTTTTCCAACTATTAAAACTATTTACTTTATTTATTTTATACTTTTATAATTTATTCAGTTTCTAAATAGATTCTCTGAAACAAACGTCTTATTATATTATCCTAATTTCCCTTAACGTTCTATCATATAATATTTAATTATATTCCAAAAGATATATATATATATATAAATGGATATTGCCCTTAGCTAAAATCCTTATATTAAATATATTATACGTCATCTATTTAAAATATAATAACACCATTGTAACTCCATAAACTAATATCATAAAATAATATTATAAGAATACTAATCAAATAACAATTATGATAACTTTATATAATATATTATTATATATCATACAAAATCACAAAACTGAACTAAAACCAAAAGAATTCCTACATCATACATAACACTCCAAACTTTTCCATATTCAATGTATAAATCATATCATCAATGTACTTTTCTAACATCAATCTTGCAATTATTTTTCAGCAAGGATAACAAGGTTTTATAGAATTTATAGTAGCTAACAACAAGCCTTTTTGACAGCAATCAGAAAATGATTTAGGAGCAATACAACATATAGAACAACACCAAACAACAAGGTTTTCTTGTGCAGAAATAATAATTAAAATAGTGTGAA
Source organism: Vigna mungo (assembly GCA_036885675.1). NCBI lineage: Eukaryota > Viridiplantae > Streptophyta > Magnoliopsida > Fabales > Fabaceae > Vigna > Vigna mungo. The sequence goes on from CP144698.1 coordinate 5,952,734, forward strand.
AACAATAATTAAACATGGGCATTTTTTCACAATTTCCACAAAACTCATCTCATGCATACAAGGATTTCACAGGGCATAAATAAAAGAAAACTCAGCTCCCCTTACCTGGAAATTTCACAGCTCTATACCAAAGCTTGGTTCTACAGTATCCCGAATCACACTGAACTTGGACCGCACCCTACAGATCACAGAACTGTGATCAAGAATAGTTCTAGAGCTATTGTTGAACAGAGATTGGAAGGACAAAAATGAAAGGCACATGCATCAACAGAACTATTGCATGCTCAAAACCCTAGAAGCCTAAGAAAAAGGGGAAACGACTAACCGACAAAATAACGAGAACCCAATCGGTTCAAGTCGAAGCTCTCGACTCCGGGAACGCAGAGATGTCACCTAAGCGAAAATGCACCAGTTGAATCAGTGTGGAGATTAGAGAAAAGGTAGAGGACAGTGGAGAAGATGGGTTCTAGAAAGAGAAGTGTTATCAGGAAATAAGTTTAGCTTTTTCTGAAACTTCTATAAAACTGTTTTTATTTTTAATAAAGCTCCTCCTCTCTTTCTTATTACGTTTTTGCCCCCATATTCTTTTAATATATAATTAAATCTAGGTTCTTACATTCTCCCATCAATAAAAATTTTCGTTCCCGAAAATTAAACTTACCAGAGAGAAGGAACAGCCTACTCTCATCATAATCCTTAAATCTTAAACTTTAAACCCATACCCATACCCATATCCCTATCCGTAATCCTAAATCTCAAATTCCAAACCTTAACTATAAATCTCAACTATAAATGTCAAACACTAAATCCTAAACTCCAAATTTAAAACCCCAAACCCAAAGCATAATAAAAATATCCACTTTTGTTTCCAAACAAATTCGAACACAAGCACTTCAATCATACAAACAACCACACAAACAAGCAGACAACCATAACCAAGCTAAACTCTTTTCATTGATATTATATTTAATATATATTTAACATGTCTTATTTTATCTATTTAAATTTTTAACTTATCCAATTATATTTTATTTTATTTTTCTCAACACCTATGAGACCTTTACCTCACCATACTAAACTTTGACAAATTTAACCTACATATTACTTGTATAAAAATCTAATTTATTTTATTAACTAAAGATATTCTAACAACTATCTTATACATAAGATGGTACAAATTTTCCAAATATTACATTCTCTCCAACTAAAAAAATTAACCTAATAAATAATCATTCATTGTATATACTTTTATCTCGTATGCTTTTATTTCAAAACACAACAGGTTCAATCATCGCATATCACATAGTTACATTCTAATAATTTAAATAACAATATTGACAATTATAAAAGTACCTTATAATAGAAGCATAACTCATTCACAACATAAGTTAAACTTTATTTAAAAGCTTTAAGACCCTATCTGAGAATTTCTTTAGACACAATATAAGGGAAACTAATACCATTCGAACATACATGTACCAACTCAAACATTACATACATATGTTTTAGCAAGCTCATCACGGATGGTGCAGTAATATTAAGAACCAAACAAATATGCATTAAATTTCCTAGACATATATTGCTTCCAAAAATTCATTATAACATCCAAGTAATATAATTATATTACAATGTCATCCATAACTCAACATAACAATCTCAACATCAATACACTCAAACAGTATATTCAGAATATTTATACCTAGTTCAACAACCAAGGATTTTTATGCAGGTTATACAGCAAAACAGTAAGGTATTTCTACAAAATTTACACAAAAACAGCAAAGATTTTATGCAGATTTTAAAGCAATACAGCATAGCTTTTTTTTTGCATAATCTTGTAATTAAGACAACAAAGGTTTTCTCCAAAATTTTATAACTAAAACAACAAGGTTGTTTGCATACATTAACTCCAATTAATTCATCAATTAAGATCATACTCCCATTTAGCAAATAGATATGTACAGTGCAAAAATCATATACTTCTATGTTATATCAATTTTTCATGACTAATTAAACCAATTCTCATGCTTTCACACATTCTTTTTATATCAATAATACCTAGGTTTACTTAACAGACCTATACTAAACCAATTTCATTTTCGCTAATCTAAAATTAATCATACAAGTATCACTTTTCTACATAACACTTACTTTATTCCTTTCATTACATGTTAACTTGATTCCATACAATTAACTTGGCTTAGATATTATATGTGATCAACATAACATACCTATATTTGCTTTGATCTAAAATTATACTTATTCTTGTTTGAGCTCTTGAAATAAGGTTCTCTAAGACTTAAAATAATTCAAATGACTATCTAATGACTACTACATTAAAAGACACATTGCACAGTTACAAGCATTGACTCCAGCAGCTGGTTCTACTCTAGTTCATCACTTCAAACCAATTTCAGTAGCTTCTACCAAAGTTTGCATTGTCAAACTTCGGCAGCTGGCCTAGACCAAAGCACCTAAACCCGCTCTTCATTTATTTGTGCACCATGAAAACAATGAAACAGCAGCCTGCATCACCAATTTGCCATCCCATCAAAATAGACAGCGCTACTTCTCACCAAAGATACATGATTCCTCCCTAATCTCAATCCCTATTTTCTTTTGTTTTTCTTTGATGAAACAATGATCACAAACCATTTTATGTCAAGCACCGAAAGCAACCAACACATTTATATTCCAACTATACGATTAATGCTGCACATAAGAAAGATCACCGAAAACACCCCAACTTATACTCAAAACAACACTGCACCTTCAAGACTTAAAGCATAGATTACTATATTGAAACTGCTTTTATCCATAAAATATCACTGCACCAACAACATTAATCCAGAGAGGTGCCTCTACAATAAAGTAATTCCAACAAATACCACTACGCAAGAAAATATTTTCAGACACCTACTCTTATTCAAAACACGCATCAGATTTCACAACCCTGTGCCAGCTTCCAATCCATGCTTGAACAAATAAAACAATCAATAGAATGGATCTACATTGAGCACGCAACGTTCACCACTAATCAGCCCAACTTTCTTTCTAAGCAACAGTTATAACAATATAAAAAAAAATTACATGCACTTTCCATCCATCACATATGAAACACATATCATCACAACATCACATTCACGAGCAAGGAATTAAAGGCAAGAACATAGGCAATTAAAAAAAAACAAACTCAATCAATTTATTCCAACACCCAACTCTCCTTTCATCACTTTAGGCAACAAGGCCACTAGCATAAATAACCAATCTCTATACAATAGAAAACATCATATCATACTCCAATTATCTTAAATCCCAAAACTGTTTCACTCCTGTCAAGGACATTGATCAAAACACGCTCAAGTATTCAATAAGCTATAATTCACATACTTAAATAAACCAGAATTTTATTTCAATGAAACATTGCATTGATCATGTATTGATAGCAAGTAACATTATAATCTAGTAACTACAACTCCCTTTATTGACAGACATACCTGACAAGTCTTAATCCACCAAGGTACACATAATTCTACACTACTGCAACCAACTAAACAGTTTCCAGAACAGCGACAACAAGCAAATTACACTCAATCATCACATCAGAAATTTCAGACTCAATTTCCAACAGCAGAAAAAGTCAAAAGCAACTAAACTATGAGGAATTTCACCTACCAGATTGCTGCTCTTACACTCACAGTTTCTTTTTACTCCAAGAAATAATTTTCTAACCATCAGTTTCATGATCTATCAAGCAATACATATTCAATTCATGCAAGCCACTCAAGTTCAACTAAAATATAATTTGACTACCCCAAATTAAGATCAACAATTAAGGGAATGATGCATCCAATCGATCTACATGTGAGCAAGAAACAAAAACAGCAAAGCAATTATGAGATAATGATCTAACAAATTAACTATAGCAACCAAAAGCAAGTGTGTCTTTACCCACTCAGAAAGAGACCTTATTCTGTCTAATATGCAATGCCTACATACATTATAAGAAACAAACAACACTACCACCAAGGCAAGAACAAGACAAGAATTACTATGGAAAACAACACTGGAACTCCAACTCTTTCTTTCTCCAACCCTTCAGAATTGAGAAAGGAAAATCATCTCTGGTAAAAGTCATGAGTGTGCACCCTCATTACTTCTATCGAGACATTTTCTGTTCCCAAAACTTCCAGTTACATACACAATTTCACCATCTAGACTTAGAGGAAATGGTAGAACATACCATTCAGACTCAACTTTCCACAGGAAAGTCACGACAAACCTGCAACCCGTAGGTTATCCTAGGAACAAACCGCTCTAGTACAAAAAATGTGACATCCCAAATATATATCATATATATATATATATATATATATATATATATATATATATATATATATATATATATATATATATATATATATATATATATATATATAAGGACGTCAACATAGACAATATGCAGTTAAGACAAAAAAAAATTAGAGTATTACAGTCATCCATAATGGTCTAAATTAAAATTCTTCACCAATTCAAAGTACTTCAAAATAACCTAATAAGTAACTCAAAATAACATAAAATAAATAGGTGGAATCCTAAAGAGAACTAAGCGGCAGCGTCAGCGTCCTCCAGTGCTTGCTCCAATGGAACTTCCTCAACAACATCTGCTCCCATCCAAGTGGATGATCATCACAAGAGAAAGCATACCCAAGCAACATACAACACAAAAGTAAGGGTGAGCTAGGTAAACAAACAACATACATATAATATAGTCAATCAATGTCATCATGCTTAATTAAATATAAAAAGGACAAGCAAGGCATACTAACCAAACCATGCATCAAATACTCAACGCGACTCATCCGGATTCGGTATAACCTGTCTAGCTATTGGTCGTCTTTGCACTTGCATAGTTCAGTTGGCCCATCCCCAACACTATGCAAGGTAAGTCCCCCCAATCTGTCTATGTCTAAACTCCAAGACTATAGACGAGGACCTCCCTCTACTCTCACCACTCACATTGTTCTTCTCTATTTGAGTATGAACAATGCTTTGAGTGTAGGGATAGACATACCATTTCAAAGCTCCCAACAGTTATATATACAACAACACCATCTCTACAATCATCTCTCCCTGAGATGTTCAGTTCATCATTCTAATTCACAGCCATATTCTTTCAAGCTACACAATTCAAATATATATATATATATATATATATATATATATATATATATATATATATATACATACATGACACTATGTCAATCAAACAACATAACACCAAACCGAAAACCATCTCAAATAGACAATACTGTCATCTTATCTATATCACACCACAAAACTCTATAATTTCTTATAAAATAATACATCCCTACAAATAAAATTAATTTAATTAAGTACACAATATCATCATAAATCTAAACCACCATTTAATTAACACTAAATAATTTTTCCAGCTATTAAAACTATTTACTTTATTTATTTTATACTTTTATAATTTATTCAGTTTCTAAATAGATTCTCTAAAACAAACGTCTTATTATATTATCCTAATTTCCCTTAACTTTCTATCATATAATATTTAATTATATTCCAAAAGATATATATATATATATATATATATATATATATATATATATATATATAAATAGATATTGCCCTTAGCTAAAATCCTTATATTAAATATATTATACATCATCTATTTAAAATATAACAACACCATTGTAACTCCATAAACTAATATCATAAAATAATATTATAATAATACCAATCAAATAACAATTATGATAACTTTATATAATATATTATTATATAGCATACAAAATCACAAAACTGAACTAAAACCAAAAGAATTCCTACATCATACGTAACACTCCAACCTTTTCCATATTCAATGTATAAATCATATCATCAATTTACTTTTCTAACATCAATCTTGCAATTATTTTTCAGCAAGGATAGCAAGGCTTTATACCAATATCATAATAGCAACCAACAAGCATTTTATGCAATTCTTACAGTCATTACAACAAGTACATTATGCCATATTTACAATAATTACAACAAATGTTTTATATTATATTTTTTTTAGCAATTACAGCAAATATATTCTGCAGATTTTTAACCCAAAAACAACAAAACTTTAAAATTTCAAACAACATTTTCGTTCAATCAGCTAATAGCATGTTTTTGATACAATATTTTCATTCAAACAACAACATTTTGTGCAGAAACTTTAAAAACAGCAGCATTTTTCATAACAGAAACAGAGTAAAACAACAATCACTTTTCTACAGAATTTTATTTTAACACAGCAAGGAATTTACAGAATTCATAACAGCTAACAACAAGCCTTTTTTACAGCAACCAGAAAATGATTTAGGAGCAATACAACATATAGAACAACACCAAACAACAAGGTTTTCTTGTGCAGAAATAATAATTAAAATAGTGTGAAAAAAATAATTAAACATGGGCATTCTTTCACAATTTCAACAAAACTCATCTCATGCATACAAGGATTTTACACGGCATAAATAAAAGAAAACCCAGCTCCCCTTACCTGGAAATTTCACAGCTCTATACCAAAGCTTGGTTCTACAGTACCCCGAATCACACCGAACTTGGACCGCACCCTACAGATCACAGAACTGTGATCAAGAATAGTTCTAGAGCTATTGTTGAACAGAGATTGGAAGGACAAAAATGAAAGGCACATGCATCAACAGAACTGTTGCATGCTCAAAACCCTAGAAGCCTAAGAAAAAGGGGAAACGACTAACCGACGGACTAACGAGAACCCAATCGGTTCAAGTCGAAGCTCTCGACTCCGGGAACGCAGAGATGTCACCTAAGCGAAAATGCACCGGTTGAATCAGTGTGGAGATTAGAAAGAAGGTAGAAGACAGTGGAGAATATGGGTTCTAGAGAGAGAAGTGTTATCAGGAAATAAGTTTAGCTTTTTCTTAAACTTCTATAAAACTGTTTTTATTTTTAATAAAGCTCCTCCTCTCTTTCTTATTACGTTTTCGCCCCCATATTCTTTTAAAATATATTATATAATTAAATCTAGGTTCTTATATTGTATTCTAAAATTTTTCAAAAAATTTCGTTATATTTAAATAGGAAAATGATATATGAACAACAGTTTTGGACAACATTTAGACACGGGACACGTGTCTAAATGTGAGTGGTTCACGTGGAAATTAATTTTTAGAAAGAAGAATGACGTGGAAACAAATTTGGGGGCAGAGTTTTGAATCTGAGGTTCGGTTCATTTTGGGGGTTCATTTTCACAATTCAGATTTTGAATTTGAGACTTGGTTAGAGAGAGAACCGAAGCTTAGAGAGAGAGCGCGTGAAATCTAGAGAGAGTCCCATCTTCCTCCCACCCACCCATTTTCGTTGTGCACCGGAGTGCCCCCTGAGGAAGTATTGTCTGTTCCGATGACCGGCGTTGTTCAAAGCTTTGATTGCAACGACAACCGAAAAAGACGTTTTTTCGTCGTTCCGAAGTCATATCAACGTTCTTGTGTCTTCCTCCCACCCAACCATTTTCGTGCCTCTTCTCAGAAGAGTCGCTTTCTGTTGTCAGAATTTGCAGTCTGCCGGAGTGTCGCCGGTAGTTTGTAGCGTCACATTTGTGTGTCTCATTTCTTGTTGTCCATTTGGCTTTTTAGCTTTAGATTTTATTATGTATATTTACCCTCTAATCTCTTACTAAAGATTTTATTGTGCAGACCGAGAGGAAAAAAGAGAGGTACAAGCAGGTACTGATTTGTTCTAAAAACTTAGTATCCATTGAACGTTTTTGGTGAAAAATGATAATAATTTGCATATTGCTATGAATGCATTTTTTTTTCTATGTTGATACTTTATCTGAAGGTTACAGGTTGCTATTGGTATAATATGTTATTGATAAATATTTCTTCTAGATATTTTGCCTGAAAACATAATTGGTAATTAATCATGAATACAAACATGATTTATTGGATTATGAAGGTTGCTTGTATATGATATAAGATATAGAAAATTAACGCAGTGGTCATACTAGATTTATTATCGATAGTGCCCATAATGATTTAATAGAGATGCAATGCAACAAAACTAATTTGCCAAGTATGATGATATTAGACCTAGTTATGTTGTTTCATGTAGCATTGTATTGTTTGTTATCCTGTGACTGTAATAAAGTGTGTGTTTATAGAATAGATGTTGGCTGTAGAAAATGATTGGATTATGACTCACTTGGCGTTTTTGGGCAGGTAATGGAAAATTCTTCTGTGTACATTCTCTACGTGTTTCTAACAGGTACTAACGCTGATATAATCAAGGTTGGTGGCTATAAGCTATCTGCATTGGAAATTGAATCAGTTATCACAGAGGCAAGTTGCTACCATTTCCTCATTATGGGTTGTTAGGTGTTATCAACCCCATGTATCTGTTACATTTTTTTTCCTCCACGGAAGTGTTGAATATATGGATATTCACAATCAGAACATTTTTTTGCAGCATCCAGCTATCTTAGACGAGTTCTAAAGGTCAAAAGAGAAGATCATGACCTATGTATCATATGATGGCATATTATTCTAAAAATTGAAATGCACTTTATTTTTTTCTTGACTATTTCTCATACTAACCAAACAATTAAAATGCACCATCTGTTTTTTCTTGGTGTTTTCTCTACTGCTAATTACTTTATTTTTTGATAATTTGTTTATTATTTTTGTCAGATTCCAACTAAACTAATCCTGTGGGAAAAGCTCCCTCCCATGGCATGGGGAAGGTAATTTACTTTTCCTTCTATTTTGTTCTTATGGACAAAATTTCCATTTTTTCTCCTTGACATGCCTTCTGAGATGGAAAACTAGTTAATTGTTTCCCCTGTGAAATTTCAGGTAAATAAAAAGGAGCTCAAGAAGCTGGTGGTTTCAGAACAGTGAACACCATTTGAGCTTTATTCACTGGTCAAAGTTTAAGATTCTGAAGCCAGTTTTTTAAGATGGTGGAAATCTCAAATAAAATTTCACCAATTATTTATTGAAATAGAAACCTTTGTATTCTCTCATTTATTAAGTTCAATAAGTTTTAGCATATTAAGAGGGGTAGATAAAAGAAAACAAAATTATCATTAAGCGTAGCAATTTAGCTTTATTTATGAAGGTGATTGATTGAATGTGTTTAATGAAAAACATTCATCATAAGTAAAGAAAAATGTAATGTTTAGCTATTCACTTCATTCAGTACTCTTTTGTCTTTCAGTATCTAAGTTTATTTCTATTGTAAAATAGAATGAGGTATTGAAAGGATTGTATGGAAATTGTTAATAATATATTTTGCTCATGCTAATATATTTTTTATAATTATTTTATTTTTATGTGAAATGAATGGAATGTGTTCAAATATCATTATTTTAAAATAAAAAAGCTTTTATTTTATATACTTTTTGGTATGAATAACGATAACATATTTAAATTTATTTTATAAACATTAAAAAGGTAAAATAGTTATAAATAGGAATTTTTTGTATTATATAAACATTAAAAAGGTCAACTATGAACATCACATTCATTTTTGTGTGCCTAATATATTTTTCATCATTTTTTTCCACTTAGAAGTAATTTGGAACCAATTTCTATACAATTTATGAACAAATATGTGGTAAAAGAACCATATTTACTATAACCCATGGTGTAGGAACAAAACTGGTACCAAAGGCTAAACAAGTGGGTACTTCAGGTGAAATTTTTGCACAAAAAGGTCAACTATGAATATAAAATTCATTTTTGAGTGCCTAATTTATTTGTCATCATTTTTTTCACTTAGAAGTAATTTGGAACTAATTTTTATACAATTTATGAACAAATACGTGGTAAAAGAACCATATTTACTAAAATCCATGGTGCAGGAACATAACTGGTATCAAAGGCTAAATAAGTTGGTACTTCAGGTGGAGTTTTTGTACAAGAAGGTCAACTATGAAGATCACATTCATTTTGGATTGCCTAATTTATTTTTCATCATTTTTTTCACCTAAAAGTAATTTGGAACCAATTTTTATACAATTTATCAATAAATACGTGGTAAAAAAAAACAAATTTACTAAAACCTGTGGTACAAGAACAGAAGTGGTACCAAAGGCTAAATAAGTTGGTACTTTAGGTGAGGTTTTTGTACAGGAAGGTCAACTATGAACATCACATTCGTTTTTGTGTGCCTAATATATTTTTCATCAATTTTTCACTAAGTAATTTGGAACCAATTTTTATACAATTTATGAAAAAAATACGTGCTAAAAGAACCATATTTACTATAATCCATGGTGCAAGAACAAAACTGATACCGAAGGGTAAATAAGTGGGTACTTCAGGTGAGGTTTTTGCATAGGAAGGTCAACTATGAATATGACATTCATTTTTTAGTGCCTAATTTATTTGTTATCATTTTTCCACTTAAAAGTAATTTGGAACCAATTTTTATACAATTTATGAACAAATACGTGGTAAAAGAACCATATTTACTAAAACTCATGGTGCAGGAATAGAACTGGTACCAAAGGCTAAATAAGTGGGTACTTCAGGTGAGATTTTTGTACAGGAAGGTCAACTATGAACATCACATTCATTTTGGATTGCATAATTTATTTTTCATCATTTTTTCTACTTAGAAGTAATTTGGAACCAATTTTTGTACAATTTATCAACAAATACGTGGTAAAAAATCAAATTTACCAAAACTCGTGGTGTAGGAATAGAAGTGGTACCAAAGGCTAAATAAGTGGGTACTTCAGGTGAGATTTTTGCACAAGAGGGTCAACTATGAATATGACATTCATTTTTTAGTGCGGACTACAGTGCAAACATTTAAAACATTGATAGTTCTGATCTTCAAATTTCATTAACAATAAATGTAACAATTATTTCAACATTCGTAAGAAAATATATGTTCAGTTAGCAACAATACATATTGAAAAAGTTCTAAACAAACAATAATTAACTTTGCAAAAATCACTATTCTCCAAAATATCTATAAAATGCCTAAATCTTGCAACACTTGATTCCTTTGCATAGTGTCAACATCCAAAATCCATTGACTAACAAATTGCTCCAAATTGGTATCAACTTCTCATGCTTGTCCTTCTGCATAAACAGTCAAGTAAGATAAAAAAAAAGAGTATAAAATAATGTTATCTAAAACTTATTGTATATAAATAAAGGAACATCAAACAAACTATAAAAATGCTATAGATGTAGAAAAATGAGTAAACAGCTCCACAACCTTGACCGTTCAATGCTAATATAGAAAGAAAGAAATCTTTGACCGTTTTTAATAATTTGAAATTTAATTTAAAATATTCAGTTGTCACATTTATTTTGGGATTATCCAATTAAAACAACGTTTTTCTTGAAATTATCCAATTAGAAGACAATGTCAATATAATGTTCATTAAAGAACAACGTTTATATGTGTTTATATTATATATGTTTCTATTCTTACATGTAGGTATATTACATTGTCAAAACAGCTTTTAAAGGCTTATATATTTCACAAAGGCATATAGAGAGTATACAAGACAATCAGTTTCAGATTCGTATTTGATAAGGATAAGTAAATGAAATATCATCCTATACAGTTGTTCCCCTAAATAACCAATATCCAAACTGTGCAATTTTGAATTTATAAGAAGACATCTAATGCTTGAAGCTAAGTTCGTCACATATGCAATACCACAAAATCAATCTTACACTAATTTTTATAATCCATATCTATGAGGTATTATAGTCAGTCAATATAACCAGTATGCATAGAAAGAAGTGACTTTTGCCACAATAATCCAAAAATGCAAGCGATAACAGTAAAAATTAATAGAGATAAAGAAACAAATGGAAGATTAGAAACCACATTAAATGAGTACAAAGGTCTCATTCCAAGATTTGTTGAGAGCTTCGCCTCTCCCTGCCTAACCATCTTCTATCTTCCCTCCTCTCTTGTTTTTCCCCTATCCTTTTTTTTCCCTGATCAATAACCACTTAGAGGTAGGCTTGCCCATGAAAAGAACTGCTACAACTGAATAAAAATCGTTAATCCTAGAACAATTCATTCCTAATTCAGAATCTAATTTCTAGTTCTCCTCTTATAAATTATAAGAGGCCTATCAGAAGCATTTGAAAAGCCAAAACATTAAACATTATCAAATTCCTGATAAATATATCAATAGTGAGATATTCATGTGCAATAATTGGAATGCTTCATTGATGTTAATGCTAGATTTCCATGTGGATAGGTTATATTTGTTGGTTTTAGTCATGTCTAATTTGTTGGACAAACCTCACATACGTGTAGAATGAAAAACAAACTTACCATACTATGTGTCTCCAAGCTTCTAATAATACTTGTTACCGAATTTATCAACACCAACAAGTGTTGCCCCAGACTCGTAATTTTTAGATCACAGAGTTAGCTGCAGTAAAAATTTTAAGAACAGAATTTTAATCACGTTTTTTTATATTTTCAATTATGACTTTTACTGATTGCTTTACTTATAACTCTCTCCACATAACTTCAAATGAATTAATTCTTTTTGGGTTGGATAGGAAACTGAAAGATCTCTCTAATGACTATAAATTCATAAATTTTGAAGCAGTGAGCTAATTATGGTTAATTTTTCAAATTTTCGTAAGTGTTCACAAAATTTCTAGACTCAAGGAAATTTTAAATTGAAATAAGGAGCTGGACAGTAGCTTGAGAAAATTTCCACCGAAAGTATGGTCAAACACCATAAGCCAAGTTGTATTAACTAGACCAATATTACCATGGGCCATATGACCAAACATTTATAAAGTTATGCAATATTAAATGGTGCATGACCCTATGCTTATCATTTACTCACGGTCTTATGGCATTTAGAAGAGATTTGAATCTCAAACTTATCATTTATCAGTAAGGAGAATTTTACCAATTTCAAAACATCATCCAAAGAGTTTAGAAAAAACATATAGCACAGATTTGCATACAAGCCTTTTATTCTTTCTAAACTCAGACTTACAAGGTATTTATGCGGTCAATCATCTAGTTCACTCTTACAAACCAAAAAATTTCAAACTTTCCTCACAAAAACCACATCAACCAATATATGTTCTAGACAATTTCATGACACATTAAACCATACCACCAAAAACACCCAAATAACACAAAAACCCATAAATGCCCAAACAAATTTAAATAAACAAATTAACCAAACACAAAAAAATGAGTCACCCAAAACAATGGAGACAACCTTCACAAAGCACGTCCGATGACGGTATCCAAGTACGTTGTTTCCAAAACGTCTAAAGTTTGGTGCCTACAACATTGCCTTCAACGATGACAGTCCGACCAACACCAACGCTTCTTCGTGGCTGGGAGGGAGGAATATCCATGGGTGGGTAGACGTCCACGGCGGCACTCCGGCAGACAACGGACCGCGAAGGTCCAGAGATGAGGCACGAAAATGGTACGGTGGGTAGGTAGAGACGTAAACAACGACACTCCGGCGACAATGGGTGGATGGAAGGGAACTCCTTCTCTCGCAGGTTTGGTGGGTGGAAGGAAGCGACACTCTCAAAGGGTTCCAGTTCTCTCTCTAAGCTTCGATTCTCTCTCTAACCAAGTCTCAAATTCAAAATCTGAATTGTGAAAATGAACCCCCAAAATGAACCAAACCTCAGATTCAAAACTCTGCCCCCAAATTTGTTTCCACGTCATTATTCTTTTTAAAAAATGATTTTTACATGAACCACTCACATTTAGACACGTGTCCCGTGTCTAAATGTTGTCCAAAACTGTTGTTCATATATCATTTTCCATTTAAATATATTATCTAAGAAAGGGTATTTGACTTCAGTCATTAAAGAATTAAAACTATATAACTCTATACCTTTAATTTTTCCAAACTAGAGATAAAAAGTTAAATAAAATTCCAAAATTATGACTTATTTTATTTAAATTTTATCTAAAAAAGATTTGACTTAGAGAACTGAGACCATATACTTATAGAATTCGATTTTCCAATAACTGCGGAAAAAAGTTGAATAAAAATTCAAAATTGTCATAGATCTTAATATTTTTTTTTATTTGCAAACATTAGGCTTCAGTGTTTTTATAGAATCAAAATCGAAGCCAAAAGTCTTTCTAGGGTAAAAGTAGGCATAATATTTACAAAATCATCATCATTCTATCTCTGCAACACCGTTTTCGAACATCCTTTTGCTTCGTTCATCATTGTTTGCAACAACTTTGTTCACCAGTTTTTGCAACGACAATGGTCATTTTTCCCTTTCCTTTTTCGTTCCACTTCTCCATTTCCCATTTTTTGTTCATCACTCTTCACAACCCTTTTTTGTTATGCATTCCGCCACTATTGTCTGTTGTTATCGTCACTGTTATCTGCTTTTCTATTACCCTTAAATCCTTCCCACAATCTCCTCGCTGCCATTGTTACCGCCACCCACCACTCTTCTCTTTGTCTTTTCTTTCTAATGCGAAAGTGAAAGGTTTGTAATGATACTTTTTTTTTTTAAGTTTTGGTCTCTAATAATGCAATTTTTTTTTCCAGCTTTTAGTTCCTAAGTTTATACTTTAAGCATTTAGAAGCCCGATTAAAACTAGTTTTGTGCTCTTAAGTTCATAAAAGTTTAAATTTAAATTTTGTTTACTGAAGTCAAATATACTTAAAATTAAATAATATTTTTATATCAGAAAGGCTATTTGGCTTCAGTTCTACTCGTAAACGAAACCAAATCCACATTTTTTTCCTATTTATTTATGGTCTAGTGCATCACTTAACCAAAGAAAAATATTGGACTTTATGTTTCAGTTCATAACTAAAACTAAAACTCACCCTTTTTTTTATCATACTATGAGATGTTATGGTTGTAGAGCTGAAACTCAAGATCCAAAATAATTGTTACCATATCTCTTCCTTACACTAGTGGATAATAATTACAAAAGGAGAAATATAGCAAACATATTGACAAGAAAATGGTAAGCTAATTGTAATTTGAAACATACATATATTCTACATTATAAAGTAAAACAATTTACACAAAATAGTGCATCTTTCTATAATACAAACAAGCCACTTATGATATATTATTCTAAACTCAATATCTAAATTTATGCATTGACTTTTGTTTCGGTCGTAGGATCTGGTTCCACTGACATCTACACAATTTCTCCTAAGCCCTTCGAGATGTCCGGTCACCTGATCACCCTTTCCTCCTAAACCTCCGGTGGGTCCACTTCGTATTCAATTCCACAACTCACGACCGATCGGGTACCTGCCAAAGATACTCTGACGCTCAAGTTAGTGTCAAGTCCGTTCGGTTATTCAGTTTCAGTATTAAATGTGCAGTAAATGAATCTGCCTACCTCTTACTGTTGACCTCTATATATAGTGTTAGTTCTGGGCCTAAGATTAAGGATTCTCTAATCAAAGTCCAATAGCTCTTTAATCAAGGCCCAGAACTACTAAAATCAACTTACCTCATTACCTTTTCGATCCTGCCGTTCGGCCAAACCGGTCTCAATAACTACGATTACCGTCCGATCCTGTACCGTCCGAATACCCAGTACAACTTTGATACAAAAAGTCTTGCACTTATCATAAAAGTGTATTATAGTAAAGGTCATGGCTTCACTTAGCATAACAAACCTATTAATTTCCTTTAAAGAGGATAAGTTAACTATGACATCGCTAGACTAGAGGTTCCGCCATCAGAACCTCCTTTAACTTTCACTACTTAGACCACATAACTCTAGTGTAAGGACTTGTATTTCTTCCTCAAAATTCAAGACCTCAAACAACCATATAATCCAAACCTTCATTCATTTTCATTTCATCTTTCCACTTTTATATTCATAAGCCCCATCTCTATTCCATACAACCAAATTCTCTATAATATCTTCACTTTTCAATATCACAAAGTCCTTCATAGAATTGACATACTCACTTAATGAGTTCCTTTGAAGAGACCTTCACTTAGCGACTAATAATCGTGCTCAACGAGTTAAGCATTGGAACAAAATATAGGTTTATTTGTGTTGGGTCTATCAAGGAGGAGGTTACTTGTGGGTTACACAAACACCAATAACATCTTACTCAAACCCAAAGTATGAGTCTTTCATCTTTATATAGTGCTTTACTTTCTCGTTTATGTCCAATGTAGGACTTAGACTCACACTTGGGTTCCTAACAATCTCTCCCTTAAGGGTGAGTCCCTTCCACATAGGTACACTCCCCCTCCAGCGGAAGCATTCCAACCCAACCACAACCATGAGTAACCCTTTCCAAGGGTCTTTCATCTTAACGGAACTCGCTTACCTGAACCCTTTGCCTAGAAGACTTTCGGTATATGGATCATTATACTCGTCTGAGCTAGTCACTAAGACAAACCATCAGCTTTGATACCACTGTTGGGTCTATCAAGGAGGAGGTTACCTATGGATTACACAAACACCAATAACATTTGAGCCTAACTATATAAAGGATTGACACCACTCTCTACCCAAAACCTTAAGACAGTAGGTTAATGGGTCTTTCATCTTTATATAGTGCTCTACTTTCTCATTTTTGTAATGTGGGACTTAGACTCATACTTGGATTTCCAACAATTCGTCCAACAAAAGTGTACTCGCCCAATGAACAGACCTCTCCTTACTCTCGACCAAACCAATTTTTGACACTCACCTAGTGAGAAGAGGGCTCGTCTATCGAGTTTGTATAATGTAGACTGGTAAACATGCATTTCATCCATGTACCAACCAATCATCTCAATTGATCATGTCTCATTCACAACACAAATAAACCAATTTCATTAAAAACACTCAAATCTAGCCAAAGATAACAATTTACACCATTTAAAATCCATACATGTATCTCAACATCCCATCTTACACAAATCACATATTTCTTATCACATACATTCTTCACCCAATGCAACACAGTCCAAACCACAATTCAACAATTTATATCAAATTATCAATTTTCTCCCCAATCAAAATATAATCCATAGTTTACAAAAATTAAAATTAACTTCTCATACTTTGATTAAACAACCTTTGCTCTCTAAAATGCTTCCTAAAGCTTTATCTAACACATTATAATCTGTAACATCCCCAAATTACACAGTCAAGTATATAGATATGGAATGCGACAGTCATAATTAAAGAAAGCAGTGAGAGTAGTAAATAATTGTATAAGTATACATTACAGTCATCCAAAATAGAGGGGGAATTAAAACAACTAATAATTAGAGTACAAAGGTTTAAGGCTTTTCAAAATAAAATAAAACTAAGAGTTAGGAAAGTCTAAAAGCATCCTAAGTACTAGGTGCTGGATCTTTCTCGGTCTCCAATGCCTGCTCCAGAGGTACATCATCACCTACTGCTCACATCCAAAGGACTGGATGATCATCGCAAGGGAGAAGGCAAACACACACAACATACAAGTGCAAGGGTGAGCTAGGTTTCAACCAAACATACCAATCATAGCAATTTTATCTAACATTACCATAAACATCAATTTACATACAAGCATAAAAGTCATCATGAACATAGGCACATTTTTCATAACTTAAACCAAAATCAATCATCTTATCATGCAAAGACTCCTAGACACGTCCGAACATAGAATGAATGTAGAGCTGGGGCGGGTTGTGCACTTGTGATGGCCCCTACTGCTTTGCAAAGCCATTGCCGAGGCGTTCCACCCGACCATACATAAGGCTAGTCCGTTACCGCGATATAGGCCTACAGTGAAAACGCCTACCCTAGGACCTCCCACTACTCCCACCACACGCGTCAATCCTCTCTAAGTGAGAATGAAAGACCGTTGAAGCGTTAGGGATAACCCCCCATATGGAAGCCTCTCACCATTCAATCAATACACTAATAGATCTCACCGAGAGATCATAATTTCACAACCGAATCCAACCAATCCAATTATTTGATAATTCTCCAAGTCATCTTAATCATACACACCTTAATTCACCACAAATAAATTAGATAGACCGACCAACCACAAGTTTTAGACAATAAACCGAGCACTAAAAGAAGTGGCCGAACCACTGGAAATTAAATGGGGTGCCAATACCAGGCACCCTTGACAGACCGAACGGTCAAGAGAAGAGCTAGCTCTTCTCTGACCGAGACCTAGTAGACCGAACGGTCATACAGGTCAAAGGCTTCTCTGGCTGAGAGGAAGTCATGGCAAAGAACACCTAAGTCAGTGATAGGTCCAGACCGAATGGTTTGAGAAGGAAAACTCCCTCTCTCTCACCAAAGCTCCATGACCGGACGGTTTGAGAAGGAAACCTCCTTCTCTCACCAATGCTCCAAGACCGAACGGTCAAGAGAATGGGGAAACCTTCTCTGACCAAGGGAACCAGGCCGGACGGTCAAGAGAAGGGGGAACCTTCTCTGACCAAGACCCCCAAACCAGATGGTCAAGGGAAGGAGTTATCCTTCCCTGACCAGGCCTACAAAACCGAACGACCAAGAGAAGGAGGAACCTTCTCTGACCAAGGCCTCCAAACCGGACAGTCAAGGGAAGGAGTCATCCTTCCCTGACCAGGTCTACAAAACCGAACGGCCAAGAGAAGGGGGAACCTTCTCTGACCAAGGCCTCCAAACCGGACAGTCAAGCTCTGCATAATTCTGCAGAATTCTGCAGAATTCTACAGAACCTGCTAAGACCATTTCTAACCATTTTAACCAACTTCTAACACCTCTAATCTTCATTTTAGACAAAATTAAACTTACCTAAGTGATTCTAAACATTATTAACACATTTCTAAAGTGATTTAAGCTCCTTTCCAACTCTAAAACACTCATTTTCTCAACTTAGGGACCCAAAACCCAATCTCACCATTCTGCAGCTATTTTGGCAAATTTGGTGACTCAAACAAGTCACAATACACTTAGTGAAACTGTCCCAACAGTCCACAAGCACAGCAAACCCCATATACTCAAAATCACTACCTCACTTCCCTTAAAAGGGCTCAAAAGTGGCTCTAAAGGACTTGATTTTCTTCCAAACACTACCATAACAGATTTCAATCCTCAAAACAGTCCCAATCATGCATAATTCAACATACTGAGGAGTTCCAAACAGTCTGAAATCATCAATCATCAATTCCACACATACCCATTTCCATATATAAATTTCAAACCAATTCAACCAATTTCATGCTTCCAACAACATACAACTTCAAATCTATCATACATTCACAACATACTACGAAACTGAAAAGAAAGCTAGCTCCCCTTACCTCTAGTGTGCACGGCCAACTCAAGGAATGATCCTAGACCAAGTACTTTGACCCCAAGGTGTGAGAATCACCTAAAATTATCAATTGATGATGGAAAACGAATTTTAGGACTAAATTGAAGTTAAATTAAGAAAGAAAACGAGCTGGGTTGCAGGCAACAAGAATTCACATGCTAGAACCCTAGGACAAAGAGGAAAAGAGGGCTTTCTTACCAGTTGGACGAAACGGAGATTCAATCGGTAGAAAATGCTCCTCTTGTAGTCCTAAAAGCTTGGGTAGCTTCAATTTGAAAATTAAACGGTTAGAATTTGAGCAATGGTGAATGGAAGGTAGTGAAGTAGAGAAGAAAAAAGGGAAGAAGAAGATGAAAGATGTGCATGGACAGTGGAGAAAGAAGTCTGAACTTGGAAAAATGAGTATTTTAATCAAAGTTCCATTTTAAAACTATGTCCAATGTCAGGCTGCCACGTGTACTCCACTAAAGGTTATTTTTCAAGATATTACATAATCTAACTTGAAACAAAAACCCTAATTAACAATCTAAGCATATCATAAAAAATTCACCAAGAATGTATTTGAGTCACGTGAACCTAAAGCCTACATGCAACTCAGAGTAAAATTTCCTTAAAAAGAAACAAAAACAAAACTTACTTTATTTAACTCTTATTGAATAAAAGCATATATCACGATCGATTTACAGTCCTTAATATTCAAGATCTCACACAAGAAATAAAAGATAAGATCTATATCCTAAAAAAAATAGAAAAATTAAAATAGATGAACATCAATTATTTGAATCTGTTTTATAATTTGAATATTTTGTTATTAAAATATTATAATATCATTAGAATCTGTTTTATAATTTGAATATTTTATTATTAAAATATTATAATATCATTAGAATCTGTTTTATAATTTGAATATTTTATTATTAAAATATTATAATATCATCTCTTTAAAACTACCACGACGCTTTAAATTCTTTTCTAAGTTCGCACATAAAGATAAAACACAAGTTACAATTAACTTTCTTTTTTCTCCTTTCTCCAACAACACAATTTTATTTTACTATTATAAAACACTTTTATTTTATTTTTTAAATCTAATTAAATAATTTGGTTAATATAAATAAATAAATAAATAGATTATATTATTTTTATTTTAGAAAAAAAAAACTAGATGCTGCAATTATTATTAAAAGAGTTTTTTGTTGGCATGATAACATGTTGAAACTTTTTCACACTGAAGTTTATTATTCTCTTTGATTAAAAGTACAAATGTATAAACAGAAATAACGGTGTACGTAAAAATTAAAATATTTTTAATGGAAATAAATAAAATGTAAAATTACAAATAAATGAGTATTTTTAAAATAATCAGAATAAAGCAATTACTTATAAAAGATTAAGTTAAATGGAAAAGAAAAACACAAAACCATGTAAAGTTAAATTGAACTTACGCAAACAAATATGTGAAAATAAGAAAATTAAAGGTTTAATACCTATTTTAGTCCATTGGTTTGTAGGGTGTGTTTAAAGTTGTCCTTTTTTTCCAAAAGTTCAGTATCATCTTATATTTTGCAAAAACGGTTCACATTAGTCCTTTTTACTTCCGGCGTTAAAAAGGCTAACGAGAGACTTGTTACTAAAAACTTGATGACTTGTACAATTATTGTTGATGTGGCAATATGAGGTCATTTGAGGCTAATGAGAAGATGTCACGTGGCAGATTCTTTTCCACCCAAAGTTAGGGTTTCACAATTGCAGAATGGGCAAGGGCTTTCTCTACGTGGTCATGAGAACTGGAGGTTCTACCAAGAATTGTCGTGGAAGTGCGATTCGGGAATTCACAACGGGAACGCGATGGCTGCAGAAAGGAGAACGCCATGGCACTACGATTTGGTCCTCGCGATGTAAATGAGTTTCTAGTTCTATTTTGGATGCAGGTCGATGGCGACACTTGTGGGGAGAATGGGTTTCGTGCATTTGCAGGTTGCGCGAGAATGATGAACTCGCGAGGAAGAAGATGCAATTTAGGGTTTTTGTTTATGGATTTTTTGTGTTTAATTTCGCTCTCACTTTTTAACAGAGCAAGGAAAGAGGGTCTTGAAGCAGGGTTTGGGAAAAGGGATTCTAGGGTAACGGATCGCCATGGTACCCTTACCCTGAAGTGTGCTATTGAACAAAGCAGCAACGACAACTATGGAAAGAAAGGAGGCGAATCTAATTCGAATTACGTGGTGCCACTGGTCAATTCCTCTCCTTTCTCTAACTCATCCTGCATAACTCGTCCTTTGGCAAAGATACTCTGAGACCTCAATAAAAGAATCCCCGATACTATCATCAAAGCTCATGTCCTTAGCGCGATCCCTCTACTTCCACCTTCAACCCATGTTACTTTGCTGCGTGATGATATTTGGTTTCCTTGTTATCCAATGTTTGTAACAATATCTCTAGACTCCAATGCCTCTCATTGCAAGTGCTGACACATCATTTGTGAGCTAGGGTTCATGACGGCAGCACTCGCGAGCTAAGGTTCATGGCAGCGGCGCGATTGGGTTGCTCTGCTATGCGATTTGGGAGTTCGAAAATTGGAAATTTTTTTGGGTTTTGTTGTGTTTGAATAGCAAGGAAGAAGATGGTGTCCTCACAGCAGCCTGAAACATGTTTTAGATTTTCCACGTCATGTTAACCCTAAATGTAATTAACACCTCAAATGACCTCACAGTATCACGTTAATAATAATAGTATAAGTCATCAAATTTTTTGGCAAGAGGGCAAGTCTGCTGTTAGCTTTTTAACGCCGTAAGAAAAGGATTAACATAAACTGTTTTTATAAAACATAGGAAGTTAGTAAACTTAAAAAAAAAAAAGACAATTTTAAACACATTCTACCAATTGAAGGACCAAAATAGGTATTAAACCAAAATTAAATTATACTAAAGCTTAAAAAAAACAGCTAACAAACACAATACAAGTGGAATAAAAAAACCATTGAACGTGTATACATTTATTGTCTCAAAAAAAAATTCGAAGAAAATTAATTATTAATTAATTTAATTTAGTAATAAAAATATCTTCCGAATGAGTTGTGCTAAAACGACTATCAAAATGGATTGTGACTCCTGCGTCAACCGTCAGTCCCTCTAAATAGGACTGCGGATTAAGATTTCAATCTACTAACTCGTTTTAGCTCGATTTGTATTGTGTCAAATTGATGGATTAAAGACGGACTAACATGTTCTTAATCCATTCATCCGTTTTGGTTTTTATTTTTATTTTATTTTTTAAATTAAAAATTAAAATTAAAATAATTAAAAAGACTAATTACATTTTTGTAGAGATATAAATATTTAATACTATTATAATTTAAATCATTAATATTTACCAATTAAGATTTAATAAATACTTATAATAGAATTGTAATAATTATTTTAATTTATTCAATTAAAAATATAAATTAATCAATTCAAAGCTTAAAATATTCATGTAGTTAAATTTACTTTAAATTTTGGTGAAGTAAGTTGCAAATTTTGGTTCGACTTTGGGTGGCGGATCAATTCACTCAACCTATTTTTTGACAAGCCGAAAACGAGATAAGTCAAAAGATATTAGACTAATATGTTTTGTCACCTTTACTTTTTAGATGTCAAATTAGTAGAAATTGTCACTAAATTACTATATGTTGAATCTAATTGTTATAAATATTATAAATTATTGAAAATGAAAAATCCTTTAAAAAAATATATCAATTAAGGAATTAGATTCCACATTATCAAAATTTTTAATAAGAAAAGATTCCTTTCACAACATAATTATTATCAAGATTAAGGCTATTGAGCAAGTACAACAAGAAGTTGTACAATAAAAGACTCCATCACTACCACTTTGAGCTAAAAAAAAAAAAGTCTTCAATCTCATCTTATACACCAATAAACAATAATATTGTTGTATTTTTATATTAATGATTTTCTCTATGCCATTATAACATTAGTAACATTACTAACATGTGGTAACCGTCTACTATTAAGTAAATCATGACTAATTATTAATATATATCACTTGAAACTTAATTTATTTATGAACTACTAATCACGAAATTTGTGTTACTTGTTATTATAAAATAAGAATTATAGCAAAATTTTGGTTGATATAAGTTGACAAAAGAACAGGAAATATATACAATAATATATATGTTTTCATCATCTATTAAAATTATTTTACAATGACAACAATAAGATGTGAGTGTTGATTTTACAATCATCTCATTCATGTGCATATTTTTAACCATGATAAACAAGAGAATTTTGATTTGTCTAGCATAAATTGTTTCGTGTAAAGCATTTGTGTGAATTGTTATTATTTATGGAACGTTTTAATTTATTCTTTATTATCTCTTTAAACTATGTTTTGAATGTATTTTGATTCTGTTTCATAAATCATCATACCGCCTTTAGAACATGAGGAACTGCTTTGGAAAAAAAATGTTTTTTAAATGTTTTAAGAATGTATTCAATTTTTGAAAAACATTGATCTTATATTTCAATGCAAACTTTTATTATTTAAATTAAAAATGAGGATAATTAAATATAATGTAATTATAAATAAATAAAATGATTATATATATAAAAAACTAATTATAATTATTTCTTAGTTTACAAAAAAATCTTCCTTTTATAAAAGAAAATTATTACAAACCTTTTATTTTTTCAAAAAAACAATTACATTTTTTAAAATTATCACAAAACTTGTTTGACATCATATTTTTTTTTAAATCATATTGATTTTATTTAACTAAGAAAAAAACATTGAAAAATAAGTTTAGTACATTAAAAACATTTAACAACTTTTTTGTCAGCTATTAATTCCTTAAACTCAGTTTTTGATGATCCTTAAATTCAGCTTTATAGAGTAATCTCAATAAATTAGCTTGTCAGTAATGATAAAATAAAATTAATGATGCATTGATGAATGTTTAGTGTTTCTAAGTTTTTTTTTTCTAAACTGACAATTAAAATAATTATATATACACAAGATAACTTACACTTGAAAAAAAATATAAAAAACTTTTAACAAATTATATAGTAGATACCCAATTTTCTCTAGCTTGTGTGATAAAAATTATTGTCATTTAAAAATGAGTGGTGATTGTGTAAGAGAGAGACTTCAGGTGTGAATGATGCATAGACAAATGCCATTGCAACTATTCTTGCAATACAAACAAAATTGATTTCTCCATCAATTAACATTAACATTTTCTTTTTGATTGTATACCAAATATCAACATCAATTTTTTTTTTTCAATTAACATTATAATTCTATAAAAAGAATAATTCATGCAATTAAGATAATATGAATTGCGTAGAAATAATAATTAATTACATCAATAACCTTTTATATAAAAAAATTGAACCATAGAGCTACCAGATTTGGTGGCATATAGTGTTTGATTAAAATTGATAAACTAGTACACCTTAACATATCATCATATTTTACCTAATGTGTGTGAAGGAGTATAAAGATGAAAACAAACATAACATTTTGCAAAATATTTTACCCAAAAAAAACTCAAACAATGATGTTCCAAGAATAAATATTTTACCCATTTAGGAAATTTCAATAATTGCTATTGAAAAAACCACTTTACTATTTGAATCCCGTAACTTCTCAGGTTCCTCTGCTTTGTTCCTGCTATGCCACTCTATTATCAAGAGGGCCAAATATAAACTGAACCTGGTGCAAGAATTCAACGTTTTTTATTAATACCGATGTTATTTATTATTCTTTGTAATATGAACTTAATATTTTAAACATTTAGAGTTTAGGTTTGAAAACAACTGCAGAGGATTACATTTCATGCTAACTCATTGGTTATTAAAAGGTTGACATTATGTGTAATCAAAAGAACATTATCTGCATAAATTGTTCTGATTTTTTTTCTGCATAAAGAAGTTCATTCCATGGTCCTCTGATTAAGGAGATGCACATGCATCAATATTGATACATAAAGGAATCTGCAGCTCAATCCCTCTGCAATAAAAAATAAGACAAAACTCTGATACAGTTTTTCATGTGCATTTGATGTTGTTCTCTAATCAGAATTAGATATTTATCTCAATAAACTATGTTGACACTTGATGTAAACTTTTTTGCTTTCCAAATTACTGAGATGAAACTCTTTTTCTAATTGGAGAACAACATTAAAAAGCAGTGAAAGATCAACATCTAAGTTTTGTCCTAAATAATACACACCACCTATGATCAGACTAGATGTAAGAGAAATACAAATGCAATAAAACAAGGGGCCAAGACATGTCCTAGGAAGCCATTCATACTTGTTTCCAATTGTCAACACTGTTAGATATCACCATTACCTTGCTGAGCCTTTGACTCATAGAAGAGCCTTACAGTTGAGTAAATGGTAGAGGGTTCAGCCATGGCACCATTGCCATAATCTCCACAAGCTAACCTCTTTGTAACAGGTGGGATGAGAGAAATTCCAAGCTCATCAATGGCGATGAGATGCCGCTCGGTGAAAGGATTGTTCCACATTAGAGTGTTCATGGCTGGTGCAACAAAAAACGGCTTGCTGTAGTCCCAGGCTCGCACAATGCATGTCAGTAGATTGTCACACAACCCTCCAGCAATCTACAACATATATTCAACTTACTTTAACAGAAACTCATTTGAACCCTATAAAAGATGTACACACAAAAGCTGAACACCAAAAGATGGACAGAAAAACATATCATTGGTTGAACTTGCCTACACTGTGTAAAAATAGGTATGTCATAGATATGCTAATTTTGTTTAATCTATTGTGGAGAAATATAAGCTATATTTTCAACTTGTCGTGACCATGTAGAAAAAGACAATGTACCACCATTTTGTATACTAAAGATATGTTTAGAATAACTTATTTAAGCTTCATCTTATGACATAAGCACTTGTGCAAATGTCTACTAGAGAAAATGAAATAGCTTATTTTAGTAATTGGGTTAAATATGATTTTAGTTCCTACGTGAAATTGGAATTCATCATTGTTCTAAACTTTGATACGTTTTGGTCTCCAAACTTTAAAAATGAATTAATATAGTCCTTTTAATCCAACTGCGTTAGATTTTTTTAATGTATCAAACACCTTTTAGTATGATATTTGAGTTGTTTACACTGTTTTGTCAATCTGGAACACTGTTTAACAAATCCCAAAAAATTATTGTCATTAAATTAAAATGACTATACCCATTCATTTTTAAAGTTTGGACATCAAAATGTATCAAAGTTTAGAATAGGTACTATTTCTAATTTCATGTCCAAGTTAAGAGACTGAAAACATATTTAACCCTTAATAATTAGGCAGAGTAACTTTTGAAAACAGTTTATAAGTTATAACTTTTCTGACAACTCACATTTTCTCTTCAATTGTAGAAACAACCAAAGCATTTATTCAATAAGAACATGAGTTGTTTACCTTGCCAAGGGTGTTTGCTGATAATGGAGCAATGACCATGATATCAGCCCATTTGCGAAGCTCAATGTGAAGCACATTATCACCAAGTTTCATCCAACTAGACCATTCATTGTCATCAGTGTATAAAGTTACATCCTTTGGTATTGAAGCTCTATCAATGAAATGCAAAGATGCATTTGTGGCAACTGCTCTTACATCTGCCCATTCAGAGAAACAATGACACAGATTTGCAAATTTGACAGCAGCAACACTCCCACTAGCAGCAAGCAGAATTCGGGGCCTCCTTGGTGCAGCATCCACAGCCATAGTCTCTCCCTCAGCACTTACAGGTTTTGAACTGGCCATCACCCAGAACCTTCCACAATGATCTTAAATTTCCATGTTTTCAAACAGGAGTTTCAGCTCACTCATTAAAAACCTTCAAATTGGTAAACTAAAACCCCTTTAGACGACAGTTTATAGTTACTAAATACTTGAATCACATTGGTGCAAAGGGAAAAAAGAAAAAAAAAAATCCTTAGTTATTGAACTAAAACTCAAATATACATAGCCGTACACAGCTAGCTTAACACCAATGAGAACATCTACCTCAAAGTACTATATTCCTGTTAAGATAAAGACTTTATGATGATTTTTTTTTTCTATAAATACATATTGAAAAGAAAACAAAGGTAAACTGAATTAAGTTTCTCTCATAAGCTAAAATTAATTTATGCTCTTCAACTTTTTCAGAAGCTCTTAACCCAATCTCTCTAAAATCTGAGGTGAATTGGTCAATTTTAACTTACTAAGAAATTTGATTATTTTGCTTTGGTGCTTCCCTTGCAAAGAAATATATTATATCAGAAGCAAAAGGTCAGTATCCTACATATGTTAAGAAAAAGAATTTAATTCTAAGAAATGGTAAGAGTAACTTCTTTTACCCTTAAAACAATTAAAAATCAACCTACATTAGAGATCACCCCGGTATAGTTCCTATAGTAATAAAAACTTTACCACTTATTTAGAACTATTTTTAGTCTTTATTCATATAATTTTTAGTTCTTAGAACAAAAAAAAAAAAGAAGACTAAAAGTGATTAAAAATTGCATGTGTCTAAACAACCACGATTTTTTTTTTATTTTTTTTAATATTGGAGCTAAAAAAAGTAAAGGTTTTAC
The DNA here is from genome assembly GCA_036885675.1 of Vigna mungo. Taxonomy (NCBI): domain Eukaryota; kingdom Viridiplantae; phylum Streptophyta; class Magnoliopsida; order Fabales; family Fabaceae; genus Vigna; species Vigna mungo. The sequence goes on from CP144698.1 coordinate 5,980,671, forward strand.
AATCATAGAAACCAAACTAGTAACTAAACCATTATTATTAAAATCAACAATTTTACAATTCATGAACATCATGATTGAATGGAAATATAAAAAATTTAACCTTTTCTGTTTGTTCCAATTAAACTTACTTTAAATTATAATATACATTAACAGGTACAGATAATCCAACACATCAGAGTTCAGCATTACAAATTCATAATTACCTACATAATGCATTCCCTTCCCCCAAAACAAGAACCCTAGAGAGAGATATTTCCTGCTTTAACAATCACAAATCATTAAAATAGAACAAAGCAGATTTTACAAAGAGGCCTAATTTGAACAGTGAATTCGGATGAATTTGAAGAAGAAAGAGGAACAGTAGTGTCGAACTGAATCCTAAATTGAACAAACATACCAGTTCCAGGAAAAGTACAACCCACGCATTTCTATTCCCAGGAAACCCCACCATAGATTCGATCTACTATTTGTTGAAAAAAAAAATATGATGGGATAAAGGAAAATAAAGAAAATTTAAACAACAAAAGAGTAAGATGAACAGAACAAATAGTGAAAGTAAAATCAAAGAGAAGAAGTGGAACTAACCTAAAGGAATGAGGGTGATTTCTCTGACAACACAACACAAAATAACACAACAGAACAACCTCACAACCAACTGACGCCGACAACACAATCCAGTGTTTCCTGTTAGTGTTTGCGCTGTCAGTATTCAAAAACAGATCCCGCTGCCGAACTCACACACTAAGATATATTTCTTTTCAAGAAGGAATTGGATCAGAAATTATTTTTCTTACCAAAAGATGTTGATTAATTTTTTTTAATATAGACCTCTTTTATTTATAAAACATAATATTATATTTAATTATAGGAACTAAAGTATATAAAATAAGTATGTATTCAATGGTCAATAAAAGGATACTGATCTAAATTTAATTTGAACAAGTTTTTGAAAAAGACACTGTTACAAGTAGAAAAAAAACATATAAATTCTTCCCTAAGTTAAAATTAATTGACATAAAAGTTTAAAATATAATTTTATAGAATATATTATAAAATGTTTACAAATAATTTATTCAAAAAAATTTATTATACGATAAATTTATTTTGTTTTTCTTCTTAATTTGTACTATAAAATCTTTTACTTTTATGGAGTAATTTATCGAAACATGTTTATCATTTGTTTCTATTAACTTTATGTTTATTATCACAATTTTAAATAACTTGTCACACTTATTCATATTACCTTGAATAATCAATTGATTTTTTAGAAGTTAACAGATAAAAATCAAACATTATACTGTTCATCTAGATTTATAATAATAAAATTCTTATTATATTAACTATCCATGCTTAATGATAAATATCTTATAATTATTCATAATAAAATATATTTTATTCCACTAATACAATTTCTTTTAAGGAAATGATAGACTTTATATTCATAAAGTTGTTATTTTAAGAGACCTATGTAAATATAATTTTAAAAAATATATCATACAGATACTTTAAAAGATATGGTAATATAATTTTTCGTAGAGCTATCAAAACGGGTAACCCGACTCGATCCGGTCTGGCCCACCACGGGTTGGTTATTTAGGGTGTGTTCTTTTGCATGGATTTGAGGGGGATGATTTGAATGGATTTGAGTGGATTTGAAGGTAATTTTTTTGTTGTTTTTTTGAATGGATTTGTGAGTAATTGAGAGTAGATTTGAGAGTAAAGTTTGTGAGAATTAGTGTAGGATTTGATTGATGTGACAGATTAAAAAAATTAGTTTAATAGATAGAAATTAAAGATTACCAAAATGTCCTTAGGTATTAAAGTAATATAAAATGATATTTGTTAATGTTATATTTAATTGTAAAAATGTTTATAAAGAGTAAAAATTAAAATTAATTTTAAAAATTTGAAAAAATTATAATTTAGTAAAACAATTCAAATGTCCCCAAAATTATAATTTAGTAAAACAATTAATTTTAAATTCCACATTTTATATAGAATTGCAGATATGTATCTAACGTTACTGCAAAACAAAAAGCAATAAATTGTATAACTATTTAGAAAACATTAAAAGTAATAGTGAGCATATTTATAACCTCAGACCAAATAAGTGGATCTTGAGGGGCATGATGATCCAAATTCCGTTTTGGTATTTCTTCAAATCACTGAGGGCAAAGATGAGATTTCAGACTAAATCACTGCAAATCTCACCTTCATGGATATCTCGCAAATATGGATATCTCGCAAATCCACTTGAATCCTTCCTCGTAAATCCAGCCAAACGAACACATTCCATTTCGCAAATCCGCGCTTTGCATCTCTCGTAAATAGTTAATTCCATTTAAGCCAACAGGGCTTTATGTTTTGTTCTTTTGTAGAGATTTGAGGGAGATAATTTGGAGGAGATGATTTGAATGGATTTGAGTGAATTTGAGGGTAATTTTTTTGTTGTTTTTTTTAGTTGATCTGTGGGTAATTGAGAGTGGAGTAAAGTTGGTGAGAATTAGTGTAACATTTGATTGATGTGATAAATTTAAAATATTAATTTAATGGGTAGAAATTAAAAATTACCAAAATGTTCCTAATTATTAAAGTAATATAACGTGTTATTTATTAATGTTATATTTAATTGTAAAAATGTTTATAAAGAGTAAAAATTTAAAAATAATTATTAAAATTAAATTTGTAGAATAATAAAAGTAAATTTGTAGATATATTAACATTGATTTAACTGAAAAATACAATTTAAATATGTTAATATAGAATTTTTTTTGTAAACTAGTCTATGCATAAATTAATATTAATTTAGGAAAAATTTGATTCCATTTTTTCTTTTAATAATATATATACAGACAATTCCAAAGACAATAAAGATAAAAGCCAAACTTACATAATATATCTGTGAAGAAAGTTTTTAAAGCAAAAGATGATTTCTGCTTACATAATGTAATATAGGTTATAGTAATTATATTAACAATTTGGTGAATAATTTTTGGATTATTAATGATGGTGTTGGAGATTGTTGATGCATGTAGTTGTCGGCAGAGACTGGTGGCAGCTAGAAACTTCTCCACCTGCCTTTTCTCCCTGCTTCAAAGAAAATACATGTTTATCATGTGCAACACCATTCTTGTTCTTCTAGCCATCTCACCACTTTTTCATCTACAACTTCAAGCTTCCGCTACCGACACAGAAGAGGCTTTTGGAGATTTTCTTACGATTGAAGATCCACTCAACACTTGCATCACGAACACCTTGGTCTTCATCATCAACGACGCTGCATCCTCCATCATCAACGACAGCTTCCTCGACTGCTTCAACAACGATATCATGGTCGCTGCATCCTCTACTGTCAGGCTTCCACCACCAACCTTCAAAGCAAAAGCCACGGTGCATCGTCGACCTTCGTCTTCTCTTGTACACCACCAACTTTGGAACCTCCACGTATAGGGTCATTTTAGACAAATCTCATTCCATCCCTTCAAATCTGCTCACATTAGCGGGGGCATGAACAGTACACTGATCCCGCATTTCCCTTCAAATCCATCCGTGCATTTCATTTGAAAAGAACACAAATTTTTTTAAATTCATCGCTCGCAAATCACCGTAAACAGTGTAATCACTTGAAACGAACACTGCGTTAGTGAACCAATCCAACTCGGCTCATTTATTAACGAGTCAGAAAAACTTGAACCTGATCCGATCCATCACGGATTGGTGGGTAAACGGGTTGGCTTACTAGCCTACTTAATTACATTTTTTTTTAAATAAAAAAAATACAATCTTTCTCTAATTTAAATTTAAACAAATTTTACTCCCATAAAATTATGTTAAAAACAATTCAAAATATTAATAAAAAGTACACTATAAAAATATTGTTCCGACAATCAATAAAAAAAATATTAGTAAAAAGAAGAGAGAACTAGTACTCAACTACATCAATAAAAAATTAATAATTTAATCTGTAACATAATTTTCCAAATTCAAAGATATCAAAAAGAGCTTGCTCAAATAATGTATACTCAAATTGTTTAAATAAAATGAACAAAATTTGATACAAACATGTCAGAACATGAAAAAATCATTCCATGTCTTCAAATCTCCCAGAAAAAAAAAACAAATTTGCAAACCCCTAATTTTGTCATTATAGGGTTTTTTTTTTAAAAAAAAGAGAAGTGAGAAAACAAAAATGTGGAGAAAAGAAAAGAAAAAAGGAAGGGTGTTTTACCTGCTCCTTGAAGAATTTCAGTGAAGTGAGGGTGAGAGCACCGGAGAGCAAGTACAGTGAGAGTGATTTGTGAGAGTTACTTTGTTGGTATACACAAAGTGAGTGAAAAAAGTATTTTATTTTTTAGAGTTTCATAAATAAAATAATAAATTAAAAAATAAAATTAGATAGGTGGGTTGGTGGGCCAACCCCTCTCACCACGGGTTCAACCCGCATGAGCAGAGTCTAAATGAGCCGGGTTGAAATCTGACCCACATATAAGTGGATTGTATTTTTCAAACCCAACCCAGCCCAAACCCGTGACGGACTGGGTTTGCCCACGGGTTATGACCCATTTTGACGGCTCTAATTCCTCGCATATCCTTTCATTCACAAAATATTTTAATAACTTTTATATTGCAGCTAAGTATTTATAATTATAGATTAAAACAATAAAGTAAATATTTAAAAAATAGAGAAATGTCAATAATAAGATTTATTAAAATATGAAAAAAAATTAGTTCACAATTTTCACCCAAAATTAGAAATTACCATTCATGTATTTTTCATTATAATATCTATACTTCTTTTTTTCTAAATTAAAATGGCAACAATTTGATCCATAAGCCAAGTAAACAATATTCTTACATTAGGCAAGAAAAATTGATCATGGGATATATGTTGAATATATTTATACCAACATAATCAGCCTTCAATAACTATTTTTATTCATTCTTTCATTTTTATCACTAGAGAACTGTAAGATTAAACAAATCTAACAGCAGTTAAAGCTTTTGAATACATTTCAGACTACACACAGAATCAATCCACCTACACAGTGCACCAAATTTAAAATATATAAACTTTAAGTTTCTTGTTGTTTTGGAATTTCAAGGGCAATACAATGCAAGTAGTCATCCCGACAACCAACAAAAATCCGACCACCAATCATTAAAGGTGAAGAGAATATATCCCCTGCCAAGTTTAACCTTGCAAATTCTTGCACATAGCTTCTTTGTTGAAAAGTATCTTTGGAAAGATTCATGTTCACTCGAAGAAGGTGTATGCCTCCAGAACTGGAACAAATGCAAATTAGCCTGAAAAAATTGATAAAATATAAGATTAACTTTTACATGAAAATATCGTATAAGTTTTCTTGTGTTAGTTTACTCCCATGTAAATTAATTTTAATTTATGAAATTCTTATTATTATTTTCTTCTCCTAAAAGTACTAATGCACAAATTTATCAAAATTGACCCTAAGAAGACCAAGTTAACCTGTCTGAGGAATTGGAAGCATCAGACTCCACCAGCAAGTGCTCGTCAACATAAGCAGATGCTGTAATTGGATGTCCAACATTGTATTCCCATAGTAGGTCCCCCTCCTCCTGGTGATAATCCAACATATGGAACAAAACAAATATTAATTTAAACAATTCGATTTGAACATTGCACATACTTACTTTCCCCACCCATTAACACAATGACACGGATTCTTACATGGGACAAATTATTTGATATTGTTTTTCTAGAAGGAATTCATCTCATTTCAAGTCTTACACAAGAAAACTTTTACAAAGTTTAGAATATTATTGAAAATAAGAAAATGAAAATTCAAAACTTGGACAATTTGTAAGTGCTTTAAAGTGTAAGTAGGTATAGAATAGATGTATTACCAATACACACTGAAAATTTCATTTTTTAAACAGACACATTGAAGGCATCTTATAATACTTTGTGAGGAGGAACTAGAATGCTCAACAGTTATTAGCAGTTCAAAATTTCAAGCTATTTACTCGGTGATCAAAAACACAAGGCGTATTAATATGTAAAACTAATGCTTTGTTTGATAGGAGTGATTGTGACCATTGATTTGAGATGATTTATGGGGATTGTGTATTTAATTTGTGTTTTGAGAGGATTTATGATGATTGGTAGGAAAAGTTTTAAAAGAGAGAATAAAGTGGTGGATTTGTGGGAATTGTTAAGTAAATTACTAATTACCACTATATTTAATATTTGTTTTTTTTAAAACAATTCTATTAATTGAACTTTTCTTTAACTGTTTACAAAATATTATTGGAAATTAATAAATAATATTTTTAAATCATTAGTATTTTTAAGAAACAATATTTTTTATTTTCTCCACTAATTTTTTACAACAAAAAAATATTTAATTTTAAGAAATACACCTAAGAACAATTTTGACATTACATTAAAAATAACCTATCAACCTTCACTATTTCAATAAAATCAATCACATATATTAATAAACTTCCTATTTACTTTCTCTTCAAATCACACTACAAATCAATCCTCGGCTTTCCACACTCCTAACCAAAAAAAAGCATACAAGCTATGAAACATAAAGCAACGAATGAGAGTATTATCAGAAAGGGAAAGGGGAGGGAGAAAAAATGTCTAAGAGCAATCAGCCAATGAACTGATACACAGATTCAGCAATTAACTTTTATCCCAGATATGGAATATAAATATTGTAAAGTTAAAAAGTAGCTGGTCATGACTCTAATGTAGTAAAAATTAAAACCCGCCAAAATGCAATAAAAAGGAAACAAGGTTATCTGTCAGTTCTCACCAGTTTGAATGAGTATACACTTCCGCTTCTGGAGCATACAAGCACCTAAGGTGGAATAAATAACATAATTACCAATGTAAATAAATCCTTCATTGGTTATTAAGAGAGATAGTAATATATTTCACCTGTAATTCTAATATTTGTATACTAATATGGAGGAGACTTCTTAAAAATACAAATGTTGTTTACTTGGATGCACTACAGATAAACTGAGTGAACACCTTTCCACATTAGTAATTACTATAGTGATCTTGAAAAAGGATGTAACAAGGCAAGTGGAAAAAGAATTAATTAAATGACTACGTAAAATCCATGAAGAGATAGATCTACCTCATCAGGAAGAACAGAAGGTATGCATGACCCAGCAAATATTGGACCATCAGTTGTTTTCTGAGCAAAATTCAGTAGCAAATCAGGTTAAAATTACTTCCATACGGGACATAGTTAAAGATTGCAACCCTAACGAGGTCCATAATTCATACCTTCCAAACAACGGATCCATTTGGACTCAATGCAACAACATGACCATCTACCAAGCAACATATCACTAGAAGAAAGAGGAAAAAAATACTACTATAAGGAAAAAATACAGGACAAAAATAGTTAGAAGGGCATATAACACATAATCAAAAGGCAATATAACAATACATACCAGTTCCATTGTGGGCGACTGCAAGAGAACCAAACACAGGAACTTCTAATTCATTTAGCCACAAAATAGTGAAAGGAGAAGCCTGAATTCAGAAAAGGATTACTTAAGTATGACTTGTGCCAATAATTGACTTGAACATGTTTTCGTCATTCAGCAACACTAACAGATTTATGCATTCAATGCTAAAACTTCAAACCAAGGATTGATCTCTTGGGTCAATACTGAGCAACTTCAATCATTTACTTTTTATACCTTTTTCACGCCCATGCTAAATCAATCACCAAAGATGCCGGTAGAAAAGCAGTTTCACGAAATATAACTATGAAAAAGCAAACATGTGTCTATTTATACCAGATTTGTCATGAATTGGGTTCATGAAATGGCTCAAGTTGTGAACAGCAGGCAGGCAACAAATCCTAACTCATAATAACTCCAAATGTTAAACATTAGTGTAACTGTCTAACTCCTTGACATCTTGTCAGAGGCACTCAAAGAGGATTTAGTAGATTAATTTAGCCTGTACTTTTAGTTGACACTTGAAAAGACCTCTATATCTGCTAATATAATACTATCACGAAAAAATCCATGTTTCTTTTCTTTTTCTCTTTGTTCTTTCCTCTACGAAACCTCCATAATTGTCAGTTTGCAAGATAAACATTAAGTATAAAATTCTCTGCTTCCTCTTTGTTCCTTTTATTCTTTTTAGGTTCATTCTTCTATGATTATATAGTGATTGCCGTATCATACTTAATGGAGTTACCATGAAATGGATACCTTTGAATCTATAGGAAAGAATTGGCCATTTCTACAAAATATTTCCATAAGAAACTAAATCCAAAGGATGAAATTTGCACATCTAGAAACAAAGCAGTCTATATAAATACAGAATTGAAGCCCAGGTAAAGAAATACATGTATGCATTTATAAATTCACATACCGATAATGATATAGCTGTTAAACGACCACCAGTGGAGGCCACATAAAGCAAGTCACGAGCCTTCACAAAAAAAACAGTAAGAGATCAATAGTAATATTTAAATAAACAAAATGTATGTGTTATTTCATTTACAAGGGAAATTCACCTCATCAATTGCAGGTGACCCATATATACTGCCTCCACATGGTAGCTTGAATACGCAGCAATGTTTTTCGTAATCAAGAGCATATAAGTTATGATCATGTGAGCCACACCTATATAAGCATCAAACCATGCTGGAAACTTAAATAATTTCCAATCAAGCTACATGTTAAATACCTTTTCAACACATACGAGAGGCTTCAGACACATTTAAAGATTCTTTGAACATGAACTCTACAGAGAGAAGTTCCATCTTTGCTTCTAGTCTAATAATTAACATTTTTGTGTGTGATGGTGTTTAGATTGTAAATATGGTCATCAACATGCACTTATTAGGAAAATTACTAATATTATTTATATTATCAGAAAAAAATTATTACAGGGGAAATAAAAGTATTACATGAGACAAGAGTATATGATTTCTCCTAAAAAGAAAAGTCAAGAAACAAGAACATGAAAAATAAAAAAATAGCACAGAAAAATCCATTCAGTTTATTAATAAGAAATGACAACACTTTCAAACAACAATGTGTAGGGCATCAAAGGGAAGCACATTAGGCATGGAATTTATTCCCACGGCCAAGAAACTCAACTCCTGAGACTCTTGAATGAAATCTTAAACCATACACCCCGTTGAATATAGTAAAAATTATGTATGAGATTAATCTTCCTTGTATTGAATATACACTAAGGGTACTCTATTCATAATAGAAGAGATATAGACTAAGTCCAAAATATAAATAAGGAATAATAACAAACTAACTAAAAATAAAAAATAAAAATAAGATAAAAGAACATATATCTAACACTCTCGTTGTCACGCCCCATTTAATGCTCCCCTTTAATGGAGTACACGTGTCACGTCCTCTGGATTCCCTAGGCTAGTGGGAGACAAGGTGTGCAGTGCAATTAATTCTCCGCCATCGTGATCCGTGCGGCAGCAGAGAGATGAGAGCTTCTAAATAGTGGAAGACAAGTGGTATGCTGTGAGTAGACCGAACGACCAGTTTGATGGCCATATTTAAAGTTGAATTTTCGAAAATTGGCACCACTTCTGCATGCAACCACTTCATCTTCAACCTCCAGAAATCTTATTTTCTCCTCCTTCTCTCTAGAAAACATCAGCCTTCTCTCTAGATTTCTAACCACTTCTTCCACTCCGATCGCTAAACTCCTTTTAGATTAAATCTTCCCGGCGTCAAGACCTTCAAATTGCACCGATCGGAATATTGTTTGGAGCACTTTGGAATCTTGAAGCCTTAGAAGTTGTGTCTTCAAAAGAACTTAGAAGTTAGCTGGATTTAAGGTGAGGGAAGCCTATACATTTAATTATGATTATTTTTGTATGCATGATTTTATGAGTATATGTTGTTGAATGTATGATCTTGCTGTGGTGAAAATGCATGTTTGATTTGTGGTATGAAATAGGTCATAAGGTTATAAAACTTAGTGAAAATCTGAATCTGTAATCGAAGGATCATTAGGACCGTTCGGTTTCCCCTGAAACAATTGATCTGATACCTCTATGTTGAAACTTAAAATATCTTATTTGGTTAGTTGTTCGGATTAATCTATTAAAGGACGTCCGGTCTTATACTGAACGTCCGGCCTTGAAGTGCTTGGTCATAGACAGAGTATTCGGTTTCATATTTAGAACGTCCGGTCACACACTGAACGTTCGGCTTATATGATGTTATTCATTTGAAAAGTGTTAGGTCTTATACCTGTACTTGAATTTCTAAAACGTCCGGTTTATAACATTATTATTTGAAGAAGTGTTCGGTCTGATACTGACGCTTAATTTGGGAAGTATTTGATTTCCATGGGTTAGTCCGTTCCGTTTTCATTGATGCGTTTCTATTGATTTTCCGTCCGGTTTTCATTGGTTAAGTCCATTTGGTTTTCATTGATGAGTTTCTTATTGATTTTCGTCCAGTTTTCTTCTTATTATTATTATTCACTTTAAGCACGTTCGGTCATTAACCAAACGTTCGGTCATACACGTGTTCAGTATTATACTGACACTTGTTCCAAAAGAGTGTTCGGTCTTGTACTGAAGCTCGCTTCACTGAAGAGAACTCTGGTTTATATATATAAAGGCATTCGGCCTAAACTGTAAAGTACTCCATTTCCTTTCTGCGTTAGACCATTCGGTCATTCCCTTAACTTTGTTTCATATGAGGAGCGTCTCATGAGTGATGATTATTGGTAAAGTATGACCGTGGCTAAGGCTCAGGTTCTGACTCTATCCTGATAGTCCGTGATGACGCTTTCTCATGTAGAGAAAGGTTATTCATGCGGGAGAATGGCAGGAGGTCCTTTAGCCTCAGGGTATCTCTATACCGAGGTGGTTCCACTGGACTAACCTCGGGTGGCGGTCTGTTGAGTATATCCCAGCCAGGTCCACCTGGGTGCAGAAAGCGACAAGCATACATGGTTCATAAAAAATGTTTGATATTGATTGGTAAAGTAAGAATATGGTCAGCTTTGTATTGGTGTTCATCCTGATATTCTAATGCTCACTGGCGCTAGTGACCATGTGGTGAGAATGGCAGGAGGCTCTAGCCTGGGCGGTGTGTACAGCCTTGACCTAAGGTGTTTTAACGGGCTAACCTCGTGTGGCAGGCTCAAGGGTTTTCCATGTCGCGGTAATCCTGATGGTTGATTCCAGGTTACCACCCACGGGTGCAAGGACGACCATAGCTACATATTCTTACCGTCCGGACAGAGTCATAATGGTCGGTCATAATGTTTTATACGTTCAGATTTTTGTATAAGATGATGATGATGATGTTTACCATTCGGTTTTACTGTTACTCTTGTATGGTGACTACATGATTTAGATATTGTTGTGATTATATTATTTAGATGTTAAGAATTGTATGTGAGTCGGATTAATTAAATGACATAAGCTTACCTTTATTTTCCTGTCTTGTCTATGTTGCCGTTCGGTCTCAACCGTACGGTTGTTCTCTTCACTGCAATGATCATCCAATGGATGTGAGCAGAGGGTGATCTTGAAGAAGTCTTGGAAGTCTCACCAGTCGTTCGGCTTGAAGGCAGTGTAGGACCGTCCCGTTAGTAGGATCAAGTATCTTTAATCAATGTACAAACCGTTCGGTTATGTGTTTTATAGAACCGTTCCGTATTTTTCCTCTTTTGTATTTCCGTTCAGTCTCGAGCTGTTATCATGACCGTTCGCTCTTTGCTTATAGAATTGTATCAGACTCTTGTTTATTGTACGGTTTTAATTCTATATGAAATTTCATATTCCTTCCTCTTTACTTGCTTGTTCATCACTGTTTTATCTTATTATTTTGTTAACTCCTAAAAATAAACTATAGTTTAAAGCTATATTTATTGGGATGTTACACTCGTGCATACAAATTGTATGTACCAAGCTTTTTACTAATAATCAATAAAGACTTAGTGAAAATATCTGCTTCTGTACTCGAGTAACACCAAATTGTTAATGATTTGCAAAGACGACATAGAAGACAAAATACCAACCCAAAAGACTCCTCCTTAACAATAAATTTGAGAGGTTGTTCCATATAAATCTCTTCTTACAAATCGTTATTCACAAATGCATTGTTGACATCTAGTGGATAAAGAGACCATTGTTGAAGAGCCACCAGAGCTATAAAAAAACTACCAAAAGCCATATTTACAGCTGAAGAAAAAACATATATGAACAGGTCAAACACAACGATGACAAAAGAGAGATCAAAAGAGACAACAACAAAAGAAGCCATGAATGAACAAGAGAGAGAAACTGATAGGCAATGGATAGTGTATGAGAGGAGAAAGAAGAATTAAATATCCTAACTCTTTTAACTGTTAGGATAAGGCGGGAAAGGGACCGTATGAATAGTCCCTGCTGTGTTGGGTAGAGGAGTTTTTTGAACATTCGTTGTACAGACAGGTTCTTCGAATCCTGTGAGGGAGGTTATGCTCCCAACTATTCTTTGTAAAGTGATTATTCTACTGCTGTGAATAAGAGAATTTTTTCTTTCAACTCTTTTATCTACTGTCAGTGGGTTTTATTGTTTGGGTTTCATACTGAGAAACCTAACAATTTAGTCCGACCTGCCGGATACGTGGAGAGGAGCGTAAGGATTAATGGAGAGAAGAGTGGATGGGAGATTAAATGTGATGAAGGACCAGCTGGAAGCGATGGAGATTGCAGTTGACGGGATGAAGGCTGAGACAGTGGCATTGCGTCAAGATTCTGCTGCAATACGCCAAGAATTGCAAGAAATCATGAGATTACTAGGAGGAAGGGGTCGAAATCAAGAGGGCCAACAATCAGAAGGTAGCCAGACTTCTATTAACGAGAATAGAAGGAGACATGAAGAAGACGATGGTGAAAGAGAGGGTAGAAGCCAAGAAAACCAACCCAATTGGAGGAAGAGGGTGGAGTTACCCATGTTTGAAGGAATGAATCCACTCAATTGGATCAATAGAGCTGGAAATTTGAGTTACAAGGGGTGGTAGAGGAGGAGAAGATGAGTCTTGCTTACATAAGCATGGAAGGCAATGCGGGGTATTGGTTTATATTTTGGAGGGAGAAGGCCAAGAACTGCTCTTGAAGGGGTTGAAGAGCACAATGGTGGTGCGATTTGGGGGAAGAAGCTGAGGGTTAGTATTCGAGAGGTTGGCGGCAAGCAAGCAAACCGGTCCGGTGGAAGAATACATTCAATATTTTGAAATCTTGGTGGGGTATTGGAGGAACAACTTCTAGGATATTTCCTGGCTGGGCTGCAGGAGGGGATACGTAATCAGGTTCGTCCCCACGACCCACAAGAACTGATGACTGTGATAAGGATCGCCTGAGATGTGGAGGAGCTCCACAGAGGCGCAAAGGCAGGGGGAGGAAGTATGGGTGATAACAGTTGATTTCACCATTACCTGTGACTTAATTTTGATACTAAATGAACCCTTTTTGATTTAGAAACTTGCTTAAACTCAGGTTTTTGCTTCAGTTTGAGAACAAAAAGAGTTGAGGTTATACTTTATGATTTTATCACTAATTCCCTTGATTTTGTAGGAGATTTGGAAAAGGAGTTGATGTACCAAGGAGTTAGAACTCAGGAAGGATTGAAAAAGCATCAGAAAGAGAGATCATGATAGGCCTAAACAGAAGCAAGGATGGATTGTATATGAAAGGAGGAATAAGAGAGTTAGTTAGATGGGTTAGTTGGGGGAGCGTACACTTAACTGTATGACAGTTAAGTGGTTTGGGGGGAATGATTGTATAAATAGAAGTTGATTGGTTCAGTAAGGCACTTTTGAGACACTTACTTGTTAACTGGTTTCATCCAGTGGTGGAGGGTTAAGCCTCTGATATCCTTGTTGCATACTATATTCTTTGTGAATAATACAAATCGATTCTTTTCCTTTCTCTGTGTTCTTCTATTGAGAGAGTAAGGAGAGTGCATGACTAGGTTTTCCTATTGAAAACCTATCAATTGGTCCGACCTGCTGGATCCAATTGTCATTCGTTGTGATGGAGGGAAAAGTGGTGACGACTGTCGCGGAACAAATTGAAGCAGTAGAGGTGGCGCTGGCGGAGACGAAGGCCGAGACGGTCTATTTGCCGCATGAAACTGGAACGCTAAGGCAGAATTGCGAGAGGATGGGTCAGGACATTCAAGCGATTTTAACGATCTTGAAGGATCACAAGCTTGATAAAGGAGGGGTGCGACGAGATGGCAGTGAGTCGTCAGTCAATGATAACGCCGGAGGAACTGGAGGCGAGGACTATGATTAATTGGAGGAAGCGTGTAGAATTACCCGTGTTTGAAGGGGGAGAACCCTGGAATTGGATCAGTAGGGCAGAAAAATTCTTCGAGGTACAGAAGGTGGACGAAGAGGAGAAGATGCAATTGGCGTTTATCAGTATGGAGGGGTACGCGGGTAGTTGGTTCCGTTTTTGGCGGGAGAAGACCAAGAACTATTCTTGGGAAGGATTGAAGAGAGTGTTGGTGATATGTTTTTGAGGGGAACTCGGGGAACGGTTTATGAGAAGCTGTCGACGATCAGACAGACGGGACTGGTGGAGGATTATGTTCGGGACTTCGAAGTGTTGGTGGGCCAGGCGACGCAGATACCGGAAGAGCAGATTCTTGGGTATTTCATGGCGGGGCTCCGAGAAGAGGTGAGCGACCACGTGAGGCCTCACGATCCACCAGACCTCTTGACAGCGATGCGGGTCGTGAGGGACTTTGAAAAGCTCTGTAACCCCTAAGCGCCCTTTTTAGGGGCCCTCAGCGCCAGAGGCTCGCATTGACACCTGACTGCCCCTTTCTGAAGGCCCTCAGTGTTGAAGCCTCGCAGTCACGCCTAAGCATCCTTTTTGGGGCATTGAGCGCCAGTTTTCTGTGTCGTTCCATGCCTAGGCACCCTTCCAAGGGCGCTGAGCGCAACTACTCTCGCACCACCGCCTGGGCGCCCCATTTTGAGCGTTGAGCGGTGGCGACGTGGGCTTGGACCTGTTTTTTGTTATTTTCCTTATCTATTTAAGACCTAGACGCCCTAGAGAGTGTATCTTTTGACAGAAGAAGCGCAAATTCACACTTTTCGACTCTCTGAAGGCAGGGTTGGATGCGGGAGCACTTCTCTTCGGTTTTTAGGGTTTATCTTCCATTCTATTTCCATTGTACATCTAGTTTCATCATGACAATGGGGAACTAAATTCTATTTGTTGTTAGGGGATGATGTAACCTTGTGAACTCCCATGTATTCGAATTGATTCTTATTGATATATGCTTCTTTCATTAATTGTTAGGGTTTTTCTCCCATTCTCTATGTTTACTGTGTTTAACTCATTCATGGCATGATTATTGGTTTCTGTGATATGTACACATACGGAGAAATCTTGATCTAGGGAATTTCTCCCAAGGGAACTATTGCCTAGACATAGGGATAGAACGCTTGGTTATCCTAAGTTTCTAATCGTAATGCAGAATTAACTATTAGGGATACAAGACATTGTGATTTAGTAATTAAGGATAGACTTTCTTCGTCGAGACATCGGGTTTTAAGTAATTTAGAAAGTGATATTAACATTAATGAAAAAGAAGAATTCTTATATGCATAAGAGTAAATCAAGTGAAATTTAAACCCCAACAACATATTCATCTTATATTTTCAATATCATTCTTCACCTTTGTGTTTCTGTTTAATTGATCAAATTGCATTCATATTTACTTTTCATGTATTTGCATTCAAAAATCCCCCAAAATGTTCTTTTCAGTCTTGATTAGTTAAGTAATTACGCAGCTGTTTAGTGCCGTGAATTTCTTGGGAAAACGATACTTAGTCTTACTATTATTATTACTTGATACGATTCAGTACTTTGCTGAAGTCTTAACAAGTTTTTGGCGTCATTGTCGGGAACTCGTGGTTTAACTATTCTATTTGTGTGATTCTAACCAATTAGACTTGATTTTATTGTTTTTAATTTTTGTTTTGTTTTTATTTTTTTTAGGACTAATTGTGTGCTTTCTAGTGTTTTGTTCTCTAGTTTATGCAAGGTACAATTCGGATTAGAAGCAAGAAAAATTCTGAACCTTTTCTTGAAGGATTGGACAAAAGTAGAAGGAGAAGGAGAATCAAAACGTCCAGAGAACTTTTCCCTTCTCCTAAGACGCTTTCACAGCCTTCACCTCAAGGATCTGACCAGGAGACTGAAAATATGGATAACTATTGTGAATAGAATAGCAATAATGGTAGACGTACCCTGGCAGACTATTCAACAGTTGTTGGCCCTCATCACTTTAACAGTATAGCAAGGCCGAGGGTCAATGCTGAGAATATGGACATGAAGCCTGCGTTGATTCAATTGGTGAAGAACAACCAATTTAATGGACTGTCACGTGAAAGTCCATATGAACAACTGACTACGTTCAATGAAATTTGTAATGCTGTGAAGATCAATGGCATGCCAGATGAAGAGATATAGACTAAGTCCAAAATGCAAATAAGGAAGAATACAAACTAACTAAAGGTAAAAAATAAAAGTAAAATAAAGATAATATATCTAACATACATCCTTAATTTTCATATGTTTATAGAGAATCCTTCCACCCATATGATTTTCTAGGTTTGACAACTTGTATTGTCCTAAAGGGTGTGTCAATTTTTTCCATGGGAATCTTAGTTGGTCATCAGATAATCTCCAAAGTATATTACATTTTAAGATAATCTCCAAAGTATATTACATTTTAGTTGAAAATAAAAGACATGTTTGAATGTAATTATGTAGGTTGTAAATTTCTTAGCAAAATAACTTGGATGTGATGGAAATTGGATTTAATATATCCCATTAAAAGTCATCTACTATCTCTAATTGAGTGCAATATCCATCACATCCCCTCACGTCTAAGGACTGGACATTTCCAACACACCCCTGTCACACTTTAGGACTATACATCTCTGAAGTGAGACTAAATATTTATGAGTGGTCCAATAATGGACCCGATAATAGGTGACAGATAGGCCTAATAAACCTCTCATTAAGATAGCCTTTGATATTATTTTAGAATGCTTACTTTTAAACCTAACTTAACCTAATAAAACTAGCTTGCCCACATATATATTATTATTTGGTCATATTTCTGGTCAATATAGAATCTCCAATAAAATAAAACTAAGAAGAGGTCAAACTAAAAACAAATATATCAATCTATAACCCTAATAAATTTTAGTCTCTTTCATTCCTCTCCTCAACAAACAAAATGCCAAAAATAGCATTTTCGAAGATTGATTTGTACAAACCAACAGCAGTCCTCTAAAGGAAGTATATTGCTCATTCAGCCCACCTACAAGGGTTCTAAAAGAGAGATATAGACTATATAACAAACTTGCATACATGGCAATAATTGTGGGAGGTATTGAGTCTGTGTTGTATATAAGAGAAGATAGGGAAAACAACCGTGCAGACAATCAATCATTTGGGTAGCTATGACTTGTGAGTGGCTATTATCACAAGGATAAGAAATTTTTGTCTCTTTCATTTGTTTTTATTAGAATTTGGAATTGGGTCTAATTTATTCTTACCAAACTGACTTGTAAAGTAAAATTGCACCTCATTTATAATTACGTTAGCTATAGTCACAAGGATAAAATGTTTTTTGTCTCTTTCATTTGTTTTTCTTAGAATTTGGAATTGGGTCTAATTTATTGTCACCATACTGACTTGTAAAAACTACATCTCATTTTTACATTATATGTTAGCTACATCATTAGTAGATGAGGAACTAAACAACCCCTTCCCCCCCTTTTGAATATTACCTTCATAATCAGTGAACTGTCCTCTCAATGTTGTATATAATCCTAACCTTATCAACATAATACAAACTCTAAAATACTTGGATGCACACTGAAGAGTATGTATAATAACAGTATATAAAGAGAAGCAAAATCAGAAAACAAAAATACCAGATCAATTGTCTGCGTTTGTCTACAACCGGCTGTGATTTTACCTTCAGGAGTTCATAAACATAATTAGAGATTGACCACAAAAGAAGAGAAAATAGAGGGGCAGGAGACTATATGAAGTCAAATGACAAACAAAGAATAACAATAGACTTATTCCTCTGTATGAACAATGAAGTCAAATAGCACATCACATCCTCCAAAATAAAATAAAAAATTATAAAAATTAAAGAATGCCACAATGCTGTTGTGTCTCTGCATATAAGAAATGGAACTCCCTTGAAACAGACACAAGCAGAACATCCTTATGAATCCATGACAGAATATGTTATTATTCTGCTCGTTAACAAAATAATACATCAACTTATCTAAAGAAATGAAGAAACTGATAGGACCCTTAATAAGGATCATATGGTGGGAAGTGCATATGGGCTTGTTACTCAGCAAGGAAAAATTATAGAAGGAATAGATAGGTCCAAAATATGGAATGTGTATGTAAGAAGAAAGAAAGTGGGGTTAGGAAAAGAAAGAGGAAGAAGTTAGTTGGATGGGGGAATGACGTGTCAAGAATCTAGGGATGGGGGAATTTTGTTATAAGAGAGTAGGAAGAGTATGAACGGGTAGGAGGGTTGTGAGTTGGTTAGGAGGAGAGTAATTCTCTGGAGGAGTCTAGGACTCTGGTTTTACTGGTGATTGTAGAGCTTTCAGCTCCATAACCCTTTTTTTCTGCATAATACTTGAATAATATACTGTGATTTTCGGTCTTACTGTTGGGTTTCTATCATTGGTCCGACCTGCCGAATACCGAAAAGAGCTAGCATTGCTGTCCATGCCACCCAAAATGTTCGATCGTGTTGAAGCATTGGAGGAAAGATTGTTGGCGATGGAAGTGTCAGTCCGAAGACGTTGGGGGAATTTCGCAGATTAATGTTGGAAGAGTTTACTAAGTTGCGTAACGAGCAAGGGGGAGATCGTCGAGAATCTCCATTTTCAAATATGGATTCAGGGACAGAGTATAGGATGGCAGCAAAGAAGGTGGAATTGCCATCATTTGATGGTACGGACCCTGTGGGATGGATTACGAGGGCACAGACATATTTCGAAGTGCAAGGCTCAACAGAGGAGGTGAAGGTCCGATTGGCCAAGTTGAATATGGAAGGTGCAACCATTCATTGGTTCAACCTTCTACAAGAAGCAGAAGTTGGGTTGTCGTGGACCAAGTTAAAAAGGGAGTTGATCGGTCGTTATGGTGGTCGTACTAGCGATAATCCTTTCGAAGAGTTGAAAGACTTGTCGTAGACAGGTAGCGTAGATGAGTACCTAGCGGAGTTTGAATATATCTTGTCTCAAGTGTATCGTTTACCAGAGGAACAATATCTTGGCTATTTTATTGGAGGATTGCGATCGGAGATTCGGCGGAGGATTCGCACCTTCAACACGGTGAATCGTCTGCAAGCCATGCGCCTGGCTCGAGATGTGGAAGCAGAACTGCATGGAGAAGGATTTCAACGTGGAGGAGGAACACGAGGTTGGAAAAGCAATCGAGATTTGGGTACAGGTCAGGGAGAGAAGTTTGGATCCGGGTCAGGTCAAGGCCCAAATTTAGGGAAATTAGGGGTTGGGTTAGGCCCAACCCAGAACACACAAACTAAACCCTTATCGGTAGGGAGTTCAAGTCCTCACGAGTCCAGCTCGACGACACCACAAAGTAGCATTTCCGGTAATCGTTCTTCGGCTGCCGATCGGAATCGCGGCACGAAACATTTGCCTTACTCCGAATTGATGAATAGGAAAGCTCAAGGGCTTTGTTTTAGATGTGGTGAAAAATACCACCCCTTGCACAGATGCACAGAGCGGCAACTGCGAATGGTGGTGTTAGCGGATGACGAAACAGTAAATGAAGCAGGGGAGGTTGTCGCGAGTGAGATGCGAGAAGGGGAAGATGATCGTACCTTGGAGTGTGGTTCTATGGAGCTGTTCGCAGAGGTCGAAGCGCTGTGGGATGGTCGAAATCGTCCTTCAACTCTGCGCATAAAGGGTAGTCTTAATGCAGTAACCCTGGGAGTGTTGATTGATAGTGGGGCTAGTCACAATTTCATCTCTCCTCATGTAGTGGCTGCTCTGGAGTTGAAAGTGGACAAAAGAAAAATGATTGGGGTGCGTCTAGGATATCGGCACCGGGTCTCTACTGCGGGAAAATGTGAGAAGTTGGACATTCAACTAGGAGAATTCTCGACTATGGTGGAGCCATATGTCTTGGAGTTAGAAGACATAGACATGATTTTAGGAGTTTCTTGGTTGCGGAGATTTGGGAAGGTTACTTTTGATTGGGAAGAGATGACTCTAAGTTTCCTTTGGCAAGACAAATATCTAGAATTACAAGGTCAGAAACCAGAAAAATATGAAACAATGTCTCCAACCGGATTACTTCAGCCCTTGCCTATTTCGGATAGAATTTGGGAAGATATTTCTTTAGACTTTCTTATGGATTTACCAAAACCGAAAGGGTTTCAAGCTATACTTGTAGGGGTGGATTGGTTGTTTAAATATGACCACTTTATTTTGCTGAAACATCCTTACACTGCAAGGAAAGTTGCTGAATTGCTTGCTAAGGAAATTGAATTATTTCAATTACAGGCAACAACTATGAAAATGAGTTCTCCTTATGAGACTGATGGTCAAATGGAAGTGGTAAGCCGATGTTTAGAAGCTTATTTACAATGTTTGGTGTTGGAACAACCCAAGAATTGGTCATATGGGGGACCTTGGGCAGAAATTGGAGAAGTGTTTAATAAGGTAGTAGAACCGACTTTACCAACAAAGTTGACTCTTGAGGAGGAAGACAAGGGAGAGCCTGAGACAGTGCTAGCAGCAAGGGATATTTTGAAGGCCGGGAACATCATCAAACAAGGCTTGGTGGAATGGAAGGGAAGAATAGAGAAGGAGACAGTTTGGGAAGGTGAAGTGCTACTGCAGAGTCAATTTCCTTCTTTCAGCCTTGAGGACAAGGCTGCTGTTGCAGAAGGGAGTAAAGATAGGACCCTTAATAAGGATCATATGGTGGGAAGTGCATATGGGCTTGTTACTCAGCAAGGAAAAATTATAGAAGGAATAGATAGGCCCAAAATATGGAATGTGTATGTAAGAAGAAAGAAAGTGGGGTTAGGAAAAGAAAGAGGAAGAAGTTAGTTAGGATGGGGGAATGACGCGTCAAGAATCTAGGGATGGGGAAATTCTGTTATAAGAGAGAGTAGGAAGAGTGTGAACGGGTAGGAGGGTTGTGAGTTGGTTAGGAGGAGAGTAATTCAGCTCCATAACCCTTTTTTTTTTGCATAATACTTGAATAATATACTGTGATTTTTGGTCTTATTGTTGGGTTTCTATCAGAAACTCAGTCAATTTTTTCCACACAAATACTCCCACAATGAAAATTTTGAAGAATCAAATACTATCTGGTTATTTCACTCGAGTTTTGTCTGGTCAAAGTGAAAGGTTCTAACTGGATAATCAAAAGTTAGCACTTCATACATTGTTGTCATCATCATGAACAACCTACCATTTACATAAATGGCTTGCATCTCTAGGACACCCCTTCTCACAAGATCCCTAAGGAGACATGGAAATTGATGACCTACTTTTACTATGCCGACAAATTCAGTTTAATTTAGAAAAATGGGGTCACAAGGAGGCTTACTAATGCTTATGCTGTTAGGTGAGTGGTATATATAATGACTTTACTACATCTAGAACAAGCAATGAAGCATGGACACTAACACTCGAAGTGTCAGATGTTTCTAACACTGAAGCCTCCTTATCATAGTAACCTCTTCTATTGTGATTAAAAAGAAAAAGAGCTTACATAAAAGAAAGACACCATAAACCACAAACAAGAAAAGATAAAAATTTGAGCATTAGAAGAAGATACCTCACCAGAAGTTTGGAAAATCCAACATATGTGTCCATTCAAAAAATCAAGAAAATATATTTTTCCCATGTAACAACCAACAACAACCTAGAGAAATGACACATGTTAGAATAGATGGATAGAATCTAATAATTAAAGTAACTTCATATTAACAGCAAAGGAATATCAACCTGGGAAAAATCAGAAACAATTGCTGCTGTACTTTCAATGCGCCCTTCTAGTTTGATCTCCCACTGGACAGAACCACTAAAAACGTTGATTAGGTACAAGCTTCAGTAGTGCTAGAAAAGAAATAGAAACCAGAATATAGTTCTAGCATCAATAGTGGATACGACTGCTATACTTGAAGGCATTTTACATTGTTAACCTCTTTTCGTGTCTTCTCTTATTTTCTTTGTTTATGTTACGGGAGGAATCAAATTCAGAAATGAACATACTTTTTCTTGAATAAAATTGTATAATCTAGACAACTATCAACTGCATTGAAGTCACCTTCTTCTCCTCTTTCAAGATACGGCCTTGATTGGAGAACCTTGGTTTTTTAGAGTTTTTCTCTCTCCAAGGCTTCTTCCACGGCCTCTTCTAATAGGGCAGGCCAATTTGCTCTATTCAAAGAATTTCTCAAATGGTTTGAGAATCCCCAGAAGTCTAGTACCACTGCTTCTATTGTACGCATAGGGATATCTTTTGTTAGCCTAACTCAACCTTTTTCTATAAATAACAAAGTTCAGCTAAGAGATAATCAACCTCTTAAGCTCTTTTCTTATAATTTTAGTCTTAAGTATAATTAATGTGACTAAAATTTCAAATGAGAGTTAACACCTATATAACTCACTATAAAAACAAATTTGCAATGTTTTATTGGTCTTCTATAATATTGACCTTCACAACAAAATTTTAAGAAACATACAATGTTTATAGTATAATTTTTTTTTCTTTTAATTTCTTATTATTTTTATATGATAGCAGTGCACATAAAGTGTTTGGCCAAGTATAAGTGTCAACTCACTCTCTTTTCTTGTGTTCAAGTTGTGTCAAAGAAGTGTTTAAGCTAAAAAAAAAATAGTTTTTAATTATGACATGGTTGAGGAGCACAGGACGTATCAAAGGCTTGTCTGACAAGTGTTGTATTTGAAATGTGTCAAACAAGGTGACACACTATACTATAGCGGTGCTGGTGTTTTCTGATCTCTTTCCAATTCACGTATAACACTGATATTGTGCAAATTAAAATTTAGAGTAGTAATCAAAACTTCCAATGTTATAGGATATTGTAGAAAGAAAAAATATGATATATCAACTTTGTTCTGTCATATTGATGCTTGTTACAAAAGCTGTATATCTTCAAGATTGTAGTTGTTTTATTTGTGACCTGACACAAATAACATAAAGTGCAGCAATACACATACACATGTTGTCCAAAACAAAAATCTCATAAAAGGAGGCTTCTCAGTCAACAAACATAAAATAAAAATATAATTGCCTAACCACGTACGCTACTTTAAGAAATAATAACTGTCATTAGTTACTTTCAGTTAATAGCCACCATCACGCAGATTCTAATACATAATTAATTCAAAATTTCTGATACAGAATAAATTACTTTTTCTCAGATAAACTCATTATAATAGTTGCCTAAAATCTTTCAACAAATGCTTCCTAGTCCACTAGGACCTCAAATTCAATCAGGTCCACATCATTCGTCAATCTATACAAAAAGTACTTCAGTGTACAGGAAATGATCATGATGTCAAATGAAAAATTTGTCAAATATTAGATGAGAAAATGAGTTATTGCTGGTATGCAAACTTTTATTAGAACCTGGAGATTAAACTATAAAATGAAAAAGCAAACACAACTTCGATATTTTAGTTCAATAACAAGAGAAAGATGAAGCTACAGAATTACCTTCTAGCATTTATGCAGAGAAATTTATGAGAGTGAGATCCAATGAACAAATAAATGTGTGTTCCTTTAAACACAAGCAATGGTGAGGCATCAACACAAGACTCCATGTAAACTTTCCAAAAGTCTTTCATGTGACCTCTGTTGCCTCTACGAATGTCTGCAGACCAAGTATTTTGGTGCATATCAATTACTTCCTGCTGCCCTTTATGCAAGACCTTGTTGCATCGGTTCAATGAGAATGATAATAGTGAAGGGGAATACCATGGGAATGATTCATCACCCCATGATGTAACATCTGTCAAACACCTCTTTAAACGTTTAGAAGGAAAAGGAACATCATTGTTATCTTTGGAAGTCGTCCTAGACTCAGGAGGATTAGAATTTTCAGTATGATTAATAGAAATATGGTTATCTTGTCTGTCTGTGTTTATTTGCAAACAAAAGTCCAGACTGTTATGCAAAGTGCAAGATCCTTTTTTCCGGAGAAGAGCCATACAAAGCTTAAGAGCGCTTGGATAGTAGTAAAGAAATCTCATGTCAATCCCCAAACTATAAGCAACATGTGCAGCAGAAAGGGAATTACCGCCCATCATAAAGAAATCATCATCATCACAAACCTTTTCAATCATCAAAGCATCATGAAAAGCCTGTTAAAGCATTTACCAAAATCAGAACCCTTAACCTTAAGAAAATACATTAATTGAGCAATAATAATTGACTGAATTTGAAGCAGGAAACATGACTTTAGAGGACTCAAAGCTATTGCATAAATAGTTTAGGGGTCAAGAAGTTACATGCATATCAGAGGATCATAAACTCATTCATGATTTGTCCTCATCATATAGACCATAAAATGGAAAGAAATGCGTATTCAGAAAAGGCAATTTTCTCGGGAAATTTTATGAGAGGACAGGGTGAAGAATTCTTCAAACAAAAAAGACTAAAGGAAAATAACTAATCATAGACGTGTATTTAACAAAATAAACATTCATGAAAAAAAAAAAAACTGAACAAGCTGACTTATAAAATATCCGTTCCTAATTCAATTAAAACAATGGAAATGTCAAATACTTTACAGCTTACACCATGGTTCAAGACCAACTATGACTATAGAATTCACAATTCAGTTCAGTACAGCATGGTACACGAAAAAATTGTGATTTCTGATCTGAGACAAAATGATAATGTCATTATAAAATAATGAAATCATACCTTTTTAATAAGTTGCAAAAGATTGCTGCAATCAATGTCACCAACTTTATCTTTGACATTCTTTGTCAATAATTCTGAGCCAAACAACAATTCATAGTTAACCTTACCACTAGGAGACAGGGGGAATGATTCTATAAAGAAGTAACGGTTGGGAAGTACAACAGAAGGAAGTTTGTTAATCATCCAACTTCTGATTGCAGGTATTAATGATTCACCCAAGCTTTCTTTTTTCTTCAGTATGATAAAGGCTTCAACAAGCACAAGTTCTGCTTTATTATTTCGACAAACTACAGCAGCATCGTTTATATGTGGATGCTCCCTTAACAAATCTTCAACCTCTTCTAGGGCAATACGCTGTCCGTTGATTTTTATAATGCGATCTTTTCTTCCCAAAAATACAAAGTCACCACTAGGCAACTGTTTGACTAAATCACCTGTTCTAAAGTATAATTTATCTTCGCATCCTTTAACAAAATCACCACAACTGTAATGTGGAAGCAACTTTGCAAATGACATTTCCTTAGATTCATCGTAGTAACCCCTAAAGATGCAATGACCACCAACATATAGCTCTCCCTCATTTGATGCATCATTTTCACTAAGAATCACATCACAGTTAGGAATGGGTAAACCTATTGGAACACTGGTTAGCCTTTCTTCCTTAAAAATCAATGGCATTCTCTTGCAATCAAAATATGTACAGTCACCAGAGACCTTAGTTAAAAAAATGGAAAAGAAACATAAAAGCATTAGCCAATGATAATTGTACAAAAACACTACAAAAGTGCGATACGACAAGTACCATGTCAACTCCTTTCTAGTTAATTACCTTAATCTGTAATATCCAACATGCATGACTAGATAAGCATTGAATAGCAGGAACAAAGCAACACTAAAACAAGAGAGCAGCCAGGAAAAAAATGAAATTACCTTGATGCATCAAATAAAACAATGCTATATTAAATTGTGGGGGAAAAGAATGTCATAACAGGAACCAGACAGCAAATTTAAATTATGAACATTGTTGAAACAGAATATAATATACAAAGATAACCTTTTGATCTAACCTCAGTGCTTCCATATAAATTCAAGATTGATGTCTTAGGTAATATAGTTGAAAGCATCTCCCACAAGGTCAACGAAAAAGTTTCACCGCTGAGCACAAGCAATTTCAATGAATTTTCAACTCGCATGTTAGCATTGGTTTTCAATCCAGGAAGAATAGTTTTCATTAGTGATGGAACGGCTGTGAGCCTATTAACAAAATATGCCTACAGAAGCAATTAATACAATGGGCAAAGTAAGGAATTGAAAGAAATATAATTTTATTACAAAGTACCAACTGGTACTGTGAGAGAAAAATAGAATACAGAATGCTTTCCGAACATGTGATATTTAAAATACAAATTTGTAATATTGTTGGATAATATTGGCAATACGAAATCAGAAAAGCACAATCAGAACTACCATACCTGCAGGAAATCTATCATAGAATACAAATTTTCTTTTAGCTCGTTGAAAGGAGGAATAACTAACACACAAGCAGTCAAAATAGCACTGAGAAATTCTTGCAGGTGATCAATGAAGCTAACTGATGACTTAAACAACAACAGTTCCTGTCCATTCAGAGGATACATTCCTTGCATCCATGAAAAGCGATTAGAAAGACCTGGTAAGAAAACAAAAGTAAAACAAATTGTAATATACTACAATTACAATATATATAATATACATAATAAAAAAATTAGTTAGAATAACTCTTCTTAAATAAATCTTTGGGTTAAATATGTTTTTAGTCCCTATACTTTGGGGCGATTTTAGTTTTAGTCAATTTTCAAACTAAGGTACAATTTAGTCTTTCAACTTTAGAAAACTCTGGTTTTAGTCCTTTTTATCAAATTTTTTTAACTTTATTTGCAGTTTCAAACGCGTTTCTCAGTTAACATTGAAGCAAAAATGTGTCAAACAGTGTAAACAATCTCAATGCTATAATGAAACGTGCTTGAAACAACAAATAAAGTTAAAAAAATTTGGTAAAAATGACTAAAACCGAGTTTTCTAAAGTTGAAGGACTAAATTGTACCTTAGTTTGAAAATTGACTAAAACCAAAATAGCCCCAAAGTATAGGGACTAAAAACATATTTAACCCTAAATCTTATTTAAGACAACTTATTCTTTTGTATTTTTCTGAAGTTGGTATCAGAGCATGTTGATCCTACTCTGATTGTCTCTATACATCAAAGAAATTTCATCCAGTTACCGTCTGCAACCAGACTCAATCGTTGTATCCAAACTCTAGCCGACGTGCCATCACTGCATCAACCGACCAACGCGAGTGTGTCTCCTGTGCCGTATGCCAATAGTCAGAATCATTTTAGACCACCACAGGTCAACTTGCCAAAGTCTTCTGAGCTCATTTCAACCATCTATTCTTTATTCCTGTACCATTTGGCAAGTCGTGCAGAGTTGTTCATGGTTTCTCTCTTTTGCAATACTAGGGTTGCCCTCTATTCTTTCTCTATTGGATTAAGGGACTATCTCCTCTTTTTCAAGGATTCGTCCTATAACTTTTGAGAAGGTAAATGGTAAAAACTACCTATCTTGGTCTACCTCAGTTACATTCATCAAGCCAGCGTATTCATGACGTATATGACACATATACTTTTAGATAAGCTTAAGGTACATGTATGTAAAGTGTCAGCAACTGAATTTTATTTTTATTTTAAAAAAAAAAGTGCTTAATATATGTAGAAAGAGTCCTTAGAAGTTAACACTTTTGCTTATACAACCGATAATCCTATTTTACAAATTTGCACCATCCTTAGGGTTAAACCATGATCCAATAGAAGACTTCATAACCCATGTTGAATACAACAACACGTCCCAATACCCCTTTTTTCCAAAACTAGCCTTAGATATAAGATTCTACTAATATATACAACAATCACTCTATAAAATGGATTTCTATTTTCCTTTGTTTTTTAAGGCTTCTATTTTTTTGCATCTCACAGATTTTAAAATAATAATAGCAGGAAATAGAAATAGTTGTAAATAGGTTATAACCTGTATTTTAGAATATTAGTAGTGTTAGATATATTGTGTTTTATGTTAATTAGGGAAACATAATCTCTATTTAATTATCTTATTTTTACATAATCATTTGTATCTGGGCTTAGCTCACATTCTCATTATTATAAATACATTATCCTATGTGTATTTTCTATAGAAGGAAAATTAATCTTATGCTACCATATTCAAGATGGTATCTAGAGCCTAAAGCTTTTGATAGTCAATATTTGAATTTTGAATTCATTGAAAGAGATTTCTCTTGGTTCTTGTCATAGAACACTGGTTCTTATCAAAGATTGAGATTTTTATGGCAAACCTTCATTGACTCGTCAATCTACTAAATTATGGTGTCTCCATCTTTGTCTTGTTTTTGCATTCTTCTCTTATTTTCTTTGCCCATGCTACCGAAGGAATCAAATTCATAAACTAACGTACTCTTTAACGGTTAGGATCGTATCATCTGGGCAGCGATCAATTGTGCTAAAAGTCACCTCCTCCTCCTCTTTCAGGATCTGTGCTTGTTGCCTTAGGGAACCTTGGTTTTTTAGGGTTTTATCTCTCCATAGCTTCTTTTGCTACCTCTTTCGATAGGACAAGCCAATTTGTTCTTTTCAATGAATTTCTCACATGTATGAAGATCGCCAGAACTCTAGATCCACTATTTCTGTTGCACGCACAAGTATAACTTTTGTTGGCCTAACTCAACCTTCATCTCTTGGACCTGGGTAATTGACTCAGGTACCACAGATAACATTACTGGTAAAAAATCTATATTTTCTTCTTTAACCTTTCCGAATAATTTACTTATGGTTACAATGGCTTATGAGTCTAGGATCTTATCTCATGGTGTTGGTATTGTTAATCTTTTTCCATCTTTAACAATGGATAATGTTTTTTATGTCCTTGGGTCCCCCTTGAACTTATTATCCATTAGTCGTCTAACTCATTCTCTTGATTGTGTTATTTCTTTGATCAAAAATTGTTTGTTTACAGTATCAAAGTTCCAGACAAATAGTTGGCACTGAATGTGAGTCTCATGGCCTTTATCATCTCCGCCCTTCTACTCATGTTGGCACCGTTATAAAATCTCTATTTCTTTTTCATGCTCCGTTACGGTATCCTAGTCTTGCCAAATTGTAGCAGTTTGTTTCCCAATTTATCTAATTTATTGTGAGTCGTGTCAATTAAGAAAACATAATCGTAGTTCCCTTTCACGTAGTGTCTCACAATGTAATGCGTGACCTTTTTGCATTAGTCCACACTCACATTTGGGCACCTAGTCATGTCAAGTCTAATTTAGGTTTTCAGTATTTTCTTACTTATATTGATGATTATTCCAGATGCACTTGGTTGTTTTTAATGAAATTAAAACTCAATTTGGGATTTTTATTCGAACTTAGCAAAGCGATAATGGCCTTGGATACTTTTCTCTTTCTTCTAAACATTTTATGGCTTCTCCTATCATTCTTCATCAAACTTCATGTACGTATACACCTCAACAAAAAGGGGTGGTTAAGCACAAGAAAAGGCATATTGTTGAAACAACTCGCACACTTTCAATTCATGGTGAAGTTCCTCAACTTTTTTGGGGTGATGTTATTCTTACTTCATGTTATCTTATTAAACGCATGCCATCTTTGGTTTTAAATAACAAAGTTCCTCATTCTATTTTATTTCCTCAGGTACTTATTAAGGTTTTTGGGTCTACTTGTTTTGTTCATAATTTTAGTCCTAACCTTGATAAGTTATCTCCTAGATCACACAAATGAGCTTTCTTAGGATTTACTCAATCACAAAAAAGATATAAGTGTTTCTCTTATTCTCTTAATAACTATTTTATTTTCGTAGATGTCACCTTCAATGAGTCTTCTTTTTACTGTAAGGGTCCTTCTTTTTCTTATGTGTCTCCATTAGATACAGTTAATATTCGTGTTGTCTGTGATCCTCTAGTTGTGCCTAGTCCACCGTTGGATTCTCCTCTTCCATCTCCACTTCCGGTTTATAGTCCAAGACATCATTCCCAATAACCACCAAGTGACTCACCTCAAGTCTCAAATATTTTCCTTCGACTCCAACAACTGAGTCTGACCTTCCAATTGCCCTCCGTAAAGGAATACATTCTACTCATAATCTCTCACCACATTATATTGCTTTGAGTTACCATAGATTATTTTCACCTTTTTATACCTACTTTTCGTCTATTTCTTTTGTATCGCTTACTAAATTTGTGACTGATGCCTTAGCCAATCCTGGTTGGCATCAAGCCATGCTAGGTGAACTAAATGCTCTTCAAAATAGTGGAACTTGGGAGCTCATCTCATTATTGTCTGGGAAACCTTATGTTGGTTGCAAGTGAGCTTTTACTATCAAAGTTTGACTTGTGACCAAAGGTCACAAATTTTTAAATTGGATTATGGTGATACTTTTTCTCTAGGGACAAAGATGGCCTCTATTCAGTTATTTCTAGCCATGGTTGCTTGTTAACAATGGCCTCTGTTGTAATATGGGATAATATCTGTAGAATCTTCCTAATTAGAGGAAATAGATACATAATATTTTATTTTATTTTATTTTTTTCCTAGGTTCCCTATTTCCCTTTTTATGAGAACTAGATTATTACAAATAGAAGGTTTGAGAATGTATTTTTTATGATTTGAATAATAAATCAGTCTTATTTTCCACATGGTATCAGAGCTTGTCTGATCCGTTTCCGCTGTCTTCGCTGTCTGCTGGCGGCCGACCGCCATGGTCGCCGGCAGGCCCCCTAAAATTCTCTTTTTTTTAACCTGTGTTTTTTAATGGGCTCCAATTGCCTTAATCAAGTTCTAGCATTCTTTTTTCCAATATTACAATACAGAGTTTGTTTGAGATTAGAGTGGGATTTGAATCCATTCCCTCTCGGACCAGTAGCTGAAACTGGTACTTTAGTTCTGTTGATGGCCAATCAATTTTGGCTCCTCTTTTTGGCATTCTTGTTGACTGCCAGTCGAATCAAAGAGACCGAAAGTCTCTTCTTCAAAGAACCCAAGAAAGTCACTGCCTTCACTGTTGACTCCGCTGTGCACCGCTGTCAACCATTGTCGGCCACCGTCCGCCGCCGCTGCCGCCATCATTGGTTGGGGTCCTTCATGGGGCAGAAAGGTGCGCCCAAGTCCGACGATCACAACGCCGGAAGTCGCTCCGAGAGAGGAGTCTCCACGCGCCTCCACTGTCGCCGGCGCGTGTATCCCACACGCCCACCTCCGGCGAGACCCACTCGCCGCCGCCGCCGCAGACAGGGTCGCCGGAGCCTCCTGAGCCCATTCCTAGGGTCGGTGACGACTCGTTTGGGCTATATTTTTGTAAATCTGAGTTTTAGTCTCTGCTCCTTGGTGTGACCCACTCGTCGGACCGTCCTCTGTTCTGACCCTGCATAGCTGTCATTGCTGTCATCTTCGTTGTCTTCACAACATCTCCGTCATCTTGCTGCACACTTCCGTATCACCGGACTGCGTTTCCACCTCTACTGTGTTCCGGTTTATGCCTTCACCAATGGGTGTCGCCTCACGTTTCATGACTAGGAAATTTCTTCACCAATAGTTTTCTCTTCGTCTCGCAAGAGCCTTCTACCTTCACCATCAATCTGTTCAGAATTTTGAAGACCAAAAAATGACCACTCCAGACGCAACTGCGTCAGTTCTTTCTTGGATCGTTGGTCATTTTCTTCTTGGGCTCAAGTTTAGCCCGTACTTCTTGTGATACAGTGTTAAGTATCACCTTTGAGGAGTAGTCCAGCAGAGAACTTTGGACCTCCAACCTGTCTTTGGCCTTTTGATGCCATGGTGTTTTTTGGTTTCTGCCAATGCTTTGTTGTAACATCTCACTAAGAGTTGTTCTTTGAGACTGACCGTTGAATTGAATATTTCAAAGTTATGGGATTTAGAGTTGTCCCTCGTACGGATCGATTCTCACTAGTTCTTCCACCTTCACGTTCTGCTGTTCAGTCGTGGGGAGGAGAAAGTTCCAGTCCCTGCAGGGTAGTGTAGTCCTTGCAGGTTTGTTTTTGTTTGCCTCTATCAGGACAAATGTTTCCTGAAGGCCTCCCATATGTTCAGGACAGTTAAGTCCCTTGAATGTTTGTTGCTGTTTAGGGTGGTTAAGTCCCTACAGGTTTATGGCTGTTAGCCTTTTTAATTCCAGCCGCTGCAGGGTAGTGTAGTCCATGCAGGTTTGTTGCTGTTTGCCTCTGTCAGGACAGATGTTTCCTGAAGGCTTGTCGCTGTTTAGGGCAGTTAAGTCCCTTGAAGTTTTGTTGTTGTTTGCCACTATTGATGGCAATCCAATCCCTGCAGTTTGTTGCTATTTGCCACTGCAGGCCCTTCATTTGTTCTTGCAGTTTGTTGTTGTTTGCTGCTGCAAGTCATCATCCATTTTTGATGGAAATCTCTCTCGTTCATTGCTGTCCAAGATGAAGTTTCATGATGCAAGTTCGTCCTCATCCATTGTTGTCCAAGTTGAAGTTTGCCCTCGTCCATTGTTGCCCAAGTTGAAGTTTCATTGTGCTAGTTCACCTTCGTTCGTTGCAATCTAAGTTGGTTTATTGATGCTCTCTACAAATTGAGTTTGTCTATTCCAAGCTTGGTTCATACAATCTTGTATGATCCAGCTTGAGGGGGAGTGTTGTAATATGGGATAATATCTGTAGAATCTTCCTAATTAGAGGAAATAGATACATAATATTTTATTTTATTTTATTTTTTTCCTAGGTTTCTTAGTTTCCCTATTTCCCTTTTTAGGAGAACTAGATTATTACAAATAGAAGGTTTGAGAATGTATTTTTTATGATTTGAATAATAAATCAGTCTTATTTTCCATGCCTCTTTACCAACTCGATGTCAAAAATGTTTTCCTAATTGGAGATGTGCAAGAATAGAAGATTGGTTGAGAAATTAAATTACCTTACAGTTACTCATTGTGACATTTCCTTTGTAGTCAGTGTAGTGATGTGAAGATCATTGGAATACAGTCATCCTATATTAAACTACGTTAAAGGATTTCTTGTAAAAGGTTTGTTATATGGTTCCAAAAATCTTACAACAGTTGTTTACTATTTAGATGTTGATTAGGTAGGATCTCCTTCTAATAAAATATCTATTTTCGGGTATTGTGTCTCTATTGATGATAACTTGATCTCTTGGGAGAGCAAAAAAACAAAGTGTTATGACAAGATCTAGTGCAAAAGCATATATAGAGCTACGGCCTTAGCCACTTGTGAACTTGTTTGGCTTAAGCAATTGTTTAGAGAGCTACAATTTGGAGATGTCACTCAAATGACACTTATATGTGACAAATCAGGTTGCTCTTCATATAAGTTATAATTCTGTCTTTCATGAGAAGACCACACTCATTTTGATTGACTGTCATTTTATTTAAGAGAAGATTGAATCTGGAGACATTAAGACTGAGTTCATCAACTCAAATTATCAGTTTACAGATATTTTTACTAAATATTTACGGAACCTAGAATTGATTATACTTGTAACATGTTTGGTACATATGATTTATATTCACCAGCTTTAGGGGAAGTTTTAGATATGTTGAGTTTTATGTTAATTATTTTATTTTTACATATTCGTTTGTATTTGGACTTAGCCCGCATTCTCATTATTATAAATACATTCTTATGTGTATTTTCTACACAAAGGAGATTAATCTTATACTTAAGTTTTATTATATTCAATAAGTAGCAACAAATAAAATACTATAACAGTTTAAAAAATCTTAAAGACTACAAAATTAATCATTCATATGCAATACAACAAAACATTAATTAAAATCTATAATATTTAAAAATTTATAAAAAAAATTTAAAAATGTATAACACAAAAAAATCAACTAGTTACACATATAATGTCAAAATACATGATAATTTTAAGATAAAAAAAATATAGTTGCTTTGGTTTTGAATTTTCTTTTTTTTATTTGGTGCTTGAGAGAATTTAATACAGAACAAATACCCAGATACGAGATAAAAACCTTACACAACATTCATATATATGTCAATTAACACTTCTAACCTTTTGTTAAAGTTGTAACAAAGAAAAATTATTTGAAGTGACATTCAATTCTTTACTAAGAGTGCTTGACCAACTGCATTTTATGTTGTATAACTTTATAGATTTTTTTTTTTTTCATTCTTTCCTATTCTTGATTTCTAAACAAACGTAATATTTTATATATTATGACTTGGTGAGTCAAAATAATGTCAGCCATAATACCAAATTCTTCTAGTTCTAACTCAAAACTCCTAATAAGTTTATTTCAAAAAATGTTCAACAATTTGATTATGCTCCTTTTGTAGACTTATATCAATTTATTAGACAAAGGAATAAGGAGGGTGAAACAAGAGATGATCTTGTAAATTTTGTCAAAAAAATTCTAAAATTTCTTACTCTAGAGTAAAAGCTCGTTTATTTCAAATGTCAATGAAGAATATTAGGTTGAATGATTGTTCAATTGGTGGAAAATAGAGTGAAACCAAAATATGTTTCCTTACCCACTAATGATAAACATGATAATAGTTCATTAAAAGGAGGAGGGGTGGTCCTTTAGAAGGGCATAGAAGAAAAAGATAATCCCAAAGCTCTTATGGGTTGCCTTTTAACCTTTTAAGAAACCCCTATTATGCGAATTCTTTTTTTCTTGTTGTAAATAATAATCTCAATGGTTTTATTCCTCCTAAATACAATGCATTAAGGACAACTCTATTACAACAAGAGAAAGTATATGTTGAGAGGTCACTAAACCAATTAAATCAACTTGGAACGAAAAAAGGGTTAACATAGTCTATGATGGATGAATGGATTCCCAAAGAAAACCTTTATTTAATTTTATGGCCACTGGTGAGGGGGTTCCTATTTTTCAAGAATTGTTAATGCTTCTTATAAAATAAAAAGTAAGCATTACATAGCTAACAAAATGACTAAAGTTATTAAAGTAAGAGAAGAAATTTTTTAAAAGTATATCAAATGATGCTCCTATGCACAAAGATGTTGGAATGGCCATTGAAGTTTCGTTTCCTAAAGTTTTTGGGATACCTTGTGTTGGGTACACTATTAATCTTACCTTGAAGAACATATGTGCAACAAAGAATATTGAAGGAAATGATGTCATTTATAGTGAATGAAATTGGGTTACAAAAATGGTTGATGATTTTTCTTATATTAAGAACTTTATCATGAACCACTCAATGACAAATTAGGATACACATTTTGCATCTCATGAGATTGACCATTTTCAACCATTTCTTTGAAGTTGGTTGCTAATGGGTTGCAATGAACATAATCACTACAGCATATTCAAAACGTGAACCTTAATATATCAGGAAGTGGTTCATTATAAAGTTCCTAACATAAGAAACATCATTCACAATTTCTGTAACCCAACTATATTCACCACAAATGACATCATTTCCTTTAGTATTCTTTGTTGTACTTATGTTCTTCAATGAAAGATTTAAGTATTTGGTGTCCAAAAATAACTTTAGGATATGAAACTTCAACGACATTCCATTTGCACATAGGAGCATTCTCCTCTTCTTTAAGAACTTGAATCAATTTGTTACCTATGTAATTTTATTTTTTATTTTATTGGTAGCATCAACAACTTTAAAAAAAATGAACCCCTAGCAATCATAAAATTAATTAAAGATTTTCTTTAGAAATTCGGCCATCCATCAAAGACTATGCTAAACCTTTTTTTTGCTCCAAGTTTGTTTAATTAGGTTAAGTAACCTCTCAATGTGTGTTTTCTCTTGTAGTAATACAGTTGTCCTCAATGCATTGTATCCAAAGGAATAAAGCCATTGAGATTATGATTTATAGTAAACAAATATGAATTCACATACTAGGGGTTTCTTGTAACATTAAAAGACAACCCAAAAGAATAGAACATTTTAGCTATGAAAGCTTTGAGATTGTCTCTATCTTCTTTGTTGAATGCTCTCTCTACTATATCACTCTTCCACCCTTTTAATGAATTATTCTCATGTCTATCTTTCGTGGCTAAGGAAACATACTTAGATTTCAACCTATTTTCTACCCTTCAACAACCAATTTCAATTCATCCAATATTTTTCATTGACATTTTAGCCCACAATAATTCCAGTCTCATAAATTTTCAATAAATGGGCTTTTACTCTAGATTAAGAACTCTTAACAAAAATTACAAGACCATCTATTATTACCCCTTCTTTCTGTTCCTTTGTTTATTAAATTGACATAAGTCCATAAAGGAGCATAATCAACTTGGTGAACAACTTTTGAAATAAACTTACAATTTTTGAGATAGAACTAGAAGAATTCGGTATTGTTGCTGACAATTTTATTACTCCCCAAGTCATCAAAAATAAAATATTACATATGTTTAAAAATACACAAAATATTACATAAGAAAATAAAAAAGAGAAAAAAAAACCTACAAAAGAAAGAAGAATACCTTAATAAGAAGGTATACCTTAACAACAAGGAAAAAGGAGATAAAATGCTCTCAGTCAAGCATTACTCATAAACATTAACAAGAATAAAAGAATTGAATGTCACTTCAAATCATTTTCCTTTGCTACACCTTTAATAAAAAAATTAAAAATGAAAGTTCATATATATAAGCATATTTTGTAAGGTTGTTATTGTTCAACGGATATGTTAGAGAGCTCAATCAGACGATTAAACTGTCTGATGGAAGGAAATAGAATACTATCTACTAGAGACCATCTAGTAATGTTGAGGCTAATTACACCGTGTAGTGAGTTTTGTTGTAACTATCTTAACAGCTTTTATTGAATCATTAAGTTATTCCCTTAGCTTAGGTTTTTTATATAGAAACTGTTATGGAAGTATGATGTATTGTGATACCTTCCAATGATAATAGAATGTTTTCTTTCAATCTTATTTTAGTGTTTCTTGCTTTGTTACTGTTGCAAACCCAACAACAATTGGCATTGTCTGTGGAAGGTGTTATACAAGTAGAGGACTCAGTGGGTAGAACACTTTTGAGGTGGAATGAAAGTTTGCAATGTGTGGAGTCTCACACCTGAGAGGAAGATTTGAGGAATTTAAGTATGAAGTCAGAAGTTCCACATTAAGTAGAGTTAAGGAAGATTAGAAATATTTATAAAGAGAAAAACCTACAAACTCATTGTCTTAATATTTTGGGTTAATGGTGGCATCAATATAATATAAGGGGTTGGTTTATAGCTCAAGAAGTATCAAATCCACATATCTCAGGTTAGGTACCAACTCTCCCAGGTATATCCATTTGAAGAACCCAACATATACTATAATATAGCCATATTTCTAGTCAATGTAAAATTTGCAACAATAATACATTATGCTTCAAAGTCAACAACCGAAACATTGGAGAAACTTGGAAACACAATCAAATGATGTTAATAATACATGCTTCTTCTCATGTGTAACAAGGATAAGAAATAATGTAACATTTTAATAAGGAAATATTGCTTTTATATGCAATAACAGCTACAACAAACCACTATAGTAAATTACCTTGTTCAGTGCCACACACTCCCTTAGGTTTTCCAGTTGATCCAGATGTGTACATCACATAGCAGAATGATCTTTGTTTTTCATTGACACATGGCCATGCCAAATCTGTTGGACCACTACAATCTTGCAGCTTTTGGTCAATGGAGTAATTCAAAACTGGACAACTACTTGACTTTACCAGCCAATGTGATTCATCAAGTTTCTCCAAATTTCTTTTACCAAAAGAAGATTGGGATCCTATAATCAGATCAACGTTTGAAGAAGAGGCCATAAACAATATCCTTTCATTTGGCCAAAAAGGATCTAGAGGCAGGAAGGCTTCCCCACACCTAAGTACCGAAAGAACAGCTACAATATATTCAACAGAAGGAGGCATATAAATCCCCACTATCTTTGGGCTATACTCTTCACTTGATTCAGCTATCGCCTCTTCACTGGGCATGACAGTTTCCAATGACTCAGGTTTCTGTACAGTTCTCTTTTCACGGTTGACACCATTGCTACCTGCAGCAGAATACAGGATGCAATTGCCGCATTCATACACAAACTTTTCCACATTCAGGCATATGTAAAATCTTTTCAAATACAGACATTTGAGAAGTGGAATCACATATTTTCTTAACCTGGACTAACCATCCAATAATTCCTTATTCACTTTTTTTGTTACCATGTAATAGGTGTGAAATATAACTGATTTTGCCGATAACTAATTTTGATTATAAGACCTGATTGGCCACCTTAAGCAAAGTTTTCCCTTCCAACCACATTTTTCCATTTACAAAACTAAAACACAATACCTTGAATAAGAAATTCGAGTCCAGTTCTACTCCAAGCAACGTAATGTTGGTGCGTTGTTCACTTTTATAAACATTTTCATAATTTTCACAATTCTAAAAAAAAAAAAAAAAAAAAAAAACCTACTTCGTTATTCTCCCTTCAATTTCATCGAACCAAGCACATCAAACAGCACAAGAAAAATTCACGGCAATTTCACTCAATTCTGCCATTTACAAGCAAGTAGCTTGCTCTTGAAACTGAAAACTGACTACCTATCTAACCGTTGCAACCCTCCCGAAAGTCTCACGTTGATTAGGTGCTAGGTATTTGTTGCCAAGGATTTTAATCACCCTTCTATCTTAACTCACTGAACCCTCTAAAGCAAAGCAGAAAACACTTTGAATGTTGTGAACTAATTAAAACAATGCATTTAAGTGAAACACTATATTCGAATAAATTCCTCTATAAACAATTCTAGAAGACGAAAACTGAAATAACCTTCTTCCAGAAACTCAAATTAGCTTATGAGTAAGCTAATACGAGAGAACTTTACCAAAAAAATTTATATACATAAACTAATTTTAACTCGTTTTATTTTTTTCTGTTTAAGTGTTCCTTCAAAAGTTTATACACACTAGCTAACTATCTAAGTACCAAAACGTTCCATTGTCGAGTGAATAACTAACCTGGAGATTGTGCAGTGATCAAGTGTGGGTCATCCACACCAAGCAGGATAGAGCGGAGGCGTGAGCTGAGGGAACAAACCGCATCCAAGACATGAGAGTAAGTGAAGCACCGGTCCCCGTCGTAAAATGGCGGAGACATGGACTCGACATGCTTCTCTAAGAGGGTGGCAATGTCGCCGTTGAAGTCGGTGGTGGTGGAATTTTCCCGGCGAAACTCCCGGCTGAGCTGCGCCCCGCCGGTAGCATGAATCACTGCGGTTTTGCTAGGGTTTGCGTACGCTGTTCGAAAGAATTCGTGAGAAATGCAACAGAACTCTTCCTTACTCCCCTTGCCTGCGCAAGTCATTTCATTGTTCATCGGTTTCGTTCCAGTTATTGTGCGGTTTCGTTATTTAAACTTGACTTATACCATTTTATACTAAAGTGAAAAAATACCTTTTTTTAAATACAAATTTTCCTTTTTATTTAATTTCTTCAATTTAATTATAATGTTTTTAATTTTCTTCAATTTTAATAAATTTTATCCATATTTATTATTATCGTCTAGATAAAGTTAAATAATTTCTTTTATTTTTATTTTTTAGAAAAATCTTAAATCAATATTTTTTTATGAATTTTTATGTTTCAGTTTAGTTCTTATTACAGAAAATTTTGATGTAAAAAGGTTTTTTTTATAGTAGTGTCCTAACAATGGTCACCTCATTTTTTATTTTTTTAAATATATTTGTTTGATTATTTTTTTTTCTATTTTTTTTAATGGTCACATGTATGAAGATGTGTATAAGACTCCAAGTGTTATTATTTTAGGCTTAATTTAGTTTTTGAATTTTTATTTATTAATATCGTTGGATTGTGTCACCTCAATTCCAACAAAATATATAAGTTTACCAAGATTTTTGATCTAAAAGTGGTTGTAAATATATTGTTTCATTTGAAAGATGTCATGACTATTAGTAACTATAAAAACAATGTCATCAACATATATTATCAAGTAGACACATCCAACACTCGAGTGGTAAAAGATTGAATAATCTGCCTCATACCAAGTTATACTAAATTGTTGAACAAAATTACTAAATTTTTCAAACCAGGCCATAGGAGATCGTTTTAGGCCATATAAGAATTTGTGAAGACGACATACGAACCCATAAGACTTCTTTGAGCAAGAAATCTTGGAGGTTACTCCAAATAAATCTCTTCTTGTAAATTTTCATTAAAGAATGCATTTTTAACATCTAGTTGATAAAGAGATCCTTGTTAAAGAGTCGTCATGACTATAAATAAACGAACAAATGTCATCTTTGCC
This sequence comes from Vigna mungo, assembly GCA_036885675.1. Lineage (NCBI taxonomy): Eukaryota > Viridiplantae > Streptophyta > Magnoliopsida > Fabales > Fabaceae > Vigna > Vigna mungo. The sequence continues at coordinate 6,021,071 of CP144698.1, forward strand.
ATGAGAGAAGAAGTGTCACTAAAATCCAACCCAATTGTGTGTAACCTTTGGCTACAAGACGAACTTTTAGCTGATCAATAGTTCGATCACCACCAACTTTGATAGCAAAAACCCACCTGCAACCAACAACAGATTTTCTAGACAGTAATGGGACAAGCTCCCAAGTCCCATTATTCTGAAGAGCATTTAGTTCATCTAGCACGACCTAATGCCAATCAGGATGGGCTAAGGCATCAATAATAGATTTTGGGATAGTCATAAAAGAAATAGATGAAAGACATGTATAAAAAGGTGAAGACAATCTATAGGAACTTAAAGCAATATAATATGGATAGGGATTACAGGTAGAACGTATACCTTTTCGAAGGGCAGACCCAATTGTCGGAGCCGAAGAAGACAAAGTAGTTGGCACTTGAATTGAGTCACTTGATGGTTCTTGTGAAACACCTGGTGAACTAGGCACAATTGGAGGAGTGCAAATAATATAAATATTGACAGTATTAGAAGAAAACATATTAGAAGAATAAGATTGTTAAAATAAAAGGAAAACTTATTGAAGGTGACATATGCAGATATAAAATAGTGATTAAGTGATAACGGATTAAAACACCGTTATTTGCTATGTGATTTTGACACTAAAAGCACCCTTTTTCACTTAGAAACTTACTTGAACTCATGTGTTTTCAGTAAATTGTGTGAATAAGAAAGTTGAGGTTGATTTTAACAGTTTTCTCACAAATTCCCCTTGTTTTGACAGAGATTGAAGCAATACTAGAAGAAGAAGTGAAAAGCCAAGAGGATGGAGCTCAAAAGGGGTCAAAAAGTCACCAAGAAGGGAGAAAACCTGAAGCTCAGGCGATAGGAACGAAAAACAGAGAGTTCCAAATTGACGCTGGTCGCCCGGGCGACGGACGCCCGAAGCCTAGGCGACCAAAACTGGCACCCAAGCCTCACATGACCCTCAATTCATGCTTGGGCGAGCTCCCTGCGACGCTTGAGCGTGATTTCACGTGGATCGGACCCTGATTCTGCTCTGATTTGATTCTTTCGGACCGGGCCGCACTTTAGGGCGCCTTTGGCACTATTTAAAGGACCCTAGAGCTCTAGGTTTTGCATCCCTGGCAGAGAAGAGCATAACAATACACTCTTAGTCAATTCTTAGTCTTCCATTCTTATTTTTTCTTCCATTATTCATAAAGTTCCCCCATGTTTATGGGAACTAATTTCTATTTGTTGTTGGGGAATGATGTAACCTTGCACACTCTCATGTATTTGAATTGATTCTTAATTCCATATGCTTTATTTCATTATTTGTTAGAGTAATTCATCTGCTTTATTTTTGCTTATACAATAGCATTATCTGTGAGTTGCATGAGTGCCAGGAGGTTCCTTATAATTCAGGTCCTTGTTGAATTACTCTTAAGGGTTATATTTCTTAGGGATGAGGGTATGAGTCTTAGTCGTCTTAACCTCTTGATCTTCACATCTTTTTACCAGGAATGCTAGGAATTGTATGAACTGGTAATTAGGGACATGCTTATTTACTGAGGGATCGGGTTTAAGTGATTTAGTGAGGGACATTGACATTAATAAATAAAGAAGAATTCTTATATACATGAGAGGGAACTTGGTGAAATCTAATTCCAACAACATACTCATCTCATCTAAATCAACCTCCATTCATCTTTGTGCTCTTTTGCCACTGATAATTTTACTTTGTTTTATTTTATTCTCTTTGCAATACAAACACATGATCTCTTTTATTTTAAGTCTTAATTAATTCTATTTTCACACAACTGTTCAGTGTCGAGAGTCCTCTGAGATACGATACTTGGTCTTATCATTTTATATTACTTGTGCGACTCGGTACACTTGCCGATTTGCCCCAACATTAAGAGAAGGAGAAAAACACTTGTATCCTTTCTTTGATTTAGTAAAACCTAAAAAATATATTTGTATGATCGAGGAGCTAACTTATCAATACATGACTAAAATTATGAATAAAACATGTAGACCAAAAAACTTTTTAGAGGTAAGGGGTGAAAGGGTTCATGAGGAAATAAAATAGAATGGGGTATTTTATTATCTAAAATAGAAAAGACATGCGATTAAAGAGATAACATGTAGTAAGAATAACATCACTTCAAAAATATTGAGGAATGTTACCATGAATTAAAATAGTACGAGTTGTTTCAATAAGATATCTATTTTTGCGCTTAGCCACCCCCATTTTGTTGAAGTGTATAAGCACATGAAGTTTGATGGAGAATACCACGAGAAGCCATAAATTGTTTAAATGAATGGGAAAGATATTCAAGACCATTGTCATTGCACAAAGTTTGAATAGAAACACCAAACTGAGTTTTAATTTCATTATAAAAGGTTTGAAAAATATGCATTAAATAAGAACGATATTTCATTAAAAATATCCAACATCTAGAATAATCATCAATAAAAGTAACAAAATATTGAAAACCTAAATTAGATTTAACACAACTAGCTCCCCAAAAGCATAATAGACTAAGGCAAAAAGAGACCAAACACGTTGTGAAACACTACAAGGAAAGGAACTATGATTATGTTTTCCTAATTGACATGACTCACAAACCAAATTGGACAACTTGGATAAGCCAGGAACAAGTTGTTGCAATTTGACAAGATCGGGATGAACTAATTGAGCATGAAGAAGATATGGAGACTCCATAACTGCGTCAACATGTATAGAGGGGTGAAGATGATAAAGACCATGAGACTTACATTTGATGTTAATCACATGTCTCGAACTCCGGTCCCGTAAAGAAATAAAATCTTTGTTAAAAGAAATATCACAATCAAGAGAACGAGTTAGACGACTAATGAATAATAAGTTAAAAGGAAACCCAGGAACATAAAGAACATTATCAATGGATAAACAAGAAAAAATGTTAACAGTCCCAACATCATGAACTAAAACTCTAGATCCATCAGCCATTATAACAAAAGGAAAAGGATTCAGAGAGAACAAAGAGAAAAACAAAGATTTGTTACTAGTAATGTGATATGTGGCTCTTGAGTCAAAAACCCAAGAGCTAAGAGAAGAAGATGGACTTAGACCAAAAAAAGTTGTACATGTGTGTGTTATAGATGTAGTGGAACTATAAGGTTGTTGATCCTTATACCATTTGAGAAATTTACTGAAATAACAAAGTCATCGATAATATCGGATGAAGAAGGATTCCTAGTAGGTGATTGTGAGGAAGGAACAATTTGAACAATAACAATAGATCTAAGAGGGCGACCATGTAATGCATAACACCTATCAATCGTGTGGCCTAGCTTGCCACACTAGTTACACTTGTCAATCCGGCGTTGATGTTGTGTCACCCTAGTCATGGCCATGATTGAAAATAGAGTCCCGACTTCTGTTGATCCAAGTGGATAAAATGGGGAAGAGGAGAAAAAAGACTCTCACGTTTTTGGAAGGTGAAGAAGAAGGTGGTGTCGGTGGTGCTGATGATGCCGCCGACACCAAAAACGTAACGCGGTGGCTTCTACCCGATGGAGAATGCTCGAAGGTTGGTGTTGCTCCATGGCTGCCTCGCTTGGAAAGAGAATGTGAAGAAGGGTGGAGGCGGTCGTGACATGGGTTCATCAACCTTATTTCCCTTTTTGATTTAAAATTAAAAATTCATATCATATATTAAATATACTAGAGTCCTCCTTATTGTATGGTTAATTGTATAAATAATTTTAATAAAAAATTAAATTTAAGAAAATTAAGATTTAATTAAATAAAAAAGGTTAAATATGTCTTTTGGTCCTCATATTTGTTCATGAATCTCAACTGGGTCCTCATTTTTTTTTGTCTCAATTGAATCCAAATTCTTGTTAATTTGAGGTAATAAAGTCCTCTTTGTTAATTTTCGGCTGACACCATCTAACTGCGATGACGTGGATGCAGACATTTAAATTAGTTTTTGACATGATATTTTAGCTCTCCGGTAGGGAAGGCTTCCTCTGCGACATTTTAGCAAACACCTCGCAAGCGTTTTGTTGGGGTGTGGTGACGAAACTCAGCACAAATCTCGTGCTCGCTCGTGCCGCGTGTGCGCCATTCGAGGATCCTACTACGTTGATCATGATTCGACTTCGTGGATTGCTAGGAAATCACGACGACCGCAAACAAAATGCTGACAGCGAAACAGAGTGACTTGTATCTCAACCAAGTTGTGATAAATCTAGAGATGAAGAGGGTTATTTCTGGGGAAGGGTTCACCTGTGGCGAGGTTAGAGATGGTGGACTAATATGTTGGGGACCTAACTCTGGAGGGATAAGAGTTTCCAATGTTTTCGAGAGTTTTGCGATTTTAGCGGTTGGTCGGAGGGTCATGGTGTTTTCGGATCCTCCGCTGGATTCAGGGTGTCTCTAATTGTTGGGGCTAACCATTTCTGTGGCATTAGAATGGATAAGCATTTCTGGTGGTGAAAGTATTTATATTCTTGAACTTAATATGGAATGATCTAGTACACAATGGAAGGAGGTGCAAGAAAAAAGGTAATCTTTTTTTCTGGTTGGATTAGAAGAAGATGGTGGATCCGACGATATTGACAGTGGAATGTTGTGGCTTAACAGATGATTGTGTAGCACGGTGGTGGTTCTGGCGAGGATGGTGGCGGCACATGGTTGACGACAGCTAGGGTTTATGTGGAGAAGATGAAGTTAATGGGTGGGAGAATTTCTTTTTGAATGTAAAGTTTTGATGGTAAGAATTTACTTTTCCATGTGGAATTAACACGTAATCCATTGAATTTAATATAAAATGCCATGTCATTTTAAAAAAATATAGCTCAACATTTCTTAACGCCGTTTGTCAAAACTTAATAGAAAGGGTAAAATTGGCTCAATTTTACAAGTATATGGACCCAATTTTGACGGTTTAAAAAATGAGGACCCACTTGAGATTCACCAACAAATATAAGGACCAAAATACTAATTTAACCTAAAAATAATATTAAAACTGAAATAAAAAATTCAAAAAATATAAAAACTAAATTTTATATTTAAATATAAGGGAAAAAATAAAATTTATAATATATAAAATTATAAACAGTTTTACAATTAAATATAACATTAATAAATAACATTTTATATTACTTTAATAACTAGAAACATTTTGGTAATATTTAATTCCTACGAATTAAGCTAATTTTTTAAATCTGTCACATTAATCAAATCCTTAATTAATTCTCACAAACTTTACTTTTAAATCCATTCTCAATTACCCATAAATTCACTCAAAAAAACAATAAAAATAATTATTTTCAAATCTCTTCAACTCCATTTAGTTACTCTCTCCCATATTATCTCTCAAAAATCTCAAAAGAACATAGTCCAAAAAAGATTTGAGTTCCTTAAAAAAATATATAAAATACTCAACTGGTGTAATATATGAATATAATAGTGAATAAGTGAATCGAATTATATCTGTTATGGTAATATTTTGTATATAAGCTTTATTAGGTGAATGAATAAAAAATGTATAACATAAATAAATACTGTTACCAAAAATATGGTAATTAGTTATAATATTATATATATATATTTTGAATTGTTAATATCTCACACAGTAACGTTGTTAATTATTTAAATTTCAACTAGTGATAGAAATGCATAGAGTATATTAACAGTTTTTTTTTATAATATTGAAAACTAAATTAATTTAAAAATGCCATTTATATTTTTTTAATTTTTGTTAATGTTACAGTAAAATTATTTTTAGTTTGTCATCAAAATAAAAGATTAAAAGATACTTTTAATTTTATATAGTATTATTTTTACAGGTTGAGTGTGCATATATTTCTTTTTATTTTATTAATTTGTGATTGAAGTATAAAACCAATAGCGAAACAGAAGAAAAATAAATATTAGATTGCAACAAGGAGGAGGTGCAGGTAGCAAGAGTGGGGTGCAGAAGTCATCGTCTTCCCTTGTTTCCTGGTCACCATATACCACAGTCCTTTTAATTTGGTCGCAAAATCTGAACCTTTTAACTGTCTCCTTCGCCATTGCTCCTAAAATACTTGACTAAGGTACTCCTCCTACAATCAATTTATGCATTTTCAACTTCAACATTGTTTTTTTCACGTAAAATTGATAACTCTTTTTTTCTCTTGGGGACTAACCGATGTCATTTACTTGTAAAAAGGGTAAAGCAAGGAGCCAAGGTCCCAGAATCCATGGAAACGCAGTATGAAAAACTCAAGAGAGAAGACCCTGTTACCGATAGTTCCTCAGAAGAGGTGGGTAACTTGACACAATTTCATAAAGTTATAATTTTTGTGTTTTTTTTGGATTTCTTCAAGACTAGGTTTATAGTGAATGCGAAGTGTGATTGATTTTGATGATTACAGGAGGAGCAGGAGATAGAGAAGGAGTTAGCAGATGTAACGTTTGAGGAATTGCAGAAAGCACGCTCGAATGGGGCACATGCTTTTTTTCAGAAACCCAAAGAAGACAAAAAGTTAAAAAGGGCTAACAAGAATAGGTATTGCATTTTTAACAGTTTAATGGAGTTCTCTTTTTTTTTTTTTTGGTTCTGATTCTTTTGTCCATGAAACCTCATGCAAAGAAATCTGTAATGTATTACTAGGCCGATGGAGGCCAGTAGCAAGAAGCCAGTTTCTGCTTTTAGAGAGGTCATCCAAGCTCCAAAGAAGGTAGATTTATTGTTCCTTGTAAAGAGTGTAACTTTCTATTAGTTTTTTCTTTAAATTTATGTTACTCTCTGTCACTGAATTCGTGAGGTTTAGCTCCTCAAAGTCTAATGAGGCTGTAGAAGCTTGCGTAGCATTTTGATATTTTAGACCTACTAGGCTGCTACCCTATAGGGCCATTTGCAAGCTTATGTAGAGTAGGAAGACCAATTGCAGTCTATATCTTGTTTGCTTTACGCATGTACACACATTCTCACATATTATGAAGACTGAGTGTCATGTATGTAGACTTTGGATGTGATTAAGTGAATTATTGCAATACCTCTCGCCATGTAAGTGTTTATTAGAAGTTTTAAAATGTTTGTGCTGGTGCTATGATGTTGAGTTGTGGAAGTTATGTTAAATTTGAAAACTGATATGGTTAATGGTATTTTCATCATTTTCCGTGTTTGTTTATTACTCTGAGTTTCTGCACGGTTAATAATGTCAGGCTGTTCGTGATCCAAGATTTGAATCTCTTTGTGGTACACTTGACCCTGAAGGGTATGTTCACCTCTTGACATGTGCTCTTTATTCTTCTTTTCCTTTTTAATGTTGTCATTACACTTGTTTAGTTGCAATGCAGTTATTATTATAAACTTCACGAAATTTTGTCTGGTTGCCTTTGCTGTTTTAGAGCATGTCTAGCGAAGTGCCACTAAATATCTTAAGACGCTAGTTCCGTTCTTATAGAGGAGTCAACTTAGTGAGAGCGGTTAAAGCAGTGAAGAGAAACATGTAAATTTCAAATGAATGACTTTCTTAATGTGAGGAAATTTTAAACAGTCAAGTTTGAAATAGTTCTTGTTGTAGATAATAACCTTTTCACTGTCATAAATAATTATCTTTCTAGATATAAAAAGCTTCTGATATCCTCACTTAAACATATTATACTTCTACTATGTTGAAGGGTCCTTATGTTGATCTGTATCTTAGTGCATAACCAAGTAGTTTCATTTTAAACAATGCTTTCAACTAAATCTGGGAACTTCTGTTGTAATATATGTGCTTGGACTTGCAGGTTTAAGAAGAGGTATAATTTCTTATATGAAAACGATCTTCCTGCTGAAAGACAGGTAGTCTTCCAGATTATACGTGTAGAATTTTTTTGTAGAGCTTACTCTATGAACTCTGATTACATCATCTTGTTGTACCAGGCTCTGAAGAAGGAATTGAAAAAGTATAAAGATCCAAAGCGCATAACTGAAATAGAAGAACGTATATCATGGATTGTACGTACTTCACTTTTACTAGTTTGTCTTCTACCTCCAAAAGTATGATATTTATTGATTTCCTCATCATGTATTCGTGTTTTTTCAGGATAAACAAATGAAGTCTGATTCAACGAAGAATATTGATACAGAAATATTGGCGAATCATAAAAAGAAAGAGAGAGAAGCAGCAAAGCAGGGGAAACGTCCTTTTTATCTAAAGAAATGTGATCCTTTCTGCCATGCTCTCATTTCCATTCACAAACATATCAATACATGTTAAATGAATTTAATGAAGCATCACTATATATACTGACATCCTTTTCCATTCCTTGCAGCTGAAGTACGGAAACAAAGGCTGATTGAGAAATATAATCAGCTCAAGGTATACCTCTTAGAACATCTTTTTGTGTTTATCCCTACCTGCACCTCATTATACCACTTGTTTACTGTCTGTCTTTTCTGCTAAATCTATCTGTTCATCATTTTTAGTCATCGGGCAAACTTGAAGCATTTGTTGAGAAAAGGAGGAGAAGGAATGCTGCTAAGGACCACAGATACATGCCATATCGTAGATCTGGTGATGTCGAATAAATTTTGTAGCTTCTTAAGTTATAACTATATACTAGAATATAGCACACCACAAAGAAAAGTAATATATGTTTTCTGGCTGCCAGCTTTGGGGATTGAATATTGACGTTTGTTGATGGCATCATGGAATTTGTTTTGTGACTCTTGAAGGTTTACTAATTATCAGGGAATGAATTGGTGGCACTTGGCTACTAGGCAGTCTTTTGAGTCTGTGTTATGTACTTGTAGGAGGGATGTCTTTTCCATTACATTAGGTTACTTGTTTTAGGAACCGTTTGTTTAAGATTTTCGCAGAAAGAATCTGAATATGAAAAAAAGGCTTTGTTATTACCTTGTTGAGTAGCTTATGAAAGATATTTCATGAAACATGCACGCAACCAAATATGAGAAAAGAGGTGTGTCCTTAACATATTTCAACTCACCATGACTTGATTAACTAACTACATTGCAGACTCAATTTGAAGATTCCCATAAACAATTTAATGGCCTTTTCATGGTTTGTCATCCGGATGAAGAAAAGTATGACATTTGCTTATTTGTTGATTTGCATCTTTGGGGAGATTCATGTTTCACTCCTAGGTGTATTCCTCCAGAACTGGAAATGCAAATTAACATGAAAAAAATGGTAGAAAAGGATATTTGAAATTGATGGCCGGTATGTTGCACTTTAACCTGTATGAGAAACTTTAAGCATTGTTGGAAGTCCACTTCTTAACAAGCATCAAACTCCAGCTGCAAGTGCTCGTCGACATAAGCATATGCTGTAATTGGATCTCCTACATAGTATTTCCACAGTAGGTCCCCCTCCTTGTGTTAATCCACCATATGGAACAAAGCAAATATTAGACTAAACAATTCATTTTGATGGTGACAGTGACAGTGGTAGTGTGGTTCAATGGTGAAAGATGTTTGGGTCTTATTTTCTTATTGTGGGGGTGCAGTTAATAATTGTAGGCGGAGGAAGCAAAAGCTTAATCAACATTCTTACACGGAATAATGATTTGATTTGATTTGTTTTTTTTTCTCCAGAATGAATTCACTTTATATCAAGATTTAAACAAGAAAACCAATACAAGTTCCCTAATATCACTAAAATAGGTAAACGAACGTTCAAAATATTATAATTTTGAATAAATAACAAGCTAAATTCCGATTCAATTATTAAAAAGTATTCATTGACTTTGCTTTTTTTTTTTTAACTAAAGTTAATATTTTAAGTAGCATTTTGAATTTTAAAAAAAATATAACAATCTAATTGACAATCAACTATATATATGATAAACTAAAACCCTAAGGAATTGTCATGATTTTTTTGTCATTTGTATTTGTATTGTGATTTGATACAGTAGTTGTTTTAAAAATTTGGAACATGCCCCTTCTTCCATCTGCATTATTCTATTATCTTGCATTATTTTATTCTCATCTCAGCTTCACGGAATTCCTCTCTCTGCGAAGTTCTACATTAAATTGAATACATCAACTAGTAACCTAGTCAAAAAATATCAAAAAGTCAAAATATCACATTTTGGATACCAGGGAAAAAACAAACTAAAAATGTCCGGCATGATATCATTAACACTTATACACTTTTTTTTTCTTCTCTAAAAGACATGGTTTGGGTGGCTGAAATAGACGTGATAGCTGGGCTGACAAAAATGACCATGGTCAATCCAGTCAAGCTACCATGGTCAATCCAGTCAAGCTAGTTGATCTAACCAGGCTATATCATTTATCAAAAACATTATTTTATAAATCACAATGAGAATTTGTCTAGCTTTTATTTAGCAAAATATAGTACGAGTATGTTTAACAAGACTCTTATTAACACATTTAGTAGAGAAAACATTTAGTAGTGCATCTTTATGTATTAGCATGTTTACTAAATCTTTTCTCAAGGTATTTAGATTTTACAAAGCTTTTTCATAAAATACTTATCTTTTAACTATATTACTTTTCCATAAAGATAACACTCTGTCATATGCTTCATTTTGTTTGTTGTTGTTTGTTAAACTTTTAAAACATATGAAGACGTTTAGACAATTCAGTTTTATAGATGATTTTGTCTTAACAGGAAGTGCCGCAAACATTACTTGTCTAAGAACCGATCGAGGAGGAGAATTTGCCTCAATAAAGTTTGAAGAGTTTTGCAAGGATCTATGCAATTAAAAACTACCTACACGTTTAGCAAAATAGATTCATTGAACAAAAATAGAAAACATTCATGAACACAGTACGAGAACACTGAGTGAGAGACAAATTACGAAAGCTTTTTGGCTTGAAGCAGTTAGATGGTGTGCACACGTGCAAAACCACAGTCCAACTTTAGTAGTCGAAGAGAAAACCCCAGAGGAAGCATGGAGTGGTGAAAAACCAAGAGTGAATCATTTTAGGGTCTTCGAGGATTTTCGTTCATGCTCACATACCCGATCAAAAGAGAAGCAAACTGAACGACAAAAGCAAACTATGTGTCTTCATAAGCTTTAGTGATGAATCTAAAGCCTACAAATTATTTGATCCAGTAGCAAAGAAAGTCATTGTGAGCCGAGATATTATCTTTGAAGAAGATAAGAGTTGGAATTGGCAAGGCATTGAAAAAGGACGCAAAACTGATATACTAGACTAGGAAGAACAAATAACTGAAACTGAAAGTGAAGACGCATAACATGAAAGAAGAAGTAATGTTCGTCAAAGTGAGCTCAAACCAAACAAGATCCAACCACTAGTAAATGATGATGAAGGTGATTGCCCAATTGAAAGGAGAGCAATATGGAACTAAAGAAAACCAGCTTGGATGGCAGATTATACACACTTCTCTGCTGAAGAAGCAAGCCTAATGATGCTAATGATGACTGAAAATGGGAGTGACCCTCACTCCTACAAGGAAGCATCCCAAATGGCATAATGGAGAAAAACAATGGAGACCCAGGCAATCGAAAGAAATTAAACATGGGAACTAACTAATGTTCCAAAAGGAGTCACACCTATTGAAGTCAAATGGATCTTTAAAACCAAACTTAATGCATTGGAATGTTAAAAAGCACAAGAAACGATTGGTGGAAAAGGGTATTCGCAGTTGTATGGAGTGGATTACCTGAAGGTTTTGTCCAGAAAGTCAAGGAAGATAAAATCTGCAGATTAAAAAAAAGGCATTATATAGCCTTAAACAAGCTTCAAAAGCTTGGTACAACAAAATTGAGACATGTTTTGCCAAAATTTTTTGATAAGTGCCATAATGAACACACTTTGTTCACTAAGAAAAATGAAGGCAACATTCATATAATTAGCCTTTATATGCATGATTTGATTTTCACTAGAAATAATAGAAGCATGTGTGAACAATTTAAATGTTTAATGAAACTAGAGTTTGACATGACTGATTTGGGCAGAATGAAACATTTTCTCGAAGGATGGATTTTTCATTTGTCAACAAAGATATGCTCAAGAACTATTGACATAGTTCAACTTGACAGGTTATAATCTAGTAAGAAATCCAATTGTTTCAGGAACCAATTTGTCAAAGGATGAGAAAGGCTCTAGAGTAGATGTCCTAAAATTCAGACAAGTAGTAGAGTGTCTTATGTATTTGACTGTAGAGTAGATGCCCTAAAATTCAGACAAGCAATAGAGTGTCTTATGAATTTGACTATAACTTGTCCTGACTATAACTCGTCCTGACTTAATGTTTGGGGTCAGTCTAATTAGTAGGTTCATGACCGACCCAAAAGAATCAAACTAGCCAACAACAAAAAGTATTCTACAATATGTGAAAGGAACTATGGAGCATAGGATTTTCTATAAATATGAATGAAAACACACAAGTCTTATAGTTTATACTGACAACAACTACGCAGGAGACTTGGACGATTGTAGAAGCACTTTTGGCCTGGTACTTATGATGGGTATACCTGTCAATTTGACCTTTCTTACATGGTTTGGGCCTGACCCACATGGATTAGAGTTAGAAGAACCCACAGGACCAAAAAACTTCCCATAAGAAAAGGCTACAAAGTCAAAATATCTACAAAAGCCCTGTGGGTCAGGACTAACCCATGAATTTTTGTTTTTAGAAAAAAATGTTTATTTTGAATACAAGAAATTACAACATATTAAACTATTAATCTATTACATAAATTAAATTACAACATATTAATTATCATATTATAAAATTACAATATATTAAACTATATATTTATCATCGAATAGTTTATAAACTGGTTTAAAATTTTATTATATTTATTTTTATTAGTTCAATATAATATTATTGTTAAAATAGGTTTTAAAATGAAAGTAAAAAAAAATGGATGTGAAAGAATAATAATGTCAAACTGATCCTTTATTGACTCTTATAAAAACTTATTTTAATATCTTATTATTATTTAATATTTTGGTGAAGTTTATTCATTGATATAAAGATTTCTTCATTTCATATTATAATTTTTATTTAATTATAATGTAACAACAACAACAACTCTGTTCAAACTTTGCTTACACATTCTTTGCTTTCTTGTATCTTGTAGGTGAAGAAATCGTTAATGCTTAATGCTCCCAATTCCAGCTTCTGTCTTTCTCTATTACACACAAACGGATAAACACTATTACTTCCTAAGTACCATGTGCCTTCATATATGAACAAATAAGGATGCTCATACCTTTACACCACAAAAGGATAAAATTAATTCAAAATCATAATATATATATATATATATATATATATATTATTATCTTATTAAAAAGAATCTTGAATTAATGTATTTTTAAGAAAAGTGTAAAACAATTTTTTTCCAACAAATAAACAAACTTTAGGTTAATTATTTGTGTTCCTGATTAATTCTGCGGGTTAAAACATATCACAATTCTATATCATATTACATTTATTTAAATAAAATTAAATCTATAAGTAATAAAAATAAAATATCTTATCATTTATTATAAATAATAGTAATTATTTTATAACAGATATCATATTGAAGAAAAAGAAAATATTTATTATAAATAAAGCACGTTAAGCTAAACTCACTTAACTTAACTCTAACCTAACCTATTTAAGAGGAAATTTTGGGAGTTAGAACTTATTTTTAGCTTCCATTCAAGAGGTTTCTTAAAATGAGGTTTTTAAGAATAAATAAGAACTGGCTTATAAATCAAGATCAAATTGATAACTTTAATAATAAATCTTAAAGTCTGTTATGGATAAGTTTATCTACCACTAAAACAAAATATATTGTGCAATGCCTATCAATATATTTGGATTAGAGGAATTCTAAGTGAACTCGGTGCTGTAGAAAAGGAAGCAACTGGCAGCACAATGATATTATGTCAATTGTCTAAGATTCAATCTTTTCATGGTTGAAACAAATATATTATAGTAAAATTTCATTTTCTCCGATAATCGGTAAAGAAAGAAGTTGAGACTAAGTTATTGTAGATATGATAACTAGGGCGGGAGAAAAATAATTTATCTGTAGTGTACTATAATTAACTACATTATATTATCTGTCAATTAGGGTTGAAGAAAAATAATTTATCAGTAGTGTACTATAGTTAACTACATTATTACAAAAACTTGAGCTTCTACTAAAAGTTCATTATACTATTTTATGGTTCAGTTTTAAATATTAAAATAAATTTCAATTAAAAAGAACATGTATTTGTACAATTCATTTTAAAATTAGTACAATTCAATTTAAAATTAGTATAGTTAATAGTTCAGTTCAGTTTATATTGTAGTTTCGTACAATTTAGTATAGTTCAGTTCAGTTGTTTTACAGTTCAGTTCAAACAAATTAGTTTTTAATTCAGTACATATTTTATTTTAGTAATACGGTGCATTTCAGTTCTATTTGTCCATCGGAACTAAGTTGCAAATAGAAAAATCTATTTTTAACAATTTTTTTTTACAACTTTTTTATAACGGTTTATATGACAGTTTGTGATTGATCTGTTTCAAATATACGAGCTAATAAAATAGTGACATAATATGTTGTAAATAAATTGTTAAAAAAATTATTAAAATATCATCATCCTAAAATTCTATTTATTTTCGGTCATGCAACATGGGGTGTCACCACGTGGGTTAGTACGTGTTAGTTTGTCTGTTTTATGTAGGTTTATATAAGTCCTCTATTTTCATTCGAAATAAAAAAGAGCTTTCTTTCATTTTGCTTTACATTTATTATGCTTTATCTTTAACATATCTATCTATGGAATATCTAATTTATAAAACAATAGTATGACAATAATTTTTAATATTTTATTTTAAAAAAGTTTAATACATATAATTTGAATTTGAATTTACACAATAACAATTATATATTTATCATGTTTTTAAGAATTTCTGTACATTTTTTTAATATGCATACATCAGGTTGATACATGTAGTATCCCATGCAAGTAGATAATTATACATAAAAGTTAGAGCATTTTGGACCAAAAAGCGGTCATGAACCAATTAGAAGAGAAACAAATTTATCTGTTCGCACAAATTTGAACGCTTTCTCAAAATATCATTAGTTGGTAGCTTGCTATAGATCAACCTTCACAACATGAAAAAAAATCTAGAAAAGGGTATAGCATTATGGTAAATAGATTTTTACCATCCAACACTTGCTGAGGCACCTTTAATGTGCTGATAAAATTGCTTAAAACAGAGCAATCCATCATTAGAATTAGTCCATCTCAGAAATTTTGGTTGAGGCTTAATAGGGATCACAACCTTTTTACTTCATAAAGAGATTGATGTGCCTCACAAGGAAGAACAGAAGGTATGCCGGCAAATATTGGACAATCAGTTGTTCTCTGAGCAAAACTCAGTAAGAAATTACTTCCATCTATATATAATTTAGGATTGCAACCCTAATAAGGTTCATACTTCATACATTCCAACCAATGAACCCACATAAATTCAATGCAAGAACAAGCCCATCTACCAAGCAACATATTGCTGCAAGAAACAGGAAAAGAACATTCTAATATATTGGACAAAAATTTGTACAGGAAAAAAATAATTAGAAAAATAGATTACATAATCCAAAGGCAGAGTAACTACACACAAGTTGCATTGTGGGAGACAAAAAAGAGAACCAAACAAAGGAACATCTAATTCATTTAGCCACAGAATAGTAAATGCAGATGCCTGAAATCTGAAAGGATTATTTCAGTCTGACTTAAGCCAACAGCTCTTATACCTGTTGGGAACTTTCAATCAGCAACATTAACATATTTATGCATCTAATGTTCAAACTTCAAACTAAGGATTACTCTCTTGGGTCAGTACTAGACAACTTCAAGCATTTACTCTAAATGTATTTAATTTGTAGTCTATGCAAATTCAATTACCAAAGGTTAAGGCAGAAGAGAAGTTTCATGAAAAAGAACTATGCAAAAAGACATATTCTTCTTTATACCAGAATTTTTATGAAGTGCATGAAAGAGCTCAAGTTTTGAACACCAGGCAAGTGACAAAATTTCAACTCATAATTCATTAATCAAAACACAAGTCACTGCTGTTAGACCTGGATAGTCTAATCTTAGCCGTCTATTATTGACAGTTTAGTTTTAATTGTCTTGTACAGTTTGGATAAGATGATCCATATGTTTTTTTATCATAAAAAGTGCTATTAAGATTTGATGTACTGATATTTTGATCTAACTGTGTTAAACAAAACAGAAGATAATCCGATAGTCACCATATTATCAACACCAAAACTCCTACTCTTTACGAATACCACAAACAATGCATCTTGAGAAGCCTAATCAGATCAAGACATGCCGTGTTATACAAGACACAAATTCATTTTTGAATTTGTTTTTTGAATTTGTTGGGCCATCTGGAAGCAATAACAAGTTGACTGAAACCAGTGTCCATTTTGTCACAATAAACCTACCTTTTCTAGAATTGCATGCTCAAGCTGGTAAGATGTTTAGAATAACAGTTGCTTAATATGTAACAAGCTGAGTGCAATAATAAAAGATGTTAGTTAAAATAATACTTGTATGTGGGAAGACAAAAGAGATAGTCAAGAATGACTCTATGAACTTGTGTAAGACAGAATTGACATAAAAAAAAAATACTTATGTAATCTTATGATTTCAAACTCTATTTTGAACCAGGAAACATCTCATTAGACCGTTTACCCATAAGTGAAAGTGTTTTAAAGATCTATTCAACCCTTTTTGGATGTTAAAAATAGTGTAACTATTTAACTCCTTAGTAATCCTATCAAAGGCATGCTAAGAGGAATTGGTAGACTTCTTTTAACCTCTCTATGCTTTCAATACGGAACTTTGGTCCGGAAAAATCCATCCTTCTTTTGTTACTCTCAGATGGCTACCTTTTTTATTACTCTCAGCTGCTACTTTCATGAAACATACATGCTAACAAATGTAAGAAAAAGTCGTGTTCATTACATACCTCAACTCACCACTCATAAGTTGATTAACCAACTGCTTTGCAGACTCATTTTGAAGACTCCCATAAGCTTGTGATGTTTTAATTGATTTGTCACCAGGGTGAAGTTAGGTATCACACTATCAGCTAACAAACATATAATGCTAATGAAAACCAACACCTTGTAGGAATTTCCAAGTCATTAAAGCGAGCAGTTGCCATAGCTTATTTTTATACCAGTAGCAATTAAAATTAGTGTTAAAAATGCTGTTCTGAATCTTACTATATCATCTTCCATCAAAGATTTGAGACTATCTTACGTTAACCTTGTGTTTTTTGTGACAAGTAAAATATAAGAACAAGAGGACACATAACTACAAAGGGAAATAAGGTGAAAGAAGAGGGTTATCCTAGAATTTCAAAAATTTTAGTATAACCAAGTTAGGAAAAAGTAAAAGGGATAAAAGTAACAAGGTTTTACTATTCATTCACTTATTTTAATCCATCTGCATGCTAAAGAGAGGGTTTCAATAGTATTTTCACTACTCATATAATCTTCCTAGGTATTATGCTTGGATTGGAATGACTAGGAGAGGTTGTGCCTTATGCAAGGTAATCCCATATTTCTCAGATATATCCAAGTCTTGTGGCTTTTGTCCATCTTTGAGCTTCCAATTATACTTGCATAAAAGAGAAGCCAATACAATATGCACAGTTCTGGAAGCCAATGGCAATCCAGGACAGATCCTTCTTCCTGCTCCAAAGGGTATTAGTTCAAAATCTTGGCCCTTAAAATCAAGGTCACTTTCCAAGAATCTTTCAGGTCTGAATTCATCTGGGTTTGTCCAAATACTTGAATCTCTACCCATGGCCCATACATTAACCAGAATTTGGGAACTTTTAGGTACTACGAAGTCACATAGTTCAACATCAACTTCTGGCTTGTGTGGCACTAACATTGGGATAGGTGGATGCAAGCGGAAAGTTTCCTTCACCACTGCTTGTAGGTAAGGAAGCTTTGAGATATGTGATTCTTCTAGTTGCTCACCTTTGACAAGGACTTGGTGAAGCTCTTCCCTAACTTTTTCTAGCTTTTCTGGGTTACGTAGCAACTCAGCCATAGCCCATTCTATAGAGCTTGATGTCGTGTCTATTCCAGCCACAAATAAATCCTGACATATGTGGCCAATTAGTAAAATAATATACAACATCACATAAAAATTTTACACACGCGCACACTCACCACAAACAAATGCAGAACATGGGGACGAGTCACTTGTGAATTGTCTTCAAGCATGAGTTCCAACACAGAATCCAACACGTCCTTGCATGCCTTGGCTTCATTTTCTAATGCCCTTAAACGCAATCTTTCTTCTATGAGTCCATCAAAAAATGCAATTAACTTTCCAAAGTAACCATTCATTCTTCTCCGAGCACCCTGTGGATCAAGCATGCGAAAGACTGGAAAAAAGTCAACAACATTAGGCCTTCCAGCTTCTTCCATGATGCCCCAAATGATGTCCTTGAACTCTTGAGACTTGTCAGAAGCGTAATGAGCTAAATCCATTGAGAAGAAAGTGTTTGATATGGAATTAAGCACAGTTGTGAAGGAAGCCTCACCAATATCCAAGGCTTCACCTTTCTGACATCTTTCCTTGACATAATCCATCAATTCTTGCACCTTCCTCTGTCGACAAACTTGTGTGGAATCAAGCTGCTGAGAAGAAAACACTTTGGTGGCACAAGCTCTCCTAAGGGTCCTCCACAGTGCTGAAGGTGGCATCCACACCACTGAAAGTATGTGATGATCAAGTGCTCGAAGAGTATCTGGGATTGTCCTGTTGGAAAAGATTTGATCATGTTTTTGCAGTACTTCTTTGGCAACATGTGGAGATGAAATGACTATGGTGGTAATGCTACCAAGCTTGAGACTCATAATAGGACCATAAATTTGAGAAAGTTTGGCAAGTGCTTGGTGAGGCTGATTTCCCAGCACCAAGATGTTTCCTATGATGGGAAAAGGGTGAGGCCCTGGAGGGTATTTTGAGGTTTTCATTGGTTTGAAGGTTGATATGAGTACATAAATGGTTACACAAACTATGGTGATTTGAAGAAGTGGAAGAAGGTACTCCATTGTTTTGCTTCTCTTGTGGACACTGGAAAATTAGAGACTCAATCCTAAGATTGAAAAGCTAATTTCTCCCAACAACAAAGTATATACATGGAAACACATTTTCTAGTTTACAATTTGACGAGGATTTCATTTTAACTTATTTTATTCACGTCGGTTGTAGAAACTCCAAATTAGTATTTGATATTCCTTAAAAATGATACTTTGAGTTAAAAATAAGAGATATATTAATAATACACAGTCAATTACAGAAAATTGTTGATATAATTTTATAAAATAAAAAATTATTACCAATGATAATTTATTAATGACAATACCAAAATAAATTTACGCTGTTACTAAATAATCTTTAAATTGCAGATTCCATTCAAGAGAATGAATTTAAACTCACAATATTATGCCGAGACTGATAGCATATCGTGCCTAACTAAAATTTTGTAGAAATGTAACAGATAATCCCTTACGTTTTTAATATGTTTATCGTGTATTAGATGAAATTCCAATTATCTAAGATTTTCTAATGTTGATAGTGTATTAGATGAAATACTTATGTTTTACATTATTTATTGTTTATTTATCACATTGTCTTTTAAACGAACCATAATCACGTTTTTTATTTTGTTATTTTTAGTAATTAATCAAAATTATAAGATGTTGTATTTTTTTTTCTAAAAAGGTAAGAAATGATCAACATTTAAAGAAAACAAAAATAAATTCATCTTTTAAGAAAATAAAATAATAATACTCTCTCTTACAAATAAAAACACATAACTAGAAAGAAAACTGTTTTTTTTTTTAAGTTTTCTCTTCCTACAAAATAAAAAGGAAGAAATTATAGTGTGTTTTATTACAAAAATGTTATGAACTTTTTATAACAAGAAAAAAATTATTAGAATAAAATTAATTTGATGTAGGACTTTTGTTCTCATATTATCTTACTTAAAGATGTTGATTCAAATCTTCAATCATCTCTCGTTCTTTCTCTTTTAATGTTGTTTATTTTCTAAAGGTTATAGTGGGATCAATCCCACATAAACTTGTTAATGTCAACGAAACTTTATTTATGTGAATATTTTGTATATCAACACTTCTTTTCTCTATCACTTCTTAAACATAGTTGTAATGTATACCTATGTGTTTTTGTTATAGAATGAAAGACAATTTTTTGTGATGTCCAAGATACTATGATTGTACAAAACACGATAATTTTTTTACTTGTAATTGAGTTATGATAAACCTTTTTTAATCTAAATAGTTTTCGACATCACCGTGACTTATAATATCTCAATAAAATTTCAATTCACAAAAACATGAAATATAGAAGAAAACTTCCTAAAATATTATTCTATTAATTATCATTTATTGTATTACATAATACATATAAAAATGACTTTATATAAAAATGACTTTTTATATACACTTCATAAATTTCATTAAATAACTCTGTTAATAAAAAAATATAACTCCTCTTAAATAGAAAAGAAACCCATAGATAAAGAGAAAAAACAAAATAAAGTCGAACTTCATATATAAAAGCTACCAACTTTTTGTTTTAAACTCATAGCACAACTAGTGCACACACTATTTGTGAATAAAGAATATTATTATATTTATTTAATTGAAAGAGCACGTCTTTTATAAGCTTTTACATGCATAAGATAAAAAATTGAATCTATGTAAAAAGCCACAAAATAGGTCATGCACATTTAAATAATAGCTAACTGACACACTAGTTTAACTCCGATAAATAGGACTTTATTTAAAAATTAAAAATGCAAATAATAATCCAACAATCCCTCCTTTAATCTTTATCTTACTATAGTAATATCAACTACTCCAAGATTTGTCAAAGTTTCTCAAATTGTTCAAGCTTCACCGCCTTAATCATTATATCTGCCACCTATTCTTGAGTATTGAAATATTTCAATTGAACAACGTAATCATTTACGAGATCTCATAGAAAGTGAAATTTTACTACAATGTGCTTACTACGTCCATGAAAGACAAGATTTTTGGACAACTGAATAGTGTAGTTGTTATCGCATAGAATTGTGATTGATTCCTTTCTTTCGATCCCAATATGTTCTAGAATTCTGTGAAGCTAAATGCATTGACAGGCACATGTTGTTGCAATTGTATATTCCGCCTCTATAGTTGATAAGCTAACTACTAACTGCTTTTTCGAAGCCCATGATACAACCCATGGTCCTATTATGAATACTGCTCTAGAAGTGCTTCGTCTGTCACCCAAATCCCCAGCATAGTCACTGTCACTATAGGCTATGATTTCAATTTTTCCTCCCTAATGGTATAGAATACCGTATTCAATGGTACCTTTTACATACCTCAGAATACGTTTTGTGGTAGCCAAATGTGATGCCTTTGGAGTAGCCATGTACCTGATAATTAGACTCACTTCGAACATTAGGTATGGCCGAGTGACAACTAGGTACAAGAGACTGCTAACAACTTGTTTAAATTTGATGGCATCAATTGATGTTCCTTTATCATCTTCAGTGTCTGGCACAATTGGATTGTGAACAAGGTTGCATTCTATCATGTTGAATCGAGCTAACATCTCACGAGCATAACGTCTTTGGCAAATGAAAATTCCCATATCACTCTGTATAATTTCAATTCCCAGGAAGTACCTTATTCTTCCAAAATTTGTCATGTCAAATTCTAATTGCATCGAACTCTTGAAGTCCTCACACATTTGACGACTATTGTTGCAGTAAACATTATGTCATCAACATATAAGCTAACAATTAGAATATTACCATCAAACCTTTTAATGAACAAGTGTGTCCACTAGAGCACCGATCGAAGTTTTCTTTTGCAAAATATGCTTCAATCCTGCTATACCAAGCTTGTGGAGCTTGTTTAAGCCCATATAAAGCTTTCTTGAGACGATACACTTGATTTTCTCTGCCCCTTTTGATAAACCCTTCAGGCTATTGGACAAACATCTCTTCTTGAAGTTCACCATGTAAAAATGCACTCTTTACGTCAAGCTGGAAGACTTCCCATGTTTCTAGAGAGGCTAACTCAGTCTAGTCATGTTGACTAGAAAAACTAGGAGTGATGTTAATACTCATTGTAACCAAGAATGGTGAGAGTACTCGATGAGATCTTGAAGAGGTAAAACTCATGTAATCTTGAAAAAGATTAGTGGAACCCCTTAAGAAAAAATTGGACGTAGCTCAAGTTGAGTGAACCGGTATAAAAGTTCGTGATTTACCGCTTTCCTATCCAAAACACTTTCCATTTATCTATCTTATTAAAAGCCAACGTCTAACCATTTTATAGTTCATATACAATATCTTTAAAAGTCATTAGACAATGCTTTGTGAAAAGAATTTGAAAAACATCATTCCAATCCTTTCCCTTTGACTATTTTAGTAGCTTTGACTATTTTGAATCTTTTCCTAAATGAGATTGATGGTGTTGAGTGTCTTTAACGCACTATAAGCATTAATAGGTGTTTTTCTTCATGTTTTCAAATTTCCAATAACTTAAATTGTTTATAATCTTCTTGGACAATTTGAATTTATTTAAATCAACTTAAAATGTTGAAAAATTCCAAAGTTGATGATGTTTTGTTTAGGAATTTGAAGAAAAATAACTTTTTGCTCTTTGCTTGAAAGGTCTTCTTGACATGTCTGTTCCTTTTGCTAACAAATCTCTTTGTCAAACATAAGAGGTAATAGATATTCCTTGCAACCATAAAGTAAACATATATTTTTTTATTGATTATTTTTATGTGTTTTTATCGTATGCGAGTTTCTTAATTAGTTTATTAGACATTATCTAAAATTGTCCAATATTGATCATGTGATAGATGAAATACTTATATCATATATAATCTATTACTTATATTTATCACCTTATCTTTTAGACGAACTATAATAACGCTTTTCACTTTGCTATTTTTAACACTTAATCAAAATTATAAGGTGTTATGTTTTTTTTTCCCTGACAAAGATAATAAATGATCAACATTTAAAAAAAATAAATTCATCTTTATAAAAAAAGAAAATAATAATATTATAAAAACATGCAAGTACTAAGAAAACTATTATTCTTTTCTTTTTTTAAGTTTTCTTTTCCTAGAAAATTAAAAGGAAGTAATTATAGTGTTTTATAAAAAAAAAATGTTATGAATTTTTTATAACAAGAAAAATAAGTATTAGAGTAAAATTCGATGTAAGACTTTTTTTTTTTTATATATTCTCTTACTTTGAAGATTTTGATTCAAATTATGTTTATATTTTTTTTATTTTCTAATAGGTCATCAGTGGGATCAATTCCATGTAAATTTATTAGTGTTACTTAAGAATATATTACACTCAACTTATGTCATGAATAACATTAAAAAATAATCACATTGATATAAATAATCTATTATTAGAGAGAACATTCATGCCAAACTTTACTTTATAAACTCTCTTGTCATTCTGATTTCACCATCTCTATTGAAAATTATCGAAATATATTTTCTGTTCGAGAGAGACTCTTAAAAAAAAATAATGGGTATAAATGAATTTTTTAAAATATATAATATATGTGTGTGTTTTTTTAAAAAGCTTTCCGCGTTTACTTTTCTTACTGTGATAACGAAGTGTTTCGCATATATTTACTTTATTGTTATTCTTATCTTATCTTTCTTTTTCTTGCTTATCACATCTTTTCATAATTGAACACCAAATCATTTTTTATACTGTCACAATATTATCATTTCCAACAAAATAATCAAAACACATCTTAGTTTAAATTTTGAAACTCAAATAGTAGTCTTGATGTTTATTAAAATTATATTTTTAGTCAAAAGATAAATAATAATAATAATAACTTATTCTAAATAATAATAGCGTACTCTAATGCTTTTGTTATAATTTAAACAATATAAAATAAATTATATTCATTTTAGTTTTACTTTTATTTATATATTAGACAATTTATTTGTAGTTATCTTAGTTTTGATCGTATCCTATTATCCAAAGCAATTCTGTTACGGAAGCAGTAAAATCTGAATACTAGTTTTGATAATGTGACATTGTCCTTAGCCAGAGCGTATCCATAAACGACAAAATAAGGCTACTGCGGTCTCTCTATATCTCTTCAACATATAATATTTATATAAAAAATAAACTATAATAATAATAATATTGATAATTAACATTTAAAACTTAATTTTCTATTGTTTAAATATAGTTTAAAAATATTTCTATCATAATATTAATTTTATGCATATTATAATTTTATAAACTAACTATATGTAATTTTATATATGTAATTTTATTAATGCTATTATGCCCTACCTTCAAAAATGTTTTGAAATTATTTTTATGTTTTCTCTATTTAAGGTTAATAATAATTATTAATAATTTAATATTTTAAGACATAGATTTAAATTTTAATTTGACATTACAAAATTGGTTTATAAAATAAAGTTGCATTTTTCAGTGACTTTAACATTCTAAACCAAATGTTGGTATCTCTACTCCAACCAGACATGCCCCACCACTCAATTAAAACCGACTTAGATAAAACTTTTGTTTGTGTATTTAAAAAATTATCTTAATTTTTTTAATACTAATTATTTTAAACTTTAAAAAAGTTTCAAGAATATTTTTTTAGTACTATAACTATTTTAGATCTCTGAAAAGCAATTTTAAAAAAAATTCAAAAAGTAAGTTTTAAATAAAATTATTATAAAAATACTTAAGCTTTATTTTACACTTCCTAAACTCTTAAATTATATCTACAATATTCTCCAAAATAGCCAGAAATTCCTATAAATATGCTTCTTGTATGGAAAAGACAGCTTATTTAGTCACAACCCTGAATTGATGACACTATAACTCACTAATAACTAAACTCCCATATGAATTGATTAATCTTTTAAGAAAATTCTTAATCAGTGAAAAATATACTATTATCATATCAAATCTTAATTTCTAGAACATAAGGAAAAAAAAATTCGTTGCTTTTTTCTCCATTCTCTCTCTTCTTTTTCTCCTTGTCTATTTTCCCTGTGCGACTACTACGGTGATAAACGATAACAGTGGTGGTGTGATGAGATACATCAATGAAGAGTGTTTAAGTCTTTTCCTAATATTGTAGAGGTACAACTAGAAATTTGGGATTGCAGGAAGTAAAAGTCATTGATATATTTATACACTCCATAAGACTAGGTTGGCCTGCATCATTTGTACCGCATTGTCCATTCTAAATAATAATAATAATAAAACAAAAGGAGTGACATATTTCATAGAAAAATTTGACATGTTAATAAAATATAAACAAATAATGTTAAAATTATTACTATTAAATAAAATTCCATGAATGTGGTAAAAAAATTCTTAAGATACTTAAAAAAACATGCATAAGTAATAATAAACATATTTGATAAAATTCTTAAAAAGTAATGTCTTATATAATAGATGAATTTTTCGAGAAAGAGTCTAATTTGAATAAAACATTAACACTACTTAAAACTTTTTAATATAATGAGTTTATCATTTTTTTTAAGATATAACTAATTTTTCTTATATTTATTTAAAACTTAATTTCATACTTAAATTCTTAATCAAAACTTTATAATATATTATAAGAGGAGAGTATAGAAGAAAGAAAAAGAAAAGATAAATATTATTGAAAGAAGAATGTATCGCATGTTACAAAGAATAGGCAGAGCTTATGTATAGGAAATTAAAATTAAAGGATGACGAACTACAAAAACTTTCAGTTTATATTACAACTTAATATCTTTCTTAAACTTAAGGTGAGATTTTCGAACACCTTAAATTTATGTCTAAAACTTAGTGAAGGAGGTGACAATGATAGGTTGGTTAATATATCTAGTACTTGAAATCTTCTAGGTAGATGAATAAAACAAATTTGCTTTTGAAAGTGAAGATCAAACTCAAAATGTTTGATCCGTGAATATACTATATGATTAACCGAGAGAAGGACAACACCCATTTTTTTATAATGTGAACAATATTTTTTTTATACTTATTAATTAGTTTAAACACTACAAAAATATGTAATTTTCCCAAGAGTTTTTTCTAACATTACTGGAGTTTTAACTCTCAAAAAAACACGTTTTCTACAGTTGAGATAATCACGGGAAAAACTACTGTCACAAAATTACTAGCGGAACTAGCCGGAATTATTGAAAAACTACTCCTATTTTTAAGGTTTACTAAAAAAACCATCCCTATTTTTAAGGACTTCTGTAAAACCGCTGGAACTGACCGAAATTTCTGGAACCGTCGAAAATAACTGACCTTGTCTTCCTTTCCTAATCTGCCCTTCCTTCTCGTAACTATTATCCCACAAATGTACTTCATACCTACCAGTCCATCTATGCCTATTAGAAAACAATCAAAGGCATTCAATTAACTATAGTTATTATAAAAAAATAACAGATTAAACAAAGAAAACAAATTCGGTAAGAAATTATACAAAGAAAGATTCAAAACTGACCTCATATCATTCCCAGCTGAGCAGCTGATCTCATATACTTCATACAACAATTTTTGAGCAGCTCTCATATCATCCACAGCTCCCTCCCAATCCTCTATTAAGAGCTTAACTTCTCCTCTCTGTAAAAAATTACAAGAGCAAGGTACACCACAGTTATCTTACTGCAATCACATACTTGTCCCATTATACAACACAACAATAAAGTTAGCAGATTTATATGTTGTCTTATATAAGTTTAAATAATGGTCTTATCTGACCTATTATTTAGGGATTGAGGGAGCTAAATCTTAGCTAACTTAATCTATTAGGATACTATACCCACTAATTTAGGAAAATGGAGAAGGGCAATTTCTTTCTTTAATTGCAATCTATTTAAACGTTTGTAATCTAATAAAATCAATAACATTGATTTAAGATTGCATTCAAAAAGTGTTCTTTACTTGATTTGTGTTCACAAGGAAAGCTCCTAAAAAATGTCAAGGTTAGTGAGCTCCTAATGCTTGGGTTTTCGAAATTAAGGATTTGGAGGAGGAGAAGACAAGGGAATTAGGGATTCGGAAGTGACGAAGGAGTTGAAGATAGAGAAGCCGAGAAGAAGTTGAAAATGGAAACGACCAAAATATGAAGTTCTGATGAAGGTATAAAACAAAGTACTGGAAGCGCAGCTTTAGGTGTCAAATATTTTAGAAAGTACTGGAGTCGTGACTTTGAGCGCCCAATGTTTTAGATATTTCACTTAACTGCGGTTTTTATTGGAACCGCCGATAATTAGGAGAGGTCTCTAAAACCTCGGGAAACAAACCCTTACTATACGGCTTTATTTTTGTAGTGACTCCTTAAATTTGTTTAAAAAAAAAACAAGATGGTATTACCCTTAAATATTCAACAATAGTACCAAACACCAATTTCTGCTAAAGATTAATACTCAAAATTAAACCCATTAAATAAAAACGCTACTAAGTACACTAGTGCAAAATAAGTATATTAGATCGATATTGAAATGCTTATGAGATCAGTTCCACAGTTCAATCTATTATGTGCCTATATACTATGTCGAAAACGTATTAGATGGATTATTAAACAACCGATGTAATACCTTTAAATCAAAAACCACCTGTGTTTAATATATTTATCTATGAAATATCTAATTTATAAAACAGTAGTATGACAATAATTTTTAATATTTTATTTTGACAAAGTTTAATACGATTTTAATTTTAATTTATACAATTACAATTATATATTTAACATGATTTTAAGAATTTTTATACATTTTTTAATATTCATACATCGTATCATATCTTATTAGTTACAAAATAAACGTATCAGCGTTTATCCAAGGAATGAATAAGAATTGGAATCCTTAGTAGATCAAGTAACCAAGACCAAATTCTACTCGCCACAGAGCATTTTAAAAAAGATTAATCATAAAAGCCCTTGCTTTCTCAAAAATATCATTAGTTGGTAGCTTGCTAAAGATCAACCTTCACAACATGGAAAGATCTAGAAAAGGGTATATCATTATGGTAAATAGATTTTTACCATCCAACACATGCTGAGGCACCTTTAGTGTGCTGATACCAAGCAACATATTACTGCAAGAAACAAGAAAAGAACATACTAATATATTGGACACAAATTTATACATGAAAAAAATAATTAGAGAGACAGATTACATAATCCAAAGGCAGAGTAACTACACACTAGTAGCATTGTGAGAGACAAAAAAGACAACCAAACAAACTAAGTCATTTAGCCACAGAATAATAAATGCAGAATCCTGAAATCTGAAAAGGATTATTTCAGTCTGACTTAAGCCAATAGCTCTTACTACCTCTTGGCAACTTTCAATCAGCAACTTTAACAGATTTATGCATATAATGTTCAAACTTCAAACTAAGGATTAACCTCTTGGGTCAGTACTAGACAACTTCAAGCATTTACTCTTTATGTTTTTTGAAAAAGAACTATGCAAAAGGACATATGCTTATTTATACCAGAATTTTTATGAAGTGCATGAAAGAGCTCAAGTTTTGAACACCAGGCAAGCAACAAAATCTCAACTCATAAATCATTAAGCAAAACACAAGTCACTGCTGTTAGACCTGGATAGTCTAATCTTAGCCGTCTATTATTGACAGTTTAGTCTTAATTATCTTGTACAGTTTGAATAAGATGACCCATATGTTTTTTATCAGAAAAAGTACTACTAAAATTTGATGTACTGATATTTTGATCTAAGTTTGATAGTGATACAGCCCAACTATCTATTGGGCCAGAAAATATATTGGACAAAGAGCAAAGAAAATGGGGACAAGTTTATATTAGGAGAAATAAATAAAAGAAGTTGAGGGGGACACGTAGCAGAATTAGTTAAAGAGAGAGAAAGGGGGGAATCCTAGAAGATTTCCCTTTTGGTTGTTACCTTTATAGGTCAGAGGAGTGTGTGGGTTTGATTAGGCTGTTTTTACAAATTTATGAGTGGAGAGTACCGTTTGGGTCTCTTTAGGAGCTTAGCTCTGGGCAGTAGGGTTTTTCCTTCTGTTTTTGCCTTGATTTCAATGAAACAGGATCAGTGATCCTTTCAGTATTCTCGTTTCCTCTTATTTTTCATTATTTTCCCTGTGGTTTTGTAACATTTGGTCCGACCTGCCGGATATTTCATTCAAGGAAGAATGGTTAACACTCGAGCAGAAAGCAGAAAGCAAGGGGAACCAGTGAGCTCCGGAACTATGGAGGACCGGGTCGGGTATGTGGAAGAAGAAGTTATTCGAATGAAAGCGATCATGGAAGAGTTGCGTTTGCAAGCATCCCATAATCATTCAGCACTAGAAGAGATGAGAAAAGAAGCTGCAGAAAATCAAACAAAAATGATGGAGTTGATGACGATGAGTTTTGGAAAAAAAATTAATGAAGAGGGTGAAGGTTCGGTGGGAAATAAAAAAACAGATCCTAAGAAAAGCACCAATGGTGGAGGAAATTTGATAGCCTTAGAAGGAGCTGCTCTGGAGGAGTTTCGACAATCAGTAAAAAGGATCGAGTTACCAACGTTCAATGGTGATGATCCTGCAGGATGGATTTCGAGAGCGGAGATTTACTTCAAGGTTCAAGAGACCAGCGAGATGGTAAAAGTAAACTTGGCTCATTTGTGTATGGAAGGAGGGACAATCCACTTTTTCAATTCGTTGATAAATGATTATGAGGTGTTGTCGTGGGATGATTTGAAGAAGGAGTTGCTTGAACGTTACGGAGGAATGGGGGAAGGGAGTGTTTATGATCAGTTGACAGCATTGAATCAAACAGGGAGCATGGATGAGTATATCAGACGATTTGAATGCTTGATCGCCCAAATTCCTAAACTCCATGATGAGCAATACTTCTCATACTTCACCCATGGTCTACGAGAAGAGGTTCGAGCTAAAGTGCGGAGCTTACATATCGCAAATCCATTAACCAGAGGACGATTGATGAACGTTGCTCGTGCTATTGATTTGGAAGTGTCGGGACGAAACAGAGGGTGGCACAGACGAAATGAGACGCATGCAGTAGGAGGTGATAATTTGGGTCAAAAAACCGGATCCAACATAATGGGGCGAGTGGGTCAAAAAGGGTATGGAGCAAATAGAGGGAGTGATGGGTCAGGCCCAAATTGGAAGGGTGGTACAAATGATAGGGGGTCAGGGGGAGCACGTGAGAGGGGCGTGTATCATTTATCTTATCAGGATTTGGTGGATAGGAGAAAAAAAGGGGTTTTGTTTCAAATGTGGTGGGCCGTATGGGCCCAATCATCAATGCCCAATTAAACAATTGAGGGCCATAGTGGCTGAAAATGAGATTCAGATTGAGTTTGAAGATGAAGAAGAAATTCGTAAAAGTGACGGCGAGGGTGAAACGGAGGAAGTCGATGGAGTTTGCAGTGCTATCAGTCTCTTCGTGCTGGAGAAAGAAACTAAAGACGTGCCCAGAACAATGAAACTAAAAGGGATGATTAAAGGGGTACCTCTCCTCATTTTGATAGATTCCGGAGCGTCTCATAATTTCGTTTCGCGAAGGTTAGTGAAGGCGATGGACTGGGAATGGAAGAATACGCGGAGTATGCATATATTGATGGGAGATGGGCATCAAACAGAAACAGCAGGGGTTTGTCGGAAATTGAAGATTGTTCTTGAGACAGGGGAGTTCATGGTGGATGCGTTTTTATTCGAACTAGAAGATATTGATCTTATCCTTGGTATGGCATGGCTGGAGTCGTTGGGTGAGATGTGGGTAGATTGGAAGAAGCAAATCATGAAGATTAATTCGGCCCAAGGAATTAAGGTGCTTAGAGGGACGAAGCAAAGTGAATCTTTGAGTTCTAGCCTCTGTAAGCTTGAAACC
Source organism: Vigna mungo (assembly GCA_036885675.1). Lineage (NCBI taxonomy): Eukaryota > Viridiplantae > Streptophyta > Magnoliopsida > Fabales > Fabaceae > Vigna > Vigna mungo. The sequence continues at coordinate 6,051,993 of CP144698.1, forward strand.
GAAGGAGAGGCCAAGAAAGAAGAAGAAACCAGTCACACCTTGTTGGCAAAATTAAAACAAACGTTGGGTCAGTATGGAGATGTATTCAATGACCCAAAAGACCTACCTCCAAAACACCAAAAGGAGCATTGCATCAACCTGATTCCCGGGAGTGCACCGGTTAATGTGAGGCCTTACCATTACGCATTTCACCAGAAAAATGAGATAGAAAATCAGGTGAATTCATTGCTGGATGTGGGGCATGTTCGGCGTAGTCAGAGTGCATTTTCTAGTCCGGTAATCCTGGTGAAAAAGAAAAACAATCGTTGGCGCATGTGTGTGGACTATAGGGCATTAAACAAGGTGACTGTACCTGACAAATTCCCAATCCCAGTTATTGAAGAGCTACTGGACGAATTGCATGGAGCTAAATATTTTTCAAAATTAGATCTCACTTCAAGGTATCATCAAGTCAGGATGAGAGAGCAAGACATTGAGAAAACGGCTTTCCGAACCCATGAGGGACATTACGAGTATCTGGTAATGCCTTTTGGACTCATGAACGCGCCTTCAACTTTTCAAGCTTTAATGAACGAAGTTTTTAAGAAGATGCTGAGGAAGGGAGTCCTAGTCTTTTTCGATGACATATTGATCTATGGAAAGGATTGGGAAGAGCATCTAAGAAATCTAATTATGGCACTACAACTGTTACGGGATAATGTTTTATTTGCAAATAAGGAGAAATGTAGTTTTGGAAGAAGTAGCGTTAACTACCTGTGACATGTAATATCAGAGAAAGGAGTTTTTGTAGATCCTGAAAAAGTCAGAAGTGTGATTGAATGGCCAGTGCCAAGGAATGTCAAAGGGGTGAGGGGTTTCTTAGGCCTCACAGGTTATTACAGGAAATTTGTGCAGAATTATGGAAACATTGCGCGACCCTTAACTGAACTAACGAAGAAGGACAATTTTAGTTGGCATGAAAATGCCCAACAGGCTTTTGATGAGTTGAAAAGATTGATAACAACTGCTCCATGTCTATGCTTACCCAACTTTGAGAAGGAATTTGAACTTGAGTGTGATGCCTCAGGTACTGGTATTGGGGCCATTCTGATGCAGGATAGACAACCTATCGCTTACTACAGCAAGGCTTTAAGCCCCAGAAATTTGTCCAAATCAGCGTATGAGAAAGAATTGATGGCTGTAGTTTTATCCATTCAGCATTGGAGGCCATATTTAATTGGGCGAAGATTTAAGGTTTTTTCTGATCAGAGAAGTCTCAAACAACTTCTGCAGCAGCGCATCACCACAGGAAGCCAACAAAATTGGGTGGCAAAGTTATTGGGGTATAACTTCGAAATAATTTACAAACCAGGTTGTGAAAATAAAGGTGCCGATGCATTATCTCGAAGTAAGGATACTGCAGATTTAAGGAAAGTGGTTACTGAACCAATTTGGATGGATTATCCTGCAATAGTTGATGAGGCGCATAAGGATGAGGAGTTGTTGGAGATCATTACAGCACTGAAAGCGGGAAAAGTTAAGGGTAAATATGCAGGGTTCAGTTATCAACAAGGGGTACTGCAATATAAAGGCAGGTTAGTGGTTTCATCTCAGTCACCTTGGATTCCCGAGTTGTTAAAAGAGTTGCATGCATCTCCCCAATCTGGACATTCTGGCTTCTATCGGACCTACAGAAGGGCTACAACAAATTTATATTGGAAGGGGATGAAGGGGGATATCATGAAATTTGTTCAAGAATGTGATACATGTCAACGTCAGAAATACGTAACTACTGCCCCAGGAGGATTGTTACAACCAATGCCAATTCCGGAAGAGGTATGGGAAGATATAAGCCTAGATTTCATTACAAAACTGCCAAAATCGAAAGGATTTGATACTGTATTAGTGGTGGTGGACAGACTTACAAAATATAGCCATTTCATTCCAGTAAAACATCCTTTTACTGCTAAGAGTATTGCTGAGATTTTTATCAGAGAAGTTGTTCGTTTACATGGGATACCTAAATCAGTGGTAAGTGACAGAGATCCTACTTTTATAAGTGCTTTTTGGAGGGAGTTTTTCAGGTTGCAGGAGACCAAGTTAAGGATGAGCTCCGCGTATCATCCACAAACAGATGGTCAAACGGAAGTGACCAACCGATGCTTGGAGACATACCTTCGTTGTTTCATCACTGATCAACCGAAAATGTGGGTTAATTGGCTGTCGTGGGCAGAATTGTGGTTTAATACCACCTACCACGAATCTATAGGAACTACACCCTTTGAGGCAGTTTATGGGAGGCCTCCACCAAGGATTATTCCAATTGTAAGAGGGGAGGTGAAAGTAGAGGCGGTTCAACGTGAATTAATGGATAGAGACGAAGCCATTCGTCAGCTGAAAGGACATTTGATGCGTTCCCAGGAGCGTATGAAGGAACAGGCGAACAAACACCGACAGGAGAGAAGTTTTAAGATAGGGGACATGGTGTTTCTTAAACTGAAACCTCACAGGCAACACTCTGTTATTTCTCGCATCAGTCCTAAGCTTAGCGCAAGGTACTACGGACCTTTTGAAGTCATTGAAAGGGTTGGAGAAGTAGCTTATCGGTTGCAGTTACCACCAACTTCAAAAATACATCCTGTATTTCATGTTTCATTGCTTAAAAGGGCCATTGGGGAGTATAAAACAGAAGAAGAATTGCCCACAGGGTTAGAAGAGGACCCATCAGATATGTGGTTACCCCAGAATGTGTTGGCGACGAGAAGCATAAGCAAGGAGGGAGAACGGGTTAATCAGTGGCTGGTGCAGTGGCTGGGAAAAACAGTAGAAGAAGCAACGTGGGAGGATGAGATGTCAATGAAAGTCCAATTTCCAGCTTTTGGTCTTGAGGACAAGACTATCTTTCAAGAGGGAGGTATTGATACAACCCAACTATCTATTGGGCCAGAAAATATATTGGACAAAGAGCAAAGAAAATGGGGACAAGTTTATATTAGGAGAAATAAATAAAAGAAGTTGAGGGGGACACGTAGCAAAATTAGTTAAAGAGAGAGAAAGGGGGGAATCCTAGAAGATTTCCCTTTTGGTTGTTACCTTTATAGGTCAGAGGAGTGTGTGGGTTTGATTAGGCTGTTTTTACAAATTTATGAGTGGAGAGTACCGTTTGGGTCTCTTTAGGAGCTTAGCTCTGGGCAGTAGGGTTTTTCCTTCTGTTTTTGCCTTGATTTCAATGAAACAGGATCAGTGATCCTTTCAGTATTCTCGTTTCCTCTTATTTTTCATTATTTTCCCTGTGGTTTTGTAACAGATAGACTTATTTTAACCTATACTTTTAACCTCTCTATTCTTTCAATATGAAACTTTGGTCCTGAAAAATCCATCCTTCTTTTGTTACTTTCAGATGGCTACCTTTTTTATTATTCTCAGCTGCTACTTTGCCTAGCTCGTGAAAGATATTTCATGAAACATACAAGCTATACCAAATGTAAGAAAAAGTTGTGTTCATTATATACCTCAACTCACCACTCATAAGTTGATTAACCAACTGCTTTGCAGACTCATTTTGAAGATTCCCATAAGCTTGTGATGTTGTTTTAATTTATTTGTCACCAGGGTGAAGATAGGTATCACACCATCAACTAACAAACATATAATGCTAATGAAAACCAACACCATGTCGAAATTTCCAAGTCATTACAGCGAGCAGATGTCATAGCTTATTTTTATATCAGTAGTAATCACAAATTAGTGTTAAAAATGCCTTTCCGAATCTTACTATCAACTTTCATCAAAGATTTGCCACTAGCACACGTTAACCTTGTGTTTTTTGTGACAAGAGGACACATAACTACAAAGGGAAATAAGGTCAAATAAGAGGTCATCCTAGAATTTCAAAAATTTTATCATAACCAGGTTAGGCAAAAGTAAAAGGGATAAAAGTCACAAGGTTTTACTACTCATTCATTTATTTTAATTCATCTGCATGCTAAATAAAGGGTTTCAAGAGTATTTTCACTACACATATAATCTTCCTAGGTATTATGCTTGGACTGGAATGACTAGGAGAGGTTGTGCCTTGTGCAAGGTAATCCCATATTTCTCAGATATATCCATGTCTTGTGGCTTTTGTCCATCTTTGAGCTTCCAATTATACTTGCATAGAAGAGAGGCCAATACAATATGAACAGTTCTGGAAGCCAATGGCAATCCAGGACAGATCCTTCTTCCTGCTCCAAAGGGTATTAGTTCAAAATCTTGGCCCTTAAAATCAATGTCACTTTCCAAGAATCTTTCAGGTCTGAATTCGTCTGGGTTTGTCCAAATACTTGAATCTCTACCCATGGCCCATACATTAACCAGAATTTGGGAACTTTTAGGTACAACGAAGTCACATAGTTCAACATCAACTTCTGACTTGTGTGGCACTAACATTGGGGCAGGTGGATGCAAGCGGAAAGTTTCCTTCACCACTGCTTGTAGATAAGGAAGCTTTGAGATATGTGATTCTTCTAGTTGCTCACCTTTGACAAGGACTTGGTGAAGCTCTTCCCTCACTTTTTCTAGCTTTTCTGGGTTACGTAGCAACTCAGCCATAGCCCATTCTATAGAGCTTGATGTCGTGTCTATTCCAGCCACAAATAAATCCTGACATATGTGGCCAATTAGTAAAATAATATACAACATCACATAAAATATTTACACACCACGCACACTCACCACAAACAAATGCAGAACATGAGCGCGAGTCACTTGTGAATTGTCATCAAGCATGAGTTCCAACACAGAATCCAACACGTCCTTGCATGCCTTGGCTTCATTTTCTGATGCCCTTAAACGCAATCTTTCTTCTATGAGTCCATCAAAAAACGCAAGTAACTTTCCAGAGTAACCATTCATTCTTCTCCGAGCACCCTGTGGATCAAGCATGCGAAAGACTGGAAAAAAGTCAACAACATTAGGCCTTCCAGCTTCTTCCATGATGCCGCAAATGATGTCCTTCAACTCATGAGACTTGTCAGAAGCGTAATGAGCTAAATCCATTGAGAAGAAAGTGTTTGATATGGAATTAAGCACAGTTGTGAAGGAAGCCTCACCAATATCCAAGGCTTCACCTTTCTGACATCTTTCCTTGACATAATCCATCAATTCTTTCACCTTCCTCTGTCGACAAACTTGTGTGGATTCAATTTGCTGGGAAGAGAACACTTTGGTGGCACAAGCTCTCCTAAGGGTCCTCCACAGTGCTGAAGGTGGCAACCACACCACTGAAAGTGTGTGATGATCAAGAGCTCGAACAGCATCTGGGATTGTCCTGTTGGAAAAGATTTGATCTTTTGTTTGCAGTACTTCTCTGGCAACATGTGGAGAGGAAATGACTATGGTGGTAATGCTACCAAGCTTGAGACTCATAATAGGACCATAAATTTGAGAAAGTTTGGCAAGTGCTTGGTGAGGCTGATTTCCAAGCTCAAGGATGTTTCCTATGATGGGGAAAGGGTGAGGCCCTGGAGGGTACTTTGAGGTTTCCATTGGTTTGAAGCTTGATACGAGTACATAAACGGTTACACACACTATGGTGATTTGAAGAAGTTGAAGAAGGTACTCCATTGTTTTGCTTCTCTTGTGGACACTGGAAAAGCGAATAGTAAAATTGAAGGCTAATTCCTCCCAACAAAGTATATATTTGGAAACTCATTTGTTAGTTTAAAAATTAACAAGGATTTCATATCTACTTAGTTTAAAATATAAAATATGAAAAGATATTTATTCATCAGGTGCAGAAACTCCAAATTAGCATTTTATATTGCTTAAAAATGATACTTATAAAACAAAGAGATATTTTTTCATCTGCTTAGCCAAATAAATCAACAAAGTCTGCGCTGAATAGTCTTGATGAGAACGTGACATGGCCCTTCCCCGTAAAAACAATTTGGCATGGACCATTAAAGTGTGGCGAGAATGTCTTGTGATAATAAATATTAATTCTTTCATATTTAATATCTAAATTTTGTAACATCCTAATTTTAATAATATTCTAGTGTCATTATATTCATCACATCTTTAATTTAATAATAAAAAGTAATAACACAAAAAAATATATAAAATACTATAACAAATATTCTAATATAACTTATAATAACAAACTATATATACAACATCAGACTATTAAGAGATATTACACTAAACTAAGAGTGTAATAGATATTTACAAAAATTGAGGAAAAAGGTAACAAAGCTTCCTACACTATACCTCAACTTCTTCTCTTTCTAGCACCTACTCACCATAGACATCCTTCTCTCTTTCCACCATTACAGTGATCATCACAAACAAGAAGAAGCAAAACAGATAACAAACAAAAAAAAGAAAGGGTAAGCTAATGTACCAAAAATCATTATATATCATGTTTATAGAATTAGACATATAACAGATAAAACTATCAATCTTAAGTCATACAATTTGTCCCTTTAGACTTGCCATCCAGATTTATGTATTCATGTCAGACTCATTGGGAACTTGTGCATGTGTGGCGAAACAACCTACCATTCAAACTACCACACAAGGTTAGTCCATCAAACACCTACAATCAAATTGACCCTAGGCTAAAGACCTCCTGATACTTTTCATGACATAACCACCCTTCCATATTTGAAGGTGGATGACTATTAGAGTGTCAAATTCATTCCCCAATCTTGAAGTCTCTACTTCAATACATTACATTATACATAACCATCTTAAGGATTGAAATCCTTATAGTATCATATACAATTTCATACTCATAAACCACTTTCATATCAACTTTAAATGAAACACGTGTGTGTGTCTATATCATCCATTTAAACTTCACTGAATTTTCAATATAAACAATGTAAACATCCACACAACACATCTAGGTCATTTACAAGAAGCTTGTGTAAAAAAAAATTAAATTGGAAGACTATAAAAGCAAGAAGAATTGCAAGAAGAGAAGCTTGGTAAAGGCTCCTCGCACTGAGCGACACATCCTTACCATTGGGTGTCGTTCTTTACGCAAAGTTGGTGCTTGAGCACCACCTTTATATCGCTGAACATCAAACCTCCCGACTTTCTACTGCTTGGGCATTGTTGGGCTACCGTTGACGCCATACTAGAAGACATAAACTTAGAAACTTGATCTAGGTGCGCTCAAGACTTATCCAAATAACAAAGTTGATATACTTAACACTATAATTGATTAAAAAACATATTTATAATTGAAATTGAACACCAATTTGCATAGTTGGTTAAGAATGAGATCTACGAGATCAAACCAATAACTCTAATACTCACAACTTAAATCCTACATGTTACAAGCTAGATTTCATTAATCTAAGTAACTAAACAAGTTATAAATGATTCAAAAACAACCTCCAAACATTCAACTTTTTTCCAAAATAACTAATGTGAATTTTTTTAATTACAAATGAAAAAAAAAACTACAATTGAAAGTGAAAACAAAATGAAACTACAAGTGAATGAACTTTATTATATTAAAATAAAATCAACCACATATTTTACAATTGTTCTCTTGAAAAGATAAAATAAAATGACACTTATATATATCACGACATATATTGTAAAAATCTAAAATGTAAAATGAAACTAGAAAAATTCAAATATAAAGGGTTCACTTAATTATATATATATATATATATTATATCCGAAATATAAAAGTGTCATTTTATTTTATCTTTTTATAAAAAGAGAACAATTGAAAAATATGGGGTTAGTTTTTGTTTAATATAATAAAGTTCATTCAGGAGCTCGACAATGTGAGAAACAATGAGTCGAGAAAGAAGGGCGGGGGAGAGTGAAGAGAAATTGGGTGTGAAAGTTAGGGGGAAGCTTTCGCTGAGGAGAAGATTGGGGAAAATGGAAGTCTGGCATCCCAAATTCTGATATCATTAAGTACATGAATATACTGACGGGCAAAAGATCCTTCGATAAAATCGCTGCCCATTACCGAAAGGCATAAGCCCTCGGTAATCACCATCTAACGTGTTAAAATCGCTGTCCATTACCGACGAGCGAAAACCTTCGGTATATCACCTTTACCGAAGGCTCAGAGACCTTCGATAATAATCCTTCGGTAATTAGCTTCTTTCAATAAAATTCCAAATTAGTTTAAATTCACATTTTAAAATAGTTATACACAATAGAAAAAATATAAAAACTACATATGAATGAATTCAATTTATTTTAATTAAATTTTTTTAAGACAACATTATAAATTTGTTTTATCAATGTTAGTAAACCACATTGGAATATTGAAATACTGAAGCATATTATTCCTATAAAAAAAGTATAATATTGTAATTCTCCAATATATGTTATAGAGCTAGATAAAAAACCACACACACACACTGTTATTTAGACTTGGCTTCCTTTGTCTGTGGACCGGTCAGTCCGGTCGGTCTGGTTGTTTACTTTGGGCTTGTTTTGTTTTGGGCTTGTTTTGGTTTGCGGGCTTTGCCTGTTGCGTGTTTACGTTGGTTATAAATAGTAACCAACCCCGCTCTTTCAATTACAACTTTTCATTCAATAATATTCAGTATTCATTCTCTCGCTCCGCTCTCTCTCTTTTATTCTCTGGTTCTAGGGTTTTCTCGAAACGTCCCAGGAACCCAACAATTGGCGCCCACCGTGGGGCAAGGATTCAAGAATTCCCAAGGAGCAATGGCAACCAAGTTCGACATGGAGAAATTCAACGGCGCTAATGACTTCGGGCTGTGGAAGATCAAGATGGAGGCAATCTTGATACAGCAGGGATGTGATGAAGCGTTGAAGGGTGAGTCGAGGATGAGTGGTGCCATGACTCAAGAAGAGAAGAAGAAGATGGGAGATAAGGCAAGGAGTGCAATCATCTTGTGCCTTGGTGATAAGGTACTGAGGGAGGTTGCAAAGGAGAAGACTGCCGCTGAAATCTGGGCAAAACTAGAGTCTCTGTACATGACGAGATCGTTGGCTCATAGGTTGTGCCTGAAGCAGCAACTCTTTTCGTTCAAGATGTCAGAATCAAGAACGATAGAGGAGCAGATTGCAGAATTCAGCAAGATAGTTGATGATCTGGAGAATATTGAAGTGAAGTTGGAGGATGAAGATAAAGCTGTCATCTTGTTGAATGCGCTTCCAAGAACCTTCGAGCATTTCAGGGATGCGTTACTCTACGGGAAAGATCAAGTGATCACGTTAGAGGAGGTTTTGACGTCAATTCGAACCAAGGAGTTCCAAAAACTCCAAGATTCGAAGACAACCGAGGAAGGAGCGTCCGGATTGATCTCGGTGAAAGGGAAAGGGAAGAAGCAGTCTGGAAAAGAGAAGAAGCTGAATCCGGACGGTACGAAGCAGGTGCGTTGCTTCAAATGCCAGAAGATGGGTCATATCAAGAAGTTCTGCCCGGAGAAAGGAAAGGCCGGTCGGCCACAAGAAACCGCTGATGTGGCAGAGGCGTCTGAGGGATATGAGTCGGCTGGAGTGCTGGTGGCTTCGTCTGAAGATCCTCAAAGGAGCTGGGTCATGGATTCCGGCTGCTCCTATCACATGTGCCCGGTGAAGGAGTTTTTTGAGAATCTTGATCAGAAAGAGCATGGTAATGTACTGCTCGGAAATAACAAAGCTTGCCGAGTGCAAGGTGTGGGGTCGGTGAGGCTGAAGATGTTTGACAATCGTGAGATGGTGTTGCAGGCTGTTAGGTATGTGCCCGAACTAAAGAGAAATTTGATTTCTATTAGTGCATTTGATCTTGGATGTTACACCACTAAAGTTGAAGATGGAGTAATGAGGGTTTGTTCTGGAGATTCTGTGGCTGCCAAAGGCAGAAGGAGGAACGACTTGTACATTCTGGAGGGATCAACTGTCATTGGTCATGTCTCAGTAGCAAGTGGGACTGAGAATACCGCCCGGTTATGGCACTTGAGGATGGGACACATCAGTGAGAAGGGTCTTGAAGAATTGGAAAAGCAAGACTTGCTTCTGGGAGACAAACTGCAGAAGCTGGATTTCTGTGACCATTGTGTCTTAGGGAAATCACACAGGATACCGTTCGGAAAAGGGAAACACTCAACCGAACGCCCCTTTGAATATGTCCATGCTGACTTATGGGGACCGGCAAGAACCTTAACTCATGGTGGAGGAGCGTATTTCTTAAGTATAATTGATGATTTCTCAAGGAGAGTGTGGATTTACGTTCTAAAAACTAAGTCTGAAACGTTTCAGAAGTTCAAAGAGTGGCACACACAGATTGAGAACCAATTGGGGTGTAGGCTGAAATGCCTAAGAACCGATAATGGGCTGGAGTTCGTTTCAGAGGAGTTTAATGGTTTTTGCAAAGAGAAAGGGATCAGGAGGCACAGAACGGTCGTTGGAACTCCTCAACAGAATGGATTGGCCGAACGGATGAATAGAACCATTCTGGAGAGGGTCCGGTGCATGTTGCTGGGATCAGGGTTGTCAAAGGCTTTCTGGGGAGAGGCTGCCAATACGGCCGTCTATCTGATTAATAGGAGTCCGTCTTCAGCTCTCAATTTTAAAACGCCAATGGAAGTGTGGAGTGGACGACCGGCTGATTACTCACACTTGAGAGTGTTTGGTTCTTTGGCGTTTGCTCATGTCAGGGGTGATAAGCTGGATTCCCGGGCGGCGAGATGTATCTTTCTTGGATATGCCGATGGAGTTAAGGGATACAGGTTATGGAGGTTAGATTCACCTTCAAAACTAATCATTAGTAGGGATGTCATTTTTGATGAAACAAGGATGGCGATGCACCCTGAAAACTCTGGAAGTGAGAAGAAGATTCTCGTGGAGGTGGAGCATACTACTAATGGAGCTGGCACGCCCGGTGGGACTGAGGAAAACCAAACGGGTGAAGGGCAAGTTGAAAACGGTCGGACGATAGAGGAGAACCGATCGGATGAATTTCGAACAGACCTTGGTGATGATACAGATGGTATGTCTGGCGAGGGAAGTCATGGAAAAGCTGCTGGTGTTGATTTGAGAAACTATCAGCTTGTTCGTGACAGAGAAAGAAGGATCTCCAAGCCAACCAAACGGTTTGGAGAGGCGGATCTAATCTGCTACGCCCTGAATGCTGCTGAAGATCTTAACCGATCGGATGAACCGAGAAGTTATAAGGAGGCCCTTGACAGCAGCGACCGGCATCTTTGGCAGGGTGCTATGGAAGAAGAGTTGGAGGCTTTGAAAAAGAATAGCACCTGGAGATTGGTGGATCTGCCGAAGGGTAAGAAGGTCATAGGTTCGAAATGGATTTTCAAGAAAAAGGAAGCTACACCGGGCGGTGAGAAAGCGAGGTACAAAGCTAGGCTTGTTGCCAAAGGCTTTACTCAGATTGAAGGCGTAGACTATCATGAGATCTTTGCTCCAGTGGTTAAGCATTGTTCGGTCAGAGTTCTGATGGCAATAGTTGCGCATTGCAATTTGCATCTTGAACAGTTGGACGTTCGGACAGCTTTTCTGCACGGCGATTTGGAGGAAACCATCTATATGAAGCAACCGGACGGTTTCGCTGTGGATGATAGGGTGTGTCTGTTGCAGAAGTCACTTTATGGCTTGAAGCAAAGCCCAAGGCAGTGGTACAGGAAATTTGATGACTTTCTGATAAAGCTGAACTTCAAGCGGTGCAATTATGATGACTGTGTTTACACTCTGAATCATGACGGTGAAATGTTATATCTCCTGCTTTATGTGGATGATATCCTAATTGCTAGCAGTGACAGGGGCATGATCGGTGAGACGAAAGCAAGGTTGGCGGATGCTTTCGAAATGAAAGAGCTAGGGGAAGCAAGGCGGATTTTGGGCATAGACATTAAAAGGGATAGACCGGGCGGTAACCTTTTTCTGTCTCAGGAGTGCTATTTGCAGAAGGTAATTTCAAGGTATCGGATGGCTGAATCTAAAATGGCCAGCACGCTGGTCGGTCAACACTTGAAACTTACCAAGGAGCAATGCCCAAAGACCGAGGAAGAAAGAAAGAAGATGGAATCTGTTCCATTTTCAAATGGGATTGGGAGCATTATGTACGGCATGGTCTGCACAAGACCGGACGTGGCGCACGGTGTTAGTGTTCTCAGTCAGTTCATGGTTAATCCTGGACCAACACACTGGGAAGCGTTGAAGTGGATGCTCAGATATATACGGGGGTCTCTCGGTACTGGATTGTCTTTCCAGAATAACTTTCAAGGTGGAGGTTATATTGAAGGTTTTGTTGATTCTGACTTTGCCGGATGCATGGACACTAGGAAATCCCGGTCGAGATATGTGTTTACACTGTTTGGGACTGCTGTTAGCTGGAGGTCTACACTACAGTCGGTTGTGGCTTTGTCAACTACGGAAGCTGAGTACTATGCTCTTGCTGAAGGAGTTAAGGAGGCACTGTGGTTGAAAGGTTTGGTTCGGGAACTTGGTTTTGATCAGAAGTCTGTATGTGTTCATTGCGACAGCTAGAGTGCTATTCATCTGGCCAATCATCAGATTTATCATTCCAGAACCAAGCATATTGACGTCAAGCTGCACTTTGTCAGAAGCATTGTTGAATCCGGTGACGTTCAAATCTGCAAAATTGCATCCGAAGAGAATCCTGCAGATATGTTAACAAAGCCGCTCGCTAAGGAGAGGTTTCTCTTGCTGTTGTCCAGGATTGGGTGTCTACCGGTCGGTCACTAATTGTTTGACCGGCCGTGTCCGTGTTTTACTTTTGTTTTTGTTTTTGAAGCAAGTCTAGGTGGAGAATTGTTATTTAGACTTGGTTTCCTTTGTCTGTGGACCGGTCAGTCCGGTCGGTCTGGTTGTTTACTTTGGGCTTGTTTTGTTTTGGGCTTGTTTTGGTTTGCGGGCTTTGCCTGTTGCGTGTTTATGTTGGTTATAAATAGTAACCAACCCCGCTCTTTCAATTACAACTTTTCATTCAATAATATTCAGTATTCATTCTCTCGCTCCGCTCTCTCTCTTTTATTCTCTGGTTCTAGGGTTTTCTCGAAACGTCCCAGGAACCCAACACGCACTTTTATATATATATATATATATATATATATATATATATATATTTCAATAACAATATAATTATATTTTTTTAATTTAAAAAATTATAATAGTAACCAATGAAGATAAAATATTATTTGATAACTTATATCAAAGATTGTAAGAAAACGGAAAAAAACAGAAAAAGAGATTGTTTAATCTTGTTTTAAAATTTTTTGAACATTTTTTGTAAGCATAGTTTGATAGAGGGTATTTAAACCACAATATTATATATTAAGCCACTTTTGAGGAAGACAAGTAACTAAGTTTTAATTATATATGAAGTTTTCTTTTTATTTGTTTGAAAGGATTTTTATATTAATTATTTTTACAATTCTTCATACATAAATAACATGCAAAGTAAAAACAATAAGGTATACACAATAATTTTATATTAATTTATTTGATTATATATATTATAGGAAGTATTTGAAATGAATTGATTTGATCGTTGGATTATAATAGTATAAATATACAAATTGATAACTCAATTTGAAAGAGTTAAAAGGAAATAAACTCCACTAATTTAATATCAATTATTGTAATATCAATCTTAATAATTGATATTTTAATATCAATTATTATAATATCAATCATAATAAATGATATTTAACACTGAAAATTAAGTTAAATAAAGGGAAAGTAAATATGCAAAAATTAGCTAATAAAGACTAATTATTACAATTTAAAACTAATTATTATAATTGATATCCTCCTGCAAGTTGGACGATCTAGAAGAGAGATGCAACTTGGATAGTAATGAGTCAAACCGAGGATGAAGTAGAGGCTTTGTGAGTATGTCAGCAAGTTGATCATCAGTAGACACAAAAGAAACCCGAAACTTGCCTTTTTGGACATTTTCACGAACAAAATGATAGGCTAAGGCTATATGTTTCATCCGAGAGTGAAAAACAGGATTAACACTCAGAGTTGTGGCACTAAGATTGTCACAATAAATAACTGGATTGGTTGTGGGCATGTGACCAAGTTCAGTGAACAAGGATAGGACCCATAGAAGTTCACTAGCTGTGTCAGCCAAGGCTTTGTATTCTGCTTCAGTTGAGGAACGAGTAACAAAGCGTTGTTTTCGGGAGCTCCAAGAAGAGATGAGAGTGCTACCAAGATACAACAAATAACCAGTGGTAGAGATATAATCATCCTTATCACCCACCCAATCTGCACGGAGTAAGCATGAAAAGTTAGTGGAGGAGTTGTCGAGATGAAGATACCTTTGTTGCAAGAGCCTGCCAAATAACGGAGCACCCGTTTGAGGGAAGACCAATGCGTCGTTCTGGGGTGTTGCATGAACTGCGCAAGTTTGTTGGTGCTGAAGGCGATGTCCGGGCGAGTAAGACTTAAGTATTGAAGACTTCCCACGAGTGCGCGATACTCAGTTGGGCAAGGTAGGAGATCACCTAAATCCTTGAGTAATTGAGCACTGGCGAACAAAGGAGTGAATGCTCGTTTGGTGTTAGCCATGCCTGATTTATGGAGAAGATCAGTGATGTATTTCCTTTGTGAAAGAAATAGTCCTGTAGCGGAAGAAATTACTTCGAAGCCCAAAAAATAGTTAAGACAACCAAGGTCTTTCAGTGAAAATCGAGCAGCAAGGGTAGATATAAGGTTGGACAACTCTGTACAGGAACTCTCAGTGGCAATGATGTCATCAACATATACTAATAAATATAGTGTGGAACCTGATTTTTTGGTAGATGAAGAGAGATGCATCTGCAGTTGAATTGACAAAGCCAAGAGAGAGTAGAAACACTCAAAGCTCCGTTACCAGGCGCGAGGTGGTTGCTTTAGCCCATAGAGTGCCTTTTTGAGGCGGCAAACATGATCAAGGAAACTTTTGTTGACAAAACCAAGGGGCTGGAGCATGAAAAATTCCTCTTTGAGCGTCCCTTGAAGAAATGCATTGTTGACATCAAGTTGGCGAATGGACCATCCTTGACGAACTGCAAGAGTGAGGACAATGCGAATAGTGACCGGTTTAACTATCGGACTGAATGTCTCTGTATAGTCCCAACCAGGACGTTGGTGAAAACCTTTGGCGACTAGGCGAGCCTTGTACCGATCAATTGAGCCATCCGGGTGTCTTTTGATTTGAAAAACCCATTTGCAGCCAACCAAATTTTGAGTAGAGGACCGATTGACAAGTTCCCAAGTGTTGTTGCGGTGTAAGGCGTCAAACTCAGCTTGCATGGTTGAGCACCAATCAGGGTCACGAAGAGCTTGGGTGATGGTGCTGGGCTCGAGTGGAGAAGAGGGTTGGACATGGAGGTTGAGCTTCTGGATGGGTTTAACAATGTTGTTTTTGGACTGGGTGATGATGCCTCCTCCATCGGTTTGGGGTATCCTGTTAGGGTTGACATTGGGTTGGGATGATGGCATGGAACATTGTGAGGATGAAAGTGATGAGGAGGATTCAGAGTGTTTAGTGGAGGGTTGGGTTGAAGTCGGGGAGTTAGGGAAAGATGAAGATGAAGAGGCAGCCGAGATTTCCTTTAGTATGTTTAGAGTGGTACTGACCATTGGTTGGTTTATTGGATGGAGTATGGAAAGCTGAAATGGGCCTTGTTGTTGCTCTACACTCAGACATGCTTGAGGTGCTAGGGAGCTATACGAGAATTCAAATTCAACGAACTTGACATGGCGAGAGGTGTAGATCCTTCCTGTGGTTGGATCGAGACATAAGTATGCATGTTGATCCGCCGAGTAACCTACAAAAACACACATAACAGACTTTGGTGCAAGTTTATGGTTAGCATATAGTTTAATCCAGGGAAAACACAAACAACCAAAGCACTTTAACTTATGATAATCCGGGCTAATTTTGAGTAATTTGGAATAAGGTGACTGGTACCCAAGAATTGGTGTTGGGAGACGATTTATGAGATAGGCGGCTGTTGTCATGGCGTGAGGCCAATATGTGAGGGGCAAACCTGAGTGGTGGAGAAGAGAGAGACCAGTTTCGGCAATGTGCCGATTCCGGCGTTCGGAAATTCCATTGTGTTCAGGTGTGTGAGGTGGGGTGGTGTGATGACTTATTCCATGAGTTCTTAAAAACGGACTAAGACCAATATATTCACCATCATTATCCGTGTAAAGAATTTTGATGTTGCGATGAAAGAAATTTTTAACAAGAGACTTAAATTTGGGAAACAGAGTTTGCACATCAGATTTACGTTTTTTCGGATATAGCCAAATATAACGAGTAAAATGATCAACAAACATGCAATAGTAGCGAAGACCATCAATGGATAAAACAGGGGAAGTCCATACATAAGAGAAAATTATTTCCAAAGGATAAGATGATTTAAGAGTGGATTCATTGAAAGGAAGTTTATGACTTATATTAATTTGACACGAGTTTCAATCTGATTGCTGGAATTTATTTGAACCCAAAGAAAAATGCTGCTGAATAAATGTGAAGATAGAAGAGGAGGGATGCCCAAGTCTATGGTGCCATGAAGTAGAGGAGTCTGTGGGGACAGAGTGTACTAACAAAGAGTTGGTTGGCCAGAGATAGAGTCCATGCACACATGAGCCATTATGGGTTATTTGACCTGTCTGCAAGTTCTTAACATAAAAATAGTTTGGCAAGAAAACAACAGCAGAGTTAGATTGTTTGGTGAGTTGAGAGACAGAAAGGATTTTTTGTTGCATGGAAGGAACACACAAAGTGTGGGAGAGGGATAAATCATTAAGTAAAAGTGTTCCAGAATGAGTGATGTTTAAACCTGAACCGTTGCCCATAAACAATGAGTCTGGACCCATGTACAGATGATGAAGCGCTAAATTGTCAAGATCATTGGTGACGTGATGCGTCGCTCCACTATCAACCAAAAAATTATTTTGAGAAGTGTCAGCGGTTGCAGTATGAACCTGAACTTGTCTAGGGTTAGCAGAGGAGGAACAAGGAGGCATCGAGACACCAGGGTGTTGCTGCTTGAAGGTGTGACACTGAGACAGAACATGGCCCTTGACATTGCACCATTGACACTAACCAAGAAACGGTTTGTGATTGCTAGGGCGTGAGGATGATGATGCAGAAAATTGCCTAGATCGAGTTTTATCATAATGGTTGGGTCGAGTCTGTGCATTCAAGGCTGTCATGGAAGCAAGAACCTGTCCTTGAGCAGCAACAAGGAAGAGTTCTTGAATGAGAAGCTTCTCGAGGAGGTCATAAAAAAGAATGGGAGTGTCCCTTACATTGACGCCATCAATGACAACTCTATAACCATCGTCGAGGCCACGCAAGACATGGTCAATCATGTCTTCAACGGAGACAGGAGAGCCAAGTGAGGCAAGGAGATCTGTAGTTTGCTTCAGAGAATGCATGTAGGTGGTGATGGACTGGGTACCTTTGGATGCCGTGTGGAGACGCTCCTTTAACTGCTTGAGGTGGCTACGAGATGCCTTGGCATAGGTGCGTTGGAGAAGAGTCCAGAGATCATGTGATGTCGTTGTTTGAGACACCAGGGATGCCACTTCAGGGGAGAGAGTGGTGAGGAGAGCACCGTATATAAGACGATCCTGTCGATGCCAGGTTTGATAAGCAAGATTCGGAGTTGAGGGGTACACTGGTGGTGGAGATCGTCATTAGCGGCGCAAGAAAGGATCCATCTAGATATTTGAGAAGATCATAGCCATCAAGAAGAGCTTCAACTTGAAGTTTCCAAGTGAGGTAATTTGAGGGTAGAAGCTTGGTGACACTGCTAAGGGTGATGCAAGTGAATGGTTTTGATGGCTCATGAGGGTTGCAAATAGATGAAGAGTTGTTGTTGGCCATGGGAGGCAAAAAGAAAGGAAGGAGCGACGTCCTGTGTTGAGGAAAAAACAAACAAAAAAATGAAGAGGATCGTTTTAGGCTCTGATACCATATAGAAAGTATTTGAAATAAATTGATTTGATTATTGGATTACAATAGTATAAATATACAAATTGATAACTTAATTTGAAAGAGTTAAAAGGAAATAAACTCCACTAATTTAATATAAATTATTGTAATATCAATCATAATAATTGATATCTTAATATCAATTATTATAATATCAATCATAATAAATATTTAACACTGACAATTAAATTAAATAAAGGGAAAGTAAATATGCAAAAATTAGTTAATAAAGACTAATTATTACAATTTAAAACTAATTATTATAATTGATATATATTACATCTAAATCTCAATCAATTGAATGAGTTTTACTAAAGAAAAGAATGCTCCAAAGTACAGACAAGTTGCAGTTATTTTTGGCTAATTATTTTAGTACTATTTTACCAAGTTACACTTAAGTCAACTAAACCAATTATTCTCTTTCAATCCATTTTTAACTTAATCAAGATTATTTTCCAAACTACAGTTGGCTTAATTAATATTCTTTCTTAAGCTACTTGTGATTTGTTCAAATATTTTTTCTACAAATCGCTTCTAACTAGTTAAATAATATCGAGTGAGCACCACTTAACATACATTACAATTATTTATTTCTTTTCAAGAGATTAGTGCTTTGGAATTTTTTGGAACAAAGTAAATATCCAAATATACCATCAAGAGCATAAGTAATGGCACAAAATGGGAGAGCCTCCGGTTCCTTGGTAGACAAAACTGTTGTTGTTCCGAGCCCGTGGGCACTGTGAAAAATATTTAGTCAAAAAGCATGTAAATAACCATTTATTAAGAAAGTGTGTCCAACTATTTTTTGGAAGTATGACATAGATTAATTTTCGAAACTCCCTCATGAAGGTGTCAAAAATTAACAATTGTTTCTTCATGTTTAACCCAACAATGGGAATCATATAAAGTTCTAGTGAAAGTTCTCGCTCTTACCAACACCAAGTTCTCAAATCCAAAGCACAAGGGTTACACAAACCCTAAATCACACTTTTCACAGTTCAAAACAAACAAATATGTTTTCGTGTGTTAGAATGAGAGTCTAAAACATCTTACAAAAACATCACTCAAGGACACCTACAAAAATTCGTTGTCAGCTTTTTCTTGTGTGATAATGGATTATCCACTTATGGTAATCAATTATGCATTTAATGAATGAAGAACATCCATAAACATGCCTAAAACTACAACTACTAGCCAAGATAATCGATTATAGTAAGTCATAATGGATTATGGATAATTGATTATCATAGGCTGGTAATTGATTATTCCATAACCAAAATTGAGTTTTTAGCAACCTTTAAAAACTTCTCTGTGATAATCGATTATCTTAAGTAGTTAATCAATTATTACAGAGCTTTTTGACTCTAAAACGAATTTTAAAGCATAACTTACAAGGAATCAACAACATATAAAACCATATACATAAATCTAGTAATTACAAAAACTTTAACACATAAAACAAGTCTTCATGAAGGTCTTCTTGCAAAGTGAGCACTTGAGACTTGATTTTGGGTATTATCAAAACTTCTAACTTCATGACTTTGCTAACAAGTTTTATTAAATGGAAGTTGGTTTAATTATGTGATTGTTCTATATGCATATTTAGTTTAATGAGTTTATTTTAGTACAAATTAATTGTAGTGCTAATGCTTGGAAAGTCATTGTTGGTCATAAATCTTGTTTGCCTAAAATGTTTAGTGATCTGTATTAACAAGAAGGGCCTGATATTCAGTGTTGTTTTTCTTTGCATTCAATAGACTGTTTTAGCCACCAAGTTTCGTGTTTATGTTGAACAAGCCTTAATGGTTAGAATAAGTTGGAGAGCACTAAAGTGTCTAGCCTAATCCATATAACTAATAAAGAAAGGTCCTGAACAGGTAAATGGGTTCTTATGAATGCTTAATTTTATTGCTTCTAGCATTAGTAGGGGCTGTTTTGGCTAGACAAATTTGCTACATTTGATTTATGTCAGAGTGGCTGTAGCGGAATGGTTAGCGTGAAATAACAAACCAAGAGGGTTTTTAATTTAAATGTATGCCTTTTAATTTCTTCTCAATTTATCTTACTATGCAAATAATAAATATAAATAAAAGAGTAAGGTTGAGAGAAATTTGTACAGATGAATTTTATACTCGTTCGGATCTTTTCAATCCTACGTCCAGTCGCTTATCTCAAATCAAGATAAATAGTTCACTAAGCACAAAAGAATTACAAACTACCTTCATAAAGAAACAATCTGTAAGAGTTTAGAAAACACCTCCTTTGAATCTTCATAAAGGATGAGACACCTCCTCCAAATACTTCACGAAGGATGAAACACCTCCTCTGAATACTTCACGAAGGATGATCCTCTTCCACACACCTCCTTAGACGCACCAAGGATGAACCAGCTATTCCTCCATCACCGTAGTACCAATGTACCAGCACCACAGACAAAAGTTTTCTTAGCTGAGCAAGAGCACAAAATTCTCAAAGAGTTATGAGTATTTTAGCATAAGGGAAGAGTTGTTGTTGATGGATAAAGAGAGCATATTTATAGACTCAGCCAAAAACTCTTCCATCCTTTTTAACTGGTCATTTAATGCTTTTAATCAATTAATATTACTGTTAATCGATTAAATTGAGTGCAACAACTAGTTTTCAAAAACCAGAAAACTCCAACGGCTAGTTTTAATCGATTATTCTAAGGATTAATCGATTAACTAATCGATTAAAAAAGGTATTAATCGATTATTCCCTTGCCAGTTGAGTTTTCAGCACCTGTAATGTTTTAATCGATTAATACTTGATTTAATCGATTAAAACCGTGCGTTTTTTGTTCTGAACAACAAATATAAAATATGAAGGTACAAGAATCAAAACCTACTATAAATCTAAGTCCTAAATATTTAAATTACAATTATTACAAAAGCTTTTAATAACAAAAATAAGTCTTCAAAGGATCTTCGTGAATCTTGATATATCCTGACTTGATTTGGACATCATCAAAACTTCATCTTCATCATTTTGCTAGCATTCTCCCCTGATGATGATCAAAAATTCCTTTGAATTAAAGCTTTTAGTAATAATCTGAATAAAAACATAACTTATGAAAGAAAAGGGCATTGGTGAATAACAATAAGCTTTAAGATATTTTCTTCGCCCTTTTGATCATAATTAAAAAGTTGTGTTTCATGTTCTCCCCCTAAGATAATACTCCCCCTTAATAAAAGCATGTATGCATATGAGATAAATATATTTCAAATTTAAAGATTCATTTAAACATACACAATAGGAGATTTAAAGCATATAATTTTTAGGATAAAGAATTTTTTTTAAAAAAAAATCATACATTGAACCATATAAGATAGGAATTTTAAAGCATACAAAAAAAATATGGCTAAATTTTCAAAAATGCACAAAATGGATAAAAAATGCAATCCTAAGAGATTTCTAAAATCCTAGATCTCTTCTAATGTTTACCCCTTTAGATATCTCTCCAAATTCGTTGTGTAAGGATATTTTGTTGAGATTTTCGTCTTGGGGATTGTCATCACTCTTCTCTTCATTTGTTGTCTTTGTCAAATCTTCAAATTTCTTGCATCAGATTCATCTGACTCAAGAGGTTTTGCCTCAAAGTCCACAATTTTATCAAAGACAACATGCTTGGAATAAAATTTTCTCAAATTCTTTTTTTAAAAAAAAAATTAAAATATTTAAAAAAAATCTTAAAATTTAAACATTGTGCTTTGGGCTACATAAAAAAAATTGAGATCATTTTACAACCCAAATATATCTACCACTTAGAACACCAAAATGCTTAATTTTACATTTATTTGAAGTAATGACCCTTTTTCATACAATAAAAGCATGATACAAAGTTTGTGCTCCTATAAGTTGTTCCTTTTTCTACCCATTTTCTACGAGTTCTATTATTATGTTTATTTTTAATTTTAGGAACATACTTATTTTTAACAACCTTATTTTCATTATTTTTACTACATTCTCCCAAGGTTGTGTTAATTAGTAGTTTCTTCAAATTTTCACAACAAGCACATTCATCACAACTAATATATTTACCTTTTTAAAAAAAATAGAATTTTATTTTTCAAATTTTTATTTTCTTCAAGAATAGTTTCAAAATTTTATTTTAAATTTTTATTTTCCTGAGAAATATTTTCAAAATCTGATTTTAAATTTTTATTTTCTTCTGAATATTTTCAAAATTTAATTTTAAATTTTTGAAATCCTTCTTCAATTTCTTATGAGCTTTATCTAATTTTTCTGATTCAACTATTAAAGCAGCATATGTTTCATGCAACTCACTTTCACTAAATTGGCTATAATTATCATAATCGCTAGATGAACTTACTTGGCTGCCAGCGTCGTCGTTTGCCACGAAACAAATGTTTGCCTCTTCATCAGATTTGCTCAGATCAGAAATTGTTTCATTGTCATCGTCCCATGCGATGTAGGCTTTCTTTTTCTTGAAGAATTTCTTTTCTTTTATTTCTTCATTCTTCTTTTGATTTGGGTAGTCAGTTTTTAAGTGCCCCCTTTCTACGCAACAATAGCATCTGTATTTTGAGGAGGATTCTTGATTTTCTTTCTTTTCGACTTTGAATCTTTCTTTGTCTTTTGATCTCATGAACCTGTTGAGCCTTTTTATCATGAGTCTCAGATTTTCTTCATCTTCTGAGTCTTCATCTTCTATTTTGTTCTTGCTCCTTTCTACCTTAGATTTTAAGGTTAAACTCTTTTTCTCTGTTTTTTCCATTGCTTCTTCTTCATCAAGTCTTCTAAGGTCAAGTTCATTCTCTCTCAACTTTCCAAATAATGCCGCCATAGTCATTGTGTTGAGATTTTATGACTCAGAAATTGCAGTCACTTTCGGTTGCCACGACCTGCCTAAAGATTTCAAAATTTTTATATTAAGTACATCATTTTCGAAAGACTTACCTAGTCCAATGAGATGATTAACGATGTTTGTGAAGAGTTTCTGAATGTTTGATATTGTTTCTCCTTGCTTCATCCTGAACATTTCATATTCTTGGATCAATATATTTTTTCTCGCTCTCTTCACATCATCTGTACCTTCGTGGGTTACTCTCAGCACTTCCCACATTTCTTGAGCAGTCTTACAAATAGATATCCTATAAAACTCATTAACGGTTAAGGCAGATGAAATAATATTACGAGCTTTTACATCGTTTTGAAACCTTTTCTTTTCTTCAGCAGTCCACTAAACACGGGGCTTTGGTTCCTGCAAATTGTTAGAAGGAATAGACGAACCAGATGCAATAACATCCCAAATTTCACAATCAATAGACTCAATAAAAATTTCCATTCTAACCTTCCAGAATGCATAGTTTTCACCTGTGAATAAATGTGGTCTATTGATAGAAGCACCCTCTGCAAAAGTTTGATATGATTCTACCATTTGAATAACTATCAAATCGAGCTCTGATGTCAATTGTCAGAGCGGCTGCAATGGAACGGTTCGCGTGGAATAACAAACCAAGAGGGTTTTTAATTAAAATGTGTGCCTTTTAATTTCTTCTCAATTTATCTTACTATGCAAATAATAAATATAAATAAAAGAGTAAGGTTGAGAGAAATTGGCACAAATGAATTTTATCTGGTTCGGATCTTACCAATCCTACGTCCAGTCGCTTATCTCAAATCAAGATAAATAGTTCTCTAAGCACAAAACAATTATAAACTACCTTCACAAAGAAACAATCTGTAAGAGTTTAGAAAACACCTTTCTTGATACCAAAAGAGATGAACATGCACCTCCTTTGAATCTTCACAAAGGATGAGACACCTCCTCCGAATACTTCACGAAGGATGAAACACCTCCTCCAAATACTTCACGAAGGATGATCATCTTCCACACACCTCATCAGACGCACCAAGGATGAACCAGCTATTCCTCGGTCACCGTAGTAGCAATGTAGCCAGCACCACAGACAAGAGTTTCCTTAGCTGAGCAAGAGCACACAATTCTCAAAGAGTTCTGAGTATTTTAGCACAAGGGAAGAGTTGTTGTTGATGGATAAAGAGAGCCTATTTATAGACTCAGCCAAAAACTCTTCCATTCTTCGTAACTGGCCATTTAACGCTTTTAATAGATTAATATTACTATTAATCGATTAAATTGAGTGCAGCGACTAGTTTTCAAAAACCAAAAAACTTCACAGGCTAGTTTTAATCGATTATTCTAAGGATTAATCAATTAGTTCATCGATTAAAAAAGGTATTAATCGATTATTCCCTTGCTAGTTGAGTTTTCAGCAGCAGTAACGTTTTAATTGATTAATACTTGATTTAATCGATGAAAACCGTGCGTTTTTTATTCTGAACAACAAATATAAAATATGAGGGTACAAGAATCAAAACCTACTACAAATCTAAGTCCTAAACATTTAAATTACAATTATTACAAAAGCTTTTAATAACAAAAATAAGTTTTCAAAGGATCTTCATGAATCTTGATATATCTTGACTTGATTTGGACATCATCAAAACTTCATCTTCATTATTTTGCTAACAATTTAAAGAGTTGAGGACTGTTGGAGTCTTGGTTTTGGCTAGTTGCTGGTGCAAGAAGTTGTCTTTGGCAGCAGAATCGGGTGCTTGTTGTTTCTGCTGGTTAGTTGTTAGTTGTTGGTTTTGGCAACATGTGTATTTTTCTTTCTTGCTATTTTTGTTTTTGTTTTTTCTTTTCATGTAAGGGTATCTGACACTTGTCACTATATTATGTGTTTTAGTGTGTGATATCCATGGGTGAATGTGTGTGCTCATAATGTTGGGATAAGTACTTTTTTCTCTACTGTTTTTTGTGGTGTAAATTGCTCACTCCTCCATGTTGTTTGGCCAACCTCATAGTGAAGTTTGAATATCCAATTGTATGTGTTATACTTCTCTTAATTGTGAAACTTGATGTAGAAACAACAAATACAATCACGTAATACTTCTTTTCTAGTTTAGAATTTTTAACCTCTTTGGTGAAGTTTTGTCTACTGTGATTGCCATAATTGTGAGCTAATCTTGCTTGTTGGTTTGGCGAATATCCTAAACTCTTTCATTGGTTGAAGGGCTATGTTGTTACCTTCAAATTATGTTGTTACGATGTAGAATTTGTGTGATAAAGTTATAGGTAGAGTCATAAGTGATGCTTTGATTTAGGAGCAGGAAAATTTGCTCCTTTAAGTTCCATGATCAATTAATGTTCATACCAATTATATTGATGTTTTCTAGTTTTGGTTCTCTAGTGTCCAAAACAATCCAACGGTGGGTATTATATTTGTTGTTATATGAAGGAAATTATCACATATTGTAAAGAAGGAAGAATTCCAACAGATTTAAGTTATCTTGATTGTATACATAATTAAATTATAGAAGAATTTTAATTGACCAATTTTATTAATATTTTATTTTTATTGTAGTATTTTCTTAGTTTCAAATGTAAGCAATCCTAACAATCAAATAATTAAGTTAGGAAAGATTGATGTTTTTATTTCATTAGAAAATGCTTAGGTTAGTATGTTATGGTTGTATATATTTTCTTATAAAATCATGTCATTGTTCATGATACGTATTGGACTTTGAGTAGCTATGCATTTTGGAATATCGTACTCATAGTTTTTTATTCATACACTAAAGTAATGAGCAATTTTTATAGACTTTTGTCCTTTTCATATTTTTCCTAATATTTTATATTTTTTGTACATAATCGACCGAATAGATAAAACACATTTGAAAAACGAAGTTTATTGAAAAATTAAATAAATCATTTAAAATAAAATTTGGACTAATAGACAACGCTTATTTGAAAAAACGTTGTCTATTGACAACCACTAATAGATAGCACTTTTTCAAATAAGTGTTGTCGATTGTTGTCTATCAATAGACAAAGTTTTTTTATATAAGTGTTGTCTATTGACAACTATCAATAGAAAATGTTATTCCAAATAAGCCTAGTTTATTGGTGGTTATCAATAGACATCATTTTTTTAAATAAGCGTTGTCTATTAATAGCCACCAATATATAATGCTTTCTTCATAAGCGTTGTCTATTAATAAACAACACTAAATAGGCAACCCCTAAAAAGTGTTGTCTATTAAAAAAAACGTTGTCTATTGACAATTTTGTAGTAGTGATTTAATAAAGTACATTTTACAAGTCATTTATGGTTTAAACCATATTCTTTGAACAACATTCACTATTTTCTAACAATTGAGTATTCTTTATCAAACATCCACTCCTAATCAGGATAGAAAGATAAAGATGAGATATTTTTGTGATCTTAGTTCATGCTTTTTGCTTGCTGAATGAAGATGATTGTTTATCGATGTGTGAGATATTGAAACACACTTGCTTCCGACTTGTTGATTTGAATACTATAGTGTTCTTCCCTTAAGCTAGTTGGCTCAGTTTTATTTACAATTTATTTCCAATGTGCACATAATCTCTCACTCTTTCTCTTTTCTCCTCAATGATTTTACATAGGTTTTAAAAAAAAAAGTAGCAGTTATAAATCTGTTTCTGACAGCTTGAGTACCTTTACCTATTATGAATCTTTTTCTTTCTTAATGAACTTAATATTGTTAAGTGTCTTTAACTCACTACACTACGTGCTTTAACATTAGTGAAAAAATGTTTAACATCGGTTATTTTGGGCTTTTAACGTCTCCTTCACAATCAACGTCAATACCGGTAACGTTAATGGGACATCGAACATCCCATTCAACATACGTCTATATATATATATATATTCTCTTATTAAAAGATTTTGATTCAAATTTTAACTTCATGTTTTATTTTTTTATATTGTTTATTTTCTAATAGGTCATTAGTGGGATCAATCCCATGTAAACTTATTAGAGTTGACATGTAACAGTATTTGATGATATATATATATATATATATATATATATATATATATATATATATATATATATATATATAAAGAAAATCGAACACAGAACAGTGGAATTTTATTGAGAAATAAAGTTGTCTAAATAAAGTAACACGAGATGAACAATGAAATTGACAAGTGTAGGAAAAAATTGTATGAGTCATAGCTGAACTATAACGTGGTTTATTCCTGAAAAGGAGAAAGGAAAAAGGATTTAAGAGGATTTTCCAACTGTAATCAGAGAAGAAGAATTTGGAGAAAAAGTGATTGTAGAGAGAGAGAGGGTCCATACCACCGACTGACTATACCTGAATGAAATCCTACCATTTAGTATTTCCTTTCCTCTCACGTGTCCCTCTATGCACTCCCATTCCTTAATCTCTGTTTGACACGTGGCCACTAGGTGTAACCGTTTCTCCCTTTTTATTACTGTCATGCTTTGTGCTCGTTACAATACTCTCATCTTGAATAACAACCTTGGCCTCAAGGTTGAAGTGAGGATATGCTTTCTTTACTTCTTCCATGTTTTCCCACGAATTGTATACTTCGTCCATTTCTGTTAAGATTGTTGACAACACATTGCTTAATAACAAGTACATGTTGTTGCTGCATTACATGTTCTTGTGCTGATCAAACTATAATATCTCTTGAACATGTATATGTGTGTGTACTATGTTACGTGTTCCTGTGTTGATTGATTGATATATTTCTGGAACATGTGTATATGCTTTAATGTGTTGTGTGTTATGCATCATTTCATATGTTTTACTGCACATGTTTTAAAGCAAGAAATCAAAAGCACTTTTATGAACTTATTCCTGTGCTACAAAGTTCTAGTACAGTCGACTACATTACTAATGGATTCGACTATTCTAAAATCTTTGTACACATTTTGAAGATCAGTGTTATGTGTTATTTTGAGAAGAAAAGAATTTCAAAGTGTTTGTTAGTGTGATAATCGACATTGTGTTTTACACATTCGACTGTATCTGTTGTTTGATTTGAAATGCTGTTATGCTCATGCACTCAAATGACTATATTTTTCAAAGTTAGTTGGGCATTGATTAGTTGGTCAACTGTGTTAAGTGTGGTTTGTTGTTAGTTGACTGAAAGTTGCTAATTTGACTATTCTGTTATAACTGTCATAATACAGTCGATTGAATTAGTAGCGTATTCGACTGATAAATCAACTGATTAACAGAAATCCATAAATAGGCTGAGCACTAGTCTGTTTAGAGACTTTTGATGATCTAAAAATTTTATTTCTGTTTCAGATTTCTCTTAACTCTAAGAATTCTCCAAGAAGACTGTGGTGATATTTCTTGAAAGAGATTAAAAAAGGAGATTCAATTGTGCGTACATTGGCTGATCAACATCTGCACAAGAAGGTGCTTCTGTGATTGATCATGTAGGCTTGGCATCCTGGGAAGACTGCTGAAATTGTTTGGAAGGCTTGACATCCTGTAAAGATTGCTGGAATTGGACCTGTTGTGATACAGGGGGATAGATCACTTTGAGGATTGTTCAAAGTGGTGTTGTAGATTGCAGAAGAGGGGATTCTTGCTGCAAGTCTGGTTTGGTTTTTGCAACTATATTTTGGTTTTTGGTTAGAGATGAGATTTATATTTTTGACGTGGAGGTCTTCTATAAATTCCTTGTTGTAAAAACTACAACCATTATAGTGCATTTGCTTCCTGGGTTGGAAGGACACTGGATGTAGGCATTGTTGGCCGAACCAGTATAAAAATCTGTGTTTGCATTTCAGTATCCCTTATCTTTTACATTCCAGTCGACTTTACTCTTTACACAGTCAACTACGTAATTTCCACTTCATAGATATTCTGATTGCTTGCATTTCAAGAAAGTTCAAAAAGCTTTATACTTTGATTACAAGATTACGAAAAGAAAGTGTTTTTTAAACAACACCAATTCACCCCCGCTCTTGGTGAAATAAAGAAGCCAACATGTTTTCCAACAATTGGCACCAGAGCTGGTTTTCATAAGATATTTGAAAAACTAGCCGACTTTGTTTTTTCTTGATTCAACTATACACCTGGGGATGACTTGTGTTTCGCATTCAAAAAGAACTTATGATTTCAAAATTGATTTTGCATCTGCACCTTGTAGTTTGAAGCTAAAATCTGTAACTAATGGTTTCTATGAAACTTTTGAGACAGGAAACTTGGAATGCAAGGCAACCCAAGATGAAGAATCATGTTCACAAATGCAGAAATCAATCTTGTTGGACAACAAATTTACAAGGTTCTTGAAAAAGATGAACAATCAAGATTATCTTGTTAATGCCAAGAAGGTCAAGAATAAAGAAGAATTGAATATGATGGCAAAATCCAGAATTATCAAACTTGATCTGAAACAACAGTTCAAAAGTTCTACGTGGTATCTCGACAGCGCGTGTTTGAGACATAACACTGGAGATCTTACAAAGTTCTTAGATATTTCGTATAAAGCTACTGGTCATATCATATATGGTGATAACAACAAAGGGAGAATCATCGGTATAGGTAAAATAAAAACTCCTTCATTTTATGAAATTAAGAATGTCTTACTTGTTGAAGGGTTAAAACACAATTTGCTTAGCATCAGTCAACTATGTGACAAATGATTAAAGATTACTTTCGAACCCAAATACTGTCTAGTCAGCAACGGGACAACAAATGAGTTACTGCTTGTGGGAAAAAGAGTGAACAACATCTACATAATCGACTTCATAGACAACTCATTCAAATATGTTGTGTGCTTGATGACTAAAGAAGAAGATGCTTGGCTGTGGCACAAGAGACTCGCTCACATCAGCATGAATCAACTTAACAAGCTCGTCTCCAAGAAACTGGTAAATGGTTTGCCCAAGATTCGGTTTACAACTGACAGATTATGTAATGCTTGCCAAAAAGGGAAGTTAACCAAACAGCCTTTCAAGAGTAAGCGTGAAATGTCAACTAAGAAACTTCTGCCGTTACTTCACATGGATCTATTTGGACCATCAAGAATAAAGAGCCTTGGAGGAAATTCATACGGACTAGTCATTGTTGATGACTATTCAAGGTACACATGGACTTATTTCATTGCAGCCAAAAATGATACACTTAAAGTTTTCAAACGATTTGTTGCTACTGTTCAAAACGAGATGGATCTTAAGATTAAGGCTATCAGAAGTGATCATGGTGGAGAATTTCAAAACAAAGAGTTTGATGACTATCTTGCCGAAAAGGGAATTACTCACAACTTCTCTGCACCTAGAACTCCACAGCAAAATGGAGTGGTTAAAGGAAAAATAGAGCTCTCGAGGAATTAGCAAGATCAATGCTGAATGACAGAGACATGCCAAAATATTTTTGGGCAGATGCTGTAAGTACTGCATGCTATGTGCTAAACAGAACAATTATAAGGTCTATATTGAAGCTTACTCCATATGAATTACTTAGAGCAAGAAAACCAAACATTGCACATTTGAGAATTTTTGGAAGCAAATGCTTTGTACCGAATAATGGTAAAAAGAACCTTGGAAAGTTTGACTCAAAAGCAGACGAGTTTATCTTCATAGGATAATCCTTAAACAGCAAAGCTTACCGTGTCTACAACAAAGACTATGAATGTTGAAGAATCCATTCATGTTGCATTTGATGAGTTCATCATGGCTCTAAACCATTCTGAACAAGTCCGAGATTCTGCTGAAGAAGATATAAACTCAAAAGAGGAAGAAGAGTTGCTTGAAGCATCCGTTCAAAAAGAAGATAAAACTGAAGAAGTCGAAAAGGAATATGATAGTGAGTCAGTCGAGTCTCCAAAAACAAAAGCGACTAAAGAATGGAAAGTGCCAAGAAATGTCTGCACAAAAAATGTCATTGGTGATATGTCGAGAGGTGTATCCACAGAAAGGCAGTTGAATCAATTCTGTATGAATGTTGCTTATGTATCCAAAATCGAGCCTAAGAAAGTTGAGGAAGCTTTGAATGATGAAAATTGGATGATGGCTATGCAGGAAGAGCTGAATCAGTTCAGACAAAATAATGTAAGGGAACTCACACCAAGAAGACCTGAGTTGCAAGTTATAAGCACAAAATGAGTTTTTTGAAACAAAATAGATGATTCTGATGAAATCATAAAGAATAAAGCAAGGTTAGTTGCAAAAGGCTACTGTCAAGAAGAGGGAATTGACTATGATGAGACATATGCTCCTGTAGCCAGATTGGAAACATTTAGGATACTTCTTACTATTGCATCTACTATGAAATTCAAACTGTATCAGATGGATGTTAAAAGTGCCTTCTTAAATGGATATATTAAGGAAGATGTCTATATTGAACAGCCACCAGGTTTTGAAGATTTTGAAAACCCTGATCATGTTTAAAAACTGAGAAAAGCTTTATATGGATTGAAACAAGCTCCGAGATCATGGTATGAGCGGTTAAGTAAATTTCTAGTGAGAAAAGGCTTCTCCAGAGGAAAATTTGACTCAACCCTGTTCAAAAAAAATTCAAATAAGGACAAATTATATGTTCAAATATATGTCGATGATATACTATTTGGTTCAACTAATCCTATGTTGTGCAGAGAATTTTCAAAGATTTTGCATGAGGAGTTGGAAATGTCCATGATGGGGGAGTTAATATACTTTCTTGGTCTATAAGTCAAGCAAACCAAAGACGAAATCTTCATTCATCAATCCAAATACTGCAATGACTTGCTGAAAAAGTTTAAGATGCTAGACTGCAAAGATGCTGCAACTCCTATGGAAACTAACTGTTATTTGGATCTTGATGAGGCTAGAAAGAATGTTGACCAAAAAATGTACCAAGGTATGATTGGTTCTCTATTGTATCTCACTACCAGTAGACCTGACATAATGCATAGTGTATGTCTCTGTGCTAGGTTTCAATCTACTCCTAAAGAATCACACCTAACAGTTGTAAAAAGAATTTTGAAATATCGCAAAGGTACCAAAGGCCTAAGACTATGGTATCCGAATGGTACAAACATTTTTCTAAAAGGTTATAGTGATTATGATTTTGGAGGTTGTAAACTTGACAGAAAAAGCACTAGTGGCACATGTCATTTACTTGGATCATCACTGATCTCTTGGCATTCAAAGAAACAAGCATGTGTGGCTTTATCTACCACCGAAGCTGAGTACATAGCAGCTGGAAGCTGTTGTGCAGAATCTCTTTGGATAAAGAGTCAATTAGAGGACTATGGTATAAAACTTGATAACATACCACTAAAATGTGATAGTACTAGTGCTATAAATTTGACAAAAAAAATCCTATTTTACATTCTAAAACTAAGGACATTGAAATAAGGCATCATTTTATTCGTCATCACATTCTAAAGGGCAAAATCAAAATTGAGTATGTAGATACATCAGTGGGCTGATATTTTCACAAAACCTCTTAACAAAGAGAGATTTTTTACAATTCGAAATGAACTGGGAATTTTGAGTGATAGTAGTATAACCTGATTGATTCATTCGATTGCAACATGTTTGAAGTCAACTATGCTTGAACTGTTTTATATCTGTACATATTGACTTCTATTATTCGTGACTGTTTTTCTTGCATAACTAAAGTGCTTGATCTGGAAAGGATCTTTGAAAGTTTTTGCAGGAATAACATTGTTTTGAAACTATCAAGAGGCAGTCAAAACCTATGGAAAACAATGAAGTCAACTGAGGGAATAATGCAATCGACTGCACATAACAGGGTTAACAATTCTAATTCTGGAATTTGGTTATTCTTTTCGTGATTTCTTATTCTGATATATCTGTTATTATCTCTACTATAAATTGTTTATTAATCATCTTATCTGAGATAATATTGTGAGATTGTTGATGATTGTACCATATATATCTGAATTGAGTGTTATACTGTCTTTGATACAATTATGTGATTGAACTAATTATTTAATCTGTGATATGCTGCATTGTGCATCTGATTTGATCTTATTACTTATGCATAATGACATGGGGAGTATCACTCTTTACATATTTTTTATTCACATGCCTACATTTCAGGGGGAGTTATTTTTACATGTGACTGAATGTGATTTTGAGATCATCATTGTACTTTGAAAACTTGCATATTCTATTTGATGTATCTCTAGTTGATTATTCTTCAGCAAAATATCATAAGCATACGTTTTTTGCTAATGCACAAAGGGGGAGAAAATTTATGATCTTATAGTGCTATATGAAAGGGTGAGAATACTGATTATGTTTTGCTGATTGATGTGTTACATGCAGAGTACATAATTGTTTTAACTGTGTTAATTTCTTCTGCTACTCTGTTTTGTATTAAAGTGTGCAAACATGGTTGGTTATTAATCATGGTTGTGCATCATCAAAAATGGGGGAGATTGTTGAGATTGTTGACAACACAATTTCTATATCAATCTAGTTTTTTATGATGACAACACATTGCTTAATAACAAGTACATGTTGTTGCATTACATGTTCTTGTGCTGATCAAACTATAATATCTGTTGAACATGTATATGTGTATGTACTATGTTACCTGTTCCTGTGTTGATTGATTGATATATTTCTGGAACATGTGTATATGCTTTAATGTGTTGTGTGTTATGCATCATTTCATATGTTTTACTGCACATGTTTTAAAGCAAGAAATCAAAAGCACTTTTATGAACTTATTCTTGTGCTATAAAGTTCTAGTACAATCGACTACATTACTAATAGATTCGACTATGCTAAAATCTTTGTACAGATTTTGAAGATCAGTGCTATGTGCTATTTTGAGAAGAAAAGAATTTCAAAGTGTTTGTTAGTGTGATAGTCGACATTGTGTTTTACACATTCGACTGTATCTGTTGTTTGATTTGAAATTCTGTTATGCTCATGCACTCAAAAGGCTATATTTTTGAAATTTAGTTGGGCATTGATTAGTTGGTCAACTATGTTAAATGTGGTTTGTTGTTTGTTGACTGAAAGCTGCTAATTTGACTATTCTGTTATAAGTGTCATAATACAGTCGACTGAATTAGTAGCGTATTCGAATGAGAAATCAACTGATTAACAGAAATCTATAAATAGGCTGAACACTAGTTTGTTCAGAAACTTTTGATGATCTAACCATTTCATTTTTGTTTCAGATTTCTCTTAGCTCCAAGAATTCTCCAAGAAGACGATGGTGAGCTTTCTTGAAAGAGATTCAAAGAGGAGATTCAATTGCGCGTTCATTGGCTGATCAACATCTGCATAAGAAGGTGCTTCTGTGATTGATCGTGTAGGTTTGACATCCTGTGAAGATTCCTGAAATTGTCTGGAAGGCTTGGCATCCTGTAAAGATTACTGGAATTGGACCTGTTGTGATACAGGGGGATAGTTCACTTTGAGGATTGTTCAAAGTGGTGTTGAAGATTGCAGAAGAGGGGATTCTTGCTGCAGGTCTGGTTTGGTTTCTGCAGCTATATTTTGGTTTTGGGTTAGAGAGGAGATTTATATTTTTGACGTGAAGGTCTTATAGAAATTCCTTGTTGTAAAAACCGCAACCATTATAGTGCATTTGCTTCCTGGGTTGGAAGGACACTGGATGTAGGCATTGTTGGCCGAACCAGTATGAAAATATGTTTTTGCATATCTCTATCTCTTATCTTTTACATTCTAGCGACTTTATTCTTCATGCAGTCAACTACGTAATTTCCGCTGCATACATATTTTGATTGCTTGCATTTCAAGAAAGTTCAAAAAGCTTTATACTTTGATTACAAGATTGTGAAAAGAAAGTGTTTTTGAAACAACACCAATTCAACCCCACCCCCTCTTAGTGAAATAAAGAAGCCATCCTGTTTTCCAACAGTAACTTGCCACAAACAGCTTAGTAGGGAGACATGCCAATACTATGGTGAAAAGATGAATTATACCAAAATTGAGGCCATG
The DNA here is from genome assembly GCA_036885675.1 of Vigna mungo. Classification (NCBI taxonomy): domain Eukaryota; kingdom Viridiplantae; phylum Streptophyta; class Magnoliopsida; order Fabales; family Fabaceae; genus Vigna; species Vigna mungo. The sequence continues at coordinate 6,086,734 of CP144698.1, forward strand.
GGAGCATCAGAAGCGTTTTCCTAGGATGATCAAAGACTAAACATCTAAGATACATCTCGAAAGTTCTGTTTGAATTTTCAGTTTGGTCGTCGGTTTGAGGATAGTATAATGGGCTCATTGCTAAGGTAGTGCCTTGATACTTGAATAATAACTTCCAAAAGTTGCTGATAAGACTCTATTGTTGATATTGTTGACAACACAATTTCTATATCAATATGGTTTTTGGTGATGACAACACACTGCTTAATAACAAGCATATGTTGCTATTGCATTACATGTTCTTATGCTAATTAATTGTGATATATGTTAAACATGTTTATGTGTTGTTTAACATGTTCCTGTGTTGATTGACTAATATATATTTGGAACATGTTTACATGCTTTATGTGCTATGTGCTATGCATCATTTCATATGTTTTACTACACTTATTTTAAAGCTGAAAATCATAAGCACTCTTTTGAACTTATTCTTGTGCGACAAAGTAATAGTACAGTCGACTACATTACTAATGAATTTAACTTTGCTAAAATCTTTGTACAGACTTTGAGAACCAGTGCTATGTCTTATTTTGAGAAGAAAAGAATTTCAAAGTGTTTACATGTTGATAGTCGAATATGTGAATTACACATTCGACTGTGTTTGTTGGTTGATTCGGAATTCTATTATGTGCATGCACTCTAATAACTATATTTTTGAAAGTTAGTTGAGCATTGGTTACTTAGTCAACTGTATTAAATGTGGTTTGTTTTTGTTGACTGAAAGCTGTTATTTTGACTGATCTGTTATAAGTGTCATAATACAATCGACTGAATTAGTAGCGTATTCGACTGAGAAATCATCTGACTAATAGAAATCTATAAATAGACTTAACACGAGTCTGTTAAGAAGACTTTTGATGAACTTACAATTTCAATTATGTTTGAGATTTCTCTTAGCTCCAAGAATTCTCCAAGAAGATAGTGGTGATCTTTCTTGAAAGAGATTCGAAGAGGAGATTGGATGGCCCATTCATTGTCTGATCAATATCTGCACAAGAAGGTGTTCTGTCATTGATATTGAAGGCTTGGCATCTGATAACGGATTAAAATACCGTTATTTGCTATATGATTTTGATACTAAAAGCACCCTTTTTAGCTTAGAAACTTGCTTGAACTCACGAGTTCTCAGTAAATTGTGTGAATAAGAGAGTTGAGGTTGATTTTAACAGTTTTCTAACAAATTCCCCTCGTTTTGACAGAGATTAAAGCAATACTGGAAGAAGAAGTGAAAAGCCATGAAGAAGGAGCTCAAAATGGGTCAAAAAGGCACCAAGAAGGGAGGAAACCCGAAGCCCAGGTGCCAGGAACGAAAAAAAGCGAAGCCAAGATCGACGCTGGTCCGGACGACGGACCCGACGCCTGGGCGACGGACGCCCGAAGCTTTGGCGTCCAAAACTGGCGCCCAAGCCTCACAGAACCCTTAATTCACGCTTGGGCGAGCTCCCTGCGGCGCTTGAGCGTGATTTCACGTGGATCGAGCCCTCTTTCTGCTCTGATTTGATTCTTTTGGACCGGGCTGCATTTTGGGACGCGTCTGGCGCTATTTAAAGGACCCTGGGGCTCTAGGTTTTGCATCCCTGGCAGAGAAGAGCATAGCAATACACTCTTAGCTAATTCTTAGTCTTCCATTCTCTCTTTCTTTCTTCCATTGTTCATAGGTTCCCCAGTGTCTATGGGGAACTAATTTCTATTTGTTGTTGGGGAATGATGTAACCTTGTAAACTCTCATGTATTTGAATTGATTCTTAATTCTATATGCTTTATTTCATTATTTGTTAGAGTAATTCATCTGCTTTATTCTTGCTTATACAATAACATTATCTGTGAGTTGCATGAGTGCTAGGAGGTTCCTTCAATTAAGGTCCTTTTTGAATTACTCCTAAGGGTTATATTGCTCAGGGATGAGGGTATGAGTCTTAGTCGTCTTAACCTCTTGATCTTCACATCTTTTTACCATGAATGCTATGAATTGTATGAACTGGTAATTAGGGACATGTTTATTTACCGAGGGATCGGGTTTAAGTAATTTAGTGAGGGATGTTGACATTAATGAATAAAGAAGAATTCTTATATATATGAGAGGGAACTTAGTGAAATCTAACCCCAACAACATGCTCATCTCATATTAATCAACCTCCATTCATCTCTGTGCTCTTTTGCCACTCATCAAATTTATTTTGTTTTATTTTGTTCCTTTTGCAATACAATCCATGATCTCTTTTATTTTAAGTCTTAATTAATCTTGTTTTCATACAACTGTTCAGCGCCGAGAGTCTTCTGGGATACGATACTTGGTCTTTCCATTTTATATTACTTGTGCGACTCAATACACTTCCCGATTTGACCCAACAACATCCTGTGAAGACTGCTGGAATCGTTTTGTGTTAGCTTGGCATCCAAGAAGACTGTTGTTTGTACCTGTTGGTGATTACAAGGGTTGTTCACTTTGAGGATTGTTCAAAGTGGTGTTTCAGATTGCAGAAGAAGGGATTCTTGATGCAAGTCTGGTTTTGTTCTGCAGCTATACTTTGGTTTTGGGTTAGAGAGGAGATTTATATTTTTGACGTGGAGGTCTTCTATAAATTCCTTGTTGTAAAAACCGCAACCATTATAGTGCATTTGCTTCCTGGGTTGGAAGGACACTAGATGTAGGCACTGTTGGCCGAACCAGTATAAAAACCTGTGTTTTCATTTCCATATCCCTTATCTTTTACATTACAGTCGACTTTATTCTTTACGCAGTCAACTACGTATTTTCCGCTACATACATATTCTGATTGCTTGCATTTCAAGAAAGTCTAAAAAGCTTTAGACTTTGTCTACAAGATTGCAAAAAGAAATTGTTTTTGAAACAACACCAATTCACCCCCCCCTTGGTGAAGGAAAAAGCCAACCTGTTTTCTAACAATTGGTACCAGAGTTGGTTTTCATAAGATATTTGAAAAACTAGTCGACTCTATTTTTCTCTGTTTCGACTATACACCTGGGGATGGCTTCCTGTTTTCAATGTTTTGGTGAAGGTGCTTCAACCAACAGACCACCTATGTTTGCTGGAGAAAATTATCCTTTTTGGAAAATTAGAATGCAAATCTTTCTTGAATCGCAAGACAAAGGAATCTTGGATGCTACTTTAAATGGACCTTTTGTGTCTACAAAAACTGTTGATAAAGAAACTGTTTTGAAACCTTTTACTGAGTGGAATGCTGATGAAAATAGAAAAGCTCAGTATGATATTAAAGCTAGAAATACTATTGCCTCTGCACTAACTGTGTATGAATTTTTCAGGATATCTCAATGCAAATCTGCAAAGGAAATGTGGGATGTCTTAGAGGTAACTCATGAAGGCACAAATGAAGTAAAGAGAGCAAGGAAGAATTCACTAATACAAGAGTACGAATTGTTCAGAATGAAAGCTGGTGAAAACATCTATGATGTGCATAAACAATTCACTCACATTGTAAATCTTTTGAATTTGGAAAGTGCACTCTTCTTTGCTTCCTTTGCCTTCCATTGCTTGGCAAGGTTTTAATGTCTATAGGCATGATTTTCCACCTTTATTGTTGACCTACAAAACGAGGTAAATGTATTTAGGTAAAGAGAACATTCTAAGACTTAGAAAGAAATGATCCTTTTGTTTATTCAACTTCCTTTTCTTAGTCTTAGTGTTAAGTTGATACTTCTTTGGATGGGAAGTCCCTAATGGGGTTTCCATCAAATCCTCTCTGTGAGAGTTATGGTCTGAACGAGTTGTAAGAAATCTATGATTGCAATTCTGGAGAGAATAAAAACACTTATAACTTAACTCTAAAAGGTTAAGGAAATCTAGGCGAGATCGTCTAGTACTAGGAGTGATGTGAATACTCAACTAATTTAGGGTAACTAGAGGTTATTCACTTTTCAGGGATACTTGGAGTGGTGAAAAATATTGCACAATCAGGAAAGGGTGAAACTCAACTAGGTGGTATCCTGTCTACCAGGTTGCCTAGGGATACTAGGAGCAGTGTGAATACTCAAGGAAATCTTGGCAGGTTGCTTAGTACCAGGAGTGGTGCGAATATTCAAGGAAATCTTGGAGGGTTGTTAAGTACCAGGAGTGGTAAGAATACTCAAGGAAATCTCAGGGGTTACTGAGTACTAGGAGTGGTGCAAATACTCAACTAATCTAAGGTAACTGGTGGTTATTCGCTAATTAGGGATACCAGGAGTGGTGAACAATATTACACAACCAGAAGTAGGGGAAACTAAACTAGACGGGTTTCTCAAAGCTACTGAGAGCGTCTAGGGATACCAAGAGTGGTGAACAATACTACACAACCAAAAGTAGGGAAAACTAAACTAGATGGGCTTTTAAAAGGTATTGAGAGCGTCTAGGGATACAAGGAGTGGTGAATAATACTACGCAATTAGGAGTGAGTCAAACTCAATTGTACTTCATTGAATATCAAAAGGAATCTTCTAAGTTAACTTCGAGTATCATACCACTCATACCCACGAGTACCCGTTACCCATTAAAGAAATGAAATTATATTTTTATCTTTAGGTTTAAGTTGCTAAAGTTTTTACTTTATTTTTTTGCCTCTTTACTGTTTTGTGCATTGTGTTGTGCCAATGTTAAGGATTTACAATCTAGAGAGATTTCTGAACCAAAGGGATTTACAAATATGAAATTGTCTCCAAGGCCACCATCGATGTTGAATGTCAGATATGCACTTTGTCAATCAATAATGATACTTCAGCTTCTCTTCCAACTGCTTCTTCTCATTTTCCCTAATTTCTTTTTGTTTTTTATCTTCTCTGAATGATGTGTGAGTAGATGGGTGTGAGCTTTTGATGGTAGTGTTTGAACATTAGGAGTGATTTAAGCCTTTGCACTCTGTTTTCTTCATCTTCTGGATTATACTTTCATGGGTGTTGACATTAAAGATGATTTGTATAAGTTGGAGGTTGAGTATGGGTCTGGTTGAACTTATAGAGTAATCACTAGTGCAAAAAAGGGTTTTGACGTTTTGGCTTTTAACGATTAAAAAATATTGACATCATGTATCGAGACATTAAATTGATGTCAGATTTAAAAAATTTGAGGATAGTTGATGTTAATTGACATCAGATAGAGAATATCTGACGTCTAACATAGAGCAAATTGACGTCGAATATTGTTTTATCTCCGACGTTAATTAAAGTCAAATTTTGCCATTGTTCGACGTTAATCAACTTATTTATTTATTTTTTTAATTAATTTTGAATTATTTTTACAACTCTACGAGATCTAAAAAACATAAAAGTAACAAATGTAGTCCAGATTTTGGTATTTTATATTGTATGAACTATAAAAAAATGTCATTTTCTATTTTTCATCAATTTTTTTAATTGTTTTTTCCAAACTTTCCAAAAACATTTCACATACTTAGACTTTGAATTTTCATCTAAATTTTTTTGTCGGGGCATCTCATGATATTTTGGTGCTTTGAACAAATTTTCAAGTCATTTGGAGTTACTTTGAATATACCCTCAGTTTTACCTAAAACTTCGATGTATAACGTGTAGTGTAGTATTAAAACTAAAATGAAAAGAAAAACTAACCTTAAACAATTTCAACAATACAACGAACAAGTTCTTGAAAATGAAAACAAAACTAACCTTCTTGAAGGTTGGTTCGTCGGAATAAAGTTTTGGCGCTAGTGAGGGAGAAACCAAAATGCGCCTATGAAGAAGAAATAATGATACCTAAACGAAAATGATACCTAAAGTAGAGAAAAACAAATAATGAAGGAAAAATTACATGTGCTAGTCGCCAAGCTTCGTTCCAGAAAAGTTTGATCAGAGAGGAGGGTCTCGTGCTAAGATAAATGAATGAAGTTTCAGCCTCCCGCCCAATTTCTTATTGAATTCACTAACATATAACGTCTAATTCTAGACATTATACGTCTTGTAACCTTTTGACCTCTAATTCTAAGGCATTCGACGTTATATGTAAGTATATTTTCACCTTCATGTCAAAGATTTTCGCCAAATTTACCCAATAAGACGTCAGACTTCTTAATATTCGATATCTTATAACTAATTAGCATCGGACAAGTCTATATCTGATGTCTAAATTGAACTTTTATTTACAAAAATGTCGATGATCATTTTTAACGTTAATTATTCAGTAGTTTGACAATAAACACGTGACATTATATATTATTTTTTTAGTCATACTCGCTCTCTTTGTTGGATGTTTTATCTTATGAATCTAAGCTGGAAGAAATTATAGTGACAGTTGGTCATCTTGTAATCCACGTAGTACTAATCGGAGCACTACCTTAATTTGACCAAAGAATGGTTGGGATCATTTCATCTTGACGCAGGAAGCATTAGTGTTCTTGATTTCCTTGATAGACCTAAGGGAAAAGGTGTGATCAGATACATAAATTATACTGCACATTTGGAAAGATGGTCCATACCTATCACAAGATCAATAAAAGATGGTGAAGAGTTTTAAGTGTAACCATATGATTCTAAATGAAATTGAAATAACCCTCATCTCTGACCTATAGAGTTTCATAGGTTCAACATGGTCAAGATCGTTGAAATTTCAAGGCATGATTACTGCAAAAGTTAAATCTTATAAGGTATTTCACTTGACTACAAGATATAGATATTGCTTGATGTGATATGTACAGTTCATAACACCAATCATCCAAGATTACTTTGTCAATTTTCTTTACAAATAGAAATTTAGAATATCTATTTGTTGATTGATGACTATTTTCCTGTCAAGAAACAAATCTATGGAGAGTGCTCCTGTTAGCAGCAAATAATGCTACGGCGGGAAAAAATTAATAGAACAAAAAATCTATGATTCTGATAAAATATTGTGGGTCCTGTTATTTTAACACGCCTTTTTCACACTCATTTGACAACGCCAGTTTTCAACATCCAATTGGTCCGTTTTTCTTTTTTCTTTTTTTGATAAAATCTGTCCACGAAAACCTTTTCGGTTTCAAATATTTTCGTTCCAATCATACCCTTGACCTATTTCATTACGTTCTCTCTCACATTTCGTTCTACCCCAGCATTTTCGTTCTCCCTTGGTATTCCATTTATCACATTTCGTTCTCCCCTAGTGTTTTCATTTTCCCCCGCGTTTTTGTTCTTCATTCTCGCAGTTTGTTGTCGTTGGCCTTGATCGAAATGGGAAGTTCCGAACAACAACTTCATTCGAGCAAGGTAAATTTCTTCTTAGACCATTTTGTTGTCGGGTTGGGTATTGGGTTTTTCGTTTGGTGTCGCTTTCCGTTGGGTATTGGGTTTTTCATTTGGGTTTTGGGTTTCTTGTTGGTTCTTGGACCCCTTTTGGTTTTCTGGTTATTTCTTTTTATGTTTACATTTGTGTTCTTTTCGTTTGAGTAATTACTGTTGGGCTAGTTTAGTTTATCGTTATTTGTTAAAATGTTTGAGCAAAGCTTCAGATGCTATGAAGAAAGGCAAAACTACAACCAACGTTCATGTCAATGGTTGTGTTTCCATGTTGCACGTATTTGTTATTTATTTAATTCATAAAGAAACGATTGAATACTTGTTATTTGATTATGAATACTTAATAATAATTACATGTTTTTTAGGTATTCTTTTGTGAGCATTTCATACCTCCGAAAGGTGCAATAGAGAAATCTCCAAGGATCTTGCATTTGATGGATACAAATATGAGAGACAACATTATGAAACATGTTTAAGTGATGGGTGTGGTATGTGTTGTGTCTTTTTACTTGTGAATGTTTTCATATATTGACGATAGTTACTTAACATGTTATATGTTGTTTATGTTGATGATTTTGGTGGTGCATTGAAGGATAACACTGATGTGGGGGAAAAACAATCACAACAAAAAAGGAATGATGAGCAGCGATCAACAAAAAAATACTTAGAAGAAAACATAGAGAGAGTTGATGCGTAATATAGAGGAGCAAGAATGTGTACTTGAAGAACTTAAAAGGAAGGTCAATGTCGTAGAAGCACAGTTGGAGGAAGAGAAGGCCAGAAGAACAAGTACAAGGGCAACTAAAGATGATGGATCACAAAGTGCTGGACGTCCACAACCATTCAGTGACAGTGCATTTGTTTCCCCCGGGGTAATGTCCAACAACGGACCGGGTGGGATTTCGAAGACCGAACATGGTGGAATATCGAAGAACGTACAAGGTGGAATGTCCAACAACCAATCACGATTGAAGACGTATGTGAGGATGGGATCAAGAATGTGTTATAAGAGCCAAACACTTAGGACACCATACACCAGAAATGTAGGACCTAGAAAGAAAAATGAATGATTATTCTATGATATTTTGAATAGAACAAGAACTTGATGTTGTAATTAAACCTATTTCGTGCAATATATTGAAGATGCATGTTTAGTTCCACCTATTTATGTAATTGATAATTGCAATTTCATTGCCTATGTTATTGAAGTGGTTTATATTTTGATTTGGTGTACAATTTAAATATTGAAGACTCCATTTTTTGCAAGTGATAATGTTTGTGAGACAAGAATGAAGTAATGTTTGTGATTTGATGAATTTAGCTGAATTGGTGAAGATGATGCTGCTAAATTGTGCGTTGTAAACGTTTACAATGGGGCTGTAAACGATTACGCGGGTCTAACTTCGATTATGGAAAACCTGTTGAACTGAAGGAGCCACCAGTAAAAACATAGGGGACCACAGATGTAGTCCTGCTATCTCTGTTGTCAAAATGTGCCTTGTAATCGTTTACGAGGGAGCTGTAAACGATTACGCGAGTCTAAACTAGATTATGGACAACCTGTTGAACTGAAGGAGCCACCAATGAAAACGTAGGGGACCACAGCTGAATAGCAGTGTGTTTTGACCCAAGTCCAGTGGTTTTAATTGTAATTTGATGCTCTTGAGTGAGGAGTGGCTTTAACTTAATGTTTTGGGTCCCCCATGATGCAGGGGGGGACCACCCATTGTGAGATTATTGAGTGAAGTGAAGTTCTGCTACCTCTGGTATAAAATGTGTCTTCTAATCGTTTACAGGGGGGTTGTAAACGATTACGCGTGTCTAAAATGGTTTTTGGACATCATGTTGAACTGAAGGAGCCACCAGTGAAAACGTAGGGTACCACAGCTGAATAGCAGTGTGTTTTGACCCAAGTCTAGTGGTTTTAATTGTAATTTGATGTTCTTGAGTGAGGAGTGCCTTGAACTTAATGTTTTGGGTCCCCCATGATGGAGGGGAGACCACCCATGGTGAGATTATTGAGTCAAGTGATGTTCTGCTAGGTCTGGTGTCAAAATGTGCCTTGTAATCGTTTCCAAGGGGGCTGTAAACAATTACGCGGTTTTTGGACATCCTGTTGAACTAAAGGAGCCACTAGTGGAAACGTAGGGGACCAAAGCTGAATAGAAGTGTGTTTTGACCCAAGTCCAGTGCTTTTAATTGTAATTTGATGTTCTTGAATGAGGAGTGGGTTGAACTTAATGTTTTGGGTCCCCCATGATGGAGGGGGACCACTCATGGGGAGATTATTGAGTGAAGTGACGTTCTGCTAGCTTTGGAGTAAAAATGAGTGTGGGAGAAAATACCTCCGAAAGGTACAATAGAGAAATCTCCAAGGATCTTGCATTTGATGGATACAAATGTGGGAGACAACATTGTGAAACATGTTTTAGAGATGGGTGTGGTATGTGCTGTGTTTTTTGACTTGTGAATGTATTCATATATTGACGACAGTTACTTAACATGTTATATGTTGTTTATGTTGATGATTTTGGTGGTGCAATGAAGGATAACAATGATGTGGGGGAAAAACAATCACAACAAAAAAGGAATTATGAGCAACGGTCAACAAAAAAATGCTTAGAAGAAAACACAGAGAGAGTTTGATGCGTACTATAGAGGAGCAAGAATGTGTACTTGAAGAACTTAACAGGAAGGTCAATGTCGTAGAGGCACAGTTGGAGGAAGAGTAGGCCAGAAGAACAAGTACAAGGACAACTAAAGATGATGGATCACAAAGTGTTGGACGTCCACAACCATTCAGTGACAGTGCATTTGTTTCCCCTGGTGTAATGTCTAACAACGAACCGGGTGGGATTTCGAAGACCGAACATGGTGGAATGTCGAAGAACACACGGGGTGGAATATCTAACAACCAATCACAATTGAAGACATATGTTAGGATGGGACCAAGAATGCGTTGTAAGAGCCAAACACTTACGACACCATACACTATAAATGTAGGACCTAGAAAGAAAAATGAGTGATTATTGTATGATATTTTGAATAGTACAAGAACTTGATGTTGTAATTAAACCTATTTCGTATATTGAAGATGCATGTTTGGTTCCATCTATTTATGTAATTGATAATTGCAATTTCATTGCCTATGTTATTGAAGTGGTTTATATTTTGATTTGGTGTACAATTTAAATTATGAAAACTCCATTTTTTGCAAGTGATAATGTTTGTGAGACAAGAATGAAGTAATGTTTGTGATTTAATGAATTTAACTGAATTGGTGAAGATGATGTTGCTAAATTGTGCGTTGTAATCGTTTACGATGGGCTGTAAACGATTACGCGAGTTTAACTTAGATTATAGACAACCTGTTGAACTGAAGGAGCCAATAGTAAAAACATAGGGGACCACAGATGTAGTCCTGCTATCTCTATTGTCAAAATGTGTCTTGTAATCGTTTACGAGGGGGCAATAAACGATTATGCGAGTCTAAACTAGATTATGGACAACCTGTTGAACTGAAGGAGCCACCAGTGAAAACGTAGGGGACCACAGCTGAATAACAGTGTGTTTTAACCCAAGTCAGATGGTTTTAATTGTAATTTGATGCTCTTAAGTGAGGAGTGGCTTTAACTTAATGTTTTGGGTCCCCCATGATGGAGGGGGGGACCACCCATGGTGAGATTATTGAGTGAAGTGAAGTTCTGCTACCTCTGGTATAAAATGTGCCTTCTAATCGTTTACAAGGGGGCTGTAAACGATTACGTGTGTCTAAAATGGTTTTTGGACACCATGTTGAACTGAAGGAGTCACCAATGAAAATGTAGGCTACCACAGCTGAATAATAGTGTGTTTTGACCCAAGTCCAGTGGTTTTTATTGTAATTTGATGTTCTTGAGTAAGGAGTGCCTTGAACTTAATGTTTTGGGTCCCCAATGATGGAGGGGGAACCACCCATGGTGGGATTATTGAGTCAAGTGAAGTTCTGCTAGGTGTGGTGTCACAATGTGCTTTGTAATCGTTTATAAGGGGGCTGTAAACGATTATGCGGTTTTTGGACATCCTGTTGAACTGAAATAGCCACCAGTGAAAACATAGGGTACCACAACTGACTAGCAGTGTGTTTTGACGGAAGTCGAGTGGTTTTAATTGTAATTTGATGTTCTTGAGTGAGGAGTGCCTTTAACTTAATGTTTTGGGTCCCCTATGATGGAGGGGTGGACCATCCATGGTGAGATTATTGAGTGAAGTGAAGTTCTGCTACCTCTGGTGTAAAAATGTGCCTTGTAATCGTTTACAAGGGGGCTGCAAACGATTACGCCTGTCAAAAATGGTTTTTGGACATCTTGTGGAACAGAAGGAACCAGCAATGAAAACGTAGGGGACCACAGCTGAATAACAGTGTGTTTTGACCCAAGTCCAGTGATTTTATATGTAATTTGATGTTCTTGAGTGAGGAGTGCCTTGAACTTAATGTTTTGGGTCTCCCATGATGGAGGGGGGGACCACCCATTGTGAGATTATTGAGTCAAGTGAAGTTCTGCTAGCTCTGGTGTAAAAATGTGTCTTGTAATCGTTTACTAGGGGGCTGTATACGATTACGCGTGTCTAAAATGGTTTTTGGACATCCTGTTGAACTGAAGGAGCCACCAGTGAAAACGTAGGGGACCACAGCTGAATAACAGTGTTTTTTTACTTTTATTGATTTTCTTAAAATGTAATTGGTTGTTTATATGTGATTATCAAGTGTTTAACTGTCCATTAAATATGTAATTATCTTACTACTTAACATTTTGTCAAATATAATACGCGAAACATTCAACCCACATTCAATGAAATGGTGTCATCCCAATTCGATCTACATGGACATCTCTTAGTAAGCCATTCATTTGAACAATGGTTATTGAATCCAAAGAGGTTCGAACCCGCCACTACAAAAACATTACAAAAACATTGTTATTAGTTACCAAAAAAATGCGACTATATAAAATACCAAAACTTTAACTTACCTTTGGGTTTTGGGATGCCATTGCAACTGCACTTATTTCATACAAAAAAATCAATGGTGAAGAAGATGGTTAGGGTTCACAAAACATAAAAACAAAAAAGTGCTCCAAACTAAAGTAGGGTTCCACATCTTTTACTTACCAAGACAACCGAGAAGGGGGTCAATGAAGACAAACGCCAAAACGCCAAAAGAGATGAGAAGAAGCAACAAAAAACGCGAACTCAACAATGGCGATTCGAGATGAGGCGTTTGGGAGCAATCTTCGTTTCGGAGAGATGAGGCGATTCCGATTCCAAACTTTGGGAGAGACGACAGAGAAGAGAAAAGACGGGAAAATGGAGAAGAGAGATGACGTGAAAGTGAAAATGAAACCTACAAAATCAAATTTCATAAATTGGGTTTTCCAAAATTACCCTCATTAACATTTTAAAATGTGTTTTTTCCTTCAGCCAAAAGAGCCAACAGACACACGCCATGTGGCGTTGTCGAAACGCTGGCAAGAAAAAACTTTGTCATCATAACTTTTTCGAAATATTATTTGTTCTCATGCGAGGCACTCCCGGACCAGCCCGCGGTCACACATATTCACGCCGGCGCCATCGAATCCGGAGGCCGCCTATTTCATCTTTTTCGTCAAGGAAGCATGGGGGAAGGTCTCCATTATCCATCCTAGCTCCAGATCGCGACAGCCATGGGGTTCTGGAGAAGCTCCGCTGCCACCACCGTGTCGCCGCAACTAGATACCACCAGCGTCGGCTGCCATCGGTTTCCATCGCGCGGGGGCTTCATCCATCGTCTTCAACGCAGGCCCCTCCACGGTCAACATAGTCAGGCTCCTCCTTGCGTGCCACTACCGTCGTGATCATGGACATCGACAGCGCCGCTTCTCTCAACTACCACTGCTCGCCTCCGTTCATGCGAGAAACGCCACCTCGTTCAACACTTCCCCAGCATCTTCAACCCCAAATCCCGCCTCCCACCTCCACCATAAAAAAGTGGGTGTTCGTGTAAGACAAAAGGTACTCCAACGAAATTGAATCATTGAAATTCAGGATAATTGAAGATGTGAAAAGGATTGGATGGTGCTAACTATGAAGCACATATAGCATAAGGAGACGACGGAGATACTACTACACTATATATATATATATATATATATATATATATATGGGGTTTGCTAATTTGCGTACGTCTGTTTTTCAGTTGGTACATTTTAGCAATGTGTACCGCGTTTTAGTAGACAAAAATATCCTAATATATCATAGATTTTAAGTTTTAAGGTTAAGGGTATTTTAATAATTTTCATTCTCAAAACTAAAAAAAGAAAAAAGAAATCCCCAAACCCTTGCTCACCTCCCTCATTCCTCTCAATCTTTTCTTTTTCATCTCTCTCACTCCAACATTTTCTCTGTCATCCCTACACTAGTTCCAATTGAAAAAACACTCGTTGTTAAACAATTTGCTTTTGTAAAGAGTTAAGTCATTGACATATTCGCCTTCAGGAAAAGGTTCATTCAAGATCTCTTCAATTTATCATTTTCACTAACCTCTCTAATTTCAAATCATCTGCGGATGTTGAATCATCTATGGATGTTGAATCATCATCTCTAAAAAATACTTCCAGGCCAATTACCAATTCCTTCCAATGTCATTATACTTGTGAAAATTAGATAAATTTAGATAAGACAAAAATTATAAAATGAAAATTCATTATAAAATCATTTTTTGTAAGAAATTGTTTAACCATGAGTGTTTCTGATTTTTCCCATGCCAATTACCAATTCCTTCGGATGTCATTTTGCTTGTAAAAATTAGATAAGACAAATATTATAAAATAAAAACTCATTATAAAATCATATTCTTTTTGTAAGAAATTGTTTAACAGCAAGTGTTTCTGATTTTTTCAATTGGGGCTACAGTAGCGATGACAGATAAAATGTTGGAGTGAGAGAGATGAAAGAGAAAGGGTTGAAAGGAACGAGGGAAGTGAGCAAGGGTTTGGAGGTTTCTTTTTTTTTAGTTTTAAAAATGAAAATTATTAAAATACCCTTAACTTTAAAACTTAAAATCCATGATATATTAGGATATTTTTGTCTACTAAAACCTGGTACACATTGCTAAAATATACCAACTAAAAAACAGGCGTACACAAATTAGCAAACCGCATATATATATATATATATATATATATATATATATATATATATATATATATATATATATATATATATATATATATATATATATATATATATATATATATATATATATATATATATATATATATATACATATATACATATACATATATACATATATATATATATATATATATACATATATACATATACATATATACATATATATATATATATATATGTATATATATACATATGTATATATATATGTATATATGTATATATATATATATACATATATACATATATATACATATGTATATATATACATATATATATATATATGTATATATATACATACATATATACATATATATATATATATACATATATACATATATACATATATATACATATATATATATATATATATATATATATATATATATATATATATATATATATATATGTATATATATATATATATGTATATATGTATATATATATATATATACATATATACATACATATATATATACATATATACATACATATATATATACATACATACATACATACATACATACATACATACATACATACATACATACATACATACATACATACATACATACATACATATATATATACATATACATACATATATATATACATATACATACATATATATACATATATATATACATATACATACATATATATATACATATACATACATATATATATATAGATATATATATATACATACATATATATATATATATATATATATATACATACATATATATATATATATATATATATACATATATATATATATATATATATATATATATATATATCAGATACAGAACACACCATTTATGAGGTGTGGTTCAAGCTTCATAAAGTGCGACAATGGTGGAATTTTAGGTTGTGGAGAGGAGAAATGGTGGAGGCCATGATAGCAACTTAGATATCATATAAGAGAAGACAATATAAACGAAAGAAAGAAAACATAGAAAAGTAACACTAAAGGATAACTGACAAGAATAGATTGGAATAAATTCAGATTATAATACTACTTATTGCATATATAATGTTCTTTGATCTTATGCTTGGATGGGAATGATGAAGAGAGGTTGAGCCTTGTGCGAGATCAACCCAGATTTCTCTAGCATATCCATTTCCTCATGTTTTTCTCCATCCTTGAGCTTCCAATCATAATTGCATAGAAGAGAGGCCAACACAATGTGAATAGTTCTAAAAGCCAATGGTAACCCAGGACAGATCCTTCTTCCAGCTCCAAAGGGTATCATCTCAAAATCTTTCCCTTTAAAATCAATGTCAGTTTCAAAGAATCTTTCGGGTCTAAATTCATTTGGGTTTGTCCAAATACTTGAATCCCTTCCCATGCCCCACACATTGATAAGAATTTGTGCACTTCTAGGCACCATGAAGTTACATATTTCCACATCAACTTCTGTCTTGTGTGGCAGTAACATTGAGGCGGGTGGATGTAGACGAAAGGTTTCCTTAACCATTGCTTGCAAGTAAGGAAGCTTTGAGATATCTGATTCTTTTAGCTGTTCACCTTTACCATGGCTTTGAATCTCTTTTCTAACTTTTTCTAGTTTTTCTGGATTATGGATCAACTCTGTCATCGCCCATTCTATTGAGCTTGACGTTGTGTCTATCCCAGCCACAAATAAATCCTGACATCAATAAGTCAGTCAAATCATATAAAAGATATGTTTACAAAAGACAATTTTTATTAACACTAGAGACTCTATTATATTATTATATGAATACTTGTCATTTTGAATAGAAATAAGGATATATATAAATAAATTCAAATTACATTTTGTAAGTTAATTTTATAAAGTGAAATTAGGTTTAAATTCTATTTATTTAAGAATATCAAAATTAAGAGTAATTCACTAAAATTTGTTATTAATTAAGTTTATTGTATTATCTGTATCATATATATATATATATATATATATATATATATATATATATATATATATATATATATATATATATATATATATATTTATATATATAGATTTAAGACATGTTTTCAAAATGTTAGGTTAAGCTGAATAAAAATTAAAAAGATATTTTACAAAATGTAGTCTAATAATGTTCCAACTATTTTTTGACTTGATGTAAATTAAATTTAGTGTGATTTGTCTAGAATTTGGTAGACATCAATTTGATAACTATCTCTTCATTGTTCTCAACTTTGATTACCCTTTCATGCTTTATCTACACCAAATTCCATATGTATATTTTCCTTATCTTTTCATCTAACATCAAATTTCTTGTTTAATAAAATGTATAACATTTTCACGTAAAAGTTTAATTTCTAGCCTATATATAAATATGACATTTGACACTCATTACTTTTCTTATATCCATTCCGCAACTCTAACAATTATTAAGTCCCAATTTTTTTTCCGCAACTCTAACAATTATTAAGTCCCTATTTTTTTTTAGATTTGGTTCAGTTTTTTTTTTTTTTTAATATTATCCTAAAGAATGTAATTTATGTTTAATTTAGTTCTTTTTTTAAACAGTGTTTAAATAGTTAACGGTACAGTGTCAAAGTCAGTAATAAGTAAATAATGTAAGCTATTTTATCTGATGTGACTATCTCTCGTCATCTTCATCCTGTTACTTTCACTTTTGTCTCCTTCAAAATTTTCCTTCTTTTCCTTCACGCTCTCTAGACCTTCATTCATCTCGGTTCCCAACCTCAATCCAGTGGCCTCAAAGAAAGTGAAGGTGAAAGAGATTGGGTTTCCAAATTCTAAAACATGGAAGATAATGAAGTGGCAGGATGAAGATAACGAGAGATGGTCACGTCAGATAAAATAGTTTGCATAATTTACTTATTGTTGACTTTGACATTGTGTCGTTAACAATTTAAACGTTCTTTACAAAAAAAAAAAGACTAAATTGAACATAAATTATATTCTTTAAAACAATATTGAATAGAAAAAAAAATCCTGACCAAATCGAACATATCTGACGACGAAAATAGGGACTATCAAGATATTAAACTTTATTTTAATAATCTTTGATGACATTTAACTTCAAACGTACCTTTTATTATAGTTTCTTGTTATTAAAATAGTCAAATCTGAGTTTTATTAAACCCTAAGAGTGTAAAAATATCATTTATTGTAAAAATATACATATACTTACTAGAAACAGATGCAGAACATGGGGACGAGTCAGTTGTGAGTTGTCTTCAAGCATAAGTTCCAACAAAGAATCCAACACGTCCTTGCTTTCCTTGGCTTCATTTTCTGATGCCCTTAAACGCAATCTTTCTTCTATAAGTCCATCAAAAAACGCAATTAACTTTCCAAAGTAACCATTCATTCTTCTCCGAGCACCCTGTGGATCAAGCATGCGAAAGACTGGAAAAAAGTCAACAACATTAGGCCTTCCAGCTTCTTCCATGATGCCGCAAATGATGTCCTTCAACTCATGAGACTTGTCAGAAGCGTAATGAGCTAAATCCATTGAGAAGAAAGTGTTTGATATGGAATTAAGCACAGTTGTGAAGCAAGCCTCACCAATATCCAAGGCTTCACCTTTCTGACATCTTTCCTTTACATAATCCATCAACTCTTTCACCTTACTTTGGCGAATAAGTTCTGTAGAATTAAGCTGCTTAGAAGAGAACACTTTGGCAACACAAGCCCTCCTAAGGATCCTCCATTCTTCTGAAGGTGGAAGCCATGCAACTGAAATTGAGTGATGATCAAGAGCTCGAGCAGCATCTGGGATTGTCCTGTTAGAAAAGATTTGATCTTTTGTTTGCAGTACTTCTCTGGCAACATGGGGAGAGGAAATGACTATGGTGGTAATGCTACCAAGCTTGAGACTCATAATAGGACCATAAATTTGAGAAAGCTTGGCAAGTTTTTGGTGTGGCAGGTTTCCAAGGTCCAAGATGTTTCCTATGATGGGAAAAGGGTGAGGCCCTGGAGGGTATTTTGAGGTTTTCATTGGTTTGAAGGTTGAGATGAGTACATAAATGGTTACACAAACTATGGTGATTTGAAGAAGAAGTGGAAAAAGGTACTCCATTGTTTTGCTTCTCTTGTGTGCACTGCAAAATGAGAGACTGATTCTTGAGACACTGAGAGTGAGAGGTATTCAAAGCTTAACTTCACCTAACAACGTACATACTGAAATAAATGTGAGAAACGTGTCCTGCTCTTTGACAAAAAATAATTACTGTTCAGAATTTGCTTTACTTTATCAGATTCATTGTATGCAATAATGCAACAATTCGGTAATAAAATTAGGAGCCCTTCGGGAAAAATAATTTGCTTTACTTTATCAGATTGGAAATTATTTCCCATTCAGCAATGTGACAAGAAATTAAAAGAGGATACAAAGCAACAAAAAGTTGCATAAGAAACTTGATCTGTCTATTGTTTAAATCACTAGTGCAGTAAGGAGAAACCACATCGGTTGTTTTCGCCCTTTAGTCGCGGTTCCCGAACCGCGACATATTCAACCGCGGTAAAAAGTCTGAGACTTTATGCCGCGGTTGTAACCGTGGTATAAAGTCTGGAGAATAGACCGCGGTTCCTATCACACCCGCGGCCTAAACCTGTGTTTTTTTTTTAAAAAAAAAATCCAAAATCCTAGCATTATATGCCGCGGTTGGAACCGCGGTAAAAAGGCAGGAATAGATCGCGGTTCATACCACAACCGCGGCATATACTCTACTTTCTACCGCGGTTGTGGTAACAACCGCGGCATATTCCCCTGCTTTTTTTAAAATAGCAAGTCTGTTTTTGTGATATCCAATACCACAAAAACAGACCTGCAAATCAAAACATGTATACAGATTCAATTTCAACAGATCAAACACATGTTCAAATGTATTTCAACATCACATAAGTACAAAGTCTAATAAAATACAATCTAATCAAATGCAATGTTTAAATCTAGTAACTAAGAACTATTATATAATCTAACTATATACTTTGCAGCAACTTTCCGGATGAATGATAGTGGCTTCTCAGGAACTGGTGTAGTAGTCTTGAACCTCTGCACAAGACAATTGATATTAATTAGTGTATACGAATTCTAACTTTTGGAAAAATCAAAATTTGTTAAAGTTAAATGTTACCGTTTCCCAACCTCTTGTGATATGGGAACGAATAATGTGGGTCATCCAATACATTACATAATATCCACACTCATATGACCCAATCTGTCTGTTACACTACAATATATGATCACAGTTGTAAATAGTTAGTGAATAACATTAAAATAAAACAACTATAAGAAAGTATGACTTTAGCATATGTCAAACCTTGAAGAAATCCAAGCAATCTTTCTATTGTTAGTAATTGATTTCCCAACAATCATCATACTTGCTGGTATAGAACTATATATAACAAGAAGTTGTTTTAGCATTCATTTATATAACAAAGAAAGTCCAAACATTGAGGTTCTTACCAATCAATTGCTTGACTGAGTTGTGTGGGAGGAGGCCTGTGGAATGAGCAGAACCATAAAGCATAGTTCTCTTGCATAGACATAACAAGAAGTTGCCAATGGCACCTGGAATTCATAATAACTTAACTATTATATATTAAAATCACATATGGAACTTTATTATGTTAACAAAGTTCACTTACCCGAATATATAAGGCAAAAAGTATATTTTCTTGCCGCTTGCAAAACAACTCATCAGATGTGTGTTGATCGTATCAAAATCATTTGATTCATGAATGGATTAGGGATCAATGAATCCATAATCATCAGAACGCCCCAACTTGTTACTGACCCCAAACATATACCTGAAATCAAAAATTAACTTTGATATAAGGATACTTGATATATAAATCAATTTTATATATAAATTATTGCTCATAGACTTACATCATCCATAGCTGAATAATTGAAATATTCAACTCTTGTGTTCCCGACGCAAGCTCTCTGACATCTTGGCTATGAAGGTATATTGGGACCTCAGAGCCTATCCGAAATACATTAGCATCATACTCAACCTCCAAAGGCTTATCTTCAAGGATGTCAGCTAGTAGATGCAATGAAGCAAGAGGATCATCCTCAGAATCTTCTCATGTGCTTGCATCTGTTGTTACATGAAAAAATAGTATAAGTTTTGACATTAATAACCTTTAAAATTGAGAAGTGTAAAGAAGAATTTCATACCGGGGGG
This sequence comes from Vigna mungo, assembly GCA_036885675.1. Taxonomy (NCBI): domain Eukaryota; kingdom Viridiplantae; phylum Streptophyta; class Magnoliopsida; order Fabales; family Fabaceae; genus Vigna; species Vigna mungo. Next base: position 6,107,381 of record CP144698.1, read on the forward strand.
TCAGAAACTGAACCAACCAAATGTTTAGGCCAAACGATAAATGACTTGAATGCTTGTTCCACAGTGAAAATCTCATATGTGGCCAGAGGAACTGAGGCATTTGGTATGATCATTTCATCCACTGAGACCTTTACCTCATCCTCTGATAGCTGCATACCATGAACAACAGTCGCTGACTTAAACTGTGTTCCACGAGCTACCAGAACCATCTCAGTATCGTCTAAAATATATAGCAGACATGGACTAGCATCGTCCATGTCATCCCTTGGGACAGCAGATGCGGAACAACTTCCTTTCCTGCTTCTCCCTGTCAGAATAAATGTTAGATTATACAAAAGATAGAAATAATTGCACATAAATGTTTATTAAGTTTACCTGTGGGAGGCACAACATGTTCCTGTTCCTGTACAGGAGGTGGCACCGGGTGCATGCCATAGGTCTCAAACCGTTGCTCGAACATGGAGCTGAACTCACTGTACAATTCAGCCCTAAGCTCTGATCTAACCTTGTTTGTGATCTCGGTCGTAAGGTCAGCTCGGACCTTTTTTGTGATCTCTTGTGTCATCCTTTCTCTTTGTGCTTCGTTGTATGCATATGAAGTTGACGAGAAGAGCTCCCAAAATAATCTTTAATTCCTACTCCAGGACCTGCAGCACGTACACATCCAGGGTGCTCAGGTCGTCCAATCGTAGTAGCAAGAATATCCTGGCGACCCTCTGGAGTGAATTGACCTTGGGAGCTCTGCTCAACCAAGGAGTCCTGTAACATTACAAAACATCATTATTCTTTAAAAAGTTCAATGTAGTATGAATAATTACAATTATTATTATTTTAGGAACAGTGATAACTTACAATTCTTTCGGAAATTTCTCATGCAGTGTCGGAAGAGTAGGCGCCCGATGGTCTCATACGAGCCAACTTCCATTTTTCATGTTTAGAAGGTGGAGAAGGAGGCTAAGGGAGGCTACCACCCTGAGATGGTGGTCTAACATCTGCCTTTTGCTTGAGGATTTTCTCCTCAAGCTTCCTATACCCACCACGAGATAATAGGTGGGGGTTTTTGTTATGAGCACTTGTTCCTTGTGCTTTGCTTTTAATTGCCTGTCACATACACATGAATTAATTAGTTCATATGATATATATTTGTTAATGAGGAATTGAATAATATCAACTATACTAACCTGACATTCCTCTATCATCCAACTCTCTTTAAAAAGCATCCAAGTCTCCTCATCAATGGACTTATATGTACTACATGGAGACTTATGTTTAAGGTGTCCAAAAATATATCTTGATGTCAACTTACTTTTAAAGTTTTTGAAGTTTTCAGCAACAGTTGACAAACACTTATTTCTAAGTGTTGCGACATTTGAAATGTCAAATGTCAGCTGAAATAAACATAATAAAGTTTTATCAGTACAAAATTATCAACATAAACAAATTTTAATTCAAATGATATTAACTAACTTACCAATATATCGTTCCATATAATGTTTCGATCAACCTCGGACACATGATCAAAAGATGGAGTGAGAATACTAATCCTATCACGTGCCACTACTCCAAGGTATGATCAGAAATCATCTACATAGGGGTCAACTGCCACACCCGTGATCACGTTCACATTCACTGAGTTCTTTCACCACTATTCTTTCTCATCAAAAGTTGTTTCATCCTGGTGGGTCCTCTAGTAGATCTGGTAGTGGGAGCCTCATCCCCTGAAGAATGTGGATGATCAGCCATATATCTGTCAAAATAAATAGCAACATGAAATATTAATAAAAGACTTATGTAATATCATATAATTTAACAAAACATGTAATAGTAATTATATGAAATATATAAAAGGAAAACTTATGTGATATTAATAAAATACTTATACAGAAATTGAAAATTCATACATAAAGATATGAATTCATCATATGTATATTCCCTCAACATGATCTGACCGAATTGCATGTACATCGTCGTCAACTAGAGATTGGTCATCCAAATTTGTTGTAGTTTGCAATGAATGGTTGTCAGCAATATGAATGTTAATCAGATTCTCTTCATTAACTTCAATTTGTTTTTTTCCTTGAAGAGCGACATACCAATGGTCAGACGCAGGATCTTTGACATAAAACACCTGAGATGCTTGATGAACCATATGATAAACGGTTCGTCTCGGTAACCCACCTTTCGAAAATCAACCAGTGTCATACCCGATTCATCTATTTTCACACCACTCTTATTGTCAAACAACTTACATTTGAACAATGGAACAAAAAACTTGGTGTAATCAACCTCCCATATCTCTTCTATTATACCATAATATCTCATTGATCCAAGTACAGGAGATTGATCTTTTGATGTGGAAAATTGAAGCGACTCAACTTCTAAACTAACTCCATTATTTTGTACTGTCCTTTTATCATCCAAAGTCTTCGTATAGAATGTGCAATTATTGACTTCATAACCCGTACAACACACGACATCAAACTTCAAACCATTTGCAAGCCACAATAAAGTTTGAGAAGAATGTGGCTCTTTGTCAATTTCAGATTTGAACCAAGACATAAATGTTTTGTTATGCTCCATCAACTGTCATTTCTCTGATTGTCTTGGATTTTTATTCTTAACAATGGCTTTGTGTGTTTCCAAAAAAGGGATCACCTCATCTGTGTTGTTCAATATATAAAGATGCGCTTGCAACAATTCATCAAGATCTTTTGTCACCACATTCACACCTCGAATGCTTTTACTTGTACAAAATTTATTCAACCATGATGTGCGAGGAACTCCTATTGGATTCGTTGATGTCATGTAATCTGAACGAAAATCGATACTTTCTTCAGCAATATACCTTTCAATCATCGAACCTTCAGGACGATATGGATTTTTAACGTACCCTTTCAAAATCTTCATATAACGCTCAATAGGATACATCCATCTTAAGTATACCAGTCCGCACAACTTGATTTCTCTAACCAAATGTACCATGATCTCAAAAAAAGATGGAGGGAAAAACATCTCTAGTTGACACAATATGATAACAATCTCGCCTTGAAGTTCATCTAACTTTGTAGGATCGATGACTTTACTACATATTGAAGAGAAAAATGAACACAACCTGTTTATGGTTTGCCTAACATTTTTGGGCAAAATTCCACGAATAGCCACTGGTAACAACTGTTGCATTAAGACGTGGCAATCGTGAGACTTCATGCCAACAAGCTTTAAGTCTTGCAGTGACACTAAACTCTTCATATTTGAAGAGTATCCTTGTGGTACTTTGATACTCTTTAAATAAAGACAAAAACTTATCTTCTCTTGTCTAGACATTGTGTAACATGCAGGGGACAAATAAGTACGTTTACCAATCTCCTTGGGTGTCAACTCTTCTCGAATATTCATGTCAACCAAATCCAAACGAGCATTCACTCCATCTTTTGTCTTTCCCTGAATGTTGAGTAGTGTATCAATCAAGCTATCACAGACATTCTTTTCTACATGCATCACATCTATGCAATATCAAACATCTAACTTTGACCAATATGGAAGATCAAAGAATATTGATTTCTTCTTCCAAGGGGTTGTTACAGATGACTTCTTGGATGTTTTCCCAAATACATGATGTATTTTATTAACTTTTTCAAGAACTTGAAGGCCAATAAGTGGATTTAGTGCTTCATCCCTCTCTTGATCTCCATTGAATGCTTTTTTTAACCTTTGATATGGATGATTACGTTTTAGAAATCTCCGATGACGCAGATACACCGTCTTTCTTCCATGTTTCAATTGATGAGCTACAGTGTTTTCTTCACAGATAGGACATGCTTTATGACCCTTGACATTGTATCCTGACAAATTACCATAAGCTGGAAAGTCATTAATGGTGCAAAATAACATTGCACGCATAAGAAAAGTCTCAGAAGCGAATGCATCAAATATTTCAACCCCATCAACCCACAACAACTTCAAGTCTTCAACTAGTGGGCTTAAATAAACATCTATCTCATTTCCAGGCTGCTTTGGACTAGATATCATCATAGACAACATCATGTACTTCCTCTTCATGCACAATGCAGGAGATAAGTTGTAAATTATCAATATACCTGGCTAACAACTGTGATTGGTACTCATATTACCAAATGGGTTCATTCCATCAGTGGCTAAACCAAGCCTAAGATTTCTACACTCTTTACCAAATTCGGGGAATTGTTGATCAATGTTTTTCCATTACTTTGAAGCAGCTGGATGACGAAGCAGCCCGTCAATTTTTCTCTCATCTGCATGCCATCTAAGGTTTTTAGCATCTTTGGGATTCGCAAACAAACGCTTAAGTCTGGGCACTATTGGAAGGTACCAAACTACCTTAAAAGCAGATCCATTTTTTTTCTATCGTACCATTATCTTCACTATTGTTTTTTGACTTGTATCGTGATAACCCACATTTTGGACACTTCGTCAAAAATTCAAACTCTTTCCTATATAAAATGCAGTCATTGGAACAAGCATGTAGTCTTTTATACTCCATACCCATTGGACAAAGAATTTTCTTCGCATCATAATTACGAGTGGGTAGTGTATTTCCATCTGGTAGCATTTCATTCAACAACGTCAATAATTCTGTAAAACTCTTATCAGTCCATTCATTGCTCGCCTTCAAATTCATGAGCCTTAACACCGCTGACAAACATGTGAACTTAGTTGAACCGACATACAAAGGTGTTTCCGCATCAGTCGACATCGTCTCATATACATGAGCTTTGGCAAAATTTTCTGCGCCAACATCGCGGATCATGTCCTCTAATTTGTCTTCATCCGGTCGATCTTCTTCCATGGTGGAATCAATAGCATTTTCAGTTTGGGAGTCAGTCGGAAAGTGAACTTCTTTGTCGTGCCATATCCATGTTGTATAGCATCTTAGGAAACCATCACAGATTAGATGTTCTCTAATTTGGGTTGCATTCAACTTTATCCCATTCGAACAGTTCACACAAGGACATCTAAACTTCACTTCATCATCACTTCTCCCCTCATTACGTTGCGCAAATTGTATAAATTCCTTTACACCTCTCTCGTACTCAGCACTAATACATGGTAAATTAATCTCATTTCGATCCATTCCTAAATATTACAAAATTACAATTATACAATTTTCTATATAAAATTATCAATTCAATCACACAATCAATTCAGTCATACAATCATACAATTATTTTTATTATATATGTCCTAAAGTTCCACCAATTATAATATTTCCAACAAAGTTAAAATCCTTTCTCGAATTTGATCATTCAAAATTTAACCAAAGTATTATAGGCATCGTATATCATATTTCAACCCTTATATTCATTCAAAATTAATTTTCGTTTATTTTTAATTAAATCCTATTTCTTAAACAAACACCATGGTTCTTAAACAAACTCAAAAACTCATATATCAAATACAATAGTTTGATCAACTTACCGTGATGGTAGCACCGACGACGAAGATAATGGGGGCAGCACCAACTTGCGGCGGCGACGCTGGTGGAGGAAGCCCTTCAGGAGAACAACGACCTTTTGGGAATGGCCGCGGCGGAGGCTGGCTGACGGAGAGTTTGAACTTCGCAAATGGCAAGCGCGACGGAGAGGAAAGTCTGAAACTGTTTTGCGCGAATGTAGAAGACGATACTGTTCAAAGTCTGTTTTATTTTTAAACCTACAGAGGTGCATCTACCGCGGTTCTTTACTTACCCGCGGTCTATTCTCCTTAAACAAATAATATAAAATGGCACTTCTGATATAAAAAATATTTAAATTTTATTCAGATTAGGGAATAGGCCGCGGTTCCCCCTGTAACCGCGGCCTATTTCCTAACGTTTTGAATCCCCCAACTGCCTTTTGGGGAATGTCAGAAGCTACCAGGGGGAATAGGTCGCGGTTGCTCAAAGAACCGCGGCCTATTCCCCCTACTACCTACTGACATTCCCCATCAGTCAGTCCCTGCAATAAATAACAAGGGAATAGGTCGCGGTTGCTCAGAGAACCACGGCCTATTCCCCTGCCAATTTACTACAGGTGCTGATTGATGGGGAATGTCAGTAGGTAGCAGGGGGAATAGGCTGCGGTTCTCTGAGCAACCGCGGCCTATTCCCCCTGGTAGCTTCTGACATTCCCCAAATGCAGCACCTGCAGTAAATTGGCAGGGGAATAGGCTGCGGTTCTCTGAGCAACCGCGGCCTATTCCCCTGTTATTTAATTTTTTTTCCTGACGTGGCGTCAAAGGTGATGGTTGACTGGGGTATATGCCGCGGTTAAGAGGGAACCGCAGCATATATGTTCTATTTATTTATAAAACTGTCACCGCGCACCATTATGCTGCGGTTTTTGGTGAACCGTGACATAATGAGCGCTGTATAAACCCTATTTTTTACTAGTGAATGTTTTCCTTTTCCTGTTTCGGTTGCACACTTTTGAGTATAGAAAATAATCTTTTGTTGTTTCTATTTGTGATATATGAAATAATCTTTTGCTAAAAAAGACAACTCAGTTTGAGCACTAGTGATTCAAGTTTGTCTGGTAACTTCTTGAGGTTGAACCTTTGCTTGCTTTTAACTTGTTACCTTGTTGAACCTTTAGGTTATTCCTTCTTACTAATTTTGTTAACAAAAAGAAAATAGCTATTTCGTGATAGATATATGAAGTATCTAACAATCATTTTGACAGAACTACCATGAATATTTGAGATTAAAAGCAAGGGTAGAAATCTTGCAACGTTCACAAAGGTAATTAACATGAGAAGAGATTCCATGACATTAATGCTCTTTCCAACGTGTCTCTCTTCAAATCGTCGGTAAAAATCAATCTTTCATTTTGCGCTCCAACTCAGGTAAGAAGACAAGATTTCCTCATCGTATATGAAGAATAGGTTTTATAACTAAGCATATAAACAAACTCCCCATTTGGTAAAAACTCAATATACATGTACCTGTAATCAAATCATATGACCAAACACAACCTAAAAATTATCAATGTCATCACTTGATTTGTTCATACCTCCAGTTTCTTAATTTTGTTGGAAACTCTTACGAAGTTGGTGTGGGAGAGTAAGATTTTGAAATGATCTGGCAATAAAAGAAGGGAAAAATTGTACATAGAAATTCAATGAAAGGTCGTACTGGTGAGATTTGACAGCAATCCGGGTTAGTACTAAGTGGTCCATCTTGCTTTTCACATGTGGTGCACAACTTCAGGGGGATTTTAACCTTAGAAAATGATATAACTTCAGGGGGATTTTCACAGCAAACCGGGTTAGTACTAATGATTTCTTCAATACACCCAAATATTTAATTTCTATGTTTCTAAGTATGATGAGATATTATTATTTGAAATACATTACTTTTGATGAAAAGAAAGAATAATAACTCAAAAATCCAAAGAAAATTCAAAATAATAAAAAAAAAAAGTTGGGAGTGGTGAATAATGAGGCAAAATACTATTTTGTTTGGCTGGCAGAATCTCTTCTCTCTCTCTGATGTATTAGTCTGATCAGATCCCTGGCAGCCTTTGTTCCCTTACTACCCTTCACTATCTTTATCTTGGCCACGCAAATCAACCACTTCTTCCCTTTTCGGATTGGAACACAAATTCTTATAGATTAATTCCTATTAATCACTCATTGGGGGCACGTGTTTTAAATGGAATCATGAAGTACGTGAACTTGCTTATAGATTTTCCATTTTTTAGTCTAGAATTTTACCCAGTAAATTAACTTTCATTTATATTCCACACAGATAATTTTTTTCTCTAGTTCATGTATCGTAACATGTTATTAATTTCTTATAACTAATTGTCTGCAGAAGGAAGACATAAGTAAAGTTACTGGTTATTCTTTTCTAGAGCAAGAAGTAAAGTTTTTGGTTAGAAGGAATTTTGCAGGTTCTGAACGTGTAGGATTTTTTTTTTCTTGGAAGTGAATCTTGTTTTTTTTTTCTTCGTGGTGCTAAGTGTTTAAGCAAGCTGCTGGAAGTCATCTTTGCTATCCAGTTTTCTTGTTTCGATTTGGTTTCAAGTACAAAGATACTAATTTTAGAATAATATCTTTCTAGTTTTAGCTCTGTAGCTAACTATCATCTTTCTATGTTATTTCTATGTCCATTTTTCTCTCTGCATGTCCATGTTGTAAATGTCCAAATGTTAAACCATAGTGGTAATTTTATAGTTAATTACATGATGTATTTTGAGAGTTTTTGGTTGATCATGTGTGTTTTAAATATGTTTATGTGCTTGATTCATGAATAGTATGAATGGACTGTGTTGATTGGATTAGGAATTGTCTAAGTGCCTTTTTGGTTTAGTTAATATGCTGGATGTGTATGAATAAAAATTTGGTGCAGTCATTTCTCACGGTCAAGTGGCTCCTAGGTTGTTTTTGAGTGTGAGTGCTTGGAATCATGCTGGATGCTGGAGAATGAAGTGTGGTGTAGGAACATGAATTCTGGTGTGTTTGGTTCACTAAAAGTCCTGCTAGAAGCTAGTCCAAAACATTTGTTGGGTTGCTATTTTTCTGGTACATATTGGTGGTAGTGTGCTGTTTCAAAAACTGGTTTTGGAATGCTAGAACGTGGATAAAAGGGGGCTTGAAGTCTTCAACATGGTGGAGTAACCAAATGGGCTGGAAGTAGCTTTTTTACCAATGTACAATGATGATTTTTTTCTTTAATGTTTACCATTGAATAGTATTATTTTATGTTCAACAATTTATTGTATTGTTTATTGTTTATTTTATAATATTCAGTTTTAATTTTAAATTATTTGATTGTGTGTTTCATATATTAAAGCATTTTTATTGTAATGAAATAAATTATAAATAATATCAAAATATAATAATTTATTTTGCATTTCCGACGAATTTAAAAGTTCCGACAGTATTTGCGGTTTTCCAAACCCTATCAGTTTCATAAGCCTCTATAAGTTTCGGTGGTTTTCGCAAAATCCTAATTAGTTTTTGGTTTAATGTTTCCTATTTTCGTCTAGAATTTAGAATAGATTCATTTTTTTTTTAGACGTCTCAATTGAGTCTTTATTTTTGTAAAATTAAATCAAATAGGGTCTTTCCGTTAAATTGAAATGACACCGTTAAGAAGGTATGCTAACAATGTTATTTTTTATTACATGACATAAAAAACGTGACTGAATTGTATTTTTTTAATTTTTAAATTAAAAAAATGAAATATACAGTGTATACTTCATTTTTTAATTTAAAAATTAAAAAAATACAATCCACTCATATTTTCAATGCCACTTAATAAAAAATTACACGGTCAAGATATCCTTCTTAACGACGTCATCTCAATTTGACGGAAAAGTCTTATTTAATTTAATTTTAAAAAGACAAGAACTTAATTGAGATGCCGAAAAAGAGAAGAATTATTTGAGATTCTGGACAAAAATAAACATTAAATCTTATTTTTTTTTCAAACCTTTGCAAATACCGATAGTTTTACCAAAACCTTGAGAAATAGTAGTGGTTTTATCAAATTCCTGAAATCGCTGTGATTAGAAAAAAAAAATTAACAATGCTACTTTTTCCAACGATTTTTATAATCACAGAAACTGTATTTTCTATTAGTTAAAATGGTAAAAAATGTTAGAAAAATTCATGGTATAACTAAAACAAATTTTACTTGTATTATATTTCCTCGTTTTTTTTTCAATAAAAAATATCTAATTTTTAAAATATACATTCAATTTATAATAAACCCTAAAAGTTAAACACTTCTTAATTTTGAATAATGAGTAAAATATTAAAAGTATTCTCATTATTATATTAACTCATTTTTTTTCAATAATAGTATAATAATTTTTAAAATATACACTCATCTTATAAATTAATTTCATTTTCTAGTCATCAAGTTAAATAATTTTCTAAGCAATTAAAATTTTAGAAAATCCAACCACAAATATAATAAGGGTTGTTTCATCATTATATATATATATATATATATATATATATATATATATATATATATATATATATATATATATATATATATATACTTATTTTATTTTTCTATTTTTATTATTTTATTAAAAAAAATTCAGATCCTTAAACACAAAATATCAAGTATAAGTTGGCAAAAAATTCAGAATTCAACTTTGAAGGATCGAATATTCTGACGAAAAATTAAAACTTATAGAAAAGTTAGGAAAATGATTTTTTAACAATAGGTGGTCGTTAGTGATTGGTTATTTCAAATATTTTTTTTTAAAAGCAAAAAACTTATGTAGAGATTTTTTTAAATGAAAAAGGTTAATTGTCTTTTTAGGTTTTTATTTTTTACTACAATTTTATATAGGTACATTTCTTTTTCGACGTCTTAATTAGGTCTTTGATTTTGTAAAATTCAGCAATTAAAGGCCTTCTGTCAAATTGGACAAACGGTCGTTTAAGTTTGGATTACGTGGCATGATCATTATATTGTTTTAAAGGATGTGACAGTTTATACATGATTGACGTCTATTTTGTAATTTCTAAATTAAAAAATTGAGGACAAATTGGGAAAAAGCAATTAAAGGCACCTTTTCTCTAGGAATGCGAAATTAGGGTTCTTCACAACCCTTGCATCACCATCTTCCCTTCCTCACCTGATCTTGAGTTCTCCAAAAACAAATCTTAATGGTGTCGTTTTCCACCAATTTCAAACACGGAATGGAACGTGATTCAAAGTCGTATTCGAAACAAAAATAAACAATGAAGGAAAAGGGAACAAAAAGAAGTGTTTGTTTGTTTAGTGTTGACTTGCCATGTTTTTAACGATCTGAGCGAGGGACTACAGATTGCACCATACGATTGTGTCCACGAAGACGCAAGTCTCCTCTTTAGTGTTCATAAATAAGTCTCTTTCAGTCCATACGATTATTTTTGCTCTTGCTTCTAAATCAGCCCATATTCCATAAAGGCAAGTGTACGGTAGTAAATCTCCAGCGGTCGGTTACACCAAATGACCTTATTGGGCTAACAGCCCATAACTTGAATCAACCCTTATTGGGCTCACGGTCCATTATGTCAGAGATATATCAAACAGATATATTAAAACGTATCCACTCAGAGATATATCAAACAGATATATCAAACGTATCAAATAATATCCAAACAGAAATATATCAAAACATATCCAAACAGAGATATGTCAAGTAAGTTTGTTTATATTTTATTCTGTTTGTATTTCGTTAACCTTATATCAATCCAAAACCTATAAATAAAAGGCTAAGGGCTCCAAACAAGGTACGCTTCATTCACAATACATTCATACTGTACATTTAACATATTCTCTGCCAGAATACATTATCAATTCTCTCCCACAGAGAATCAAATTCTCTCCCACTGAGAATTTGTCGTTCACACCTAACTTGAGCGTTAGAGTGCCTTTTCAGGTACCTCCACCCCTCGGTCAAGACTTGAAGATCACCGGATGGTCGAGACTAACGAAGAACGTGCGGTTGAGATTCAGAAGAAACAGACAGAAAGATAGAAGATGACATCATCAAGGTCAGTTCTTTCGGTCCCCAAAATATTCACCGAAACATTTTGGCGCCCACCGTGGGGCCGAAAGTGAAGATTCTCTATGGTGACCACCAGAAGCATGGACGACGTTAACCCTAGAGAGCAGCTAAGACTACTCAATTGAAACAACAGAACCAACTCATTCTTCAGCAACAAGAAACTTATCAGAAGCTAGCTGAGGAACTTATTCAACTTAAAGAGAAACGACTAGAAACAACAGACGACAATAGCCGGAACGATGATGGCAACAATAACAATACTAACCAAAACGACCCCCCTCGCTCACCTGATCTGTTACCCTTCACTGAGGCTGTCATGCAAGCACCCATGCCTGACCAGCCTCCCCTACAAATAGAAAAATTCGACGGAACAACTGACCCAGAACACCATCTCCGAAATTTCATTGATTCCATGGCCTTCTACTCCAACAGCGATCCGGTCAAATACCAAGCGTTCTCTCTATCCCTGAAGGGCGAGGCTCAGGAATGGTACTATACCCTTCCTCCCAACTCTGTTGACAGCTTCCATACTGTCACCACTCTATTCAAAAAGCAAAATGCGGCCAACCAGAAAGAAATAATAACTGCCACCGAGCTCGTCAATCTCAGGCAGGGGAAAGACGAACCACTAAGGACATTCATGCGCAAATACACTGAGGCAGCGAGGAGAGTGAAAGGGGTCAATCACGAATTTGTCATCAGCAACTTACCTAATTGCCTAAAACCAAGGTACGTATCCGAAAGTCTGTATGCCGAATTACCCAAAACAATGGAAGAGTTGTAGGAGAAGATGAATAAGTTCACCAAAATGGAGGATCAACGACACTTTCGCCAAAAAGCGGACGACCCTGTAACTGAAGCCAAAAGGGAAGGTCGACGACACAGAGATAGAGGTCGTAACCAAAAACCTCCACGAAAGGACCCTCCGGCCTCGTACAGTCCCCGATACAGCTGATATGCCCCTCTCACGGCTCCGAGGGAAAGAATATTCGAAAGGGCCCTACAGGCTAATCTAATCACCGTCTGCAAACGTCAGACACCGAGGAACGCGGATGGAACTAAAGCCTGTCGGTATCATGACAACCAAGGACACACCACAAAAAGTTGTCAAGTCCTCAAAGACAAAATTGAAAGGCTGATTCGTGTTGGACACCTGCAGGAATTTGTCCGAGCCGAAACAAATCAACGGGAGCGATCACCCAGAAGGACACGGGGAAGCCCCGAACCTTCGGGCAGAAATATCGAACGCTCTCGCAACCGACCTCGGAAACGAGACACAACCCCAAGAGGCAAGATTGACACGATATCCGGTGGCTTCGCGGGCGGCGGAGCCTCATCCTCGGCCCGCAAAAGACACTTGAGAAGTTTACGAAGCGTCCACTTCGTGATCCGCAATCCCTTATCAATGCCAGATATCACCTTTACCGATAAGGATGTGCATGCCCGGATCCCGAACAAGATGATCCCATGGTCATCACCGCCCGAATAGCACAGTACGATGTGAGTAAGGTTCTGGTCGACCAGGATAGCTCGGTCAACATCCTGTACTGGGCAACCTTCTAGAAAATGGAATTGCCGGAAGACGCAATAACACCCTTCAAGGAGCAGATTGTCAGATTCGCGGGAGAACGAGTGGATACTCAGCGATACCTCGACCTCAGGACCCAACTAGGCACAGGCAACGAAGCCAAAGAGCTCCGTGTGCGCTTCTTGCTGGTGGAAGCAAACACCTCATATAACGCCCTTCTAGGACGACCGTGTCTGAACGCCTTTGGCGCAATTGTCTCAACTCCTCACTTGGCGATGAAATTCACTTCAGAAGGCGGCGCTATATGTACCGTCCGAGCAGATCAGAAAACCGTCCGACAGTGTTACGCTGCCGCTTTAAAGGCTACACCCTACCACAAAGAAAAGTGATCCGAAGCAATACTGGTTGACCTGGACCCCGGGACCAACACGGACGACCGAATTCAACCCCAGGGAGAAACCAAACCGTTCGTCCTCGGTAGAAGTGCCGAACAGATCACTACCATTGGTGCCGACTTGACCCCGGAACAGGAAAATGACCTAACCACACTGTTGAAGTCCAACAACAAGCTTTTTGCATTGACGGCCTCCGACATGCCTGGGATTCATCCCAGCATAATCACTCACAAGCTATCGATATTTCGGGAAGCCCGTCCGATAGCTCAGAAAAAACGAAGATTTGGTACCGAGAAGAGAGAAGCCGTACGGAACGGGGTAGACAAACTGGTCAAGGCCGGATTCGTCCGAGAGATCCAGTATACCACCTGGCTGACAAACGTTGTGATGGTAAAGAAAACGAACGGTCAGTGGCGAATGTGTGTTGACTTTACCAATCTCAACAAGGCCTGTCCCAAAGACAACTATCCCCTTCCCAGCATCGACCGGCTGGTGGACGGCGCTTCTGGACACACAGTCCTAAGCTTTCTCGACGCATATTCGGGATACAACCAAATCCCAATGCACGTTCCAGACCAAGAAAAGACAGCCTTCATAACCGAACACGTCAACTACTGCTATGAGGTAATGCCGTTAAGCCTGAAAAACGCAGGTGCCACTTATCAACGGCTCATGGACAAAGTCTTCAGTGAGCAAATCGGGTGGTGCATGGAGTTTTACGTCGATGATATGGTAGTAAAAGTTCCTCCCACCAGCAACACCTAAAAGACTTGGCTGAAGTATTCTAACAACTAAAACGGTATGATTTACGGCTGAATCCGTTAAAGTGCACATTCGGCGTACAAGCCCGAAAATTCCTTGGCTTCATGTTAACCAACCGGGGAATAGAGGCCAACTCGGACAAATGCCGGGCGATTTTGGAGATGCGAAGTCCTACCAAACTAAAAAAGGTTCAGTGCCTGGTCGGCCGTCTCACCGCCCTATCGCGGTTTATTCCGAAACTCTCGGACCACATCAAACCGATACTAAAGAACATGAAACAAAATGTACCCCGGCACTGGGATGATCAGTGCGAAGCCGCCTTCTCCACAATCAAAAAAATACTAGCATCTCCGCCCATCATGGCGCGTCCAACTAAGGGATTTAACCTACAGTTGTACGTAGCGGCCTCCAACCACTTGGTAAGTGCGTCTCTCATTCAAGAATCCCCAGTTTTCAAGCTAATATACTTTGTTAGCAGAACTATGCAGGGAGCTGAAGAACGATATTCCCAGGTGGAGAAGGTAGCTCTAGCCCTGCTTACTACAGCACGAAGACTTCGACCATACTTCCAGAGCCACCAAGTGGTTATCCGGACGAACCACCCGATCGCCAAGATCCTCAGAAAACCCGACCTCGCGGGCCGTATGGTCGCTTGGTCCATCGAACTATCAGAATTCGGTCTACGCTTTGAACCGCAAGGCTCCATTAAAGGTCAACATCTAGCCGACTTTGCAGCTGAACTCCCCCCAATAGTCGTATCTCCCACGTGGAATTTGAACATGGACGGATACTCAAATAAGAGAGGAGATAGAGCCAGCATAGTTCTGGATGGACCGAACGGTCTTCTTGTCGAGCAGGCCATATCCTTCAACTTCCAACTTAGCAATAACCAGGCGGAATACGAAGCCCAGATTAGCGGATTTATCTTAGCCACGGAACTGGAAATCAAGCACCTGAAATGCCGGATAGACTCTCAATTGGTCGTCGGACACATCAACGGAACCTTCTAGGTCAAAGATAACCACCTGTTGCGTTATTATCATAAGGTCAGTGATTTGATCAAATCATTTTCCAGTTTCAATATTACACATGTACCCAGGGTGCCAAACTCCCGAGCAGATCTACTGTCTAAACTGACGAACGCCCAAGAAAAGTCTCAACTGACTTCAGTAATCAAAACCACCCTGGAAAAACCTCTACTAGAGACGTGTTCCATCAACCTTACCCCTTCAAAAACCGACTGCCGACAGGACATAATACAGTTAATGATCCAGCAGGAACAGGGCGGGCTAGTAAATGCAGCCGATTCTAAACGAATCGCCCGCTATACATTTGTAGGTAACGACCTATATCGACGCGGGTACACCACCCAGTTATTAAAGTGCTTATCAGCAGATGAAACAAGATATGTTATGCAGGAACTACACCACGGAATCTGTGGCACACACTCGGGCAAAAGGATTCTTAGGGCCAAAATCTTGCAAGCAGGTTTTTATTGGCCCACCATCGAAAAAGATTGTGTAGAATTTGTTCAGAAATGCATCTCTTGTCAATCCCACGGACATGACACTCGGATTCCTCGCTCGAAACTTATGGGGATCATCTCCCCATGGCCTTTCGCCTAGTGGGGAATGGACATAGCCGGCCCCTTGCCGATCGTAAGAGGGCAATGCAAGTACCTCCTAGTGGCGATCGATTACTTCACCAAGTGGATCGAAGCGGAGGCCCTCACGACAATCAGCGCCCGGAAAGTGCAGAGCTTCATCTGGCACTTAGTATGCAGATTCGGCATCCCACAAAAAATCATCACTGATAACAGTCGGCAATTCATCGAGCGAACGCTAGAAAATTTCCTTCAGGAGCTAGGTATCAAGCACGTCACTAGCTCAGTCGAACATCCGCAAACCAACGGTCAGGCGGAAGCGGCAAACAAAGCCATAATCTCCGAGCTAAAAAAGCGTCTAGGGCAAACCAAGGGCTTATGGGTTGAGGAATTACCTGAAATCCTATGGGCCTATCGTTGTACGCCGCACGGATCTACCGGCGAAACTCCTTTCAACCTTACGTATGGGACAGACGCCATGTTATCGGTTGAAGTGGGAGAACCATCCCTCCGACGGAACATACAAGACATGAACCTCAACAACCAGCAATTGAGGGTGAACTTAGACACTTTGCCCGAACGGTGCAAAACGACCTTGATAAAAAAATGAAGCTCAGAAACGACTCATTACTCAACGCTATAACACCAACGTTAAGCCCCGCAATTTCACTGAAGGAGATCTGGTTTGGCGTAAACGAGGAGATGCTCGGAAAAACAGAACGCATGGCAAACTGGCCAATAACTGGGAAGGACCCTTCCGCATCAAGGAAGATTTGAAGAATGGGGCATACCGCCTGGAACAACTTGATGGGAAAACCATTCCCAACACGTGGAACGCAACCCACCTCAAGTTCTACTACAGTTAAAATTTCATTTATTATTTCATATATTGTTTTTGCAAACAATTTCATGTTTCCAGTACATTTTTAATGAAGTATTCCAGTTTGACACACAAGTATAATTTTCATATGCAACTATTTTATGACCTGGAACGAACAATTCCAGCCTATCGGCGGCCAACACGTCCACCAAGTCTTCTAGATTAACCAATCTAGAAACTCTACAGGACGCCAAGTCCTCTAGATTAACCAATCTAGAAACTATACAGGACGCCAAGTCCTCTAGATTAACCAATCTAGAAACTCTACAACACGCCAAGTCCTCTAGATTAACCAATCTAGAAACTCTACAGGACGCCAAGTCCTCTAGATTAACCACTCTAGAAACTCTACAAGACGCCAAGTCCTCTAGATTAACCAATCTAGAAACTCTACAAGACGCCAAGTCTTCTAGATTAACCAATCTAGAAACTCTACAGGAACGCCAAGTCCTCTAGATTAACCAATCTAGAAACTCTACAAGACGCCAAGTCTTCTAGATTAACCAATCTATAAACTCTACAGGAACGCCAAGTCCTCTAGATTAACCAATCTAGAAATTCTAAGGGCCACTGAGCCCTCTAAATTAACCAATCTAGAAATCTTAAGGACCACCTAGTCCTCTAGATCGACGAATCTAGAAAATCCAACAAAACTACACGTCATTAACATGCCACGACCTATCATGTTTATCAGAATCCAAACGTACTAACTATCCATTGAACGCTCAAGTAAACATTCGCCAAACAGTTCAAGCAATCAATATAGCAAAGACATTCTATTCATCAAAGCAAAAGACAAAAAGTTCATCCAGACAAAGTACGAATTCTTACAAACTTAGGGCACAAAGATAAATATTTTCTAAGGTCCTAGGCCTCTACATTGGCCTCTTCTTCTTCGGCGGCAGCCTCCTCCACTGGCTCGGTCGGATCCCCTCCCTCGGTGAAAGTACCGCCCGGGATATCATCGATTGACGTCATGTGCCCATGGTAAACATCCTGGTACAAGTCAAAACCGAGGCCTTCAGGAGATACCTTTGCTAAGAAAGTCATCTGCCTCAACGCCTTCTTGAAACCTTTAGTGTGTTCCTGGCGAATGGCAGCAAGCATCTCGGCCTCAGTGTTCTTCCACTCCTCTGAAGCCTTTTTTAGTTCATCCCTCTCCTTCTGAATGGCGTTCAGTTGAGAGATAGTCTTTATGGCCGACTCCATTTCTTTCAAAAGGTCGTCCCGCTCGGTCTGCATCTGAGTACTTAGTTTCTTCAGTTGTTCATTCAGGGTACGACCTTCCGCTATTACCTTAGCGGCTTCCTCAGCGTTCTTTGCGCAGCTAGCATGAGCGGCCCGAGCTTCCCCCAGTTCCTTCTTCAGACGATCGACCTCATTCCGAAAGTCCCCACGGTTCGACGCATAGGCTATTTTATATGCCGCAACACCACATCGCAGTATGTGGTCAAGCAGGAACTCCGCCATCTGTTGTTCGGATATAGCCGCCATCGCCTTTTCCTCGATAGCATCAAAGTTAAATTCGATCTTATGCGTAAGATCGAATCCAGGATCCGCCATACCCAGAGGAAGGGATCGTTCCTCGCCTGGTTCCGAGGGATCAACCACCGTCTTCTTTCCCTTCGACGCCCCCTCAACCGTACTTGCTTTCCTTTTCCGAGTCAAAGATTGAACCGGAGAGGATGGGGTTTCGTCTATATGAACGACCGTGGTAGGATCGGGAGTAGCGCCACCAGAATGGACGTTCTGTGAATCGGAAGCTTGCTTGGTCGCTCGAGTTTCCTTGAACCAGTCTCGGCCACCTTTTTTCGCCATAACTTCTGCAAAATAGTATAAATACACAAGTTACAATTGACACAACTTAATGGGAAAACATTTGGTAAAGAGACCTACTAGAAACCCTCGACTTCAGGTCTTTGTGTTTCAAGCAATTTACCATCTTCCTTGAGGAATAAGGACGGGGTAACTCAACCAACCTATCCAAACTCCTGCCCTCAACGTCGGTCATATCCTCTACCGACCAGGAAGTTAGTATCCGGGGATTTTTGGTCCAGTACAAAGGAAATCTAGGACTCCCATTATCACTCAAAAAGAAGGGTCGAACCGTCTCAGTTACGGACACTTTGAAAAAATGGTTTTTGAAGTCCTTATATGACTCTGCAAATAAGTTGAAAATAGAATTCTTGGCCATGGACGTCAAGGACACCCAACCTTTCTTGGCATTAGGGCGGGTCTTAAAGAACAACAAGAATATTTTAGCCGTTGGTTCTATATCCAAGGCTTGGCATAATACACCGAACGCTTGAATGTAGCCCCAACCGTTCGAATGCAACTGAGAAGGGGCTACGTTCAAACATCACAAAACGTCCATCTGAAATCTAGTAAAGGGTAACCTAACATACATATCATACAGAATGTGCATGTACATATAAAAACAATTCCCCCAGTAAGGTCTTCCCCATGAAAGACTCTTTCGTCTCTTCTACAGGCCACCAACCTAAGGGCACGATTATAACCTAGGTTTCGGAGAACGTAGTTGTCCCTCACCCAACCTAGCAAAATTTCCCTACTAATAAACATGCTACTCTGTTCACCCACCTCACGGGAAGCCCACGAATATCCTCCCAGGGAAGAGGAACAACCCTCTTCAGGGCCATCAACAACCACTCCCCTATGAACGAAAACCCTACCGCCACTAAGCAAAAACTCAACACAACCAGTAACCACCAGTTGGGCAACCAGTGAGTCACTACGCTCCCCCTCGTCATTATCAGGAAAATCATAAACGATAGAGGAGGAACCCATGGTTACCTGAGAATAGGTGCGCGAAACAAAAAAGAAAGGTTGAAACTTGAAGGAGGAAAGGTTGAAGCTTGGAAGAGGAAGTGCCAGAGATAGAGACGAAGATGGAAATGCAAATGTAACGGACATTTCGATTTGAACAAATATTAAAAGCGTGGAGGTTACGAAACCGCCTGCGCTATCTGCACCATTGGATGCATTTGATCCAAGGGCTCCTTTTTGGCAACTCTGCCACTACCCCCAACGCGGGAAAAGCCAATTGTGTTGTGGCTTAAAATGACAACCCACCATGTCGTTTTCAAAGACATTTCCAGAACCAAACAGGTCTGTACAACTACCCAGCTTACTCAACGAACTACTTTCACACCGAACGACGACTACATATATAAAAGTCCTTCGGCCAAATTCAGGATAAATACCTTCATTTCCCTCGGACTTGGGGGGGATGATGTACGGTAGTAAATCTCCAGCGGTCGGTTACGCCAAACGACCTTATTGGGCTAACAGCCCATCACTTGAATCAACCCTTATTGGGCTCACGGTCCATTATGTCAAAGATATATCAAACAGATATATTAAAACGTATCCACTCAGAGATATATCAAACAGATATATCAAACGTATCAAATAATATCCAAAAAGAAATATATCAAAACATATCCAAACAGAGATATGTCAAGTAAGTTTGTTTATATTTTATTTTGTTTGTATTTCGTTAACCTTATATCAATCCAAATCCTATAAATAAAAGGCTAAGGGCTCCAAACAAGGTACGCTTCATTCACAATACATTCATACTGTACATTTAACATATTCTCTGCCATAATACATTATCAATTCTCTCCCACGGAGAATCAAATTCTCTCCCACTGAGAATCTGTCATTCACGCCTAACTTGAGCGTCAGAGTGCCTTTTCAGGTACCTCCCCCCCTCGGTCAAGACTTGAAGATCACCGGACGGTCAAGACTAACGAAGAACGTGCGGTTGAGATTCAAAAGAAACAGACAGAAAGATAGAAGACGACGTCATCAAGGTCAGTTCTTTCGGTCCCCAAAATATTCACCGAAACAACAAGTTTTTTTTCCTCTCTTAAATAAACTTTAACTGAATGATCCTTTTTCTAATTATTATCTGTATCCTCTAGTTTTGACAGGAATTCAAAACTTTACAAAGCTCATTAGGTAAAATTCCACTTCAACATTAAGAATTTTTACAATCCTTTGAAAATGACTGTGAATTGATTTCATGCTTTCATTTTTTGATTATTAATGTTTGATATGTGGCTGAAATGCAAGTGGAGACTGCAAACCTTAATGTTTGTGCAGGTAAGTCCAAGCGCATCAGACTTGGGAGAGACCTTTTACTCATGGAATTTCACCACCCGCGTTCGTGGAATTGAGGGTGGCCCAGCTCAGGAACCCTAAGAACCCTAATTTCGCATTCCTCAATTGTAGAGAGAAAGGGGTTGCTTTTAATTTCTTTTTCTCAATTTGCCCTTAATTTTTTAATTTAGAAATTACAAAATACATGTCAATCATGTATAAATTGTCACGTCATTTAAAACAATACATTGAACATGTCACATAATTCAAACTTAAATGATCGTTTGTCCAATTTGACGGAAGGCCTCTAATTGCTTCAATTTTACAAAAACAAGAACCCAACTAAGACGTTGAAAAAGAAAATGATTCTAGACAAAAATAAAAACCTAAAGAGATATTAAACTAATGAAAAATGGTTTCGCAATTTTGAGAAATTGATTTAAGAAAACCAATCCATATTGTTCATCTTCTTTCACTCCCCATCACGTAAGTGCGCTCTCTCTCTCACCCTCGTCTCTCTTTCTTGCTCTTCTCTCTTGTGCATTGTTGTCACATAACTTGTCAAAAGTGATGTATCATACAAACATCTTGGAAATCTACGTACTTCGTCTTGCTCTTGAACAACATCCTCTAACTGCTCGATAACATGATCCTGCTCTTCTAACATGATCGTGCTCTTCTATAAGATTGTCGTGCTCCTCATAAACATCAACATCATATAATGCCAAAACTTCTTAATGTTGTAAGTTTTCATCTCATTCGTTCACCTTATAAAAAACTCTCACATTAATATGTCCATGCATCTTATGAACTTGTCATATCTATGACAAACAAATTCATCAAATATTACAAGTAAGATAAAATATAAAAACACTAAAAAGATAAATAAAAAAGCATATTCAAACCAGATTTCAAAATCCGGTTAATCCCTGACCGATTTCGAATCTGCTTCTAAATTCATAAAATCTTTAACTATTTTGGAAATCTGATAACACAATAACTAAATTTTGAATGAAACACACAGATCCCCTTCTACGTACATATAGACTGTACAAATTGAAATGAAAACTAAGACATCTCAACGAAAATGAAAACAAGTACCTTGGTGTCGCAGGTATGAAGAACAACCATGGCTTGGTTTCATATAGTGAGGAACAAAGCTTCAGGTGAAGCCTCTTGGAGACCAAATTCACGGAGAGGAAACCGGTGCTAGGTGGTGCGGTTAAGGTTTCAAAATATGAAAGTTGAGAGTAAATATGGTGGGTGTGTGGGTTTACTACATTTTAATGTCAGAGTGAAAAGTGAAAAAATTTTACCACGGTAAAATGTTCTTACCCTCTTTCTGAATATTAATGTTGAGATTTTTATTTATTTATTTATTTTTTATTAATTTGGAGGTGTAAGGAGGAGAAGGCCTTGAGGTGCAAGAGAAGCACCCACTTCTTCTTGAGAGGATATTCAAAGCTTAACTTCTTCTAACAGTATATATACATATATATATATATATATATATATATATATATATATATATATATATATATATATACCGGTGGCATAATATCAAAATAAATTAAAATCACTTATAAAAAATAAGTTTTTGAAATCCAATTCCAACCCCCAACTGATATAAAAAATTTGATGTTCTCATTGTGATTCTTTTTGCTTCTATTCTTACATTCTCCACCCCTATAGTAATCCATTAACTCAACACAATTGTCCAGTTCATAAAAAAATTTAGATCAAAATTAAGAAACCCATGTCCCATACCCCACTTTCCTTCAACCAAATCCACACATAAAACACATGTAACGGTACTGAATGGGATCCAAATCCCTTGAAGCTGTCCTAATTTTAGAACCTTCAAATTTAATAACCCTCAAATTTTGTAAAAGTAACATTATCTTTTTTTTATATATAAAATCTATCTGCATTCAATTTTAAGTTCATTAGACAACCAGAGACATTTTAAGTATTCTTACTAATAGATTTAAAATTTAAATTTGTCAAATCTAATTAAAAAACTCAAATAACATATTTATAAAGTTTATTTTATACTTGATAAATATTTCTCAGTAAATATTAATAATTATTAACAAATTTTGATTGTTCATAAAATTTATCCATAAATGTCACGATTAAATATGTCATAAGAAAAATTTAGTTAGTATAAGAAAATTGTTGTAATACTCTACTTTTTAAAACTAAATTATTTGTTTCATCAACTAATAATAAATATTTTTCACAAATCTATTTGCCTTTAACATTTAATATTTTGTACATTTAACCGATTGCAATAAACAATTTACATTTATTTGTTCTTAGTTAAACTCTAAAGGTACGCACCATCTAATTAATTAATGTAGCACTAAATAAAGTGCACCGATCTTCATAAAAGGAGCCTAATATAGCTCTCAAATTAAGAACTACAAATTGTGTTTTAATCTTTATAAACAATCATTAAAGTCCTGTTCCTTCTTAGAAGCAAACACTACTCTGCCTTAGTATTATGAACAACCACTACAGATAAATACTTGTACTATTAGTAAATAAATAAATAAATAAATAAATAAATAAATAAATATATATATATATATATATATATATATATATATATATAGTAAAAAAACATCTTGCTATATATGTCTTGCTTTTACTGAAACCGAAGCATATAAAAGCGTGATGGCATTTCCGTAGTTTAAGAGAAGTTATGTGCCTCGATTTCAAAGCACTTGAAGCGGAATACGTCTATTACCTCGGTTCGCTAGCAACCGAAGCATAAAGTATGCCACGTATCCTCCTGCTGCCCTCCAAACAAGCTGAAATTCAAATTGACAGAAATACTGTCTCGGTCATCTGCAGAACCGAGGTAGAAAGGTCAAGTTATCGCCTCGGGTTGGCGCCAACCGAATCCTATAAATTCAACATTGCCTCTGTATTTTTAATTTTTTATTATTTTCTGATAGTATAGGCATCGGTTATGCTTTAGAACTGATGCAGTATGCTTATATTACCTCAGTCATACTTTGAACCGAGGCAACATAGCCTCGTATCAGCACTAACCCTTCCAAAGCTTTTCATTTCTCTTCTCGCGCAAACTCTTGTCTCTCACTATGTTCTCCAACCCTTTCGAAACAGGGTTGTCACCGTCGCCACTACTCTGTCGTTCAGTTACCACTACTCTGTCGTTCAGTCGCCACCACGCGTTCGGTGTTCTCGCGCAAGAAGAAGCCTCTCATTCCCACAACAGCGTCGCTGCCTCCTGCAACAACGTCACTGCCTCCCGCAACAGTGTCACTACCTCGCCGCTGAGCCTCACCTTTTTTCACTTCAAGATTCAGACGTGCTTTCGTTGTGTCACTCTCTCTTTTCCTCCTCGTGGGTTCATCTCTCTTTGCTCAAATGGTAACCCTAGGGCTCTTCCCATATTTTGTGGGTTTTGCACAAATTCGATTTTTTTATTCTCTGCCAAGTGGGCATGGTGGGGAACGATGACGCGAGTCACCTCTCCGCCTCCAGGAAAATGTTTTGGCGGTCAGCGTCGTGGTCATCTTCCCGGACCGTCGAAGGTCCTCACAGAGAGAACGGGGTAAGGGTTTCGTGGATTCTGGCAGTACAGAAGGTCCTCACAGAGAACCGGCGATTCCCTCTACCGCCACTTACGCCTCGGTCGCAGCAGCATTGTAAGGCGCGGTCTTGCTTGCCGCCACTGCAGCCGCTGTCTATCGCTCGACGGAGTCTTGATGAGTGGCCGAAGGCGGGCTCCGACGACATCGGTGAGTGGCCGCAACCGTCCACCACCCCGGGAGGGAGAGGTAATGGTAGCAATGGTGAAAGGTTGAAACTTGATTTGTCTTCCATTCAGCATAACAACCCTGATCATAGTAGGAGTAACAATGGTGGGCTTGTGAAGAGGGATAAGATTGCATTTTTTGACAAGGAGTGTTCAAAAGTTGTTGATCATGTGTACCTTGGTGGTGGTGTTGTTATTAGGGATAGGGACATTTTTGAAGCATAATGGTATCACTCATGTGTTGAATTGTGTGGGGTTTGTGTGTCCTGAATAATTTAAGGTTGATTTTGTGTACAGGACTTTGTGGTTGCAGGTGATTGGTTACCTTATGTGGAGGGAGGGACAAAGTTTTGATGATGCATTTCAGTTTGTGAAGGCTGCAAGACGGATTGTTGATGCGAATATGGGATTCACTGGCCAGTTGTTGCAGTGTCAAAAAAGGGTCCACGCGTTTTGCTAAGGATTTACAGGATTGCTCCACACTCCCCGTATGATCCTTTACATCTTGTTTCCAAAATGTTGATGGATCTTTCGTCAGCTGCATTGGGCTTCAGAGGCGCGTTTGTTGTGCACATTCCTTCGGCAATATATGTTTGGATTGGTCAGAACTGTGAGGTCATCATGGAAAGGGACGCCAGAGGGGCTGTTGGCCATATTGAAAAAAAAAACAAGTTACTGCCTCGGTTACCTAAAACCCGAGGCATAATCCTTTCCTTTTTGACTCAGTTCATAACCGAGGCATAAAACCTACCCCTTTTTACCTCGTCTGTATACACCTCGGTTGTAGATCCGATGCCTATAAGCAAAAGCAATCGGTGCCATTTCCTCTCACTACACTAGTGTATATTAAAAATTATTCATTATATGTTTGTTCACACAAATATTACAAAACAACAAATTTTGTTCGACCGCAAAATGAATGCTTTTGAAAAGTTTGACATTGGAAATTCAAACATCAACTTCATAAGGCATCAGGTGTAAATAGTCAAGTGGTCGATGTCTATGATTTTAAATCGTTAAAAAAGTTTTCTTGAAAAGAGTTTACCTGTACCCATATGATGTCAGACGATTAAAGGGGCCACTGTATTGTAACACAGGAAAACTCCAGAAACGGTGGACGGGGGTTGAATAGAATTTTAAGTCTTTTCATAAAATAGTGTTTAATTTCTTTTACATGGGTTAAACAGTGTGCAATAGTTATTAAACACTTAAATATTTAAAATAGCGTTTAGGAAAAACTGTTGAAAACTAAAAGCAATAAGGTATGCTTATTTTTATAGTGGTTCACTTCAAGCTAAGCTACGTCTAATTTTTCCTTGAGCACTCTTAAGGTATTTCGCTAATCACAAAAGATTACAACGAGTTTGACTACTCCTGATATACAACTAACCCAATTGGTTAGGACAAGTATGAACTAGTCTAACTAACTAACTAACTAGACCGTTTTACTCCACTAAGTTAAACTTACAAGTGTTTGAATTCACTTTTGAATATGAAAACAACAATGTTTTTGGTAAGATACAAGATCACAAAACAACTCTCGTAAAGAGGATATGAAATCAGTAAAAAGATATTTTGAAAACTTGTAAAGAAACTTTTCTTTTTTAAATTTTGAGGAGTCTAGGTCTTCTCATGTACTCATTAGTACCTTTTTCTTTTCCTTTTTGGGACAAACCACCTTTTCTTAGATATTTCCAAATCAAGAGATTCTAATCACAAATTCCTTGACTTTTCTATACTCATAACAAACGACAGGTCTATCTTTTCGTTTGCCTTTTAGTTCTTGTCTTGATGCAGAATCGATGTGTTTTCCTCTGATAACGGTCTAAAAACCGTTATTTTCATACTTGAATTTGATATCAAAACACACCCTTTATGGCTTAGAATGAGCTTAAAATCAAGGAAAACACTTAGTTGAGTCATGTGAGAGTCAAAAGTTGGTTTTAGAGATATTATGCTTGTTTTTACATTGTTTTGCAGGGTTTTGAGATGAATTGAAGATGGAAGTGAAGCAAGGTGGACTTAGACACGTGAAAGATGAAGAAAAAGGATGAAAAGAAGGCTTGAAGAAACCGCTGAGCGTCAGAATGGACCGTTGAGCGCCCAGGGCAATTTGAGGCAAACCGCTCAGCGGTAAAACTAACCGCTGAGCGGCCCTGCGGCTAAAGGGTAAACCGCTGAGCGGTTAAATTAGGGGCTGAGCGATTGTCAATTTTTATTTTGTTTAGATTTTGATAGATTTTGTTATCTTTGTGGCTTATATATAGCCCCAGTGCGAATCAAAACTCATTCTTTTGGCAGAGAGAAACGTCCAGAGCTGTTCCACACACCTTGGAGGAGGTTCCTTGGATGCTTAGGCTCCAATCTACCAAGTTTAGGGTTATTTCTTCCATTCTTTCATTACTTTTCATCTAGATTCACCATGATTATGGTGAACTAAACCCTAGGTTGTTGGGGAACAATGTAATCTTTTGAAACTCTCTTATATCAAAATTTTTATCTTCTTTATATGCTTGCATATGTTTATCTTTATCGATTATTGGGTTCCTTACCTTTGCTTAATGCTTTTATCGTTTAACTCATTCGATAAATGTTGTTTGTCTTTATTGATACGGGAACGTACAGTAATGTCATGAACTGGGGAGAATTCCTTGATTATGCTAATACCGCCTAGGGGAAGCTAGGATAGCAAGCCGGTAATTAGTAATAGGATCTTTTCACCAATGGATTGGGTTAAGGGTAGACCAAGAAAGTTTGCATGACAATATGATAAATAAGCAAATTAGATAAGAAAAGTAGATATAAAAGGGTGGATAAGATGAAATTGTAAACCCCAACAACTCCATTCATTCATAGTTTCTTTTAGCCAATTGAATCACTACATTTGAATGTTTACTTTTGTCTTACATACAAAACCTAAAATTTAATTCTTTTCTCAAGTTTTATGCAATTGGTTTATACGAAAGTTAAGGCCTAAGAGTCCTTTGGGAAACGATACTCGGACTTACCCGTTTTATATTACTTGATAGCGATCTGGTACACTTGCTAGGGACTTAACAAACGATGGGTCTATCTTTTCGTTTGCCTTTTAGCTCTTGTCTTGATGCAGAATCAATGTGTTTTCCTCTAAACAAAGTTTTTTTTCTTCTTCCAGATGGAGTGGATTTTCTTGGAGATGAACGATAGTTCATCTTCTTCTTCTTCATTTAATTCTTCTTCATCATTGGATTCTCTTGAAGGTTCTTCAATTTTGAAGGGTTTTGTATGAGTCCTTATTAGTGGTTTCTGAGCTTTAAGAGATGCTCGTTTCATTTCTCAACATACCATCTTGTTGTAGCTCAAGCTCATGAACCTTTAAGATCCGAACTAGCTCTTATAGACTTAAACCATCAAGGTTTTTGGAGGTTCTAAGAGTTGTCACTTGCGATCTTTATTGTCTTGGGAGGCTACACAAAATTTTATCAATATTATCGAAATTATCATAGAACATATTCAAAGATTTTAGTTTGTTGAGAATGGTCTGGAATCTGCTAAACATAGCTTAGATGTTCTTATATTCCAACATGGAGAACAACTCATTTTATGTTCAATAGATTAACTTGTTTCTTTTAACTTCATTAGATCATTCGTATGTGATGAAAAAGGTGTCCCACATCTCCTTAACACCCGTGTAGGTGTGAACTTTCCTATATTCTTCTTCTGACAAAGCACGCATTAGTGAATCACGAGCTTTGTAATTAAGAAGATACTTTTGATTTTTTTCATTTGACCATATGCTTGTAGCCAGTAATTCACTTTCTTCGTTAAGGGGCATATAGTTTCCATCTTATATTATGTCTTACATGTCTATATGACACGACTCAAATTCTCTACTTCTAGTAGTCCGACTTTCCCCTTGAACCAAAGAGGGCGGTTAACAACATAACCTTCGTTTTCCATCATTGATAGGACCTTTTCCTTACCTTCTGTCAAGAACTAACCCCTAAAGTTAATTCTGATACCAACTGTAGCACATGAAAACTCTAGAAAAGGGGGGTTTGAATAGAGTTTTAAATTATTTCACAAAAAAAAAATGTTTAATCACTTTTGTAGGGGTTAGAAAATATGCAATAGTTATTAAACACTTAAGTATTTAAAATAGTGGTTAATGAAAACCTTTGAAAACCAAAAGATTACAATGAGTTTTTTATATTGGTTTGCTCCAAACTGAGTTACGTCCAGTTCTCCCTTAGCCACGCTTAAAGGGTTCCACTAATCACAAAAGATTACAATGAGTTTGACCACTCTTGGTATACAATTAACTCAACTGGTTAGGAAGAGTATAACCACTCCTAATATGAATTAGTCTAAATTATTAGACCATTTAACTCCACTGAGTTAAACTTACAAGTGTATAAATTCATTTTTGAAAATATGAAAACAACAAAGTGTTTTGCAGGATACAAGATAAAAAAACAACTCTCGTAGAAAGGATATAAAATCAATTCAAAGAGATTCTGAAAACTTGTAAAGAAACTTTTATTTTTCAAAGAATAAACGTTAGATGATGTAGACTTAAAGAAAATAGTAGCAAGAGTGTATGCACAGATAATTCTTTATTTATTCTCTTCATGCAGTCCTTTTTATACAGACTTCTTCAAAAAAATCCATTACTCAAAGTTTTGACTTTCACATAGAGATATAACCTTTTGTACTAGGTTAGAAGCCATGTTGCATCTTATAGGGGAAAACATGTTGTGTACGAAGAGACAGGCAGAAGGTATGAAGGAAACATTCCTAGAATATCTTTATGTCTCTAAACGATCTTCTGAACCTAATATAGTCATTTGAATAAATGTATATATTGTACCGAATGATCTACATAGAAAAAAAAAAGAGCACAATACAACAGACCAATGAGTACTACTACATACATGCAATAAAGCATTAGACGATTCTAGTCGTTTAGGCATAATACGTGAGTAAGCGTTTAGGCATGTCTATTTGAGTAAAACATAGTATTTAGAATAATTTTTATGTATAACGTTTGGCACTTTCATTTTTATCTTAGACGGTTCTCATTCAACGCTATTTTGTTTATACGCTTTGTTAAATTTCAAAATTAGGTTTGCCTAGGCTATATTTTCTTAACATGCATAATATTGTTTAAATCATTAAAAAACTGAACTAAAAAGGCCTTTTCATATACACATATGACGTTGAAAAGTCCAGCGGTTAACGTTATACCGCATTAGACTTTGGATAGTTAGTGGGCGATCTACTTGTTCAACTAATAATGAAATATAACGTTGGCCCTCTAGGGAGCCTAACGACATATGATGCTTTATGAATTGAAAAAATAGTGCGAGAGAGCATTTACCTTTCACTTTTTCTTCATGTTCTCTCTTCTTAGGCCTTTGAATAGTTCCAAGGACAGGTGCAACCACCACCAAAGGTGATTTTTGCTTCATTTAACACAAATGCATGTTTCTTAGATGTTTTGATTATGATTTTCTTTCTTTTTGACCAATTATTTTCGTGTGTGGACATCTTTTTGAACAACGGCGAATTCTCTTTTCTTCCTCACCAACGATAACTCCTCCACTACAATATGACACCACTCTATATACTTGGTTATAGGTTATTGTTAAGCCAAGTTGACTCAAATCGAGTTAGACTAGGTTGAAGTTAATATTAATGGTCGTCGATAATTACTGGCTGATTATGTCCATTGGTAATTGTTTCTGACAAGGAAATTACCAAGGATCTTAGCCCGTCGGTAATCCATTGAAAAAAAATCAAATATAGATGGATTTTTGACATTATCGATAACATTTATCTGTCGATAATACAATTTTTTTTTACCAATTTGATCAAAACCAGATTTAGCCTAGCTCGATCAAGACCAAGTCAAATCTGGTTAAGTCGAGGCTTAGTTTGGATGTGAGTTAAATCGATCTAAGCTAGCTGAGTGGAGCCAAGTTGTCTTGAAACTAAATTGAGTTAAGTCAAAGAAGGTTCACGTTTGAGACCAATCCATGTTTAATTGAGTTAGGTTAGAATGAAGTGGGTCCTATCAAAGACTAGGTTAGACCTAGCTTAATCAAGACTAAGTCAAGCCATGTTTAGGTTAAGTTGAGTCGGTCTTGTTTCAATTTTGGTCGAATTGGTCATAAGATAAGTCAAGTTGAATAAACTTAGGTCCAAGTCAAATCAAATTGATAGGATCACATTTAATTGAATTAAGCTAAGTTCATATTGAGTCAAGAAATTAGTCAGGTCCAATTTAGGTATATAAGTTGAGTTATGTTTAGGTAAAACCAAATAAATCATTTTAATTAAGTCAAGTTTAGTCAAGTGATTGAAGACATTGGAAACTAATAACAATACCGAAATTTTCTTTGATCACGAATACTAAGTTCACGATAAATAACCCTAACTTTAGATGATAAATAACGTAAACTAATCCCTTATATATATATATATATATATATATATATATATATATATATATATATATATATATATATATATATATATATATAATAAATTATGCATTTATAAATAAAAAATACAAACGGATGAAGTCTACCTCTAACAAATTTGTTGGAATACTTTATATTATATTTACTTTTCCCCTGTTTAAGGATAAAAGCTTATATAAGAATGTTATAATAAAAGGAAAGTGACATCTAAGATGTTAAGTGAGTATAACAATGATCATTTTTTAATATAAAAAGCAGAGTAGTTGGAGATAAGTTAGATTTTTTAATTGTTTATGCAATAATGGCAATTTAATATTTTCAAAATTGTTTCATCCTATAATAGATTAGAAAAAGCCAAGCCTGCTCCGAATATATTATTACAGGATGAATGGAGGACAACAATTTTTTTATACATCAAACCTGCAACCCCAAAGCATTTAAAAAAAGTAACAACAAAGGGTCAAATACGAGAAATTAAGTATGAAATTTTTTAGCTTTGGGGCAAAACCATGTGCTATTGTGTATTGGTGTGCTTACTGTTCTCAATGTGTTTTAAACTTTTCCCTCTATGCTTTTCTTCTGGCATTCAATGTCAGTGTTTGACTCATCTTCAAGGTAATATTCCTCCTTGCTCAACGAAACATACTCCACGTTTTCACCATATATTCTAATCAAAACCAAGTAGAAAGACATAGCGAAAATGGTGATTCCAATCAATAGCCAACTGAATTGAATGTTCACGAGAGCAACAGCACGATGACGGGCCTTATCATCACTGCATGTGACCTTATATTCTTTGAGGTGCGTGACGCACCCTTTGGATTGAAAGCCTGGTGTATAAAGCAGAATCCCTGTGACTATAAGCCACACGCCGAGGAAAACTATGTTCACAGAACGAACAAAGCTGACCAAGAAGCTCTTAGGGTAGCCAATTCCCATGAGGGTTGTGATAATAGAAACAAGAATAAGAAGTTGCAAGAAGTAGTGGTATTGGTTTTCTGGTCCAATGTGATTTTTGGAGTGAAAGTGGATGAGTATGTATTCTTGTGCAAAAGCTAAGGCTCCTAAGAGATGAGTTAACTCATGTTGAGATTTGGAGCATTTTGCATCAAGAACTAGGGCAAAGAAGGCATACACCAAGAAGGACATGGCCATGGAGGAGTGTTCAAAGTTGTGGAGATGGTTGGTGGGAATGGTTCCATCAGGATCAAATGGTTGGTGACGAGCTGGAGAAATGAAGAGCTCCAAGGAGATGAAGATTGTGCTGCTTGCCATGACAAAGTAGAGCTCCAAATATCTTGACTTTGTGGTGGGAAACCATAGGGTTGATGTGAAGGACTTGGAACAAAGTGCATGGAGCTTCACGTTGTTGAACAAGTGCCACAAACCAACTACAAGAAAGCCAAAACCAAAAACTTGATGTCCCTCCAACATAATTTCTGTTAGGTCAACACAAAACATAAAAATTATTACAAATAAAAAACTATAATTAGTTTTTATATTGATAGTTAAAATAATTTCTATAATTATCACTTACATTATATGAAAGTTTTAACTATTAAAAAAATTGATATTAGTCTCTATACATATTTATAATCATTAAGATTTTAAGAATAAATAAAGAATAACCGTATCGTGTTTATGGATTTGTCCTAGATATCAATAGATCTATAAATGATTTTTTATTCGAAACTCATTAGAAAACAAGAGAAAATATACTTTCAAATTATCTCTCTCTATATATAGAGAGAGAAATGAATAGAGATAAATGATAAAAAAAATGCTCTTCAGAGACTACGGGTAGAGACTACGGGTATAATAGGAGCATCCATCAACAAAAGGATCATCTCATCTCATCACTATTGAGAACGAATCAAATAAGATGGTTCTATTTCTTATTTTTAATGATTTCGATCTTAGTTCCATAAGAACAAGTCACTTATTGAGAAAAATCTTTATTTAGAGCAGTGTTAGTAAGAAAGTTTTTACATCAATGATTAAATTATTCATCATTGAAAAAAAATACATTACATTTACCATAACCAAAATTGATATAGGAAAAATAATGTATTATTTTAAGATAAATTCAACCATGTACTTGTTATTAATTACTAATGTTACTTTGGGAGTAAAAGTACTTTTAACTTTTTTGTCACTGCAATTGAAACATACTTACTTGGTAGGAGTTTTAGTTAGCTGATGTTGTTGCAGCAAGTAACTGAAGGAAAATGAAATGAAGTAGTGAGAAATCAAAACTAAATAATTAATGAGCAGTATAACACAATTATGAGATGAAGCTTTATAGAGAGCTCTTATTGTGAAGGGTAGACGACCTAAAACCTCATTGCTCAAAGCAAAAGGTTGGTGTGGTGAGTGTCTTATAAGGCAAAAGGGTTGGCATTTACGCCAAGCAATAGTTATAGGGCCAACTAAAAGTAGGGTTGTTAAATTGCTTATACATTAGTATAATCGTATGATAATATAAACAACTATACCATTATGAAAAGTATGGGGTGTTATACAGTGCTTTTCCTTAATTTAAATGTTAATTGTACTATTCTCAAAGTTGGAGTTGTTAACTAAGGTGCTTTTCCATTAATAATATTGTTAAAAAAATTTCAGGCTTTGCACGTGGGAAAATTTCTTCTTAATTTAACAACAAATATTTGGTTACATAGTATTATTTTTTTACTTGTTATTTTTTCCTCTTTTTCGTTCTTTTATGTTGATGTATTTGTAATCTATGTGCTATAAACCGATCTCTTAATATTTTTCATTTTTTAATTATATATTACCTTAAGTCATCAAAACTATTTAAAATTTTCATAACTCTAACTTTTTAAATATACTATTTTCTTTAATATTTTAATTGTAATTCAAGAGTAGATTATGTATTTTATTATTATTATTATATTTAGAGCTGAAGGTAAAACTAATAATATATTTATGATAATGACATGACTATTATAAAAACAAATAATTTATTTGTTAAAACAAAACAGATAATTTCCTTATAAGTACAAAATAATGGTTACGGTGAATATAAGTAATATGATTTGATTCATGAACACACAAAACCTTAAATTAATTGGTAAAAAACTGTAAATTAATATTACATTGTCATTATTATTTTCAATATCTGTGGATAAGAAAATTATAATAGAATTTATATTGTTTAATTTCCACATGTATGTTGATGTCCGTATCTATATTATTATATAAAAGAGATTTTCTATTTTAGGGATATACATTCTGTTTTTAATTTTATTTTTTAAGTATTTCTTTTAAATCAAAATAATTATTTACAAATTATATTTTTTAACTGACAGTGTTTTTCTTAAATTTAACATTTTTTTATTGAATAGTTTTTTTACTAAACTTAACTATTTTTCTAAACTAAATATTTATAATAAAAATTATCTTAAAAATTAAACATTATCGAAAATTAAAAAAACATATTTTAATTTATTTTTGTAATTATAATAAAAAATTATTATTTTTTATTATGATAAAAAAAAAGTGAACGCATGCGAAATATTACGTTAATACTAAAAAGTTTTAACGTAAAAGAGTGGGTGAACACGAGTGAAAGTTACAAAAGTAAAAAAGACAAAATAAAGGTCAAGTTGAGAAAAGGACTTATGATAACAAAGGAATTTATCAATTTCAACATGTTTTTGTTAAAGAAAAATAATGCTTTTACACCTAAAAAATATAGTCGCCCACTTTAATAATATATAATATATATTAGAATTTTAAATCAAAAAATATATAATTAAAAATTATTATTTTAAATTATTAAGTATATGTTTTTTATTTGGTAAAATATAATCACCTTTCGTTTAATCATATGTTTAATGAAATTACAAACAATTTTACAAGTAACTTTATTATCACACTGTAATAGAGCGTGAATGTGAATTCAATGTTTAGCAAGATAAATCTTATTCATAAAATCTCACAAATTCTACGTTCCAACACAATTAATTTTCTTTTGCAAAACAATAATCCTTTTCAAGGTATTGACTATAAATCAAAATATGCATAATTATAAGGTTTGATTTTTTTGTGTGCTAATTATTTGAATCTTGCTATATAAGTATTTCATATATCAGTTTATTTATTAGGACTTAATATGTTTTAAAAAACAACTTCAAACCTTACTTTGTTGGTAGTCAGTGGATAAGTTATCATATTTTTTTCTCTTTTGTAATAACTCTAAATGCATATTTTCTTTAAGATGAAAAAAATTATCAAGTATTTCTATCTCAATAAAAAGAGTGAGATAAAATCAAATATTCTGACAAATATCTTATTATTTATAAGTCTTGATTTTAGCGATTCACAATATTCATTCTTTTTATGGTGTAATATTACACTAATTACTGTAATTATTCATCAGCATTTTATTTATGAAAGTATTTGTCTATATTACTATAATTATAAGATTTTGATTATACATTACTACTAGTATTTAAACAATACATGATCAATGCAAATTATCACATTTAATATCATTTTCTATCTGGTATCAGAGCTATCAAGCAAATAGCTTTTGATCCATAACCACAATCATACTACAGAAAAGAAGGGATTTACCCACGATCCAAATCCCTCGGTAATGACAAAAAAGTCGTCGGTAAAGTGTGTTTACCAACGACCTAGCGACGACCAAGAAGTCGTCGGTAATATGTGTGTCAGAAACATTATCGATGGTTTTCTGACCTTCGGTATTACTGACGGGTAAAGGCCCTCGGTATTACTGAAGGCCAAAAAGCCATCGATAATACAGGGCTAAACTGGATAGGCTTTACCGACGGCTTCAGGCTGTCGGTAACGTGCATTTTTTTAGTGCAATTTCTTTCTGCATTATACCCAAAACCTGCAAATAAACAATCAATAATCTCGAACATCAATTCAGCCAGCTAATTCATCCAGGCAATTCAAATGCAATCATTCAACATTCATCAATAATTAATCATTCTAAGTTTCAAAAGTTTCTAAATGCAAAACAAAGTTTGATAACAAAAAACTAACTTTAATATAACTTAAAAGTTTGAAAAGTTTCTAATGGCAAAACAATGTTTTTAAATAAAAAACCTAAATTCAAATGTTTTTAAAAGTTCCTAAATGTCTAATATTCATCATAATCATCAGAATCATTATAATGTTCTTCTTACATAGGTGTGGTCTGGTAAGGCTGCTGAGGTGGACAAGGCTGTTGAGGTGGGCATGACTGCTGGGATGATGATGGGACAGACTGTCCTTGCTGAGGTTCAATGTCCTAACCAGATTTTCAAGATTGTTAAATCTGGCTAGAAGTGGATCATAAGCCTTTTTACTAATGACATTGTTGTGGTCAAATGTGCCGGAGGTATATGGTTGATGTCTCAATATGCCTCTTCTTCCAGCATTGTAATGGGAGGCAAGTTGTCCTACCCCATATAGTTGTCCTTTCTTCTTCCCCCCAACGACATCAACCCAGCATTAGGTCCTGATGATTTCTTCGTCTGCATCTACTCTAGAGGTAGCATCAGGAGCAGATCCCCCCTCTGACCTCGCCTGTGTCAATCTCGCAGAAAAATCTTTCTATTAAATAAGATAGAAAACGTCAGTAACATGAATTTGAAAGCGTGAAAAAAAAAATAGAGTACAAAATTGAATGCTAACTATGCAATAAGGGCCATGATGAGTATTATTATTGTAGTGAAGTCCTCTTTTATAGAGTACTTACACATTGACTAGTGTCATAGGCATGCAACAAGGGTCATGCTAAGTATTATTACTGTAGTGAAGTTTCTTTTATAGAGTACTTACACATTGACTACTATCATAGGAATCCAATAAGGGTCATGCTAAGTGTTACTGTAGTGAAGTCATCTTTTATAGAGTACTTACAAATACTTACACATGTAGGTACTACCATGGGATTTGACATCAACATTACATATTCTTAGCCTATAAGTCTCCACCTATGTCTTGTTCAGTTTCAAGATAAAATAAAGCATCTAAAAAGAAGCCATCCCATCATTTCAAGGTAAACTTAGTTCAAACAGTCTAGTACATAATAAATATACACAATCACAATCACAATAGTTATTTAATTATCTACTAACAAACCAAATTTGGTCAAGAAGCAGCTCCATAACCACAATCAAGAGACCAATGGCTGGAAGGCTGCACGTTTGATAACAAATTTCTGCAACAAGTTCTATAAGGGAACAACACAATCAGACTTAGAAATGTTTATATTATGATCAAACAATATTAAAATATCTACTTCAGCTCATTCCAATAATCATATCAAAAAAGGCGTAATATGTATGAGAGAATGGAGAGAAAGAAAAGAGGAAGATTACATCGCAAAGATTCCAACATGCAGTAATTTTTCCTTGCTCAAAGATTTTAACTTTTAGCTACCTAGCCACCCTACTTAAACAAAACAATAACATCTCTCATGCTCTCTCACACTTTAAAAATAATTGTTGGAAAAGGAAAATATATACAAAATAGTGATAGATATATACAAACACACTATTATGCATACAAAATGTGGTGAGATGAAATTGAAGAAGGAAGAGAGAAAGAGAATTGACGTTCGTACAGTGGATGGCGCAGTAGAGAGAGTGTGTGGTGTGCATGTACAACATATTAGACAAAGAAATGGTTTTGTTAAATGAAATTAGAAAGCTTAAAATGGCTATTCATCAAGTGTGTGAGGCTCTTCAGATTGATTCATGTGATGGGCATGACAAAGGAACCAAGCAAGAGGAAATACCAATATTGCATGTTTTGGACATCATTGAGAATGTTTATCTGAATGAGTCTACTGAGAGGACAAATAAAGAGTTGCAACAGATAAAAGGTGCAAATCAAATCAAGAGAATTAGTAGTACAATCAACAGATGTTTCAAAAAATCGGGCAAAACAGCTTAAAGAAGAAAAGTGTGGTGATCTTCATGGAACCAATCGTTCTTGGAAAGAAGAGTTAGAAACTGCAATTAAAAGTTATGTCTCTATCATTACAAAACCTGATGTTGCAAAGCAAGAACTGAGTAAAATTCGGCAAGGGTATGATTTATCCTTAGAAGCAAGAGTTTCTGCTTTCAAGCAAGCAACAGAAGCAGAAGATTTTGAATATCTTATTTATTCTCACAAAAAACTCTGAATTCAAATTTGCTAAAATAGTATTCTTAAATTCTATCAATATATTAAAGAATTATCTATTTCAGAATTTTATATATTTATATAATTTGATCCCTAATACACGTATCAATATATTAAGCGAAGAAGATTTATATAAATTATGTTATTCTCTACGCTTTATTCTATCCTTGTCAATTCAGAAAAACATGACAAGATCCACTGGTTGCCAATTCCTGCAGCATCAGCAGAATATCTTAATCACTCATTTATGCAATTGTGTTATTCAAATGTACTTCTTCAACCACTAATTTGTCTTCCAAATTACAAAGAGGCATGTTTCAGAACATCACGATGTATGCCATACATGAAAGGACAACTACAGTAGTAATTTAAAACAAATTTGGTTCCTAGTTTTGTTAAATATAAGTCAATAGGAGTTCATTAGGATCAATTTATGGTTATCTCATACAGGTCTTTTGTTGCCAAAAGGGAAAGAAAAGAAATTCCAAGAAATCACCTATGTCAGCAGGACGTAATTCCAAAAAAATTATGTAAGAGATTAACAACGAAAAAAGGAGAATAACACAATGTATGAGGTTCAACCAATGTTTCCAATATCCACGGGAGAGAGCAACTCCACCTTTAAAACTGGAATCCAAATCAAGACACAACGAAGTACCATTTTCTTTCTCACTTTCAAGGTAATATCTCAGCAAAACCTAAACCTCTCGCTCTGGCTCTCTCTGCTCTTTCATCTATGTCAACTCTATTCTTTCTGGCCTACTTTTCGAAAATAACAAGGACTCTTTCTCGCACTCAAGGACTTTCACAACATGAAACTGGACACATAAGAGAAAGAAAAAGACTAATGAAGCATAATGTTATAATCAGACGAACCATAAGACAATACTCGTTTTGACTAAGAAACAACATCTTTTAACTTATATTACAAGAAACACAAAGCAAGAGTAGTACGAGGAATTGGAAACCAGTTAGCTTCTTGAGAATTATTACATGCAATTTTTAAATGAAGTTGTGTTGATATTATGGAAAAGAAAAAGTGCTAAGGTGAGTATTGAAGTTTCCTTTAGATACCTAGAATTGTTTCATGTTCTCTTAAGTAATATCTAAAACTAATAGCGAAGGGAAGTAGACAAATAGAAAAAGAAGGAACCTTATATATGCTATTGTTAAGAGTATTAAAGTCTTCTTTTTGGTAGCTTCCAATTCCAATCAAATAAGATCTCAAGGAATTGTCTGAAATTTCTGATGTACAGGATGCTATTCCTAACTTAGTGAAATGTACCCATCGTACGTCATTCAAAATTTTTCTCACTTGTTTAATTATTTGAAACTCCATGTCACATTGCACCCAAACACTTTGAAGATTTAAAAGGTTGGTAAGAATCAGTGCTAGGTCACCCAAATCAATGTTTTGCATATTCATTGAAACTAGATATGTTGATATGCCACATAACGGAAGAGTACTAGACAGGGGATTCATTGTCAGTGACAACCAGCACCAAATAATAGATGGTAAAACATCATGGGATAATCCTTCATACCCACATGGAAAACATATCTAATTCTTTTGTAACTTACTATTGAAAATGGAACTTTCAAAACAACATTTTCAGCAATTAGAGTTGTCAAGGATTTCATCTCCGCTATATCTTCTTCCAATTTGTCAACCTTCTTACAACCGGATAGGATGAGAGTTTTCAAAGATTTCAACTTATATATCTCTCTTGGAAGACTGCTAAGGCTTTTACAATTCTTCAAATTTATCAACACAATATTACAGAGAACATGTCCAAACTTAGAAGCAATTTTTGCACTAATTTCAATTTTTTTTGTCGAAAACAATGAAGTGATCATATGCCAATTCCTATACGATGAATGGACACAATATTCTAAATTCAACCAAACAGAAACCCTCGTCATAACTTAAGCCTACTGGCAACAGAGAATTTGGATAAAGAGCTCAAATCAACATGCTCAAATCAGCATGCTCAAAAAGCGTGAAAGGTACCAGAAATGCAGTTATGGAGTGGTGGAAGTTAGCCAACCTACTACAGAGCTCAATAACAATCTCTGATATGGCAGCCTCAGCCCTAGTGGACCAGTACACCTCGACC
The DNA here is from genome assembly GCA_036885675.1 of Vigna mungo. Lineage (NCBI taxonomy): Eukaryota > Viridiplantae > Streptophyta > Magnoliopsida > Fabales > Fabaceae > Vigna > Vigna mungo. The sequence continues at coordinate 6,147,749 of CP144698.1, forward strand.
ACTCAACACAGCATCCACAACACGTCACCACCACAATGCCCTCGTCACACTATCCACGAAGCACGACCCCTGGTGCCACAACCACAATCCAATATAGAATCACTTGTATAGAATTGCAAGGAATTGGAAGCAGGAAAACAAAAAGCATCAATTAAGGACCAAGCGCAAAGCTAAAATTCACATGAACAGAACACATTAACCCTTACTACAATCCCTCAACGCAACAAAGCAGCGTCAATACCCTCCTTACTCCACGGCAGCCACAATAAATGCCTCAATCACCATTCACCAACACCCTTCCAAGAGAATCACTTAACAAAATCTCCAAGCGTACTGAAAAACGTCCAATGCATCGCCTTAGTCACGAAACTATGCTCACACCGTCAACGACAACCGTTGTACCGCCTCACTACCACTGCTGAATGAAGGACGACAATGCGGGAAGAAAGGATAACGCACTTACTGTTAAGAAACAGGTTGGCTTCAATTTACACCAAGAGGGGGGGTGAATTGGTGTTAGTTCAAAAACTTTGATCTTTCGCAATCTTGGTATGAAAATTCAAAGCTTTTGATCTTTCCTTGAAATGCAAGTAATGAAAATTTCAATGCAACGGAAAAACGTAGTTGACTGCTCTAAATATAAAGTCGACAGAAATAAAGAGTGCAGGGATAGAGAAAATCCAACACTGGTTTTTATATTGATTCGGCCAACAATGCCTACATCCAGTGTCCTTCCAACCTTGGAAGCAAATGCACTATAATGGTTGCGGTTTATACAACAAGGAATTTATAGAAGCACCACGAAAAAATATAAATCTCCTCTCTAACCCAAAACCAAATGTAGCTGCACACAAAACCAGAATTGCAGCAAGAATCCCCTCTTCTGCAATCTGCACCCATGCTGAACAATCCTCAACGTGTCACCAGCACTCTTCACAGGATGCTAAGCCTATAACAGCACGCTTCACAGGTTGCCAAGCCTATCACAACACACTTCCCAGGTTGCCAAGTCTTCACTCAAATGCAACAATCTTTACAGGATGCCAAGCCTTCAAGATCAAAACAGAAGCACCTTCTCTATGCAGATGTTGATCAAACAGTAAGCGCAATTGGCTCCTCAATCTGAATCTCTCTCAAGAAAGATCACCGTCGTCTTCTTGGAGCTTCCAAAACTGAGAAATAACTCTGAAACAGGACAATGAAAATGTTAGATCACCGAATTCTTTTCTTCTCTCAGAACGGATAGTGCTTTGTTCTATTTATAGGTTTCCTGTCATTCTCAGTCGAATACCCTAATAATCCAGTTGACTGTATTAAAACAGTTATAACTGACAGTCAACATAAAGGCTCCTTAGTCAACCAATTCATTGCACATTCATGACAGTTGACTTAGTCAGTCCATCTTAACTAACTTTTGAAAAACTAGCCGTTGGAGCAAGTAGGTATAACAGAATTCCAAAAATAACAACACAGTTGAATAGGTGTTCCACCATGTCGACTGACACTTGAAAAACACTTTGAAATTCTTTTCAACTCAAAATCTCATCAAGCACATGTTCACAAAATCTGTACTAAGATTTTAGCTTAGTCGAATCCAATACTAGTGTATTCGACTGAACCAGATCTTTGTCACAGCAAATATAAGTTCATAAAAGTGCTTGTGAGCTTTTTTTTAGAAATGTGCATAGATAATCAAAATCATTTTATCACACATTTCAATACAAGCATGTTCCAAACATATAACACATAATCAATCAAGGGAACATACATGCAAAACAACAAAACATGTTCAACAAAATCAGTGTTCAAAACAGTGTAGCATATAAGCTGAACATGTAATACTGGAACTTATGTACTGTTATTAAGCAATGTGTTGTCATAATCAAAAACCAGTTTGATATAGAGTTTTATGTTGTCAACAATCTCAACAATCTCCCCTTTTTTTTATGATGCACAACCATGATTAATAACTAAACCATGTTTGTACAGTTCCACAATTTAACAGAGTAAAAACAGATAACATAATCAATACAAACAGTTCATTTACTTTGCATACACAGCAAAAATATCATGAAGCAGATAAATTATGATGTAGCAATTCTTCCCATATAGACTTGCTTTCATACACTCATGAAAACTCTGCCCCTTTGTGCATTAACAAAAAAGAAATGCTTAAATATTTATGCAGTTTTGAAAAACAGAGAAGCATCAAACAAATATGCAGTTTCAAAATAGTAAGGATGCTCTCAAAATCACAAGTTCATCACAAAAACAACATATGTAAACTCCCCCTGAAATGAAGGTGTGTGATGAATCATTGTGTAAAGAAGTGATACTCCCCCTGTCATTATGCATGAATTTCAAAACAGTTTAAGCACAAATCAATTATGCACAATGCAAAATATCACAAATCAAATACCAGTTTAAGCACAGATTTGTATCATTGTTACTCAATTCAAACATATATATATATATATATATATATATATATATATATATATATGCAATGACACAAATATCAACAATCTCACCATATTATCTCAACTTAGATATAAAACCAAGTAAAGAACAAAGATAATATCATAATGCTAATGATTAAAGCAGTCAGTAGGGATAGGAGATAATTCCAAAATTGGAAATTTTAACCCAGTTTGGACGCAATCGAATGCTTTAACTCATCAGTCGAATGCATTGCTTTCCAAAATGTTGAATTTCAAAAGTATATTCCAAAGCAATGTTCTTCCTACAAAACCTTTCAAAAACCTTCTCCAGATCAAGTACAGTGGTTATGCAAGAATAAAAACAAATCATAACAGAAGTCAATGTATAAAGATGCATAACAGTTATAGCACAGTTGACTTCATTCATAACACAGTCGAATCAACCAAACAGAGTATAAGATTTTATTTGACAGTTTAAGTGAATGGTTAAGCATATGGATTGATTCAAACTGCTAATATTATTTCCTTGATAGTAAAAGATATTACATTGATGTAGCAAAACAAGGAAATACAATTAAAACAAGAAAAACATTAAAGAATGGCTTTATATGTCATTTTTCAAAATGAAATTTAGACTAAGACATGACACTAGTTTTTCTTTTTCTTTTTGCTACAAAAGTCTTGAAGTATCATGTCACTGTCATTAGAATCGCTATCATCATCCTCACTTTTCTCACTTGATTCATCAGAATTATCTTCATCAGCCATTTCAGAGTGTTCTGGATGGTCCTCATGGCTCTGTGATTCTTTCAGCTCCTTTAGAGTCTTTATTATTACTTTCATTCCATTCAGCATGATTCTTTCAAATTTAGATTTTGCTCTGTGGTTGCAGTTGAGTATATATTCTAATTCATTTTCTTCACCAGACTCTCAAGTTTATATGACCATCCTTCATCGGTCTTTATCATTTGCATAAGATGCAATGTAGTCCTGTCAATCATGCTAGTGCTGGAGCAGGGTTTACTTGACTCACTAACACAGTCTACTCCATATTGCACAAGGACTCTCGATATAAAGACGCAATAAGGTAGGTTTGCGAATTCCAGTTTTGTAACTTTTAACATGTTGTCAAATATGGCAGCATCCCAGTTGACTTGTATGTTTTCTTTCAATGCTTTTAGCAACAGTAAGTCCTTAGTAGTAGCCTGAGTATGATTACCTCCTTTTGGCATTAGGATCCAAGAGATGACTAGTATAGCTAGTCAATCATCTATTTTCATCCCTCCAGTCTTGTAACTGGAATAATCTTTACTTTCATCTAGGTTTCATAGATTATTTATATACTTAATAAATTTGTGAAACCCTTCAATTCCAAGGTGGCAAGATGATCCTTCAGATTTTATCCCCGCCAGATTTGTCCAAATTTCTTCAGTTAGTCTGATGTCCACACCCTTAACCTTAGAGCAAAGTATACCATTTTCAATACAGAGATTGCAGTAGAAAACTTTTACTAGGTCAGGGTACCAAGGATCAGACATTTCAACAAACTTTCTCAGTCCTTGGCGCTTTATCCATCCTTGAAATTCAAATCCTTCTTCTCTGAAAAATTTTATTTTTAGATACCTATGAGGTATTAGACTTCTCATCACCAAGACAGTTAGACAATGTGTCTGAGGAAACGATTGGTAGGGGAGAGGGAAATAGGGCTTTTGGTCGATGAGCTCGAAATGGGAGAGGGAAATCAAAAATTTTGGTTTTAATCTATCTTGATACTTACCAACGGCCGAGGCCCGTCGGTAATTAAAATCACCACTCAATTACCCACAACCTAAGGACCATCGGTAATGGGCCGCCTGTAATTTCCGCTTTTTTTGTAGTGATGTCATCCACTGCCAATCAAAAAATGACCTACTTTCTACAATTTCTGTCAAGTTGGACAAAGGCAATTATCCACTATGGAATTTTCTATGCTGACTAGTGATTAGAGCATGTAAATTTGATGGCTATATAATAGTTACAATAGAATGTACAAACCAATTTATTGTTGTGGAAAACACGACAATAAAAGTCAATCCTAACTATAAGGATTGGAAAGCCCAAGATCAAGCCATTGTAGGATAGCTGATGAATTCTTTGTCAATTGACATTGTAACTCAATTGCTTCATTGTGAAACATCTAAACAACTTTGGGATGAATCTCAAAGCCTTGCTAGTGCACACACCAAATCCAAAATCATCTATCTGAAAAATGAATTTCACAACACACGTAAAGGAGACATGAAGATGGAACAATTGTTACCAATAAGGAGTATTGGTAAATCTTGAAGACAATTGTTTTGATGATGCTGCAAGAAGTTTTAATTGAACAGGATGTTAAACGTAGTAGGAAAGTCTTAAAAACTTTGTAAAACTTGTAATTTTAACTGAAATAATCGATTATGAAGAAGCAATAATCGATTATCACAAGTCTTTCAGGAATAATCGATTATCACTTGATATAATCGATTATCACTTTTTGAAAAACCTGTAACGGACTTGGATAATCGATTATCACTTACAATAATCGATTATTCGTGGCAGTTGGGACTTGACCATGATATTCAAAGCAGATGACTATATATAGGGATTTTGTGTAGTTCTGAGATAACGTTTTTGAACAAAAGCTTAGTAGAATATTGTTTGTCAGAGGAAGTTCTCAGAAGCTATAGTTCAAAGTTGTTCCCTTGCTTGGTCTCGTGAACAGGAGAGGCTCGCGTTTCGTGTGTCGATAGTCAAACCAATCTCTCTTCGAGATAGCAAGGTGCTCTGCCTGATCTCGTGAATAGGAGAAGCTCGTGTTTCGTTTGTCGATAGTCGGAGCGGTTCTCTTCGAGTTGGCAGAGTGTTCTTCTTCCGGTTCGTTCGTCGAAGGAAGGTTTATTTATCTGTTTTTATTCACTATTATTGTAATCTGTGAAATATCTTTTTAGTGGAACTGTTAATCACTTCTTATAGTGATTGACGATTGGACGTAGATTCTGTTGAATCAAACCAGTATAAAAATACTTGTGTGATTTTTCTAATCCCTACACTCCTTACGTTTTTACGCATATCAACTGTTTGATAAATTTTCTGAAAGAAAATTAATTTTCTAAAATTACGTTTCTGAAAACTGGGCTTTGGTGCCAAGATGAAAACTATGCTTTTTTTATTCTTTGGTGCGAGGATGAAAATTGAGCTTTGGTTTCAGGATGAAAACTAGGCTTTTTTTATTCTTTGGTGCCAGGATGAAAACTGAGCTTTTTTTATTCTTTCACCAATGTATCGTTTGAACTGCCTTCCAAGGAAACCATGAATCCCTTCTGGATGTTGGTGATGCATGGTGTGCCATGCTTTTCTTTTCTTTTCTTTAAGTCGTTATGGTAATGCATGCATGATGATGTATGATGTTGAATTGCATGAATGTATGAGTGAAAAATTGTGAGACCCATATATTTTTATTACTTTTTTTTAACAATTCCACGACATCCCTTAAGAACAAACTCATGCCCCATGATCCTACCTGTGATGCTTATTAGCTTCGGGAGGCATGTCAAAGGTTAAGAGCGACATTAAAAAGAAAAAAAAAGTTATTGAATAAAGCATAATACAATAATGTCAATTCAACTTTAATAGCATTCCCCATCATGGAATCATTATGCATAGAATTTTTTTACTGCGTCAGAATTAACTGGCAATGGTAATTCCTCTCCATCCATTCTTGTGAGCATAAGTGCCCCACCATCAAATGCCTTTTTCTACCACATATGGGCCTTCATAATTTGGAGTCCACTTGCCCCTGTTATCCTTTTGTATTGGCAAAATCTGTTTTAGGACTAGTTCGCCTTCTTGGAATTCTCTAAGGCGAACTCTCTTGTCGAATGCCCTCTTCATTCTTTGCTGGTATAATTGTTCATGGCCTGTCGGGGTCAATCTTTTTGCCTCAATGAGATTGAGTTGATCAAACCGAGCTTAAATCCAATATGCTTCTTCTAACTGGGTTTCCATTAATACTCGTAGGGATGGGATTTCTACCTCGAAGGGTAGTACTGCTTCCATCACGTATACGAAAGAAAAAGGTGTTGCCCCAATTGATGTGTGTACTAATGTGCGGTAACAGTGTAAAGCAAAGGAAAGCATTTCGTGCAAATCCTTATATGTGACTACCATCTTTTCTACAATCTTCTTGATATTTTTATTAGCAGCCTCGACTGCCCCATTCATCTTTGGACGATAAGGTGAAGAATTATGTTGTCGAATTTTAAACTCTTCGCATAACTCTTTCATCATTCGATTGTTCAGGTTTGTGGCATTGTCGGTTATAATCTTGTCAGGGACCCCATATCGGCAAATCAACTCTCTTTTTATGAATTTGGTCACTACCTTTCTGGTGACATTGGCATAGGAGGCGGCTTCTACCCACTTGGTGAAGTAGTCAATTGAGACTAGTATAAAGTGATGCCCATTTATTGCCTTGGGTTCTATAGACCCAATGACATCTATTTCCCACATTAAAAATAGCCATGGTGCTGACAATACATTCAGGTTTATGGGTGGCGCTTTGATATTATTTGCATACTTTTGGCATTTTTCACACTTTCTTACATGCATGCAACAATCTCGTTCCATGGTTAACCAAAAGTAACCTGCTCTCATAATCTTTCTAGCCATTGAGTGTCCATTCATGTGTGTGCCGAATGTACTTTCATGAACCTCTTTCACAATTGCCTCAGCCTCCTCTGCTTCCACGCACCTCAGGAGTACCATGTCATGATTTCTTTTACAAAACATCCCCACTTAAGATAAATCTGGCCGCCAACCTCCTTAGTGTCCTTTTATCATTCTTAGATGCCTTCTCTGGGTATCCTTGAGTTTTTAGATAGTTCTTAATATCGTAATACCAAGGTTTCCCATCTAACTCTTCATCTATGGAATGACAGTATGTTGGTTCTTCGTGACTCTACAATTTGATCATTGGTATTTCCACATCCCGATTAATTTCAAACATTGAAGATAAGGTAGTCGAAGCATCTGCCAATTGATTGTCATCTCGTGGTATGTGATGAAACGTGATGGAATGAAAACTCTCAATCAACCTACTAATGTAAACTTGATAGGGGACTAGTTTCTCATCCTTGGTCTCCCACTCTCCCTTCAATTGGTTAATGACTAAGGCTGAGTCCCCATATACGTTCAAAATCTTGGCCTTATATTCAATCGTTGCTCTAATTCCCATAACGTAAGCCTTGTATTCAACAATATTGTTGGTGCAGTTGAAACACAACCTAGTTGTCATTGGTGTGTATTGATTCTCTGGAGATATAAGTACTGCCCCTATTCCATGCCCCGTCACGTTGGAAGCTCCATCAAATAGTAATGCCCATGATTTTTCGCTTGAGCTCCTCCCTCAACTTTTTCGAATAGAGCCATGATATCCTCATCCGGAAAGTTGGGCTGCATCACCTAATAATCTTTAACGGGTTTTTAGGCCAAATAATCAGCTAGAGCACTACCTTTGATAGATTTTTGAGTGACATATATGATGTCATATTCTGACAAAAGCATTTGCCATCGAGCAATTCTCCTTGTGAGAGCAGGCTTTTCAAAAATATATTTAATAGGATCCATTTTGGATATCAACCAAGTAGAATGATTTAACATGTATTGTCTTAGGCGATGAGTAGTTCACGCCAATGCGTAACAAATTCGCTCTAGTGGTGAATATCGTTGCTCGCAATCCGTGAATCTCTTGCTCAAGTAGTATATGGCATGTTCTCTCTTTCCGACTGTGTCGTGTTGACCCAGCATACAACCCATTGATTCATCTAATACAGTTAAGTAAAGAATGAGTGGCCTTCCTGGCTCAGGTGGTCTCAGTATAGGAGGGTTCTGTAGGTACTGTTTGACTTTGTCGAAAGCGGCCTGACAATCTTCATTCCATTCTAAGAGCTGATTTTTACGCAATAATTTGAACATGGGTTCACAGGTAGCTGTTAACTGAGAGATGAACCTAGCAATGTAGTTTAGCCGACCCAAAAAGCCTCACACCTCCTTTTCTGTGCTGGGGGAGGGCATTTCTATTATCGCTCGTACCTTGTCGGGGTCCACTTCTATCCCCTTTGGACTAACCACAAAGCCCAACAACTTTCCGGATTTTAACCAAGTGTTCACTTAGCTGGGTTAAGTTTGAGTTTAAATTTTCTCAATCTTTCAAATAATTTTCTCATATTGAGAATGTGTACTTCTTCCAATTCAGATTTGGCAATCATGTCATCCACATAAGCTTCTATTTCTTTGTGCATCATATCGTGGAAAAGCACCATCATTGCCCTCTGAAAGTTGCCCCAGCATTCTTAAGTCTGAAAGGCATCACCTTATAACAGAAAGTTCCCCATAAAGTAATGAAGGTGCTTTTTTCCATATCTTTCGGAGCCATTTTAATCTGGTTATATCCCGAAAAGCCATCCATAAATGAAAATAATGAGAATCTAGTTGTATTGTCTACTAATGTGTCAATATGTGGCAATGGGAAATTGTCTTTTGGACTTGCGCGGTTCAAATCACGATAGTCAACACACATCCACACTTTACCATCCTTCTTTAGTACCGGCACGACATTTGCCACCCATTGAGGGTACTTGGCCACGACCAGGAATCCCACATCAAATTGCTTTCGTATTTCATCTTTGATCTTTAGAGATATTTCTAATTTCATTCTTCTTAGCTTCTGTTTAACTGGAAGGCACTCTGGTTTGAGTGGTAACTCATGTTGAACTTTTCTTACATGCTGGTGTCGACTTTTACCTCTTTTCTCTCGCCCTCCCATATTAAAGATTTAAACCTTTTCTTGATGGGGTTTGATTTCCTTAGATCTCATTAAATCTGGAGAGGGTTCCAGGTCAATCATAATCATCTTCCATGTTATTGATAGGGCGCTCAAAATTAGGAAAATCAACATTATTGTTTTTAAAACATTCATTGTCATATAAATATTATTAAGACACGAGATGATTGAAAAAAAAACCGAAACAAAAATGATTTAACGTTAAACCAAATGCAAAAGAAAGTGTCAACCCATAACACACAAACCTCAAGGCTCCGGGCAAAGCAGTGAGGGTAAAAAAAACGATTACAATTTTAATAACTATCACAGGAAAGTTCTTTATCTTCCAATTTTTGGGTTTGCCAATACTTCTTCTTCTTTATCCTCGAGGTATATTTGTAGGAAGCCTCTGTCAATTATATCTTGTTTGTTGAGGTACTTCCATGCTCGGCAAGGGGATTGACTTCAACACTAGGTTTGTCCTCTTGGAACTTCAATCATCCTACATTAATTAGAGATTGTACTTTGAATTTAAGGGATGTGCACATTTCTATTGAATGCCCAATGCTTCCCCCGTGAAAATCACATCTCGCATTTGCATTAAATTATTTGGGGTACAGAGGTTGTAAGGGTTTTATTGGGCAAACAGCGGCCAAACCCTTCTTAAGAAGGTGGGGTAACAGTTCTGTGTATGTCATAGGAATGAGAGTGAAATTTTTCTCTGGGTTCCTCTTAGGATGAGCACTTTGACCAACGTTCTGATCAGGACCTAAGCCGGCTCTAGTGCCCAGGCATTATTCGAAGCCTGTTGTGGTTGATAATACCCTAGCGGTCGAGGTCTTGTTTGGGGACCAGACATTATATTATTCACATAAGGAAGGTAACTCGAGATTGGTTGATAGCCATGAGTAGGCGCATGACCTCCCTACATGGGTATTGCTGATGTTGCATGCACTCCCCCTTCTTTCTATGTTTCCAGATTAAAAACAAATTTCTTTGAGGTGTTGGCTTGAGATGTAATTTTTCCACTTTTCAGTCCGATCTCAATCCCTTCGCCTATGAGGATGATATCAGCGAAATTGGAAGACATGTTTCCAATCATATGTTCATAAAAGGGTGGTTGTAGCGTGCTCACAAACATTGCAACCATTTCCTTGTCATATAGAGGTGGCTCAACCTGCGCTACTAGCTCTCTCCATCGTTGTGCATATTCCTTAAGAGATTCATCCTCTTTCTTTGCCATGTGGTGTAATTGTAACCTGTCTGGAGCGACATGCATGTTGTATTTGTACTGCCTTACAAAGGCATTCGCCAAATCTACACAAGAACGAATATGATAGCATTCCAGATGCGTGTACCAACTCAACACCACATCAGCCAAACTATCTTGCAAGAGATGAATAAGTAATTTGTCGCCATGAGCATAGGCAGCCCTTTTTCGACAATACATGGTTAAATGATTCTTAGTTCATGTGTTACCCTTGTACTTCTCGAATTCCGACACTTTGAACTTGTGTGGAATTGTCACTCCTAGGGCCAGACTCAACCTTGCCACGTCACCAAACCCGTAACTTTCAAACCCTTCTATGGCCCTCAGTTTATCTTCTAAAATGTTGAGTTTATATTTTTCTCCTCCTACCTTCGCATGCAAGGGAGTCTCTTGTGCGATAATGGCGTGGAGTGACTTTGATGCTTCATTCGTCTTTGTCTCAGTCATGTGGATAGGCCCTTGAGTGATATTGGTTATGGGAAACGCCAAAGAAGTGTGCTCTGCCTCTGAATGATCTCCAATGGGCGGTGTGTAACCTGGTGGCAAACCATACATTGGAAACGTAAATTGTGTGCCCACAGCGGTATGTACTGAAGGGTGAGCATTATCCTTGGCCTTTGTAGACGAAGTCTCTCCTGCAGTCTTTACGGCTTTCAAAGCCTCCAAAATTTGACCGACTTGGTCTTTTAGTTGGCTAATATCGGCCTTTACAGTTTCACGTTCTCTTTCCAAACTTCCATAGCCTCAGAGTTCGCTCGAGTTCTATAAGGGTGTCGTGGAAGTCCTGCCGTTGTTTTTTATTTAACTTTAAATTGTTTTTATTAATTTGGATTAGACGAAAAACGAATTATGTGAAAATGCAGTGATGATGCATGCTAAAAAAAAAGGAAAAAATCACAATTCCTTGATATCGTTATAAGAGAAATTAATACAGCCTGGTATCAACGCAAACAAACCAAACTTTATTTAAACTGGAAAGAAACAATTACGAGTTATGAAAGATTAGTTCCTAGTTCGGGTAATGAAAGTTTTCATCTCACCCATAGTCATTTATAATAACTAATAAAAAGAGTGACTTCTTTAGGTGGGTTACAAAAATGTGTCATTACTTCAGCCTCAGATACCATTTTGGGGATATCTTTGATAGCTTCATTGGCAAGGGCAGCTAGTTGGGAGAAATTCCCCCTCTAGTGCCTCACGACCTACTCTTGATTATGAATATGACTCTCCATCTGCTTCATCATAGCCTGATTTCTCTCTTCCAGCTCTATCAATTCTGCTGGTTTAGCAATGTAAGTCTCCATCTGCTTCACCACAGCCTGTCGCTTTTCTTCTGCCTTTTCACGCTCTTGATCTAGCTCTACCTCAAATAACATTGTCATCCTTTTCATTTGTCGCTCTGTTTCCATGACTTGAATCTGGGCTTCCCTCAATCTTTTTAGGGCTTCTTGTCTATCTCTCTTGGTCTCTTCGTCACAATATTTCCAATGTTCTTTGGCATCTAATGTTGTATTCCTTTCTTTCACTCTCATGGCTAACTCTGTGCTTGCGGCTGCGAGATCCTGCTTTATTCAGAGTGTGTAGCTTCTTTCGATGTTTTGTTTAGTGAGAACCTCTTCATATGCCCGCATCATTTATTCTTTTTCCGATCTCAAATCTACAACATCGTTGCGAGCACTTTGTAGCTCTTTTATCAACTTAGCGTTCTGATTTCTCACTTCTTCTATTTCTGTCTTCAATTGTTTTACTTTATAAGACTCGGGATTTAGAAATTGCCTTTCATATGCTAACTGACCTGTGATGGATTTGAATGGCAATTTAATGTCCTTTACCCTTTGTATAATCCAATTGTGATAACTGACTTCTTGATTTATCACTTTTGTCCTTTCATCTGCTTCAAATCGCACGACGTTTCCCTAGGCTCTTCTTATCTCCCTTAGTTTTTCAATAAAACACCCATCTTCATAATAAATGAAAAGTGGAGTGAGATAATCGGATGATAGTGCCCCTCTCATGGGATGCACAAACTGTCTTTGAACCAAAGTTGGATTGTAATTGATACAGTATTGAGCTCCAATGAGTGGAATGTTGGGGAAATTACCACAATAATGGATGAAACACCTGCCCCTAAACCAAGAAGGACGCCACTTTATCTTCCCTAAATTTAGACTTGCGAAGAAGTGAGCCCATTCCTCTGCCCCTATGCTCTGGTCAACCGTCCCCTTGAACACACGAGAAGTCAACCACTGATATAATGCCAGCAAACAACAGATGATCTTCTGCCCTTTCCTTTCATGGCAGAAACTCATTATCCCATAAACATCAGCAAGAATTGTAGTGACAGGATTCTCCGCTCTCTTCTTCTTTGGCACAAAGACATCCATTTCTCCGTAATCCACAAAATCCTCAATTTTAGGAAACAACATGATGCCATATAAGGTAAGGGCCAAGACGTCCATGAAGGTTTCCCACTCTTCGATGTCAGCCAAGTGATGAAGGTATTGCTCCAAATACTCTCGAGTGAGTCCTCTTACATGGTTTCTAGTTACCAATCTGTCTTCTAACTCTTTAGGGTGCAATTTCATGATGGCAGCAATAGTAGTAATAGAAGCATGATGCTCTAGGTGTTGGTACGAAGTTGTACCTTCCAATGGTAAGCCCAAGATGTGCTCGAACTCTTCTACAGTCGGTGTCAACTGGAAGTCTTGAAACGTAAAGCATCTCAGTGGAGAATCATAATATTGAGACAAAGTAGTGATAGCAAGTGATGATATGTGTACCCCCATCAGACTGAGTAGATTTCCATACTTCTTTCTGAACGCTTCTCTCTTCATAGTCTTCATTTGCTTTCCTAATCTTATCAATCCGTCAGATTCATACCGGGGACTCTAATGTGTGGCAGGGTGGGGGTTTCCATGGAGAACATCTTGGAAGGAAATGAAGATGCTACTGCTTAGACACTGTAGGATTCCATAACACTTTCATGTTCTTGAAACATTTCTAGCTTATGTATTTTGAGATACTCTAACACTTTAAGTTTCAAATTCTTACTCACTTTGTAGATGACTGTAATTCTTATACTTACATCTCTAACTGCTTTCTAGTATTGTATGTGATGACATATTACTTTATATGCATGACGTATATTATTGGGATGTCACACCCTGAATTTATACTTAACTAATTTTATAAAATTGAGTTATCTTGAAAAAAAGAGTCAATTAAGTTATAATTAAATTATAATACATAAGTTAAATTTAAATAAAAAGAATTATTTTTCACTATTAGTTATAGATATAGTGCATTTATAAAATTAAATCTTATAATTGAATTATAACATTCAAACTCAAGCTATTACCTTCTTAAAAAGCTTATAATTATATTCTAATTAAAGATTATAGCTTTTAACATACTCAATGGAACATTAATAAGTGTTAAGATCACAAATTTAATTTTATTAAGATGAAATGAATTTTTAATATATTTATCCATTCATTTATTGTATCAAAAGCTAGATTGAATATCTTGTTTACATAAATTAATAAATTAATGCACATTTAGTCTTATCATTAATGTAAAACTGCTGATCTTATCTTTCAATCATGTAAAACATTTTCTTAAGAAAATTTGAGTTGCGTTCAGATTCATATTCCTTATTCGGTTCTCAACGCATATTTAACTTTCTGAATTTACAATTTTTAATATTTATGAATAATTATAATATAATAATACACATTCATTGTGTATTAAAAGAAATGTATAAGGAGAAAAGCAAAAGGGTAAAATAGGATACATAATAAAGGCACCATGGAGCTAACCGTTGGTTTCTCAAAATTCCATGTTTGACTGGGCAAAACCACACAGACAGAAAAGGCAAAATACTTATAGCCTCTCCGTTAGTTATAGTCACTTTGCCAAATCCCAATTCCACCCTCACTCTCGCGCCCGATTCGCCATCTCTCTCTTTCTCCCTCTCATTTTCATTCCCGAGCTTCGGTCAAGTCTCAACGTTACTTTACGCTCCGTTCATCGGCGCCGAGGTATCCATTTCTAACCATTTGTTTTTTTTTTCTTGAATCTCACGTAACCGAAACAATGCCGATTTTGTCACCACGATCAATTTTTTTTTTTGCTTCGTGTAATGTATGCATGAAAGTGTTTCCGTTTTTTATGCGATGAAACTATCTCTGCTGCATTGATTTGTTCTCGCAATGTGTGAGGGGTTCGAGCTGATTTCAGATAGTGTGAGTGAATGATCATAACCAGGTAGCGATTTCAAGTAGTGTAGGTGATTGAGAACGGTTTTATTGTTAAGCCGGCGCTTTTTAACGGTTTTATTGTTTGAGTTTTGACGAAATTTTGTAGTGGTGTTTGTTTTTAGTTTTGTAATTTAATGTTTATCGATTGCAAATATTATACCATATATTTTTCTATTCTCTTGATATCGGTTATTGGTTTCCTTTTCTAATTTAAACTTTTTGAATGTATAATTTTTTAATTGTGTTATTTTCAGGTGGATTGCTGGTTTAGTCATTTGAATGAGTATTTATTAGCTTTTTGGTTATAGTATAATGGAAGAAGAGGAAGAATCAAAAGAGACAAAAATATCTGATAATGAATTGCATGGTCATGAAGTGAATAATAGGGGAATGGAGCGAGTTGTTAAGAGTCCTCAGGAGGAAAATGTACATGGAGATAATTTAAAATATTTATCAGGGGTGTACTCAACAGAGGGTAATCTTTACCCAGTTCCTGACATGCCACATGATCATCTTACTTCTAGCCCTGGGTCAGAGGGGCATTGTGGTCACACCGACAATGAGTATCCTTCATCAGCTAATTTTTGTTCGCCTACATATTCTTCTGTTAGTTCTCCACAAAAGCCTTGGGAAAGAAATGCAGGGCAAAATTCGTCTGCAGAATTATTGCATTTAATTGATTCTGCTATAATGGGGAAACCTGAAGGTATGGAGAAACTGAAGAATATTGCAAGCGGAGTAGAAATTTTTGGGAATGGTGAAGAAATGGACAGTGTGCCTTTCTTAATAGTAGATTCACTTCTTGCAACAATGGGCGGTGTCGAAAGTTTTGAAGAGGACGGTGATAATCCTCCTAGTGTAATGCTGAACTCTCGGGCAGCTATTGTGTCGGGTGAACTGATTCCCTGGCTTCCTTACGTTGGTGATTCTGATGTTGTCATGTCACCTAGGACACGAATGGTAAGGGGACTTCTTGCTATATTAAGGGCGTGCACCAGAAACAGAGCAATGTGCTCAATGGCTGGTCTGTTAGGAGTACTGTTGAGAACAGCAGAAAAAATTTTCACTGTAGACGTTGGCTTAAATGGGCAAATAAGGTGGGATGGAACTCCTTTGTGCCGCTGCATACAATACTTGGCTGGGCATTCTCTTACTGTTAGTGATCTTCATAGATGGTTTCAAGTCATTCCAAGAACACTCACCACAATTTGGGCTTCACGCTTGATGCTTGCATTGGAAAAAGCCATTACTGAAAAGGAATCTAATGGACCAGCTTGCACTTTTGAGTTTGATGGGGAAAGTTCCGGTTTGCTGGGTCCAGGCGAGGGTCGCTGGCCATTTATCCATGGGTATGCATTTGCAACATGGATCTACATTGAATCATTTGCTGACGCACTAAATACAGCAACAGTTGCCGCTGCAATTGCTGCGGCTGCATTTGCTAAATCAGGTAAGTCATCAGCTATGTCAGCTGCTGCAGCAGCTAGTGCTCTTGCTGGTGAAGGTACGGTACACATGCCACGTTTATTCAGTTTTTTATCTGCTGATAATCAGGGTATAGAGGCTTACTTTCATGCTCAATTTTTGGTTGTTGAAATTGGTTGTGGAAAGGCAAAGAAATCTGCTTTACATTTTACTTATGCATTTAGACCACAATGCTGGTACTTCATTGGTCTTGAACATACAAGCAAGAATGGTATCCTTGGGAATGCAGAAAATGAAATTAGATTGTATGTGGACGGGACTTTACACGAAGTTCGTCCTTTTGAGTTCCCCAGGATTTCCAAACCCCTTGCATTTTGCTGCATAGGAACTAACCCTCCTCCTACTATGGCCGGTTTGCAACGGCGACGACGTCAGTGCCCGTTGTTTGCGGAGATGGGGCCTGTTTATATCTTCAAGGAACCAATTGGCCCTGAAAGGATGGCACGCTTGGCTTCTAGAGGAGGGGATATAGTACCTTCTTTTGGCAATGGAGCAGGGCTACCATGGCTAGCAACAAATGCCCATGTGCAGAGCAAGGCAGACGAAAGTGTTCTTTTGGATGCAGAAATTGGAGATTTCATTCACCTACTCTATCATCCTAGTTTGCTCAGTGGGCGTTTCTGTCCAGATGCTTCACCTTCTGGTGCTGCAGGTCAGATAATTTCTGGGTGTTGATTTTACGGTAATATATAAATTTTTCTGCTACTGCCTAACTATGTTATTTTTCATGAAAAAAAGGCTTGATAAATAATCTAAGTGTTATTAATAGGTATTAAATGCTCTACTAGAAGTTGTTAGAAGTTCATAGAAGGTTCTAGAGATCTTATTGTAGTTATTGCTTTGGACTAGAGTTTTCTATATATAGATGTAGTTACTATTTGAAATGAATCAATTTAAATAAAAGTATTCTTTATTTTATATTAATTCTTTCAAGTTGGTAGCAAGAGCTCCTAATCTTGGGAGGTCCACATTTTTTTTACCGTCTTAGTTAGGTTTCTTTTGAGATTGTCTAAAGTATACCCATTTCTTTTAAATATTGGGGTTACTTGAAGTGCACCCAATTTGTGGTTCTGTGCCGTTGCTGCACCCCATCTGTCGTACCTTTGCTGGAGCCGCCCCTGGAGCTTCCGCCATTGCCATTGTCAGAATTGTTGTTATCATCACTATCATTGTCGGAACTTTTTGTTTTATTGTTCTGCTTTAATGAAGAGGGGGCTAAGGAATCTCCATTATTTATTTAAGCATGACAACTCTAATAAGCAATGTTGAATTTCTAACTTGAGAGATAGATGCACTATGTGCTGAAATTGAATATTTGAAATCTCTCATGAGTCTATACTAAGTCATCTTCTAGTACTGGCTTTGTAGTCGTGACTGGTAAGAACTTCAAAACTTTATATAAAGGCTCTTGGATTCTAGATTCTAGTGTGGCAGACCATATGATACCTTACTCATCTCTTTTAACATCATATGCTTTTTTTTTGGGTAAAACATTACTATTGCTAATGGGACTCGTATCCCAATAACTGGACATGGTAATATTTCTCTTTTACCATCACTCGACCTTAAAAATGTCCTTTATATTTCAAACATTTCTAATAATTTTATTTCAGTTCAAAAGCTTACTTGTGACCTAAAGTGCTCTCTAACCTTCTTTCCCATTCATGACCTAAAGTGTATATATAGTTTACTGAAATAAGTATGCATGTGAATTCACATCCGACTAGTTTATGACATGGAAACTGACTTGGCTGTCACATGATTACCTATGACTAAAACAAGTTAACATTTAGGGATTAAAAGGGGATTTTGAAAAAAAGTTCAGTAATATTGAATGCTAAATATTGTTTCCGCTTCAGCCAAATTGTTTGGTAATTTATTACAATAAAGTGATACTTTTACTGTCAAAAACACTTTCTTATGATCAAATCAATTTTCAATAATGAACTAAATAGGAGAGGTGATAATTGGTTGTAGTAAGTAGGAGATGGGACCAAAAAATAGGGACTTTCTAGAGCTATGGATTTTCAAGCTCGTGATGCAAGGTTAAGAATAAGAGAATGAGATAAATGTTAAATTTCTGAAAGTGTGATATTTTCATTGATTTTTCTTTTGTATGGCCAAACATATTTTTCATTGATTTAAATAGAATTGGATACATTGTATTATACGGTAGATAGCTTAGATACAGGATAACCAAGAATAAACCTAACTGTAAATGATATAACTGTCTAACAATGAGTGGGAAAGAAGGTTATAGAATAAAGAGGGTTGTATTGTTTTAACACTTGGAAACTAAAAATAGTATGAGTATACAAATAGGACCTCTTTTCTCCAATCTTACATTACTTTTGAGAATTCTCAGAAATTGTTGTTACCATCCTCCAAGTCAAAAGTTTTTTTATCTCCATGGATGTCACTTTTATTGAAACTAAATCTTTTTACAATCGTCCTCAGCTTCAAGGCAAGAGTTCTTTTGAAGCTAAGCCTTTTGAATTTCTTAAGTCATCTCATCTTGTCCCTTTCTTAAAAGAACCATCTCATACGACTCTTGGTACTCCTGATACTTCTCCTTGCACATCTCGTATGGATATCTTTGAAGTTTCTCCTAACAAAGGGGTCTTTGTTCCCGAGTCAAGGTCAACTCTAGAAATTAGTCATGTTCCTAAAGTTTCTCCTAATAAGGGCATTGTTGTTCCTGAGTCAGCTCTAAAAATTAATTGTCCAAAAAATCTCTTCCATTTACAATATTAGAGGAGACAAAAGCAACCTAACCTGATTTAAGAACAACACCAATCATCTAACACAGGGGTAAGTGCTCCTTCTTCTGACATTCTTGACCCTTTGAAGAATTCCTTGAATATTAATTGTGAAACTGACCTTGAAAGAAAAGCTTGTTGCCCAGTTTGAAATGAAGGATCTAGGAAAATTAAGTACTTCCTTGGGATAGAAGTATCTTACTCAAAGAAAGACATCTTTATCTCCTAAAAAAAGTATGATCTTGATCTTCTCATAGAAATAGGTAAGATTGACTTTAAGACCAATGAAGTTATTGTAGAACAAAATCATAGAATTGGTAGTGATAATGGTAGTTCTACTATGAATAAAAGCCAATATCAATGGCTTGTTGAGAAGCTCATTTACTTAGCTCACACCAGACTTGACATAGCCCATGTTGTGAGTATAGTTAGTCAGTTCATGCATGATCCAAGGGAGAGATATTTAGAGGTTGTAAACAAAATCCTTCAATATTTGAAGAGAATTCTAGGAAGGGGATTATTGTTCAAGAGGAATGAGAAATTAAGAATGGAAGTGTATACTAATGTAGATTATTTAGGGTCTATCACATATAGGAAATGCACCTCAGGATATTGTATGTTCTTGGGTGGAATTTTGGTAGCTTGGAGAAGTAAGAAACATAATGTTGTTGCAAGGTCTACTGCATAGGCTAAATTCCAAGCTATGGCACATGGGGTGTGTGAATTGTTATGGCTGAGAATTATTCTAAATGATCTTAAAGTGGCAAATGAAGAACCTATTATTCTTGATTGTGATAATAAGTTAGCTATTATCATGGCTCAGAGTCCAATCTAGCATGATAAGACCAAAAACATAGATATAGATTGACACTTTATTAAAAGAAACCCGGATAGTGGTCTTATCATTACTTCATATGTTCCATATGGGTATCAATTAGCAGATTTGTTCACAAAAAGGTATTTCCATTAAGCATTTCATGATCTCACATGCAAGCAAGCTTGGAATGATTGATATCTATTCATCATCTTAAGGGGGAAGTGTTGTTAATAGGGTATTAAATGTTCTACTAGAAGTTGTTAGAAGTGGATAGAAGTTGTTAGAAGTGAATAGAAGTTGTTAGAAGGTTCTAGATATCCTTTTGTAATTATTACTTTAGGGTTGGAGTTCTCTGTATATAAATTATCCTTTTGTACTATTTCAAATTAATCAATTTGAATAAAAATATTTTTCTTTCATATTAATTCTTTCAAGTCAAAGTTTTATTTGTAGATTTATATGATTTACCTAGAAAATTCTTACAACCTTTTTGCGTTGGCAATTGACATCTTTTACGAGTACCATGAGGGTTTTCCTTTCTCACTCAGTGGTAACAATTGTTTGATTATTAAGAAGATATTTTCCAATGTATTTATTCTTATTTTGTTCTCTTCCTCTAAATTGCACGCTTCTTGTTTATTCACACTGGTTATCAATTAGCATGAAATTCATTTATAAATGCATTGAAAAAAACCTAGGTGGTATAGTGGTTTTAGCATAAAAATGAAAAATAACACTTCTAAGAAAACAGTTATTGGAAGATATTGTAATTTCATATTTATATACAGAACCGTGCCCATGAAAATACAGAATATTCTACCATGCAATATTTGAGTCATCGAGTAAGTAACATAGTGGATCTCTTTTATGTGTAACTTATGCTTAGCTGACCAGGCATGATATAACTGTCTTTCGTGCGCTTGATTAGCTGAATTCAGTTTCTTTATCCGTTATGTGGTTTGATTTTACGAATTAACTACAGATTAGTAGGAGTTACAATTTTAGTCTCTATTTCTTTCTAGTCTCTTCCTTTTCTTCTTATTAGTTTTAGTTTTAGTGTAGACTAATCCCCTTGAGGTCGCCGGTTCTTTCATCTTTCGTCAGTTCTTAATTTTGACATCACTGATTATTTGTTGGATATTTCATGGCTTGCTCTAAGGAAGTCCAACAACAACAATAGCCAAGTCATTTTGAACAAGGAAGGTGGGGTCAGTTACATGGATTAAATGACGCCCCAATATTATGTCATAAATCATGTCGATAGACAAAGTATTGGTATTTAAATCCTTCTTAGGAAACAACTTTGTGTACAATATTTTAGTATTTAAAATCCAGATCGTTAAGTTTAGTGAAATAATTGCATGTATATCAGACCATTTTATAAAATTTATTTTATCAAGGCATGTAAAATATGTACTGCTGTACTTGTTATGATGGGTTCCTTTATTGTGATTCAGGAGTGCTTCGACGCCCAGCCGAGGTTCTTGGGCAAGTCCACGTTGCTACACGAATTCGACCTGTGGAGGCTTTGTGGGCATTGGCTTACGGTGGTCCATTATCTTTGCTTCCCTTAGCAATTAGCAATGTACACGAGGATACTCTAGAACCACGGAAGGGGAATATTTCTGTGTCTGTAGCCACTTCATCCCTTGCTGGTCCAATATTTCGAATTATATCAATGGCCATTCAATATCCGAGGAACAATGAGGAGTTGGCTCGTTGCAAAGGACCTGAGATTCTTTCAAAGATTTTAAATCACCTTCTCGAAACCCTGGCTTCACTTTGTGAAGGAACATATGATGGTGTAGGTGATGAGGAACTTGTTGTTGCAGTTGTCTCACTTTGTCTATCTCAAAATATCAACCATACGCTCAAAGTGCGTCTCTTCACCACACTGTTGCTGGATTTAAAAATTTGGAGTTTATGTAGTTATGGCATACAAAAGAAGCTTCTATCATCACTTGCCGACATGGTTTTCACTGAGTCGGTAGTGATGCGAGAGGCCAATGCCATTCAAATGCTTCTTGATGGCTGTAGAAGAAGCTATTGGACTGTTCCGGAAAAGGATTCAGTAAATAACTTTCATCTAACTGGATCAACAAGACCGATTGGTGAGGTCAATGCTTTGGTTGACGAGCTCTTAGTGGTAATTGAACTTCTAATAGTGGCAGCATCTCCTACATTAGCATCAGATGATGTTCGATGTTTACTTGGGTTCATGATTGACTGTCGACAACCTGGTCAGGTAAGCAATACGCTAATATGAAGCACGCAACATCTTATAATTCATGTTTCTTATAATAAAATATTCTGATGTCACGTTTTTGCAGTTCGTGTCATACAATACAGAAATACTGTATTATAAAGTAACATCCTCTTGGGCCATTCTTGTTGAGGTTATCCGTATGCCGAAAGGCTTTGCTTGTGTATTTCATGCCTCCGATGGGTTTTTCTTGTAGTTTTTACCTTTGGTTTTTATGTTTTAAGAATTTTTAGAAACTTTTATACTCTGTTTTTATTATTTTGCCTTTCTATTTTTAAAACTTTATGCAGTAAAAAGCAACTTATAAATTATTTTTTATATAACTATCTATTACAAAGATAGTTTGTTACTTTATGAAAAGAAAACGATCTTTGTTATTATTGATTGATAAAAAATGCACTGGACGTGGCAGAAATTGCTTGGAGAAATCCTACCAAACCTTGATTAGTGGTTCTGTCATAAGTATGAGAGAAGTCTTTAGTCGTTCTGTCAATAGAGTCCATCTACCATTTACTTGATGGTAAATCTTGAAAATGATTACTATCAACAAGAGAAGTTTTTTATTCAATTCAATAACATAAAAGAGGATCCATGTATATACAGGAAGACTAATCTTGAAAGTACATATTAGAAAGAATTTTCTAGAATCTTTTACAGCTTCTAAGCTTTTAACAATACACTTAATATCCTAATGTAGGTCATTAACTATATTATTTTCTGAACAATTTTTCTTTAATAAAGTATTATGTATTTGTGTGGGATTGGTCATTTACCATAGCTAGGAAATCTCGTATTTATTTCTTATTAGTCCATGTTCAGTAAATAGTGTGTGTGTAAATGTGTGTGATATTATAACTCTCGAAATCTGGGAGGCTCTGTCTGTGCGATTGAAACCCTAGACAGCCTTCATTTGCACAAAAGCTGTTTTGCCGCGGCACGTTTTCTTTTTCCTTTATCTTGTACCCTCATCGCACAATATCTTAAGGCTGAAACAGAGGAGAATAAATCCCAAACTTTTGAAGAGTTGAAGAACATGCATTCTGCCTATGGACTGAATGGGGAGAGCTACATAAAATGGTCCTAATTCATGGTCCCAATTCATTCGCACTATTCTGAGGAAAAGGGAGGACAAATCACTTGACCGATGTTGCTCGTGACATGTAGGATCCCAAATTTAAAACATGGGATAAAGACGATTCTACAATCATGGCTTGGCTATGCAACTCTGATCCCGGAAAAGAGTGACATTTATGTTTCTCTACTTTGCAAGGGAGATTTGGAGTGAGGTAAAGGGGGCATATCCTAAAGCCATGGATGTTGCTCAAATATATGACGTAAAGTTGAATACTTTGGAAACAAATCAAGGAAAAGGACTGTCAGCGAGTATGCTAATGATAAGAGTTAATGCTGTTGTTTTTAGAGGACAAGGCTTTTGTGTTTATTTTGCTTAAGAAAATTTGAGGAAGATTCATACTCAATATTAAGAAGATAATGTTATCTAAATGTAAAAGTTCACTTTATAGAGATTCTAAAGAAAGAAGAGAGGATGGATTCAAAATAACAAAACACAAGAAAATAAACAAAAGCACAATAACATCACTTGGTATAACATAAGTTGAAAAATGAAATAAAAGAGGGAAAAGAAAGAAAGGAAATTGAGGAGGATGGGAAAGTGGCACGCCACTTGGAGGATGGATAACCCAAGATGAGTGGTGGTTGCCACCAATGTCAAGATAAGACCAAAAGATAGCTCACTCTCAAAGGGAGGAACTCACAACCGAAAGTGGATAATAACTTTATTTCTTCCTTCAACAACCCTTTACAGTGACAAGGAGATCCTCTTAAATAGACCAACAGGAGGACCTCCTAGCAATAATTCAAAGATGAAGAGCTACCTGGCAAAATCACAAAATATCTTTCTAGAAGCCTAATGTTGAAGGAGAGGGAGAATATTTTCCAATCATTACAAAATCATTAAAAAGGTGCATTCTTTTTCCTCCAAGTGCGTAATGGTGCCCACTCCAATCCAAGATGCTCTCCTTTTCCGTTTCCAAGGGGTCTTCTTGGCAAAACTAGGGTTGTGGTGAGTACACTCCCTAGGGCTAAATACCTCCATGGCCTTCCATTTCTCTAGAAGGTGACAACCTAAAAAAGAGAGGTACCACTAACAACCCCACAAGACACAAGAAAAAAACATGAGTCTATAATTTATTTAAGACAAAACCTAAACAAACTAATAGAAGAAAGGTGAAGAAACCTCCCTCCTAATCATGCTTATTTTCCCTAAGCACTTTCCTCCATTTTTGGTAAGGGTTAAGGATTCATAAGCTAATATGGATGGAGCTGAACATTACTTGGACATAAAAACTAAATGTTGAGAAGATTTATAGCCATACTCAAGGACTACAATGTGCAATGCGGATGTATGATTTTCTAGTGGACTCAAAATGTGAATTTTTGTTATAGCTAAAAGAAAGTATTCATTAGCATCACTATGCTATGAAAACAATCACAACTAGTTTCACATAGCATTACAACATTAACCATTTGCATCATACTTAGATATTATTAAAAGAGTGAAAAACATAAATAAGATGAGGGATTGAACCAAACTCATTAACAAAATCTAAACAAACCTATAAAAAGGTAAGTAATATCGTCCTTGAAGAGATCAATACTAATAAAAGAAGGCATAAAATCCCACTAACTATCAAAATTACCTTATGCTCCAAGGAAGTCAAAACATCTATTATCCTTTTTACATATATGTGAAACTTTCCTCAAGAGCTATACAATTTAACCATCCATTCAAAAGTCTCCAAGAAACAATAGTAAATTTGGTAAATGCATGAACAACACTAGTACTATCTCTCAATCTACACTGTTAGAGTGAATACTTAGTTATATTTTGTATGTAATGTGTTATAGTTGTTAGCTATTACTCCTATTAAGAAGTGACAATGTTATGATCGATGTTGTCATGTAAGGTATAACACCTGTCAATTTTGTGATCGAGCTTGTGACAATGTTCACACTTGTGATTCCGTTTGCTTGGCTTGTGAAGGCAATTGTGATCATCACACTGAGATACCAATGCTGAAGAGTCATCAGAAGTGACTAAAGAAGGTATTTAGTGGTTGACTTACTTGACACAAAGCAATAAGTTGGAACAAGGGGAAGTAAAGGTAGGTACAATTGGGGACTCTAAAATCTGATCACAGACATACGGATAATCATCAGGAAGTCCATGTAAGGCCATAAACATGGAAAACTTTGATCATTACTCTAGTTCTTAAGAAATAGTGGAGGTAGGAGGCAATGTGAACTCTTATAGTTGAAGAGTATATTGAAAGACTAAAACATGAAGAGTGATGAGCCTATGAGGTTATATTGTGACAATAACTCCGGAATTAGCATAACTCACAATCTAGTACAACATAATAGAACTAAATATATTGAAATGGATAAACATTTTATCAAATAAAAGGTTGACCATGGAATGATTTGCATTAATATGTGTCTACATAGGGACAACTCGCAGACATACTCATCAAAGGGCAAAACAATAGTAACTTTGAGAGAATTATATTAAAGCTAGGATTGAAGAACATTTATTTACTTACTTGAGAGGGAGTGTCAAATATATTTTAGGAAGTTTCAGATAATATTCGTATTGTTTTTAATTTTGTATAGTTATTGTATCTTGTTTTTATTACTAGCTATTCCCTAGAATAGTTTGTTCTTATTTCCAAAATGATCCAACAAATGTATGTATATATATCGGATGTATGTAATGAGAAATAATAAGAAGAAAGAAATCATCTCCTTTTAAACTTGAGAATTAATTACATTGATTACAAAGGAGATGACAAAGTAGTGCTATGACATGTCCCCTTTAACTAGAGCTTCTAACTTGCTCCACGCTTTTACAATTTATATGGGAGGATGGACTCCAACAGTCGTGTGTGGGATATTTGACACTTCTGCTGTAATTTTCCCAAAACTAAACCCCATTTTCTGTATAACATTGTATTCTCTAAATATACTTTATTAGTCATTAACTAGTAAAATACTTTACATTGTTGCATAACTAAATTAGCAGAAACTCAGGGTTATTGATATTTTATATTCTTCTTTGTCTGAAAACAAGTAATCCACATCTTCTCTTTGTGGTTATTACTAATCTCAAGCTTAGTGGCTTATTTGGAAATTTGAACAGTGTAACACAAATTTTTATGCTTTGGTTTAATTTTTAAAATCTCTGTTATCAAAATTTAAAGAAATTTTACTCTTTATATACTTTATTTTCCAGATTGCTAGGGTGTTACATCTCTTCTACAGGTTGGTTGTGCAGCCTAATACAGCTAGAGCTCACTCATTTGCAAAAGCATTCCTAGCATGTGGGGGGATAGAAACTCTTCTTGTTCTTCTCCAAAGGGAAGTTAAAGCTGGAGAAAGTGATGCTCTCGAATCGGCACCAAAGAATCCTGAATTTAAAAAAAGTGAAAATGATGGTAGCAATGAAATCACAGAAACATATCAGGATGATGAAGGTTCTCAATCTGCTGATAGTTGCAGTAATATTGGTCCTAGTTCTCCTGATGTGTATAATGAAGGGATGACACGTACCTCAGAAACTCCATCTGTCAAGAATTTGGGAGGCATAAGTCTATCCATCAGTGCTGACAGTGCTAGAAAAAATGTTTATAATGCTGATAAAAGTGATGGCATTGTTGTTGGGATTGTTGGTCTCTTGGGTGCTTTAATAGTTTCTGGGCATCTAGGGCATGGTTCCCGCTCTGGTCTTGATACAGCAAGCAACCTTTTGGGTGTTGGACTGCAAGATGGTGGAAGTACAATGTTTGAAGATAAGGTTTCTTTTCTTTTTTATGCCTTACAAAAGGCATTCCAGGCAGCACCGTGTAGGCTGTTGACAAACAATGTCTATACAACTTTATTGACTGCCTCGGTATGACATACTCTCTCTACCTTATTCCCAGTCCCTAGTCCCTAGTCCATGCCAATTGTAGGATACTAACATGCCAGTATAAAGATGGAAAATATTGTGTTTATTGAAATGGACATGCTTTATTTAGTATAAGCTTATTTTCTTTGGCCATTATCATCTTATAGGTTTTTCTTTCTTTCTAAGCGTGTAAATGTATGTTTTTTTTTTCAATATGAGAAAAAATTATAATTCTTCCAACTCAATTCTGTATGATATAGTTCTTACATTCTTTGCTTTGTATGCGTACTATCCATGTTATTTGCATTGTATGTCACATTGAGATAAAATATGCAAAATCTATTTAAGATTTTTTTGAAAGAGAGATAGATGCAAGGGATGTTGAAACTATGTATACGTTACATGATTGCAAGAAATACATATTAATTGCTACTAATGCAGATAATTATAGGAAATTTTATATGAATATACATGATGTGATATGTTTTATTCAGATTCCAATAAATTGATTCTAATTAGATATATCTATAATGATGTTAAAATTGTGACTGTTATTTTATTGTACAACTTTCGTAAAACTGCAGTTTTGGGTGTATGTTCCTAGCTTGAGTGTTATAGGATATTACTTTTCCTATATAAATGCATGTTTGTATATGTAATATATATCAACTGAGCACAATAAATCACTGCTTTTATTATCACATCTTAATTCAAGTTGGTACAAGAGACCCCACCTTAAAGCTACTTTTGCGAGGTTAGATTAAGCTTAAAATTCACTTTTTGAGATGGTATGAGAGCTAATCATTGAAAGGTTTGTTGGGTCTATTTTGTTACTTGCTTTTGGATCGCTATAAGACTATTCATAAATATCTATTTCCTTGCTTGAGATGTCGAGTCCTTGATGAGAACACATTGATTAGAGATATGATCAAATTATAATTTGTAAATAGGTGGAAACTTTAATTTACTAGCTTATTTTGTGAGACTGAGTTAAATTCATTAAATAATTTGTAGTCGGTAAGCAATAACTATGAAATTACTTATTCAATAAAGAAACAATAATTGGTATTTAATGGAGAAATGAAATCCAAATAAAAGGAAATAAGTCTCTTGAAATAAAGGAAACAAATCTCCATAACTAAAGACTTTAAATTTGAAACAAATCTACGAAATAAACTCCTAATCCCGATCCTTAAGTTTAGGACTTTCTTGTAAACAAATATATATTAATTATTCAACCATTTTGTATCTATTGTATAGTAAATGTGCAATATTTACAGTCATATATCAACACCCCTCTCAAGTTGAGGAATAAATATCCCCATTTTCAGCTTGGTTATGAGATTATTGAAGTTTGAAGTATTGAAACCTTTTGTCAATGTAGGCTGGATGGAATGTATGACATGTATACTAAACTTCTAATTTTTCCTTAATGGTGTGTTTATCTATTTCAATATGTTTGGTCCTATCATGCTGAATGGGATATGTGTAATGTCAATTGCTACCTTATTATTATATTAGAGCTTCATGGGTCCTTCCAAATTAACCTTCAAGTCGTCTAAGATAATTTTTAGTCATAATAACTCACAGCCCTTGTGCATGCCTGAACTCTGATTCAGCCGATGATCTTGCCACCACGTCCCCCCTTTTTTTTTTCTCTGAGTTCACTAATTTCACACTTAGGAAAGTACAATATTCAGTCATTAATCTTCTACCAACAAGCGAACTTGTATAATCTGCATTAATGTGGGCTTCAAGAGTTAGTCTTCCATTTTTTTGAACAGTATTCACTTTCCTGGGCTGCTCTTGAAGTAAAATAGAATTCTTTAAGCAGCTTGAAGATTAGATTCCTTCGGTCCATGCATAAGTTGGTTGATGAAATTCATTGAATGAACAATGTTTGGCCATGAGTCAGATATATGAATTTTCCAATGAGTCTCTCATACATCTTTTTGTGCACTATTGGTTCCTCTGCAGCCTTACATAACTTATGATTAAGATCTATTGGTTTGCACCCAGTTTTTCAAGTTTCTACCAACAAAGCTGTTATATATTTTTGCTAGAAATGAAAATTCCTTGGTTTGAGTAGGCTACTTCAACCCATAGAAAATATATCAGTCTTCCTAGCTCTTTTAGTTGAAACTTTTGGACTTGTCTCTGTTTCAATTCATTCTCTTTTTCATCATTTCCAGTCACTATAATATAAGCAATATAAACCAGAAGGATTGTTATCTCCTGTTTTCCTGAATGTTTAGTAAAAAAGTGTGATCTCCTTGACTTTGTAGCCAAATCCCTTCATAGCTTTTCTGAATCTTCCAAATCAAGCTCTAAGGGATTGTTTCAGTCCATAAAGAGCCTTTTGTAGTCTGCACACCTTATTTATTTTTGTCTCCTTCAAACCTAGGTCAACCATTCATGTAGATTTTTGCTTTGAGGTTTCCATGGAGAAAGGTATTTTAAACATCATACTATAGAAGGTTTCAATCAATGTGGGAATCTAAGGTAAAAAAAAAAAAATCCTTACAGTGCAAGAGTGTCCTGGTAGTCTATTCCATAAGCTTGAATTATCCCTTGGCATCCAATCTCGTTTTGTACCTTTCAATATACCCACCAGCCTGATATTTTACTGTGAATATCCATTTGCTGCCAAAAATATTCTTTTCTTTGGGTTTGTCAACAATTTCCCTAGTACTATATTTTTCCAATCCATCAATTTCCACTTTCATGACATCTTTCCATTCTTTCCTTGTCAAAGTTTCGGTATCAATGTTAGGGACAACAATAGAATTCAAACTAACAGGGGACCTCTTAAGGTTAATTTGTGTAGAAGGTAGAAAGTTTTTTTGTATAGTTTCTCGTACCCTTTGTGATGGCTATGAAAAGATCAATGTCATTTAGAGAGTTTAAAGTGTTCTCATTTTCTGGTTCAGGTCTATCTATAGTTTTTGGTTCAAAACTTCGATTGAATTCATGGACATGTCAGATGTATGGAATGCCACCTTCATTCTTGTCTAGAGATTGTTGAGTCTTGGAAAGTTGTAGGTACTAACTCTAGAGGTTGATACTCTAACTGTTCCAGTATTTTCTGGTTGTAATTCAGTGGCATTAGTGATATTATTAATTTTAGATTCTAAATCTGCCCTAGAGTTAATTTGCTCAGCGGTAGGTTCATTTTCGGAGGTTTCAATTGGAGCATATGACAGAACAAAGGGTTCAAGGTGGTCATCAAAATCTTTTGAAAGAACTTCTTGGGAGCGAGTATTGGAGAAAAAAAATATAGTTTCAATTAAGGTAACATCATTGCAGATATACAATTATTTAATAAGGGTTATAACACTTGTAACCTTTTTGAGTTACTGAATAACCAAGACAGACACATCTAATAGCCTGGGGATAAAGTTTGTTCCTATTTTGATTGTGGATGTGTACAAAAGCTGTGCAACCAAATATTCTAGAAATAAGGCCACCTGATATCTTTAAGTGAGAGAAAAATTGTTTAGGGTTTCAAGTGGACTTTTGTATTCTAGGATGTGTTAGGGAAACCTATTTATCATATATCTAGCAGTGAGGACAACTTCTCCCTAATAATTTTTTGGAACTTTCTTTAGAAAGAAAAGTGCTTTGGTGGTGTTAAGCAAGTGCCTATTTTTCGTCTCTATCACTCCATTTTGCTGGAGAGTATAGACACATGAAGAATCATGAATGACCCTTTGTATTGAAAATAAGTATACGCAGTTTTGTTTAAATAATTCCTAGCATTGTCAAACCTAAATCTTTTTATATTGACCTCAAAGTGATGCTGAGTCGTTGAATGAAAGATGGAAATAACAATGGTCACATCATTTTTTTTGTGAAGCAAATGAAGCCAAATAACTCTTGTGCAATCATCGATAAAGACTACAAACCAATGGGACCAAGAGATACTAGTTATAGTAGATTGTTCCCATATATCACTACTGATTAATTGGAAAGATTGTGAACTTCTATTGTTGCTAATGGGAAGAGATACACGCGTGTTTATATAATTCACAAGCCTCACAGTGCAGTAAACAAATCCTAAACCCTTAATTTAGGGATTTCTTATAAACAAATCTATATTTATTATACAGTAAATGTGCAGTA
The DNA here is from genome assembly GCA_036885675.1 of Vigna mungo. Taxonomy (NCBI): domain Eukaryota; kingdom Viridiplantae; phylum Streptophyta; class Magnoliopsida; order Fabales; family Fabaceae; genus Vigna; species Vigna mungo. The sequence goes on from CP144698.1 coordinate 6,178,972, forward strand.
TTTATAGCCATATTTCAACAAGACTTAAAATTCACTTTTAGGAATAGGCTAAGTTTTATCTTTTCTCATTATATAGGAAGCATATTAATTGAAATAAGAAGGTAATGCTCAATTATAAATGAAAAATTCCGTCTTATATTGTTAAAACATTAATACACCAAAGCCTTGAAGCCACATTGGATATCTTTTTAAGATAACTCACGTTTTCATTTGCCACGTTTTTTCTGGTCTTTTCTTTTTTTTTTTAATTTCAGATAAATGCTTCTTCAACAGAGAATGGGCTGGATTTCAATGATCCTGGCCATCGCTTTGAGCATTCACAACTGCTAATAGCGCTTTTGCATTCCCTTCCATTTGCACCTAGGCCTTTGCTGAGCAGAGCACTACAGGTATTGGATTAACAATTTTTTTCACAATATGCATGCAATAGTTGTGCATCATATCTTATCTTCGCCAAGGTTTTCATAGTGTATTCTTTTCTAATGTTCTTGATTTATGCATTTGATTTTCTTATAGCAATTTACTTATTGAAGTAGTTCTTGATTTAGGAATTTTAGTTTCTTGTTAGACACTTTTTCTTTTTTCTTTTGGGTGTTGTAAGGGAATGTTGCCAATATTTTAGATCAAAAGGATTGTGGTGTAACATAGAAATAATTTCTTTACTTCCTTAAGAGAGTAGCTAAGTCTGATAATAGCTTTAAAACTAATAAAAAGAAAGTGATAGGCTCAACTAGGTTCTGTTTAAACAACAATAGGAATTGAATAAGTCTGATAATAAGTTTAAAACTAATAAAAAGAAAGTGATATGCTCAACTGGGTTCTGTTTAAACAACAAAAGGAATTGAATCAAGAGAAGCGAAAACAATCTACTCCTGGAGTTTATTATTCAGTGTATTAACCAAGAGCAGTACAAGTTTATGATTTCAAAGCACCTTTTCTCTACTACAAAAAAGATACAGGGTAGTTTACCCCCTGTTTACATTGTTTAGTAACTAATTCTGTAATGTAACCCTATTTCCTTTTTTCCCAAATAAGTGTCTGTGTCACCTCAAGAAGATGTCTATTTTTTCTTTTAGCAATGTCATTTTGTTGTGGTATATTCACACAAGTAAATTCATGAACAACTCCATTTTCAGAAAGAAATTTAGACATGTCTTAATTTACATATTCCCACTCATTATCAGAACATAAACTTTTAACTGACTTCCCAAATTATGTTTTTACCATATGGAAGAATTTGTCAAATAAAACTTCATATTTTTCTTTCATGAGAAAAATCCACGTAACACGACATGCTTAAGTAAATAATAGGGATTCCTTAGTGGTGACAACTTTGTCGCCTAAACTATCCCAAACAAACTGAACTAACCCCAATGTAGTATAAGAATCAACTCAGGTCAAGGAAACAAACCTTTGTAACTATGGGAATGTTTTTAAATACATAATCCTAGTTTTAATAGCAAGATACACATGTCATAAATATTAAAAATATAGCGAAGATAAAACACATAACTTCCTGACATACATAGTGAGTAGCATGATTTTGAAAGTTATCAAACATTGTTTTAAGGCTTCCATTCCTGCCTGATAATTTCCAATTACAATTATATGATCTGAATAGACAGTATATCCCCTTGAAGCGAAATGCTTAATAAATAGTATATGGTCACCTAGGCTTTGCTTGTATCCCATGGTCTTCATAGAACGTGAAATCATGCTCTAGGAGACTTCCTTAGTTTTCAATCCATTGGTTATTGAAAAAATAGATAAAAAGATTTAAGCTATGTTGGTTATATCTCACATTTAATTCTATAGTCTCTCCATTTCTTTCTTATCATATGAGCAAAGTTTTGCTTTTCGGCAAGTATTGGCTTTAAGTCATAGTTAAGTATTGCAGTGCATGCAAATGCCGCTGCCATACAGAAAGTCTGTTTATGGAATTGAGTCCGATGAAAAGTTCCAGCAGTGCATGTACTTCCCAATTTAGAACTTGTTTCTGACCCTCTAGTTTTAAGCTCCCTGTTTGTGCATGATTTCAGGATCTTCTATTTTTGGCTTGCAGTCATCCAGAAAATAAAGGGATTCTGACAAATATGGAAGAATGGCCTGAATGGATTCTCGAGGTCCTAATATCAAACTATGAGGTAATAATTTATGATTCTCTTATCTTTGCCTTTCTTTGCTATCCTTCATTTTTCTTCAATAAAATTTAACAGACACTTGTGTCTCCCCTTCAAAACTTCAAGAAAAAAGTTTTAACTTATGATGGTTTATTGCAAGGTCATGACTGATTATCACAACATTGTGGCTCAAAAACAATGTCTGAAGCAAATAATTCACAAGGGTCTTTATGAATCATTGTAGTATTAATAAATTTGATTTTAAATGGTTTAAGTCTCAAAATTCATTTAAAAATGCTTTTTCTTAGAGTAGAAAAACCTGATTTAATTTATGAACTTTGAAAAGTATTATCATGTTGTATTAGAAACCTTATATATGATCCTAAGCCAGGATTGAGATTTTACCTTTTGGATTGTTTTCATTGAAAGTTATCTACCTTGGAATGTGGTGGAGGTTGTAATCTTCAGGATGGTCTAGAGTCCAGAGAGGGAAAGAGGAATGGAAAAGCAACATCTAAGAGAGAGAGGAAGAGAGAAAATTTCTGATTTTAGATAGAGAATACAAGATCATGGAACTCTATAGAGCTTGAACCCTATAGAGTATGTGCATATGTGTTAGGAGATTACATGCATATGAAAGGAGAAAGAAACGTTAGATAGCCTAACTGCCTTGGTAGTTAGGAAAGGCAGGAAGGGGTTGTATAAATAGGTTTTGTATAGTTGTAAGAGGGGACTTTTGGAAGTTAGAGTGTTGATAGGTTAGCCTGTGAAAGGGGTTAGGCCCTTGAGTCTTGAATGTACAAACCCATTCTTTTGTGAATAATATTCAGTTTCGATTCATTCTTGCAGTCTTACTTTTCTGTGAGTGTGAATTAGTATTCATTGATTAAGTTTCTATATCATAAACTTATCAATTTGGTCCGACTTGCCGGGTAAGAGAGTGACGTGTGAAGCAAATGGAGGGAACCACGGAGGGAAGGCTGGAGATGTTGGAAATCACCATGGAAGAGATGAAGGCGGAGACTGCCGCTATGCGACGCGACATGCAACATCTGATGAGGATAATGGGGGCACCAACAAACAATCACGACGGAAATTTTGAAAGGGGAAACAGTTTGGTTAATGACAACAAAGGTAGACGTGATAATGTGGGGATACATCAGAATTGGCGAAAACGAGTGGATCTGCCCGCGTTTGATGGGTTGGACCCTCATAGTTGGATTAATAGAGCGGAACCCTTCTTTGATATTCAGAAGGTGGCGGAGGAGGACAAGGTGGAGCTCGCATACATTAGTATGGAAGGTAGTGCGAGTTATTGGTTTAGATTTTGGAAAGACAAAGCTGAGAACCGTTCTTGGTCGGGCCTGAAAGTAGCGTTGGTTAGTCAGTTCGAAGGAGGGTTCAGGGGAACTGTGTTTAAACAGCTTGCGACGCTTGACAAGATGGATCAGTAGAGGAGTTCATCAGGAATTTCGAAATATTATTGGGTCAAACCCGTGGTTTATCAGAGGAACTGGTGTTGGGGTATTTCCTCGCCGGACTTCGAGAAGACATTAAGGGACAGGTTCGCATTCAAGATCCTCAAGAATTGATGGGTGCGATGAGGATCACCCGAGATGTGGAAGACACTGCGATCAGAGCTAGAGGGGGAAGTTGGAACGACTTCAAGGCTAATTCGTCGGGATCGCGAGCGACAGGGGCGATAGTGAGAAGCGAGACCGAGAAGCAACCAATGAACCGATCAGGCGGAACGGAGAGCAGTGGGTCGGTGAGGTGGGATGGAAACGCGATGAAAAGTAGCACGAAAGGGACTACGATCGGAGGAAGCGATAATACAGGAAGGATGATGCGGAACTTACCATACCCCGAATTCCTCAAAAGAAGAGAAGAAGGATGATGCTTTTGATGTGGGGGGCCTTTCGCTTCAGGCCACCGCTGCTCGGAGAGGAGTTTACACGTTCTGGTTCTGGCGGAGGATGACGCAGGTGACGGGGTAGCACCGGAGTTGAAACCTATGGAATTGTCTGCTTGCTCAGCGAAAAGGATGATTCAGCCCAAAACTATGAAGTTCACTGGAATGATAGGAGACCGGAGGGTACTGGTACTCATTGACAGCGGGGCCAGTCACAACTATATTCGCCGGAGATTGGCAGAAGAGCTGAAGTTGCCCATAGAAGACAAACCTCCTTATCAGGTGAGTCTGGGTGATGGTCAGAGAAGGGAGATGAGCGGGTGTTGTGAGACGGTAGCAATTATTCTGGCAGAGGCAACGGTTGAGGAGAGGCTCCATTTATTCGAATTGGGCGGTGTAGATGTCATCTTAGGGGTTGAATGGCTAGCTAAACTAGGGGAGGTGATGATAAATTGGAAAGAAATGACCATGGGGTATAACCTGGAGGGTAAGAAGGTGATGATACAAGGTGACCCAACTTTGTCTCGACAGCTGGTTGAACAAAAAACGCTATTGAAGTTGACAGATGCTAAGTCATGGGCGTTGGTTTGGGACCTGGGCCTAGTGGGGAAAGAGGAGAACGGTGAGTGGATGATGATTTGACAGAAGCGCAGAAAGCTGATTTAGAAGTAGTGTTGCAGGCGCACTATCGTGTATTTCGAGAGATGCAAGGGTTGCCCCCACCTCGTGATATAAAGCATCCTTACAAAATAAAGTTTGAGACTTGGAAATTGGGTTTGATCGAGAGGAAAAAAATTATGGCTAGAAGAGAGCTTGAGACTGGCGGTGGGAGAACCAAGAACAACAGAACATAGGAAAACTACACTATGCATGAGTCTTCTAATCTTTACGAAGCTGATACCCATTGGACATCATGGCCGGTTCCTATGTTTGTGGTTGCTAATATTGTTGTTTTTGTTGTTTTCATGTAAATCAACAATTGTCCCAAGAATAACCTCGGTCCCCAAGGTGGCTGCGTGGTCAAGTTCCTTGGAAGGTTCTCCTTCGAACCTATGCAGGAGAATCCGTTGCTTGGTCCTTCTTCTTCAACATTGACCAAGATGGGAGCCCTTCGATGGGATAATGTTGTGAACGGGCATCAAGGATGGAGACTTGTCACTTGCATTTGGTTACACGCTAGGATTATTCATTTGCTTGCTAACATGTTGAGTCTGGTATTCATTGAGATTCGTCTGGAACAACAATTTGGGTTTGTGAGGATTGGAGTTATATACCTCGTGACTATCCAGGATCAATATCCTGAGTTCAACCTTGTGGACAAGATTGTTGAAGGAGAGGAGGGTAATGTTATGAGATTATGTGCATATGAAAGGAGAAAGAAACGTTAGATAGCCTAACTGCCTTGGTAGTTAGGAAAGGCGGGAAGGGGTTGTATAAATTGGTTTTGTATAGTTGTAAGGGGGGACTTTTGGAAGTTAGAGTGTTGACAGGTTAGCCTGTGAAAGGGGTTAGGCCCTTGAGTCTTGAATGTACAAACCCATTCTTTTGTGAATAATATTTAGTTTCGATTCATTCTTGCTGTCTTACTTTTCTGTGAGTGTGAATTAGTATTCATTGATTAGATTTCTATATCAGAAACCTATCAATATAACATGTGTCTGTCAGTTAAAACAGAAATAATATAACAACTAAAAATGTTACAGCTACTGAAAAACACAGCATAATGAACTGCACTAGGTTTATACTACACTAATACAACAAGGGTGCAAGAGGGCTATGTTTTCAAAGTATTGTGGTTTGAAAATAAATTGATTTGTGTGAATACATGTCAACTTCTTGTATAATGTTATTATTTATGCAGCATGGTTTTTTCTTTTTGCTTGAACAGTTGGGTCCAGGCAAATCATCTGATTCGACAAGCCTTGGGGACATAGAGGACATAATATATAAATTCCTTGTTATAATGCTAGAACGTTCAATGCGCCAAAAGGACGGATGGAAGGTTCATTTGAATTATATTCGGTTCATTATATTCGGTTACTGTCGGATCTTGCTATAGGTTTTTTTTAATATTTGTATATTAATTCTTTGTTTCTTTGGTTGGAGTTCTAAATGATGAATGCCGTAATTTTAGACGAGACTCGACATATAGTGCAAATAATTTTTGGTTTACTTGAATTTCATTGGTTTGTTAATAGAACCTAATGTGTTATTTGATCAATGGAGCTAACCCCACCTAGTGATCTTAGGTTTGGTTATATTGAGTTCTGTATCACATACAAAAAATGTCCTTATTTTTCTATTTTGAACACACATACACACACATATATATTTGAAATAAATTTAGTTCGGCAGTAAAACATACTGCCAGGTGCCATGATGTTTTTAACTCTGAAACCAATAAAAATTTGAAGCCAAAGTATCTGTAAAATAAAACAGGACTGTCTTCTTTGCTAATCCTGATTTCTTATCAGGTTCATTCATTCTACTTCCTGTTGCTTAATTTTTGTAGGATATTGAAGCAACAATTCATTGTGCAGAATGGCTTTCAATTATTGGTGGATCTAGCACTGGAGAGCAGCGAATTAGGTAAGTTTGCATCCATTAGGAGCTCGTTATTATTACTATTCAGCTCCATCAGGGTAGTATGTTGCTTTTTCTACTTGATATTGTTCGACATTGGCTATGTTTTGAAAAAGTAGCCAAAAAAGCTAATTAGCTCATTGGATTCTAAGTGTTTGATAAAGTTATCTGTTGACACAAATTATATATACGGACATGTTTGATACTTTCATATAAATTTTATTTTTATTTTATTGGCAGAATATATTTTGAGGTAATTATAGTTTTAGTTTTTGATTAATTTTAAACTCTTTTAAGCTTTTTATTTGTAGAGATATTATTTTAATTGTATTTTTTAGTTTCAATTAATACTTTTTTGACATATTATGATTTTTACTATTAATTTTATATTATACCTTCATATTTTTCCAACCAAATTTAAAATAAAATCAAGTAGCATATACTTAAGTAGATGCCCTACTTTTGTTATGTTGATTAATGTGATAGTTGTAATATCTTGAAATACAATACTAAATTATCGTGATAAATACAAAGGGATCACAAGCCTTGGGAGTGACTGCTTTTCTATAAATATTCCGGGCAGGATTTCCGACGCTATTAATTATCCTATTTTGTTGTTTCTAGTGAAATAAAAATTATATTGTAACATCTCAATTTAGTAATATAAAATTACTAAAATGAATATTATATGGATAATGATATAACAAGAACTACAGATTTACTATGAATAAAATTCTTCACCTGAAGAATTTAAAATACAACCTAAACTGCAAGCTTCGCTTCCAACCTCCCGCTGAGTCAACGGAAAGATTGTATCCCTAAGCTCACATCATTAAGGTGATCGTCGCAAAAGAGAAACAACAGACAAAGGCAAACCACAGAAAAGCAAGGGTAAGCTAGAGTATCAAAAGATTTTACATACTATATAAAACAATAACAACATACATACAGGCTATGAATCAAACAACAAAGTAATTGTTCCTTTCCACTTAAAACCTTTTTTACTATCCGAATAGACGCATTGATATCGGACTCACGGGGAACCTGCACCCGTGTATGGTGGTGCAACCTAGCTCAGAAATAATAATCATAACCATATCCTCTACCACCACCAATAATACAATACACCAAGGTTAATCCGTCAAGCATGTAATGCCCTAACCAGTGACCATAGACTAAGACCTCCTACTATTTTCCACGACATAATCACCTATCTCTACATGAAATGGGGTTATTGAAAGTGTTAGGATCATTCCCCAATCCAGGAGCCCCTACATCAATACATAACACCACACAACCAACTTAGGATATTCCTCCTTGGAATTCCTTTATCACATGATACTTGAAATCCATACCTCACATATTGTTTCAAATCATCATCATCACATCTCATACATCATCCAAGGTAAATCACCACATCATTCAAATCAAACAAGAACACATAAGAAAAGAGTAAACTTAAACCAAGACCATTCGCTCCGCGCATACTCTCGCTGAGCGAATCCAGATGCTTCTCACATAGCGACTCATCTTGTTGTGCGAATAAACTCCCAGTGGTACCAGACCTCAACCCCTCGCATAGCACCCCAACTCGCTATGCGAAAGTCCATACAGTGACTCAGACTCCCCAAACACTCGCTGTGCGCACCCCTTCGCTGTTCAAATAAGTCTGGCAGTGATCCCAAACCACAACCAGTCGCTTAGTGCACAGATTCGTTGTGCGGATCATCATACAGAGAGCAAATCCCCTTAACCATTCGCACAATGCACCTTCTCGCTGTGCGAATCAGCAAACAGAGAGACAGTCCTCATGACCACTCGCTGAGCGCCCCTATTCGCTCAACGAGTCTGCATAATTCTGGAGCACGAATTCTGCAAAATTATGCAACTCAAACCACACTTACAAATTTTAACTATTTTTCCCAACTTCTAACTCTCCAAAATCGTGTTATATAACTAATTATATTTAACCAATGTTATCTAAACACTTCTAACCTCAATCTAAACAATTAGACTCAAGATCTCACTCAAAAACTCAACTTAGAGGTCCAAATTGAATTCTACCATTTGTGGCACAATTCCAAGTAACTTAGGGACTCTAGCAAGTTCCAAATGACTTACCAAGACTGCCCAAACTGACCATTTGCACATAGAACCCCAAACTCAAATTTTCACTACCTCACTTCGTCAAAACTCAGTTCTAACACAAGTAGAACTCTACTTTACTCCCATAATCTACCTAAAATCAGATTTCCACACTTCCAAAGTACCAAACCTACCTCAAACCAGTTCATATTCCATTCCAAATTCACCAAAACAGTTTTCCAAGTCCTTTTTCAACATTTTCCTACCTTAGACCTTAACTTTAGACCAAGAAAATTTATAACTAACAATAACTCTCTTTTCCAACCGTTTTGCCATCAACAACACTTCATCAATATGACATACAACAACAATAATACATTTCATACAGATTCAATACAGATCTCAACTATTCATCATCAAGAAATTCATCAATTTCACCACAATACCTAAATTATCACAACCTCATATCACCAATCATAATTAAGACAGTTTAGTACTATCATACACTAAATTTATACAGCATGCATACATTTGAAAACAATTAACTAGCTTCCCTTACCTCAGACAAACTTGCACTGCTCAAGAATTACTCTGACCGTTCCTTGCGGTGCAAGGAAACTTCTAGAAAACCTACAAATCATTGATTTGTGATGGTATACTAACCTTAGAACCACAAACAGACCAAGAATCAAGGAAGAAGATTACTTGATACATGCAAAATGGAATCGCCGTGCATGATCAAGAACCCTAAAATCCTAGGAAGATGGGTTTTTTGACTTACTTGCTCTAAACCACAAATTGAACAGTTAAAGAGGTATCCTTTGTCTCCCGGATCGCATAGACACCTCCTAATCAACAAACAGATGACTGTAGGTCAAGAACCCTTAGAGAGAAGTGAGAGAGAACGAAGAGGAAAGAGTTTAGAGAGATAGACAGTGTTTTATATAATGAGATGAACTTTATAAAGTTCTATTTATATTATAAGATTATTTTAGAATAAAATACTCGGTCTCATTATTTTCATACACCTATCTACTCTAATACTCTATTTTCTAGGATCTTACATATATTTTCTTGAAACCTAGATTTGAAATTGAAACACAACATATGATTGCTATATAAGTGCCAGCTTGTGAAGCTAGTCCCAAGTTAACTGAATTAAAGATACTCTCGATCCTTTAAAAATTGTAAGTTTCACTAAAGTTTAAATATTTAATAAAATACGCAGTCACTCTCAGATCCACTCCACATTCATTGACAGGGAACTCAATGAGGAACAAATGATGTCTGAAAGATAGACATGAATAATAGATTAGTGGAATTCTTGGTAATGGATGAGCAGTTCTTTGATAACACTGGTCTATGTTATTATTCTGCTGATATGTACTCTATTTTCTTGTTCTTTTCTTACATTTTCCTTCTCTGAATTCAATGCCATAATCCTAGTCTAGCTTTGTGGAAAATTATTATGAAGTATTTTAGGCATATCTTTCGCATATCCTTCACAGGCTCTTTCTATACTATCTTATAATTCCCTTGTCTTGATAAAAAGTTTACACTGAAGACATTCTCTTTTTACCTTGGTATAATGGTTTATGCAACCATTCTTCCTTGGTTCATGTATTGAAGGCGTGAAGAGTCATTACCTACATTTAAGAGAAGACTCTTTGGTGGCTTGCTGGACTTCGCTTCTAGTGAGTTGCAGATCCAGGTGCATATTGTTTCCAACCTTTGTTGATTTTTCCTAATGAACATTTTCGTTTTTCCCATTACAAGATATTTTATCCTTTTCATCTTCTGACGTTTTTTCCCTACTTGTTAATTTTGGTTATTAATGTGTATGCTCATGTAGAAAACAATTTCTCAACTACTCACAGAAATGTGTGAATCTATAAGAACGCGGACAATTGCAATTATATATATTCCTTTTGTTGAAAAGAGTGGAAGAAAAACAGAAATAACGTCTACATTCAGTCTTTTCTTACTGCAGACTCAAATTATTGCTATGGCTGCTGCTGGGGTTGCTTCCGAGGGCTTGTCTCCGGATGCTGCCAAGGCAGAGGCTGAGAACGCTACTCACATGTCTGTGGCTTTAGTAGAGAATGTCATTGTGATACTAATGCTTGTTGAGGATCATATTCGGTCACAATGCAAGCAGTCATCTTCTTCACGTGCTTCAGATGGCTCTCCATCTCCCCTATCTCTCTTTTATCCAGTGCATTATAACTTAACATCATCATTCACAAGCTCAGAATCAACAGATGTTAGGGGTGATCGTACATCAGCATCTAGCAACTCTGGGGGAGTCTCTCTTGACGTATGCATACAGTAATTTAAAAGTAGACGTGCATGCATGCTATGTGTCATAAATACATTAATTTGCATTATCTCTGCACGGTTGTTCTTGTCATTCCTTCAAAATTCATACAATGGTTGCATACATCCTGTTTTTCTATAAGCCTTTTCTAAAATAAATAATTTGATACATTGCTTATTTAAGTTTCAATTTCTGTTTTATTTTTTTTTGCAATGCTGTATCTGTTTTCTCCATAAATATCCATCTTTTGTCATAGAGAATTTGAACAGAGAAAAGAGAGGGAAAAACTAAACAAAAACAGAATATTTTTATTAACTGGTTTTTCACAATAGAATGTTATGTACAAGAAGTAGTTATAGACATAGATTGCTTCATGCTGTTATAAACTGACAACTGTACAATGAAACGATCACATACATGGAAAAAAACCCACCGTTGTACAAGTTTGACATGCAAACCACAATATTACACTAACAGTCCCCCTCAAACTCAAGGAGAAGATTTTTTGAAAGAAAAAATTTTAATATTGAGTTTGCTGCGAAGAAACACCAATCGAGTTGTAGGCAATGGCTTAATTAAAACATCAGCCCACTAATCAAGAGCAGGAATATGATAAAATAAGAGTTGCTTTGCCAAAATCTTTTTGATAGGATATGTAATGTGTATGTTAGGAGGGAAAGTATAAAGAAAGTAGTTATTAGTTGGGTTGTTAGGTTGAGTGAGACTTCCAATATATAGTTGGGGAATATTTTTATTAACTGTTTTTCACATTTGAATGCTATGTACAAGAAGTGTTTATAGAGATAGATGGCTTTTCGCTATTATAAACTGACAGCTGTACACTGAAAGAAACATGTGTTCAAGTTTGACTCTTTATACAAGTTGAATATAATATGTACACTAACATTTGGCAGGGCCCTTAGGATTAAGTTTTTTCTTGTTTTCCGTTCCCTTCCCTTCCCTACTTCCATTTTATTTGCAGTCTTGTTGATTCAATTTTTATAACCCTCTTCTCTCTCTCTCTCTCTCACTCACTCACTCTCTCACTCATGGTCATGCATGTGTTTGTTTTTATAATGGTGTGACTTGTATTGTCAATTTTTTAGGTACTTTCGTCAATGGCTGATGCAAATGGTCAGATATCTACTGCAGTTATTGAAAAGCTTGCCGCAGCAGCTGCAGCTGATCCGTATGAGTCTGTTTCTAGTGCTTTTGTATCATATGGTTCTTGTGCCAAGGATTTAGCAATTGGGTGGAAATATAGAAGCCGTTTATGGTACGGTGTTGGCCTTTCATCAAATACAGCTTCATTTGGTGGTGGAGGGAGTGGATGGGAATTTTGGAAGTCCTTACTGGACAAAGATGACAACGGCAATTGGCTTGAACTTCCATTGGTGAAGAAGTCTGTAGCAATGCTGCAAGCATTATTGCTAGATGAGTCCGGGCAAGGTGGTGGTCTTGGTATAGGTGGAGGGTCAGGTACTGGAATGGGAGCAATGACTGCGTTATACCAGCTTTTAGACAGTGACCAGCCATTCTTGTGCATGCTTCGGATGGTTCTTCTATCGATGAGGGAAGATGATGATGGGATTGACAATGAGATGGGTGAAGGAAGGAAACTGCAGTCAGCACTTTTGTGGAGGTAAAATAACCTCTGTAATCATATTACTTCTAGCTCTCTTATTCATTCTTAAATGACATTTTATCATTACCTGGAAAAGTTCCATTAAGGTTAGTAGATTGACATTAGCTTTTTCCTCTTGGTCACCCAATACTTTTTTTTGAAGAAAACAAAAAGTTATGTTAGACATCAGTATGATGAAGCTTTATCATTCCAACTAAGTTGGCACCCTAAAACTTCAAACATCATTTGTCATCACACAAAAATCCATAAAAGAACAAAAAAGGAAACTATACAAACAAGCAAAAAGGAGGCTAAATCGAACCTGTGCCCAAAAAAAGAAAACCTGACTCAGAATCCTAACAAAAACTAAATTCTGGAAGCTTAGAACAATTCCTAAAAAAAAGTCAGTGTTTACCACGGGGTAAACAATCAAACCAAAAGTAGTCTAATTTATTATCAACCCCTATGTTAGCCATAAGATCACCACATTTATTATCTTCATAGTCTTTAAGATGTGCTTTTTTTCATTTCTAGTTTGTTATCTTTTGTGAAAATTAGAAAAATTATGGAATTTTCTCCATTTCTAAAACAAACAATAAGTTGGTATTTAATGGAAAAATGAAATCCTAATGAAAGGAATTAAATCTCCTTAAATAAAGAAAATAAATCTCCAAACATAAAACCTATAAATCAGGAGCTAATCTACCAAATAAACTCTTAATCCTAGTCTCTTAATTTCAGGGATTTCTTCCAAACAAATCTGAATTTATTACTCAATTAATCTATATTTATTGTATAGAAAATGTGCAATATGTACTAATAGATTTTAATAAACATAGGAAACAGTCATGTGATTGAAAAATCAATGCTTAACATTAAGTTTTGGAAAGATTATAATACAATGCAGTTCTGCCAGATAAAACTTATAGACAGAAAGAGGTTAAACTATTTCGAAAGTCTCTATTTATGTGGATTTTTTCCAGTTAGATCCCGTCTTATCGGTTTCGTCAACCGTTAAATTGGTTTAACGGAGTTAAGTTTTTTATGACCTGAGACCTTGACGAGGTAAGTTTTTTTAGATGTGTTTGATTAAAAAATTTAAAAAAAAATGTCATCTTCCATTACAATGAAGTACCACTCAGAAACCCTTTTCCCTATCATCACCCAGAAATCTTCTTCCCTATGCATCAAACCTGTGAGAAGAAATCCAAAAATCAATTACAAATTACATTTAATCGAGCCTCACATAAACCTGTAGAGAAATCCCAAATTTCACAACCTAAAAAACCCTAGACGCAAGCCATACTCTACCAGCTCTTCTTCCAATCCCATACTTTGTATCTTCTTCAATAATCTTCTTCAATACCCTAGATGAGGAGTCCCAGCAACTTCTGCATACTCCAAATACTCCACGGATTGCATAAACAAAATATGGCATTCCTCTGCCTAAACTTTGATTATTATTTGAAATGTTCGGAAACAGAAAACAAAATTGAAATGAAAAAAGGTTATCAAGATTGATTCACCTCGGCGGGAGAAATAGAATTTATCCGAAGTTTTTCTTGGGAACTAGCCTCATAACAGCAATTCCACCAATCAACACCGAAACAGTTCACCACACGGGCTTTTTTTTTTCTTGTTGAGAATAAGAGAGACGAACAAATCTAAATTGTCAAATATAGAATTTACTTTACCAAATTTTCCATTTCTTCCGATTTTTTCCCCGCCACATACAATAAGAAATGCCCTTGAGAACTTGAAGAAGAAATAGTATCCATCAAAACAGAACCACAAAACTTGCAAAATGTCTGCCACAATGGAAGTTGAACAAAATAGACCTGATTCAGATACTAATTCAACCTATTAAAAATACAAACAAATTGCTAGTTTTCGGATATCCACTTCAACGATATACTAATTTCTTAAATCAATTATATGTATATATCGAGTAGCGGACATTGTTATAAGCATAGTAGATAATGGAAACCGTAGGTATGAAAAGAGAGGGAATTTGAGGCAGATCTCTCAACTTGGAAGAATCGAAAGACGATAAAAGAAAAGAGAAGAAGAAAATAGACGTCGGAGGCGGTCGATGGCGAAGGACTCGAAGGGAATTGTGGGACAGAAGTGGCGTCAGAGGAGGAAGACAAGAAGTTCCTTGGGTTTTATGAAAACCAAATTTCTTGATGAATCCTGAGCATCAATAGCTAGGGTTGAAGATGATGAAAGGTAAGGTTGAAGATGATGACTCCTAATTTAGGTTTCAATTATCAGGCTTTGTTTTTTAATTATATAGTCCACGTATAAAGCTGTGTATGCCATGTTTAAAAAACTGTCCAAGTCAACGTCCTGGGTCATAAAAAACTTAACTCCGTTAAGCTAATTTAACGGCAGGGGCCCAATTGAGATGAGAGGGTCCAATTGAGTCAATTTTTTCATTAAAAAGGACTAAATTGTTGAAACCGATAAAATGGGATCTAACGGGGAAAAATCCACATAAATAGGGATTTCCGAAATGGTTTAACCAAAGGAAGATAAAAGTTATGAGCAGTTATGGGTGGTTACAAACTAGTGTCACCTCTAAAAATTACAAAATAAAGAGAAAATAAAAAACAGAAATAGGGATAAAACTATATTAGATAACAAGAAAAAACAAATAACAATCAAATAATAAACATATAAAATAGCCCCCCTCAAACTCATGCTGATGGATTGGGACGAATGAAACCCATCACTGACTGAGTTTGAAATGGGGGAACTGAAAACGAGCGGAAGAAAGTGGTTTGGTGAGAGCATCAACCCACTGAATGTGAGAGACCACAAGTTGCTGGGATAACACCTATTCATGAACAAAAAAGACACCAATCTCCCTATACTAGTCTTGGAGTGAAAAACAGGGTTATGGGCCATAACAATAAAACTCTAGTGAACAGGTGTAACTTCAAGGGTGGGGTATTCATTGGTTCAGTGGTAAAGTTTATGCTAGGAGAAATAAATAAAGGAGGCAGTTATAACCTCCTACAGTTGAAATCTTGTAAAACAGACTATTATATATAGTTTGTGTTTAGGCTGTTGAGTTTTCAGTCTTGGAGTTTAGGAGGAAAAGGGTTTGGGAGAGTTAAGGTCCTCTCGAAAGGCTTGGGTTTTCTGACGTTCATTGTTTTGTACTACTGCCACATTGGCAATCAGTTTTATTTATCATAAAATCATTCAAGAACCTATCTTGAATATTTTTGTAACTATTGGTTGTCCTATCATTGTTGAGGTTAAAACACTTGAAGGTAGTCTATTAGTTAAAAAACATCCACTAAAAACAAGGAACCTTATGTTGAAAAAGAAAAGCTCGAGTTTGGTCCAGTAAGTGTTCATTTTTCCAGTGTTTTGACACAAGATGATACCCTCCTTACTACAAAAGGAATTAAGTTCTTGATTAAAACAATCTATAGCCTTATCAAATCAGATCCTAACACTAAACTAATCTTTACCACCGTAAAAAACTTTGAACAAAAGAGCCGACTTTTCCGAATTTTTCTTTTAGAAGGAATACCCATGTAACCCCAGTACTATCATATCATCTATGAAGGTAATAAACCGATGAGCAGTAAATACATTTTGGGATATTTGAGGGACCCTAGACATCAATCTCTAATAATTGACTTATAAGGTGAGAATTTCCAAAAGTTCATATCTCTAATTGATGTAAAACTAAAAACTAATCTTCTGATTACAATTAAGGCAAGATTTGAAAAGGTCACAGCAAATACAAATGACCGGTTTTTACAAGTGAGGTGGCCTTTCAACGCTCTCCTTCTCACCTTAGGCCACTAATTTGGAGTGTGGAAATGTAGATGATGCAACAGTTCAAGAATAGACAATAAGGCCATTTTGGAATTTAGGCTTAGGACCAAACTCACTCTTACAAAACTAACTAACTTGGATGTTATAGCTAGTTAATGTGAGACGAAGGGTTTGTTTGGACAAAATTCTCCATAAGAACTTCTAAAGAGGAAAAATATGAAGAAAAGAAATGAAATGAATTTCTTCATAAATTAAAGTTAGCATATGCATAAGCTAATTTATCAAAGCTCTCTCTCATAACTTTTTCAAAGAGGAAAAATATGAAGAAAAGAAATGAAATGAATTTCTTCATAAATTAAAGTTAGCATATGCATAAGCTAATTTATCAAAGCTCTCTCTCATAACTTTTTCAAACTTTAATTTTTTAATTTGTTCACAAGCTAATTTTAACTTACCTAAAAACTCTAGTAATTTTTTCTTTTTCTTCTAGATGTTGTTTTGTTCTGTAGAAGTTTGTCTGAACAGACCCTACAGCACACCCTCGAGACTACAATTAAGGCACCCCAAAGAGGCCATCACTAACTCAAGCTGGGTGTCACTGCAATTAAGGAAATTTTTCAATAAACAACGATGTTTGGAACTCATAGAGAGAAGTACGAGTATTTAGTTATGTCATTTGGATTAATAAATGCTCTCTCTACTTACAAATCCTTAATGAAATAAGGAAGTAATCTCTCCAAGAAATTCTAATTATTCCCTACAGTAATAATTATCTTATTCTAATAGATTTTCTCTTATCTTTGGTAAGTTAATTGTTTCCTTGTTGATTGACTTTGGAGTATAGTATTTAGATTTATTTGTAGCGTAAAAATAAACGTTAGTGAATTATCCATTATATCATCACACGGTGTGCCATATTAATGTATTATCCTTCTATTTTGAGTCTATACTATTCTCTGCTCCTTGCTTACCTAAATTCTACAATTTCAACCCGATAATGCTGTCTTATTTATTTAATTACTTATTCTTACATGACAGTGTTCTCTCACCTATTCTAAACATGCCGATTTCTGATGCAAAGAAACAAAGAGTCTTGGTAGCATGTTGTGTGATTTATTCAGAGGTTAGAATTGACTCCGTTTAACATTTATATTATTGGTTACTATGTTATCCACGATATTTATCATTGTCTTTCTTTTGCCTACAATCGTTGTAGTCACCATAAAATACTATATTTTGGTAGGTATACCATGCTGTTAGCATAGACCGAAAGCTTCTCCGCAAAAAGTACGTTGAGGCTATCATACCACCATTTATTGCTGTCCTAAGGAGATGGCGCCCTCTTTTGGCTGGAATTCATGAACTTGCGGCTGCTGATGGTTTTAACCCTCTTGCGGTGGATGATTATGAACTAGCTGCTTATGAAGAGTCAGTTGAGGTAATTCAATTTACATATCTTATATGTGCACAAACTTAAACTCTCACATATATGTTTGCATTCATTATGCATAAACAATTTTACATGTAAACTACGTTTCTGAAATTATTTTAGTACGTAGAGTACAAGTACTAATGTAATCATATAAATTAACCTATACTTATTGTGGTTAGTAGCTTTAGAATCATTGGTACATGAGCTTTGGAATTTTATTTGGTAGTAAGAAGACCAGTAGAAACAGAAATACTTGAGCTACAAGATAATGATGATGTACAATTTAAGAATATATATCAAAGTTGAAGCTCTAGTATCATATAATTTTAGCAGAAGAATTTTTTTTTTCTTCAATCATCCAAATTTTGTAAGAATTTGTTTACAGAGAAATGGCTAAAAAGATTCCAACAACCTGGATTACAAAATAAATACGAAGATAAGAAGAATAAAAACAAATCAGATTTGAAAGAAGTGCAGCTTTCCGGATTGGTCATTCATGAACACTTTTCCAGAATGTGCACGCAAGAATGGCCGACTTCAACCAATTCATTCCGCACTTTTAAGGATTTGGAATGTTGTTCATCCCATTTCCGGAATGTACTATCCATAACTTGAAAATCAAGTTCCCTGAAATCTACTATCTCTTCAATTGATTAGGTTAATAATGTAAAACTGAGATTACATTATTAATCTAATTAATTAAAAAGATAGTTATTACAGTTATATGTTTAAAAATGATTCAATTTGTGTCATACCTAATCTTAATCGAATATATTAAGATTAAAATGGGTTTTTAGAATTTCTAGCTTGGCCTATAATAATTCCAGAGACAAAACATCCTAAAACCAACTATCAATAGCTTGGACATCATCAAAAACTTAACTTAGGCCAATGGAGCAACACACATCATTGATGCGGAAGAGTGGCTCGCTAACCATATTTTTAAAATGTTTTTAATTTTCTTTTAAATTTGTTATATATATATATATATTAGGTATTCACAATGTAGAACATAGATTTGACATTATTCATTGTCTAACCTGAGATCTTTCCATATCTATGCAAAACATCCATAATGGTTGGTCTATGTTTCGTTCTATTTCTTTGTTGTCACTCCAGTAAAACCTCCTGTACAAATTTCAAGTGATGTATTGATCAAGAACTCTTGCATGGCTCTAATATTATATTCATCTATACGAATTTTAGTGCATTAACTTAATTATGCATCTGAATTTCTTTCAGGCTTCTCTTGATATGATATCTCCAGCCTGGGCTGCTGCTTTTGCATCTCCACCTGCTGCATTGGCATTATCTATGATTGCAGCTGGTACTTCAGATAGCGAAAATCATGCTCCTTCAACAAATCCCCAGCTTAGGCGTGAAACCTCATTACTGGAAAGGAAACAAGCTAGGCTTCAAACATTTTCAAGCTTTCAAAAACCTTCAACGATTCCTAACAAAACACCACCCATACCAAAGAACAAAGCAGCAGCAAAAGATGCTGCTTTGGCAGCTGCTCGAGATGTTCAACGTTTTTCAAGAATTGGTTCTGGAAGAGGTCTTAGTGCCGTTGCGATGGCTACATCTACACAGCGAAGGACTGCTAGAGATATGGAGCGGGTTCAGAGGTGGAATATTACCGAAGCAATGGGAGTTGCTTGGATGGAATGTCTGCAGCCAGTTGATACAAAGTCGATATACGAGAAAGATTTCAATGCTCTGTCGTATAAATTTATAGCTGTTCTTGTTGCCAGTTTTGCCCTAGCAAGGAATATGCAACGATCTGAGGTCTGTCAGCTAATTGTTATTATGGTTTTCAGATTATATTCAGATACTATATGTTAAAGATTTCTTTGTTGCCAGATGGACAGGCATGTCCGTGCATGTATAATATCTCGGCATCGTATCAGCACTGGAATTCATGCATGGCGCAAACTTATTCGACAATTAATCGAGATGAGAAGTCTTTTTGGGCCTTTCGCAGATTATTTGTACAACCCAATTCGTGTATGTTATGATACAATGTTCCACGTTGTTGCCACCAACTGGCAGTCTTGGTTGCCACTCATCTTTTTCTGACCATATATTCTCTTTTGCAGAGTATATGAAAATCCTTTAGGAAGATCTATATTGCTTGTGTTCTTAGGTCTACCTGCCTAAAAAATTAAATCCTAGAATTCGAAAAGAACTAGTGTGGGGGCTTTGGACTTTAAAAAAGAGCTCGATAGCTCTTTTCAGCTGATGCTGTTACTTTTGTGTACGATTTTTTAATGGTTCAGTCACGATGGTGATTATTTTGTATTTTTTTCTAGGTTTTCTGGAAGCTAGATTTTATGGAAAGTTCTTCTAGAATGAGAAGATGTATGAGAAGAAACTATCGAGGGTCTGATCATTTAGGTTCTGCCGCCAATTATGAGGATTATTCAAGGGAGAATAATGATCCGAGCACTCGGGTTTTATCTGCGGAAGGAATTACAGTAGAAGGTATAAATGAAGACGAAGAACATATAGAAACTGAAAATTTGGATCTTATAGTTGATGATATAGGAGATGAAGTAGAGAATCAGCCCAAATTTTCGAAAGAAGCTGAGAAAACTGTACAAAAGTCTTCAGATTCCAATGGAATTCAACCTGAAAGTGACGAGGGTATTGTTCAGAGTTCTTCAGCCTTTGCACCTGGTTATGTTCCAAGTGAGCTTGATGAAAGAATTGTTATTGAGTTACCGTCAACAATGGTCCAGCCACTTCGGGTTGTACAGGGAACCTTCCAAGTAAGTTCATGATATCTAATTTTAAAGTAATTATATAACGATCCCGATGATATAGCAGATACCAAAAGATAATTTTGTGAGAACTGTGCCTATTACATTTTGTAGCCTTTTTGAGATTTGTGGAATGAGGAGCGGTATCGGTAGATAAGAAACACAGTAAAATCTAGAAAAAGAAAATATAGTCGGGAAAAATAACATTAGTATAAAATAAATTGTTTTTCTTAATTAAGTAAATAAATTCTTGAAAAATTATTTTTTTTAAATGGCTGTTGTCATTTATTTACATTTTGGTTTTGGTCGACATCTGTAGTTTAGATAAAGTTCCAATTAATTGATGCGAAAAAAATCAAGAACCTACAAAGTGGGTTCATATGAGTTTTAAACTAGCTTCGTGTGTGCCCAACATATTTTGCAATTGATAGTAGTTACTAATATGGGCGTAAATATTGCACGTTTACTATACAATAAATATGGATTGATTGAATAACAAATATAGATTTGAATATAAGAAATCTTTAAAATTAAGGGATTCAAATTCAGAGTTTATTTGGTATATTTGTTCCTGATTTAATGTCTTTATGTGAGTAAACATATTTTCTTGTATTAGGATTTCTTTTTTCCTTTAAATTCCAATATATTGTTTCTTTCTCAAATCAAGAAGTAATTCAACAATTATTGCTTACTTCCTACACATTTTTTGACATGGTACCTAGAGGTTTAGGTTTTTCCTGGAGCCTGACTTCTCTTTGTGCCTTCATTGTCAGTTTATCTTGTAGAGGGTAATGCATTCATATTTTAATTTGTCACTTATCCGTGTTGGACAGTATCCATGTCTGATATGTATTTATGTATGATATTTTAGAATATATTATATGCCGGAAGTCTCACATCGACTAGAAATAAGGCCAGTTGATAGTATATAAGTGGGTGCAAACCTCATCTAAAAAGCTGATTTTGTGGGGTTGAGTTAGACTTAAAGTCTACTTCTTAACATAGTATCAGAACCAATTTTATGAGGTTGAGTTTATAGCATGTAAGTGAGTGCAAACCTCACCTTACAAATTAATTTTGTGGGATTGAGTTAGGCTTAAAGTTTGCTTCTTAACATTATATATATTTATCAAATCTATAATGCAGTAATATTTTTATGATGACAATAATTTGTAATTTTTTATTTTGAAAACGTTTAATACTTTTGATTTTAATTTGGATTTACATAATAGCAATCATATATTTATCATATTTTTAAGAACTTTTGTACACTTTTCAATATGCATATATCATGTATAATATATCCTATTATTTTCAAAATAAGCATATAGACATATTAAATATGTTTCTTATCAAATACAAGTGCATCATAGGGGCACATAGACATATTAAGCATATAGACATATTAAAATCACACATTATTGCTGATTTGCATCTCCATGATGTTTGATCCAAAATCTCAATGAGACAATATTCTGGTTTTTCACAAAGGACTTGTGATCTTCAAGGCATTAGAGTTTCATACAGATTAAGTGGAAAAGCTTTCTCAAATGGTCCCAACTTGTGCGGACCTATGTCAAGGTAAAAGGGGTGCCTTTCTCATATCCTTAAAAAGTGTCCAAGTAAGGATAACCCAACGTTTTCTTAGGATGAAAAATATTTCATGATAATGTCATGGTTGTGGGGTTCCATGGAGCTCAACATTAGTGACATGTGCATGATTCTGAATACAATGAAGAATATATGGGATTTCATCAATCACATGCATTTGAAGGCAAATGATGCCAGCTCAAGTGTTTGTCAAAAGACACAAAGTGTGACAATGGGTACCTTGGCTTTTGAGTACGTGCTCTAACATCTTTCCTTACTGCAGTTGGAAGATCCAAACTTAAATGGCTGCCATATTTTGTTCTTCACTAATGTCATGTATTTCAAGTATGGGTTCAAATTCATAGACTTGTGGTGATTGAACAATAGACCTTCTCCTTCGTGAGTATACTTGCAATGGATAGGCAGCACTTTGTTGTTCTCAAGTTGTCTTTGGGTTTGGCACAAGAGGAGAATGATTAGGAGAAGGAACAGGACTAGATTTAGTAGATGAAATTAGTAGGAATAGATCTAGACTTAGTAGATGGTGAACTATAACACTGAATAGATGGTGGAGTATTAATGGGACTTAATTTTGCAAAAATGGGATTTTTTGTCAAGAATGAGTTATGCTTATCTTCAATCCATGAGCTTTCCCCCTTGAAGATAAGGTTGGAAATATTGTGTATTTTCATCAAATGTTAATAAGCATAGAGACAGTGATAGGAAATGGAATGTATACGTTAGGAGAAAACTTATTAATAAAAGGTAGTTAGAGGGGCTTTTGTGTCAAGGAGTGACACTTTGTGAGAAAGTCTTTATGTAGGGTGAAGGGTTGTTGTGTGGGGTGGATTTTGAGTTATGTGAAGTTGACAGGAATTGTTTTCCTATGGCAAGGGAACATTATCCCTTGTAAACAAATACCTTGGTTTCTCTTTTTCTAACTCTCTCTGAGGGTAATAACAAGAGGTATATTTAGGAAAGATTGGAGTGTGGTCTTGTTTCCTGGATCTCATAATCGAGGAAAGTAAGAGTTTTGGTCTGACCTACCAGATTCGTGAAAGGGATTATGGAGAATAGAATGAATGCTATACAGAGATGGGCCAGCGATCAAGAGAAAGCAATGGCGGAGGTTAAGATGAACAAAACTATCATGAAAGATAGTATACAAGAAATTAAGAAAAATGAGAAAAGGTCGGAAGGGGGTGAAAACTCTATTAATGATGAAGGAAAGAGGAAAGAAATATCTATACATTATAATATAACAAATCCAATGAGGAAGAGGATGAAGTGCAAACATTGGATGAAACAGGTGGAATTACCTACATTTGAAGGGAGTGATCCATTAGGGTGCATTTCAAGGGCAGAAAAATTCTAAGGTGAAAAATGTCACTCGAAGAGAAAATTTACGCTTGGCCTTCATCACTACGGAGGAGAATTCAAGTCACTGGTTTAAATTTTGGAAATAAAAAATCAAGAACCCATGTTGGGAAGAACTGACACCAGCGTGAATAGGAGATTTGGAGGCAGGGACCACAACAGTGTGTTTGAATGGTTGGCAGTAATAAGGCAGAATGATAAAGTAGAGGATTACATCCAAAATTTTGAATTGTTTTTGCAAATTCCGCATATCTGAAGAACAGTTGTTAGGGTACTTCTTTGCAGGTTTACAAACTAAGATATGCAGTCAGATTAGGCCACATTATCTTAAATAGAGTACATATATATAATAATTAAAAATCCTAATTGTTAGAAATATTATATTTAGTTTATATTTATCTCTTATCTTTAGTTAGTTTGTTTATAATTTTTATTTAGTTTGTTTATATTTCTTAATTGTATTTTGGGCTTAGCCCATATTTCTTCTATTATAAATAGAGAACCCTATGTGTGTATTTAACACAAGGGAGATTTCCTCTCATCTCTTTCACTATTTCATACTAATTTATGATGGATATAATCTATCCCTACAATTTATGATCAATGATCCTGTACAATGAATATATTAATCCTCCTAATTGTGAAATGTTTAAATCTCTTAATTATGTAATTAAAAAATTGTACAATGTGAATCATAAATCAAGGAATTCTGACACGGAATATTGTTCAAAAGAAATGGAACACTAAATCTTGAAGCCTACATTAATGTCCCGATTATGCAGGTTCTCTTGCTGATAAAAGATGAACAATTGGATAGTATACTTTCCTAGGTGAGAACTTAGTGACATGGAGAAGCAAAAAAACAGAATGTGGTAGCATGATCATCTGTCGGATCAAAATTCAGTTCCATGGCACTAGGGCTATGTAAGTTATTACTGAGATAATAAATCAACGATAGACATTGCACGTAATCCCATTTAGTATGAGAGAACAAAACATATAGAAATTGATAAACACTTCATTAAGGAAAAATTAGGAAAAGATTTAGTTTGCATGTCATACATTCCACCAAAGTAGCTGGTGTCCGATGTTCTAATAAAAGGACTTGATACCTCAAACTTCCATAATCTCATAACTAAGCTGGTAATGGAGGACATTTATCCTCAGCTTTAGAGCGAGTGTTGAAATATGGGTATAAATATTGCAAATTTACTGGAAAAATCTATATTCCGATTCCACAATTATTGCTTATTGCCTACACATATTTTCACATTTCGATAATTTAGAAGTATGTGGTTCATGTATTACATGATAAAATAAATTTAGTGATCATGGGAGTGGTTATGAAGTTACAATGCTAATTCTAGTCCTAGGAAATAGTCTCCTTAAAATATTCACAAAAAACAAAATATCAAAGAAAGCATAGAGGGAAGAGGGTTCCACAATCCTTCAGCAATTTGTGCTAAGGAAACCAATTAAAAAACCATGTTATATACACTAAGTGAAGTCAAATACCTAATCCTACCGTTATATGTACCCAAGTGCTGTGATATACTTTGATACATGAAAATTGCACTCAAACCAAATGTACAGAAGT
The DNA here is from genome assembly GCA_036885675.1 of Vigna mungo. Lineage (NCBI taxonomy): Eukaryota > Viridiplantae > Streptophyta > Magnoliopsida > Fabales > Fabaceae > Vigna > Vigna mungo. The sequence goes on from CP144698.1 coordinate 6,204,169, forward strand.
GTAATATAAGACTCACGCCACATTTTTCCTTTCCTACTTCTTTCTAAGGCATGAGAGCTATCTTAAAGATTTGGTCCTTGGGCTGAGGACGCACTCAACACCAAAAGGGTTGTAGAAAAGAAGTATCACAACAGTGTAAGGATATTATAGAATTGATGGTTTTGAGCAATGCATGGGGAGTATGGGACACATGATAAGATTAGGATGAATGTTCTCTGGCCCGTGATACTTATCTCTTAGTTACTCTTATTATTATCATTTTTCTTGGTTTCGTAGCTTTTGGTTGCTTTCTAGCATCAAATACAAGGAAAGTTATAGATGAGTTGGTTAAGATTTGGGTTGCTATTTTTATTGTCAGAAAAATGGATGAAGAATATACAAATTATTCTCTTGCCTTAAATATAGTTCAACTGCATTAGTGTGAAATGCCATTGTCTTGTTGTAGGTTACTAGTAGGAGGATCAATTTTATAGTTGACAATAATGAGACGAGCACCATGATGGATGGTTTGAAATTTGGTTATGAGACACGAGACCAAGAAAAGAACCACAGCTGGTTAATATCTACCCTTCATCAAATTTATAGTCGAAGGTGAATTCATTTTGTTGATTATTTATTATTTTATTGTTCTATTATATGCACTTGCAATCAATTTTATTTTAATATGCATACATACACACACTCACACACACACACATATATATATATATGTATATATATATATATATATATATATATATATATATATATATCTTAAATATTTTAAGATATGAGAAAAACACTAAGTATGTTAAATGTCATTGTTGTTTTTATCTTAAATGTTGGGTGGAACATGGCAAAGCCAAAAACATAACTCTGCACTAAATTAAACTGGGGGCAAAGGAAACACTAGAAAGAATTAATATAAAAGAAAGAATATTTTTATTCAATTGATTCATTTGAAACAATACATTAGCCTCTATATATAGAGAACTCTAACCCTGAAGTAATAATTACAAGGACCTCTCTATAATCTTTTACAACTTCTATTAGCATCTAGTAATTCATTTAATATTCCACCAACTTCTAGTAATGCATTTAATATCATACTTACAACTCTCGCCCATAAGCTTGTGAATGGATATCTATCATTTCCAGCCAGTTTGCATATGAGATCAAGAAAACGCTAGGCGGGAAGACCTTTTGTAAACAAATCTGCAAGCTGAAGCCTAGATGGGACGTAGGAAGTAGTGATAAGACCACGATCCAATTTCTCTATCCTAAGGAAGTACTTTAACTTTCCTAGATCCTTCATTTCAAATTGAGCAACAAGTTTTTCTTTCAAGATTTTTTTTTCATGTTCATCATCTCTTGCAACAATCATAGCATTAACATAGACTAAGAGTAGTGTAAGTTTACCTTTTGCGGAATGCTTGATGAATACCTTGACTATGTCGATACCCCATGGAGATCATAACATGAGTGATTCCACCAAACCGAGCACAAGGTGACTGCTTGAGTCTGTACAAGGCTTTCTTCAACCTACATACTTTATTCCCTTCTCCAATAGGCCAAAAACCGGGGGAATTTTCATATAGACTTCTTCCTATAATTATCCTTGCCAGAAGTCATTTTTCACATCAGACTGTTGTAATTCCCTACAAAAATAAGCTGCCAATGAGAAAATTATTCTAACTGTATTCATCTTTGCCACTAGAACAAAATGTCTATTCATAATCTTTACCATAAGTCTAAGTAAATCCTTTAGCAACTAACCTTGCTTTGTAACATTCTAATGTGCCATCAAATTTATACTTTACATTATAAACCCATTTGCATACTATTGTCCTTTTATCTAGTGGACTGTTAACAATTTCCCATGTTTGGTTTTTTTCTAAGGCACTCATTTCTTCATTCATGGCTTGAACCCAATTCTCCTCCTTTAATGCTTCTTGAACTGAAGTAGGAACTTTAATTGCATCAATGGCAGAGAGGAAACTCTGGTGCTGTGTAGATAGGTTTTTAGTATTTACAAAATGAGAAATAGGATACTTGGTTCTAGACTGAGTTCCTTTCCTAAAAGCAATGGGCATGTCATCAAGGTCAGGTTCACAGTTAATATTCAAGGAATTTTCCAAAGGTTCAAAGGTGTTGGAAGAAGCAGCACTTAATCCCATGTCAGATGATTGTTGTTGTTCTTGGATCAGGGTTGGGTTGGATGACAAATTTCTAGAGTTTCCCTTGTTAGGAGAAGCTTCAGAAACATGTCTAATTGCTAGAGTTGACCCTAACTCAAGAACAAAGATGACCTTGTTAGAAGCAGAAATATCCATATGATATGTGTCAGGAATACAAAGAGTAGTACAAAGAGTAGTACGAGATGGTTCTTATTTGAAACGGGTAAAAGATGACTCAAAATATTCAAAAGACTGAGCTTCAAAAGAATACTCTCCCTGAAATTAAGGACATTCATAAAAAAATTTAATTTCATCAAAAGTGACATCCATGGAGATAAAAATATTTCAAATTGGATGATCATAGCAATGATATCCCTTCTTATTAGATGCATAGCCAACGAATATACATTTAACAACTCTAGGATATAATTTTCCACGGAATTGACTATGAATATGGGCAAATAACACACAACCAAACACTCAACTTTGAAGACTAGGGAGAAAAGGAATAGATGGAAAGAAGGAATATATGAACTTAATAGGACTTTGTCCATCTAGGATTTGAGAGGGTAATCAATTAATAAGATAGGCCATACTGAGGACAACCTTTCCCCAATAAGATCTAGGGACATTTGTTTAGAAAAGAAGTGCTTGTGTCACCTCAAGAAGATGTTTATTTTTTTTTCAACAATGCCATTTTGTTGGGGTGTATGCACAAGTAAATTCATGAACAACACCATTTTTAGAAAGCAATTTAGACATGTCATGATTTACATATTCCCTCCCATATCAAAGCACAAACGTTTAGTTGACTTCCCAAATTGTGTTTTTACCATATGGAAGGATTTGACAAATAAAGGAAAACTAAAGATTTTTCTTTCATGAGGAAAATCCATGTAATAGGGATACAATCATCAATAAACCTGACAAACCATTTAGACCCAAAAGTACTATAGTTTTATGCAGGCCCCTAAATATCATAATGAATTAAATCCAAAGGATGGACGCTCTTTTTGAATTACTGGGAGGATATGTGGAGTGTTGGTGTTTTGCAAGTTGACATACATCACATTTAAATGACTCAACAGATTCTTTGGATAATAAAGAAGGGATGGTGTTAGGAGATTACTTGTATATAGAAGGAAAAACGTTACATATAGTTAGGAAAAGCGGGAAAGGGGATTGTATAAATAGGAGTGGGTGTAATTGTAGAAGTTATTTTTTGATCTCATAATAGTTTGACAGGAACTTGTTTGTCCTGTAGGGGGAGGTTAAACTCTCTGCAACCATTGTATCTTGTATTCTTGATTGATTGGTAATACAAAGAGGGTTACACAGTACTTTCGACTGTGTTGTTGAGTGCGTGGAGTGTGTTTTCCATAGGTTCTTGATTAGGAACCTATCATTTGGTCCAACCTGCTGGATCAAGAGGAGCGTGTGACGACAATGGAGAACAATACGGAGGGAAGATTGGAGAATCTTGAGATCACGGTGGAGGGGATAAAGGCGGAGACCGTGGCGATACGTCGTGACATGCAACAAATGAGGAGACTAATGGGAGGAGGACAAAACAATCACGAGGGAAGCTCTGAAGGGGGCAGCAGTTCGGTGAACGATGATCACGAGAGACGTGAGAACATAGGGATACAGCATAATTGGCGCAAAAAGGTGGACCTACCATCGTTCTAGGGGTTGGAACCTCATAGCTGGATTAACAGAGCGAAACGTTACTTCAACATTCAGAAAGTGGCGGAGGAGGACAAGGTAGAACTCGCCTACATTAGTATGGAAGGGAGTGTGAGTTACTGGTTAAAATTTTGGAGAGAAAAAGCCAAGAACCGTTCTTGGACTGGCCTGAAAGCTGGGTTGATCAATCGTTTCGGAGGAGGATTTCGAGGAACTGTGTATGAGCAGCTGGCGACGCTGCGACAAGAGGGAACGATGGAGGAATTCGTTAGGAGTTTCGAAATATTGTTGGGTCAGACTCAGGGCTTACGGAGGAGCTGGCATTGGGGTTTTTCCTGGCGGCGCTACGGGAAGATATTAAGGGGCAAGTCCACATCCAAGATCCTCAAGAATTGATGGTAAGGATGAGGATCGCGAGGGATGTCGAAGACGCGATGTCCAGAGCATGAGGGGGAGTTTGGAACGGCGTTAAGATAAACCCAATGGGAATGCGAGCCACGACGACTGTCATTCAAGGCGAGACCCATCGTCTACCAACGATTCGGTTAGGCGGGACGGAGGAAGGCGGAAGGAGCAGAAGAGAGGGATCGTCGACGACGAGTAACGTTAGGGGTAGTACCACTGGAGGAGGCGACAATCGAGGAAGAATGGTACGGAACTTACCTTACCCGGAATTTTTGAAGAGAAGGGAAGAAGGTCGATGCTTTCGATGTGGGGGCCCGTTTGCTCCCGATCATCAGTGCTCGAAGAGGAGCTTAAGAGTGTTGCTGCTAGTGGAGGACGAGGAGGATGAAGGAGGAGAGGGAACAGACCAGTAGGCAAAGCCCATGGAATTGTCAGTGTGCTCAGAAGAGGGGTTGACCCCTCCAAAAACCATGAACAAGACAAATCGGAGAAAGAAGAATGGTGGTACTTATCGATAGCGAGGCCAGTCACAACTTCATCAGTCGGAGTGTGGCGGAGGAGTTGGAGTTAAAGGTGACTGATACACCCTCCTATGCAGTAAGTCTCGGGGATGGACACAAAAGAGTAACCCAAGGACGTTGTGAGAAGGTCCGAATAAATTTAGGAGAAGCCACAGTAGAGGAGGAATTATGTGTGTTTGAGTTGGGGGGAGTGGATGTCATTCTGGGGATTGCATGGCTGGCCAAATTGGGAGAAGTTATGATAAATTGGAGAGAGATGTCCATGGTGTATGTTGTGGAGGGTAAGAAGGTCACGGTAAGGGGTGATCCAGCTCTATCTAGACAGCTAGTGGAACCTAAGGCGCTGCTAAAATTGGTTGATGCTGAGTCATTGGTTTTAGTTTGGGATTTGGGCATAGTGGAGCAGGAAGCATGCGGTGAGTGGACTGATGAGTTGACAGGGGGCAGAAAGCTGAGCTCGGAGCAGTGCTGCAGGCGCACTACCGAGTGTTTCAAGAGAGAGAAAGTTTACCTCCACATCGTAATATGGAGCACCGCATTGTACTCAAGGAGGGGGTAAATCCTATAAATGTTCAGTCCTATAGATATCCTCATCTTATGAGGGGAGAAATCGAGAAACAAGTAGCGGATATGATGAAAGCAGGGATTATATATCCAAGCCAAAGCCCCTACTCCAGTCCAGTGATTTTGGTGAAGAAGAAGGACGGCAGATGGCGGTTCTGTGTGGATTATCGCGCTCTGAACAAGGCTACTGTCCCGGATAAATTCCCAATACCTGTGATCGAAGAGCTATTGGATGAGTTAAAAGGGGCAAAATACTTCTCCAAGATAGACTTGAAGGCGGGTTATCATTAGATAAGGATGGGAGAGAAAGATATTCCCTAGACTACGTTCCGAACACACCAAGGCCACTTTGAATTCATGGTGATGCCCTTTGGGCTAACCAACGCGCCGACCACATTCCAGAGCGCCATGAACAGCTTCATGATGCCATACCTTGGGTCAAGAAACTCAACGCCACTATTCTTAAACAGCTTCTTGGAATTAGGCTTTCAGGAAAGGTGTGCTCGTCTTCTTCGATGACATCTGAGTTTACAGCCCCACATGGGAGGATCATTTAAAGCATTTGAAGCTAGTGTTGCAGCTATTGGAGCAGCAGTGTTGGGTATCCAATTAGAGTAAGAGCAAGTTTGGGAAGCAGCGAATCCAATACCTAGGCCACCAAATTTCTGAAAAGGGTGTTGAGATGGATAAAGACAAGATCAAAGTTGTGTTGGAGTGGGAAGAACCGAGAAACGTGAAGGCCTTGAGAGGGTTTCCGGGTTTAACCGAGTACTACCGGAGATTTGTGCAGGAATACGGGAAATTGGCCAAACCCCTCACGGAATTATTGAAAAAGGGAAAGTTTGTGTGGTCGGAGCAAGCTAGAGCAGTTATGGCAGCTCTTAAAACAGCCATTACTTCTGCACCAGTTCTGATCTTATCTGATTTTAATTAGGAATTCCATGTGGAGTGTGATGCTTCAGGGGGTGGTGTAGGAGCTGATGCAAAAAAAGAAGCCCATCGTGTTCTTTAGCAAGGCTCTGTCAGAGGGGTCACTGAGTAAGTCTGTATATGAGAAGGAGCTGATGGCGTTGGTGATGGCCATCCAACATTGAAGGTCGTATCTGCTTGGATGAAGGTTTGTGGTGCATACAGACTAACGCAGTTTGAAGTACCTGTTAGAACAGAAAATCACGACCCACAACCAGCAGAACTGGATTGCCAGACTTATGGGCTACGATTTTGATATTGTGTACAAGACAGGGAGCTCTAATAAGGTTGTTGATGCCCTGTCTAGAAAAGGAGGAGGCATGCAGGAAGTAGAGTTGCAAGCTATTTCCAGGCCCTACTGGCATGATTTCCAAGAAGTGTTGAAGGAAGTAGAGGAGGATGAAACACTCAGAAAAATAATTGATGATGTCAGGAGAGACCCAAATTGCCACGCAGCATATACGTTGGAGAACGACAAGTTACACTACAAAGGGAGGTTAGTTCTCTCGGCTAAATCAATCTGGATCCCCATATTATTAGTCGAGTTTCATGTGACAAGCACAGGGGGTCATTCAGGGAGTCATTCAAGGGTGTTCCCCACCCAAGATGCATTTGGATATTTCTAAATTGGTTATTCAAATTAAGGGAAGGTATAGTGCAATAATAAATAATCTAAGGAAGTAGGTGCCAGAAAACAATAGCAATCCATTGAGTAAACATCTCCCTGGCTAATTGCACCTTCCATTTTTCTTAGCTACTTGATGTTTTCTTTTTGACAGTTTATAGTGCAAAGTTGTTGTCCATATGGAGTGAACATTTTGAACTTAATGTTGTACGCATGTCATTAATTGATGCCTTTTACAGATATCTTCTTAGGAGAAGTGCACTAGAGATATTTATGGTGGACCGTTCCAACTTCTTCTTTGACTTTGGGGTACTAATTCTAGAATATGCTGCTTTTTTTCCTTCCATATTTCAGCAATATAATCTTCTCAGGTTTTTAACCACAATTAATCTTAATATATTTTTTAACATCATACTGATGAGCGGATGATTGGTAATTGATGCAACCTTACAATCCCAGAACTGATTCTCCCTACCAAAATTTCCTCTGCAGAGTAGAGATGGGCGAAGGAATGCATATCAAGCAATTGTTCATGCACGACCTCTGTATTTAAACAATATATATTTAGCTACCCAGGTATTATTTTTGTTTCTTAATTTTCGTCTTCATAAATTTCTTTGCATGAGATTAGGATAAAAATAATTTATTTTTCAGAGGCCTGGACTACTTTTGAAAAGAACCCAGCTTATGGAGCGTTGGGCAAGGTGGGAGGTGAGAAGCTACTTATCTCTAAAGGCCTTAGTGTGTTTGGATTTGCATTTTTCACATATTAAGCTGGTTTATTCAAAAGAAATTATGTTTAAATTCAAGCATAAACGTTGATGATTTGTTTTCGTACTAACCATTTATTCCTTACCAGATATAGCATGTGTAACACTTGTATCACATATCCAATTGGAATACATCGCATGTAACATATACTTGAATAATGAGAGTTAGAAAAGAAATATTTTACTAAATACATTCTCCTAAAAAAAAGGAAATAAAATAAATTGGAATGATTGCGTAGATTCTAGGGGTCTTATGGTCTGTCGCACCAGAGTTTGGAACCCAGGAGTCTTTACATAAAGTTTTAGAATCATGAAAAGAGGAATTGGAGTTCTTACCAATCACGGCTACCAAGCACGTACCAAACGGTGACTTATTGATAGACTCCATGAGAGATTTCAAATGTTTAATTTCAGCACGTAGTGCATGTGTGCCTGTACCTCTAAAGTTAAAAGATCAACATTGTAGTGGAGTCTTCATGCTTAATTAAAACAAAACAATAAGACACAAAAGCCTCGACGATGGTTGTGGTGATGACAACAACAAGTCTGACAATGGCAATGGCAGAAGCTTTTGCAAAAGCTATGGTGAAAGGTTTGGCAGAGGTCCAATGACAGCTCCGGCTAAGGTACAAAAACAATTATTGCAAGGGTTTGGTGAAAGCTTTGGGAAGGTCTAGCGTAGATCTAGTGGTGGCTCCAACAAAGGTCTGGTGGTGGCTCCGGGTGTGGCAACAAACAGAACCATATGTTGGGTGCACTTCAGGCAACCCTATTAAGAACCGAAACCAACATGAAAGGATTACTCTGAAAGAAAGAAGATATTTATTCAAATTGATTCATATGAAATAGTACATCAACATCTATATACAGAGAACTCTTACCCTAAAAAGTAATCATTACTAAAAAGATCTTTGGAACATTTTAACAGCTTTTAACAACTTCAAGTAGAACATTCAATATCCTACTAACAACACCTCAGAATAGGTTTTGTGTTACGAACCCAGAATTGAAAAGAGAAAGAAGAGTAATATTCTCTATTGTATAAACTTAAAAGAACACAAAAATAGGAGAGCACTCTCTCCTCCAAGGGTATCCCCTTCACAAAGAGCTAAAGCTCAATCTACAAAATTATCCAAAAGTGCCTAGCATATCAGGACCCCCTAACTATATAGAGGAAACCTCACTCACTCTAACAGCTACTCCATAATTTGTTTCCTCCTATCATATACATAGTTGAAAATGAGACATTATTATTCTCAAATCATGAAAAAATACATTCTCAAACCTTCTATTTGTAATAATCTAGTTCTCCTAAAAAGGGAAATAGGGAAACTAGGAAACATAGGAAAAAATAAAATAAAATAAAATATTATGTATCTATTTCCTCTAATTAGGAAGATTCTATAGATATTATCCCATATTACAACACTCCCCCTCAAGTTGGTAAATGAATATCAATCATTCCCAACTTGCCTACAAGATCTTGGAATCTACTCGGAGGAAGCCCTTTTGTGAAAATATCTGCTATTTGAAGTTCTGTAGGAACATGAGTTGTAATCACAAAACCTCTGTCAAGATTATCTTTGATGAAATGTCTGTCAATTTCAATGTGTTTGGTTCTGTCATGTTGTATAGGATTATGGGCTATGCTCATAGCAGACTTATTGTCACAGTGTAGTTGCACCGGGTGCTCCACTCTGACTTTCAGATCATCCTAGATTATTTTCATCCAGAGTCCTTCACACATTCCTTGAGCAAGGGCTCGAAATTCAGCTTCTGCACTAGAACGGGATACTCTATCTTGCTTTTTGCTTCTCCATGTTACCAAACTATTTCCAAGAAATACACAATACCCAGAAGTAGATTTTCTGTCAGTAATAGAACCTGCATAGTCAGCATCAGTATATATCTTCATATTCAATGTCTCTTCCCTTTTGAATAATAGCCCCTTTCCTGGACTTGACTTCAAGTATTGGAGAATTTTGTCAACTGCTTGCATATGTCTCTCTCTTGGATCATGCATAAATTGGCTTACAACACTAACTGCATAAGCAATGTCTGGTCTTGTGTGTGATAGATAAATCAATTTTCCCACCAATCTCTGATATTGGGCCTTCTCTACAGGAGCACTTTCTTCACTTCCAATTCTGTGATTCTGTTCTATAGGAACAATTGAGGTTCTACATCCCAACTTTCCTGTTTCTGTGAGGAGATCAAGTACATATTTCCTTTGGGAGATGAAAATTCCATTCTTGGAGTAGGCAACCTCTATCCCAAGAAAATATTTGAGTTTTCCTAGGTCTTTCATTTCAAATTGAGCTGCCAATATTTCTTTTAATGCCAATTTTTCTGTTTCATCATCTCCTGCAATAATCATATCATCCACATAGACAAGCAATAGAGTGAGTTTACCTGTAGTGGAGTGCTTTATGAATAAAGTATGATCTCCTTGGCTTTGTCTGTATCCCAGGGAAACCATTGCTTTTGTAAATCTTCCAAACCATGCTCTAGGGGATTGCTTAAGACCATACAATGCTTTCTTCAGGAGACATACCTTGTTTCTTTCATTTTTCACTTCAAAACCTGGGGGAATCTCCATGTACACTTCCTCATCTAGATCTCCGTGAAGAAAGGCATTCTTCACGTCCAGCTGGTGTAAGTCCCATCCAGAATGGGCAGCCAAAGCGAGAATAACTCGAACTGTATTCATCTTTGCCACTGGGGCAAATGTCTCCTCATAATCAATCCCATATGTTTGGGTATATCCTTTTGCCACCAATCTAGCTTTATATCTTTCTATTGTCCCATCTGCCTTATGTTTCACTGTGAATATCCATCTACACCCTACTGCCTTCTTGTCTCTTGGCTTATCAACAATCTCCCAAGTTGAATTTCTTTCTAATGCATTCATCTCTTCTTTCATGGCTTGATTCCAATGTTCAAGTTTCATGGCCTCTTGGATTGAGGTAGGAATTTCTGTGGCATCAATGGCAGCAATAAAACTTTTGTGCTTATCAGAGAGATTGTTAGTGCAAACATACTGAGAAATAGGATATTTAGCACATGATCTTCTTCCCTTTCTCAATGCAATGGGTAAATCCTCAATAATACTTACCTCCTCCTCATTGATATCTTCAGGGATCCTCACCTCCGGATCAGACAATTTTTCTTGCTCTAGAGTCGAAGTGGGTTGTTCTCTTCTTGCATACTTTTTGCCAAAAAATTTGTCTTCTTCTTCTTCCTCACTGTGGACTATGGTAACCTCATTGCTTAGGTCTTGGGCATCCTGCAAAGACAAACATGGTAATGACAAGAAGGAGAGTTCATCCACTTCAAGTGCTTTCTCCCCCTGAAGTGATGGACTGACATAAAAGGATTTTGTTTCATGAAAGGTGACATCCATGGTAATAAAGACGCGACGACTCTGAGGATGATAACATTTGTACCCTTTTTTATTAGAAGAATACCCAATAAAGACACATTTAAGAGCTCTAGGATCTAATTTACCACGGTTAGGAGGATGAGAGTGAACAAAAACAACACACCCAAAGACTCGACTTGGTAGACTCGTTATTAGGGAAGAAGAAGGAACAAAAGACAATAGAGACTCTATAAGACTAATGCCATTTAAGATACGAGTGGGTAACCTGTTGATGAGATATGTGGCAGTTAACACATCTTCTCCCCAATAATTTTTTGGAACAAACATTTGAAAAAGAAGAACTCTAGTTACCTCAAGAAGATGACGATTCTTTCTTTCAGCAACCCCATTTTGTTGAGGGGTGTTAACACAAGATAGTTCGTGAACAATACCATTATGAGACAAAAAATTGAGAAATTCATGATTCACATATTCAGTACCATTATCAGATCTAATTCTTTTGATATTTTTTCCAAATTGAGTTTGGACAAGACGGAAAAAATTAACAAAAATTTGAAAAACTTCAGATTTATTTTTCATAAGGTATGTCCACGTGATACGAGTACAATCGTCAATGAAGGTAACGAACCATTTGGCTCTGGAAATAGAATCTATGACAGGACCCCAAACATCAGAGTGAATTAAATCAAATGGAGAAATACTCTTTATTACTAATAGGATAAGAAGCACGATGGTGTTTTGACAATTGACAAATATCACAATTAAAAGACTCAACAGACTCCTTTGTAAACAAATGGGGAAACAAGGACTTGATAAGACTAAATGACGGATGTCCAAGCCTCTGATGATGTAACCATATTTGAGATTTTGCCCACGTCTCAGATGTAGCTTGTTGACTCATGATCTGTGTGTTGCTTTGGTCATCAAACTCTAAAAAATACAACCCACTTTGCTCCTTAGCAGTTAAAATCGTCTTCCCCGTGGCAAGGTCCTGAAAAACACAATAAGTTGGAAAGAAAATTACCGAACAATTTAAATCCTTTGTGAGTTTTTGCACAGAGATAAGACTATTAGCTAATTGAGGAACATGTAAAACATCCTTCAATATAATAGAGGAGTCCAAAAATATATTCCCAGAGCCGCATACAGGTATACCCTGACCATTTGCAACTGTAATAAGTTGTTCTTTATTGCTCTTGTCATATGAGTCGAAATACCCACTAAAAGGTGTCATATGATCAGTTGCACCCGAATCAAGGATCCAAATACCTTGAGACACATGATCAACAGTATTGAGACAAATCTTACCTTTTATGGACAGAGTACATGATCCAGAAGGCTTACTCATTGATGCAATCATTGCTTCCAAGCGCTCGAGTTTCTCCTTATAATCTTTCATATCAAGATCTGGTGATGGTGGTGGTGGATTAGATTGGGACGGACTAGATTGGTTGATGACTTACCGTTCTGAGGTAGTATGATGTACCCATTTTTGAGTAGGCCCTTTGTTGTTTCCCATGCGCTCGAGAACATTCTTTCTTCCATGGAGTTTGAAGCATATTTCCTTGGTATGTCCAGATTTTTTACAGTACGAACAATAGTCTCCATGAGTACCCTTTTCAAACGTTTTTCCCGCAGCATTTGTTCCCTTGTGGACTCCCTTTCCAATTGTCATGGCAGAGCCTGTGTTAGAGATCCCTCCATGAAGCATGACAGATCTCCGAGTTTCTTCTCCTCTTACCATAAAAAAAACTTCTGACAAGGGTGGTAATTTTTCTCTTCCATAAATTTGAACCCGGATTGGGTCGTACTCATGATTAAGGCCCTGGAGAAATTTAAAGATTCTTTCCCCTTCAATGAATTCAGCAAGAATGGCAACATCTGTTTTACACATCTTCATTGCTTGGATCTGATCGAGTTGCATCCAAAGGCCATTCAGGATCCCGTAATATTCTGATACGGAAAGGGAGCCTTGTGTTGTAGTAAATATCCTGTTCTTGAGATCATGGGTAGCAGCAAGATTCTTTTTTAAAGAGAAAGTACTCTGTAAATCATCCCATATTTCTTTAGCAGAAGAATGAAACATATAATTTTTCCTTATCTCGGGAGCCATGGATTGCCATATCCAAGTCATAATTAATGCATCTTCATTATCCCAAAATGAAAATTTTTTGTCTTCTGGTGCTGGTCCTCCTCCATGTATATGATCAAGTTTTGAGCGACTCTTGAGAATTCTCAAAATAAATTGGCTCCATTGTAAGTAATTCTGACCATCCAACCATGAGGTATTTCCTATATTTGGTAGGTCATTGGGTACCCCCAAACGAATACTTTTTTCGTCAGACATCCCGTACCCAAGAAAAAAGAGCAAAAACTTCAAACTCAGATCTACTCAAATAAAGGCCAAATGGGTCGTTACCAACCCTAAGAACAGAAACAGGAGGCTCCGGCGACCTTTCTGTGACAGCGATGGTGAATGGGTTTCACCGAGAAAGAAGGAGCAAACGAAAAAGTCAGATCTACTCAAATACAGTCCAAATGAGTCGTCACCGACCCTACCAATGGACTCAGGGGCCTCCGGCGACCCTGTCTGTGACGGCGGCGGCGAGTGGGTCTCGCCGGCGGTAGGCGCGTGGGCTACACGCGCCGGCGACAGTGGTGGCGCGTGGTGGCGCGTGGCGGCTTCGTTCACGGAGCGACTTCCGGCTCTGTGATCGCCGGTGTTGGGCGCACCTTTCTGCCCTATCGACAACCCCAACCGGCGACGGCGGCAGCGGTGGTGGTCAGACAGTGGCGGCGGTGCGGCTTGTTGCAGCGGAATCTAGCCCCTAAGATCAGGAGCTCTGACACCAAGTTGAAAATGAGACTTATTATTATTCTCAAATCATGAAAAAATACATTCTCAAACCTTCTATTTGTAATAATCTAGTTCTCCTAAAAAGGGAAATAGGGAAACTAGGAAACATAGGAAAAAATAAAATAAAATAAAATATTATGTATCTATTTCCTCTAATTAGGAAGATTCTATAGATATTATCCCATATTACAACATACATTATATCCTATCATTACACGTCACTACAAAACAACTTTGTCCTCAAGGTTGGAATAGTGAAGCTTGATTTCATGACATTGTGATATTGACTTATCATCGGAAGGGAACCCACTGGCTACTGCATGCAATTTCAGATTTGAAGGCTTGGGTGGTGGTTGATATGATAGTGGTTTTTGTATACCAGATTTTGACCCAGTAATGTGGAATCCCAAACTTCCAATGTCAGTGATGTTCCAATCATTATCGCATCTAAGTTCAACCATGAATTCATATTCATATTAGTAAATTTGATTTTGGGAAAAATTGTTGCTTGGCTACATCTCCACCTCCAACTCTCTTTATTGTTGCATCGCCTTCCTCCTCAATCATATTATATTTTTCTGTTACAAATCTCCGTTTTGTTTAGGGCTTTTCTTCCTTACAGAGGGTGTCATTCTTCATTGCTGGCCTTTCTTCCACAACTAGAACAATTTTCATATCTCTAATTAAGTCCTTTAGATCTTGTTGTGGCAACCAATTGTGAATGTTAGATTGCAGCCCTACAAAGAAATATCCCTGCCATTGATCTTCTAATGTTTTATCTGCTTGTGACACCAATATCCTGCATTCTTGGATAAATTTTTCCCCACTCCCTATCCATGTTACTGTTGCCAAACTCTCAAGTAAAACTCTCCGTGCATTTCCACTCACAATTAGCTCCAAGAAATCAAACCCGCCCTCGTCAAGAATGCCAATATCTATATGGATATAAAGAATATGCATGTCCAATAAACCATCATGTTGCGTATTATTACTAGGCAGCACATCAATAGCATAACAAAATTCACCCCTATTGTTGTTTCCCACTTCAAATTCTTGAATGTAATCTTCCACCCTTGTTGTTTAATTGTTGGCCATTTTCCAACAATGGCTTTCTGTTTTCTACCCCTACACTTTTCAAAAATGGTGATGCATTCTCTGCCCAACAACTCCTACAGAGGGCTTTAGAAAAGATCTTCCTAAGAAAGGTTCTTGGATTTTTGTTGCTAGGTCTTGGACCCATGGACCACATTTTCTTCCATGTTATTGACTGTTGGGTGTACCCTTGTTGATCCTTTAATGTTTTGAACTTCAAAAACATTTGTTGCCCTTGTTGTTTGACCTTGGGTGTCATTCCCTTCAAATGTGGACAACTCCACTCCTTCAACCAACAGGAAAAGTGGTTCTTCCTCACCCTCCCTAGTTCCATTATTGTTAATGGTATCCTCTTCTCTTTTCTGCTCCCAATTGATTGAATTTTCTCCTCCACCCAAGGGTTTCTTTGCTTTCTTGATGCCTTGCAGACTATTTTTCTCAACAGTCATACCCATCTTTACCTCATTCACAGACCCTTGGCTACCCTCCAAACTTCTGTCTAACTTCTTGGAGTTTTTCATAAGAACTCCAATCATTTCCTTGAGTTCTTGTTGCCCATCTCTTAGCTCTTAACGTAGCGGAAATTGTTGAAGAAGCTCTAAACAGAGAGAAATCGGAAGAGAACGGGGCAAATCTGAGAAGGAGCTCAGAGAACCAAAACCTAGACAACTGGAACCCTAGAAATGGGGAGAATCGCAAATTGAACTGATTAATCGGTTCAAAACACAGATTAATCGGTGAAAAAGGTAGATCTAAGGTTGGAGAGGTGTTTAATCGGTCCAAAGGTCAAAACAATCGGAAAAACTAGTTAGAGATGGTGAAAGAGGGATTCTAATCGGTGTAAAACGAAGAATGTGATGAAAAGGATGAAAATCCGAGAAGAGAATGAAGCTTACTGGTCGGAGAAGGTGAATCTGTGAAAGAGAAAGGCTCTGGAATGGAAAACCCTAGCAGAGGAATGAAGATGCGAGAAAGATGAAATTGATGATGATGAGTCGGGCTGCAAAGGAAAATTGATGCGTTGATGTATTGAAGCACTGACGCATGCAGAGGAGGTGTCAGCGAAAGAGTGGTTGAGAAGCTGAAGATGTGGCGGATGTTTAATGGTGCAGCGTGTATGAGAGAGAAAGCACCATGGAAATGGAAAATGAGAGTGAGGAAGTGTGCTTTGGAAGGTGGGTAGAGGAAGTCTTTGGACTCTCTAGCCTATGACTTTCAAGAAAGAATGGTTTTTATTTCAAAAATCTCAATTCTCATTAATCCCAAAAGTGAAGAATACAAGTGAGGAGCTGGGTATTTATAGTGATCCATGCTCCTTGCAAGGTACACTAAGATACAATGAAAATGTAAAAATACATGAAAGAGGACTATGTCAAGAGGGATTCCATCAACCTAACTAACAACTACTCCTTAATTTGTTTCCTCCTATCATACACATTATATCTTGTTATTTTCTCTATTGCAATCTATATGGCTTTTGTTAAATTGAGAAACATACATGTGTCACTGATTTCTAGAATCAGTTTGCTCCATAACCAAGCCATCATCATGGAGTCTTCTTTGTCCCATGAACTAGTTGTAGGATCATCTTCAGCAAGATAATCATAAAGTTAAATGGCTAGCCTTTCCTTTTCCTTTGAAAATGGTCTTAATGACTGGAAACCATTTAGATAATTTTTCTATTCAACGGATAGGCTAAATGAACACCTTAGAAATTTCCTACATTGTAAAGCTTGTCACCATTTTCCATTTCAGCAATTACAATTATGTGCAATTAAGGCATAAAGAAATAAATTATTTAAATGTGCATATATCAATGGAGGTTGTGTGGATAGGTGTTTTATAATAGCTGTTAGAATTGGTAGATGTTAGATATTGTGTTTATTTCATTTACATGTTCATTTGTATTTGGGCTTAGCCCACACTCTTATTATTATAAATATATTACCCTATGTGTATGCAAAGACACATAAGGGAGATTTCCCCTCATCTCTTTTACTACTTCATATGGTATCAGAGCTTAGGTTCTATTCCAGTCGTCTCCGGTACTCATCACTGTCGCAATCGTCGCCGTCGCCGCCGTCGCCGGCACCGTCGCCGGAGTTTCAGAATCGACCGGCGACCACTCCATCTGGATCGTCTCGGCCGGGCGACCACCGTGGTCCAAAGATCGCGGTGATCGGAGCTCTTCCCGTCGCGCGTGCCGGCGCGTCGCCGGAGGGTTCCGCCGCCGACCAACACCGCCGTGATCGCCTCCTCGCCCTCTTTCCGAATCTGTTGTCGTTGCATCAATCGGACCACTTTGGGTTTTTAGGATTTCTCCCTCTCCATGGAGTCTTCTTCGTCAACAACCACCTCCTCTGCTGGTGCCTCCTCGTCTGAAATATATACTAATTTTGTGAATGTACACTTGTCCATTGACAAGTTAGATGGAACCAATTATGCAACGTGGGCATCCGACATCAAACTTTGGTTGAAAAGTCAGGGGTATGTAGATCACCTCACTAATAATGTGACTAGTGTTCCCACAGATGACGCTTCTCGCTGGATGAAAATTGATGCCCAATTATGCATCGTCATGAAGTCCACTATTTACTCCTCTTTGAAACAAATGTTTCGATCCTATGAAACATGCTCAGAAGTGTGGTCACAAGCAAAAGTATTATATACAAATGACACCCAGCGTCTTTATGGTGTCTGTCAGGACCTATTCACTGTTATTGGCCCGCGTAGTCCTGGTCCTATGGCAGAGTATTTGGGTAATGTTCATGCCCTCCTGCATGACTTTAATGAGCTATTACCTCCTGCTTCCACTCCTGTTGAAGAACTAGAACAACGATCAAAGTTCTTCATGTTGTTGGCTTTATACGGACTCTCTGATGATTCCTCCCATGTCCGTGATCAGATTTTGGGTTCTCCTGTCATACCCAACTTTACTGCCACTTGTTCTGCTCTTTTGCGTATTCCGAGTAAACCAGTCGTTGAGACAGTTCATATTGATGATTCCTCGGCTATGGCTGCCCAACGGGATGATCGAAGTCGGACTCGCAAGCCTGGAAGAGGACGACCAAAATGTGACCACTGTGGCAAACTTGGCCACAAAATTGATAAATGTTATGCGCTTCATGGACGTCCTCCTCGATCTGTAGCAATGGCGAATTCTGGTCCAACCCCTCAACCCCCGTCTACAGACCATCCTACTTCATCAAATTCTGTAGACATCCCTGCAGTCTTCAACGAATTTCTCAGATGGTATGAGGATCGTCAGCAATCTAGTTCCACTACATCTGCATCTGTTGCACGCACAGGTAGACCTTTTGTTGGTTTAACTTCCCTCGGATCTTGGGTCCTTGACTCAGGCGCCACCGATCATATAACTGGTAACAAGTCCTTGTTTTCTTCCTTGTCATGTCCGAATAATTTACCCTCGGTAACAATGGCTGATGGGTCTATAGTTTCATCTCATGGTATTGGCACTGTTCATATTTTTCCGTCCATATCCATTGATCATGTACTCTATGTCCCTGGATCTCCTTTCAATTTATTGTCCATAAGTCGTCTAACTCATTCCCTTAATTGTGTTATTTCATTTACCAAAGATTCTGTTTATTTGCAGGACCGGAGTTCGAAACACATGATTGGCACAGGATGTGAGTCTCATGGCCTCTATCTTCTACGCCCTTCTCCACATGCTGGCATAATCATGGAGTCACCATCCCTTCTTCATGCTCAGTTAGGTCATCCCAGCCTTGCCAAACTACAACAACTTGTTCCGAGTTTGTCGAAGTTATCAAGTTTGTCGTGTGAGTCTTGTCAGTTGGGAAAGCATACTCGTAGTTCCTTTCCTCGTAGTGTGTCACAAAGAGCATCGTCTCCTTTTTCATTAGTCCATTCTGATATTTGGGGTCCTAGTCGTGTTAAGTCCACTTTAGGCTTTCAGTATTTTGTTACTTTTATTGATGACTATTCAAGATGTACTTGGTTGTTTTTAATGAAGAATCGTTCTGAGTTGTTTTCTATTTTCCAATCATTTTTCAGTGAAATAAAAACACAGTTTGGGGTTTCTATTCGAACTTTACGCAGCGATAATGGCCGTGAATACCTTTCTTCACCATTTAAACATTTTATGGCTTCTCACGACATTCTTCACCAGACTTCATGTGCTTATACTTCTCAACAAAATGGGGTGGCTGAGCGCAAGAATAGACACCTTATTGAAACAACTCGTACACTTCTAATCCATGGCCAAGTACCCTCGCGTTTTTGGGGTGATGCAGTTCTTACTGCATGTTATCTCATAAACTGCATGCCGTCTTCTGTCCTAGATAACAAAATCCCTCATTCCGTCTTATTCCCTCAAGACCCTTTACATCCATTACCTCTTAGAGTTTTTGGGTCTACATGTTTTGTTCATGATTTTAGTCCTGGTCTTGATAAGTTATCTCCTAGATCTCACAAATGTGTCTTCTTAGGATTTCCACGATCACAAAAGGGCTATAAGTGTTTTTCCCCTTCCCTCAATCGTCATTTCATCTCCGCTGATGTCACCTTTGATGAATCTTCGTTTTATTTTTCTCATATATCTTCTAGTTCTGTACCTCCACCTCCTACTGTTGATATTCCTATTGTCTGTGATCCTTTAGACTCTCATTCCCCACAGGATCGTCCTTCAACTCCACCCCTTCAAGTTTATAGTTGCCGCAATCGTGTCCCTCATGACTCACCTCCTGTGCCACCTCCTGTGTCTCCTCCGACTCCAGCAAATGAGTCTGACCTGCCTATTGCCCTCCGTAAAGGTATACGCTCTACTCGTAACCCTTCCCCCCATTATACTGTTCTTAGTTACCACAGATTATCTCCATCTTTTTACAAATGTCTCTCATCCATTTCTTCTGTGTCCATTCCTAATTCTGTGGGTGATGCCTTAACTCATCCTGGTTGACGTCAAGCCATGCTGGATGAATTAAGTGCTTTACAGAAAAGTGGAACTTGGGAGCTTGTCTAATTACCATCTGGAAAGTCTGTTGTTGGTTGCAGGTGGGTGTATGCTATCAAGGTTGGCCCTGATGGTACAATTGATCGTTTGAAGGCTCGACTGGTTGCCAAAGGATACACACAAATTTTTAGTTTGGATTATGGTGATACTTTTTCTCCAGTGGCGAAAATGACCTCTGTTCGCCTTTTCATTGCCATGGCCGCTCTTCGACAATGGCCTCTTTACCAACTTGATGTCAAAAATGCTTTCCTTAATGGTGATTTGCAGGAGAAAATTTACATGGAGCAACCGCCTGGCTTTCTTGCTCAGGGGGAGTCATCTGGATTGGTATGTCGTCTTCGCAAATCCCTATATGGCCTAAAACAGTCTCCTCGGGCTTGGTTTGGGATGCAGTGGTTCACATACTGAAGTATATTAAAGGATCACCTGGAAAATGTTTGCTATATGGTCCTAACAACGATACAAAAATCGTGTACTATTCAGATGCTGATTGGGCTGGTTCCCCTTCTGATAGGAGGTCTACTTCTGGATATTGTGTCTCTATTGGTGGCAACTTGATATCTTGGAAAAGTAAGAAGCAAAGTGTTGTGGCTAGGTCCAGTGCAGAAGCAGAATATAGAGTTATGGCATCAGCTACTTGTGAGCTTGTGTGGCTTAAACAATTACTTAGTGAATTGAAATTTGGAGATATTACTCACATGACACTTATATGTGATAATCAAGCTGCTCTTCATATTAGCTCTAACCCTGTCTTCCATGAGAGAACCAAGCACATTGGTGTTTTATAAAAACTTGCACTTTTTAAATCCTTTTCGCAAATGATAGTGTTCTTGAAATCTTTCTTGTGCCGTAAGCAATTTTGTGTGCAATGTAACAGTATGCGTATAAAGACAATGAAAACTATAAACGCAAATGTAAAGAGATAGGTAAAAGAAAAGCAAACTCAATTTTTATACTGGGTCGGCCTAAATGCCTACATCTAGTCACTCTCCTAATCAACTTTAGATTGGAGAGTAATTCACTATAATGATTAGAGTATTACAGCTAAGGCTTTACAGAGCAACTCTGTAATGTAAACACCTCACAAACTCTCAATCAAATATAGAAAAACAAAATCTGCCAACACAGAACTATCTCGTCCTTGTCGCAGCAAACCCTTTGAGAGATCCCCTCCCAAAGTCAAGAGTACACCACTCTTCTTCCTGAAGCCACACGTACAGGGAAATAGCAAATCCAAGATTGCAAGTCTTCTCTCCTAATCAAACAAGATGCACCTTCAGTAGTGCAGAAACGATCAGTTTATGTAGTCCAGTCAAATTGCTTCTCAAGAATGCTTCAAGATCTGTCAAACTCTTCTCGTTCTTGATTCTTGGAGATTTTGATAATTTGTAAATTCTCTCAGATGAAATCAATCAAATATGAAAATGTAAGTATGTTCAATCGTTCTACAGAAAATCAAACAATGCATCAATATATAGTTTATATCAGTCCTGACGTAAATCAATCGATTAACATGTTAATGTAATCGGTTACATTAAACACATGTAACAAAATTACAGCATTCAAAGTACATAATTGAATGTTCAATTAATGTAATCGATTCTCATTAAATGCTTGGTCAAACACATTTAAAAATATGACCGTTATAGTAGTTATGACAAGCATAAGTTAGTTTTCAAATCATAACAGACTTAATTGAATTCACAGAGCATGTAATCGATTAAGCTTTAACACTTAGAAGATTTTTGAAAACTTTTCTTTCCAAAAACACATCACAGCACATTTGAAAAAGATATGTGCAAACACACGAGTTTTAATCGATTCACCAACTAATGTAATCAATTGAAAACTAGTTGTTTTGCCTCAGTTTAAAACGCAAGCTATTTGATGACCTTAATTGATTATCACAACACTGTAATCGATTAAGTCATGCATATATGCTTTTGTTCATCTGGTGTTCATATCACAGAAAAATACATTGAGCATACATAGATATAATCACTTCACAAACACAATAGTATGCATCAATCAACATAATATGACCAACAAATGTGACAAACACAATATATGCATGTTGGGAATAAAATTTGGGAGTGAAATTTGTTTAGATTTGAATTATAGAAAGTTTGTAATTTTTTTTATTAAAAAAAATTGTAATTAAGTGAGCCAATGAGCCAACCCGTTTATCCACCAACCCGTGGTGGGTCGGGTCGGGTTCGAATTTTTCTGGCTCGCTAATAAATGAGCCGGATTGGGTTGACTCACTAAGTAACCAACCCGTGGTGGGCCGGGCCAGGTCGGATCGGGTGACCCGTGTTGACAGTTGTAACTGTACATAACTCAGATAGAGGACACTGTGACCAAACCTAATTGTAAGTGATATAACTGTCTATCGAAAACTCATGGAACTAAGATAGCAATACTGTGTATGCCACTTTATTGATTAGCAGCAGCAGAGGTGCTCTGGTATCTCTAACACAAACATATGAAAAAAATTTATCATACATTTTAGTATAAGCTACCCAGACAAACAATTAGTTTCAAATGTAATTTGCTTACTAACTTTGATTTTGCGGTGCCCTTATGCAGATCAGTAATTTTGAGTATCTAATGCAACTCAATACATTGGCTGGGCGTAGTTATAATGATATAACCCAGGTGATCTTCGTTACTAACTTATTGCATTCTATAATTAAACTCTAACTCTATCTTCATGTTATATATTTTCATTATGAATTTTTTGCAGTATCCAGTTTTCCCCTGGATTCTTTCTGATTACAGTTCAAAGAGCTTGGATCTTTCTAATCCTTCTTCTTACCGGGATCTTTCAAAGGTTATCATGAATGTTGCTTTGATGAAATCAAGGGAGATTACTTCATATTTTAAATTTGTAATTTTTTATATCATGCAGCCTATTGGAGCACTGAACCCAGATCGTCTTAAAAAATTTCAAGAGAGATACTCCAGCTTTGATGACCCCGTAATACCCAAATTCCACTATGGATCACACTACTCCAGTGCAGGAACAGTAGGTCCCAATCTCCACCTCCTTTGAATTTTCCTCTGGTAATTTAGTACGTACACTGTTGACGCCATTCTTTGGTTTAATTCTATCAAGAAATCAGTGTCCTCTACATGGTTGATTCAGATGGAGCTTAAGTGATTAACTTTGAGTTGATGTCAAGTTTATTTTTTTTGCATGAACTCCCAATTTGAAATATACGATGTTTCACCTATCCTGAATTACACTCAATAAAATTTGGATCATTTTTGGCTGCATTATGTGAGTATCTTAGAAGTATCAAATGTACAATCATCTGAACCTCTGGCGCTCACAAAATAGGGAGATAGAGAATATTTATTGATTTTTGGCTCGATGTTTTTTAAAGGGAATAAGATGTAGATTTTTTTTGCCAGGATGCTTTAACTGGTCAATCATGTTAAGATCAAACAAAATGGCTTCCATGTGATACCAATCAAATTATGAATGCTTAGGATATTAAAGTAAGGTTGGTTTACGTCCAGTATTGTCAACAAAGTCCTGATACAGAAAGACACCTCACAAAATGTGATTAGTGTTGGGCACTTTAATGTTATGATATTTTATTTATTTTTATTTCCTGTTTGTTGGCATGCTACTAACACACACAGCATCTGTAGTTATTTTTGGCTTCTGCATTAAATTGCCCATTTTCCTTGCTAAGTCATACAATAAATCCAAATCACGATGCTTTTTCTCAGTTCTTCTGAAGTTGCAACAGAAGCTATCACCCAGTATGCAAATGACAGCATTTAATATGGTTGCATTTTAGTTGCTCATTTTGCATTAGTTAATCTTTATTATCTTTTACAGGTTTTGTATTATCTTATTAGGGTTGAACCATTCACTACTCTTGCCATCAAACTTCAAGGTGGAAAATTTGATCATGCAGATCGAATGTTTTCTGATATTTCTGCTACTTGGAATGGAGTTCTTGAGGACATGAGTGATGTGAAGGAATTGGTATATGTTTACTAACTTATGACAGAGCGATTGGTTTCCTTTAATGCTTTTAATTAAAATTGTGTACTTGCATATCAAAGACTTCTAGTTGTTCTTGGAGGACTTCAATGTTTTTAGTACTTATATTTTTAAATGTTTACCATGGTTTTCTTCAAACTTATATTTCATTTTTTTTTTCCTATTTTAATCTCAACATAGGTTCCTGAGCTATTTTACCTCCCTGAAGTCCTCACAAATGAAAATTCAATTGATTTTGGCACAACACAATTGGGAGGAAAGCTTGGTATACTCATTGAGATTTTCTCCATTTCCTTTTTAAGAAGAAATTGTGACTACACATATATGCATATTAAAGTTATTACCCCTTCATGAGAATTACTTTTGTCATACCAGATACTGTAAAACTTCCTGCTTGGGCTGAGAACCCAGTTGATTTTGTGCACAAGCATAGGATGGCTCTGGAGAGTGAATATGTATCTTCTCATTTACATGAGTGGATTGATCTCATATTTGGGTAGGTTTTCTTCTTGTTTTTCATTTTCTCCATATTCTTTTGGCTTGCAAGCCTGGTTCAAAGATGTTGAGATATTTTTACTAGGACAGACTGAGGATATTCACCACCTTCGAAGTATGAGCTGCCCATATAAGAGATTTGATACCACTTTCAACACAAAACCTTAAGACTCAACGTTTGTGGATCCTTATTTTCTTATATGACACTCAACTTTCTTATATCTACTTTGTCTGGACTTTCATCTCATACTTGGATTTTACCACTGGTTTCTTCCACAACAAGACATGCTTGTACCAGCCATTTATCTCAACACACTTCCCCTTACCCTTACTATTGTTGGGTTTCTACCACAACAGGACATACTTGTCTCCATTTGAGTCAGACACCAAGATAAACCTACCATTTTCTTTTTACTAGATAAACTGAGCATATTTACCACCTATGAGAAATAAGTTACACACAAAAAAGACCTGACACCACCTTTAACATAAAACCTTAAGGGTCAATGTTTGAGGGTCTTTATTTTCTTATATGTCACTCAACTTTCTCATTTCTATTCAAGGGGAGACATTCAAATAATACTTGGATTCCTAACAACCTTTTGTTTATTCATGAGTTTTATTTTTCTATCATTTTTTATGTAGATATCTATAGCATTCCTTTTTAAATTTTCACTTTATTTTAGTCCCTTGAAAACTTGCATATGGTTACATTAAATGGATTTAACCATGCAGGTATAAGCAACGGGGAAAAGAAGCTATTGCATCAAATAATGTTTTCTTTTACATTACTTATGAAGGGACAGTGGATATTGATAAAATATCTGACCCGGTATATCTCCTTTGCATCTTCGTATTTTCCACATTAATTGTTTATGAGAACTACCTTCTTTGGTTAAAGGACTAAAGTACATGTTAGCTATAGTTATGTTTGTCACTTATATATGTGTTTGTTTCCATAATTTTTTTAGTAAGG
Organism: Vigna mungo; assembly: GCA_036885675.1. Classification (NCBI taxonomy): domain Eukaryota; kingdom Viridiplantae; phylum Streptophyta; class Magnoliopsida; order Fabales; family Fabaceae; genus Vigna; species Vigna mungo. Next base: position 6,229,684 of record CP144698.1, read on the forward strand.
AATTTAACTTCTTAAGCTTGATTAATAATGCAATCCTTTTTTTGTTGGTTAGCTGTCTTGTTTGTCATGATAAATTTCCCTTGTGACCAATACAAGATGCAGAGAAACTGAGGAAAATAACAGATGAGATGGAGAAAAAATGGCTTTCATCTTTTTTGTTAAAATTAGAGCTACAAAAAGAATCCCTTGTGGCATCACTATCTCTTTTTTTAATCAAAAGCAACTAATGTGATTGCATAACTTTTAAGAAAGAGTACTAAGGAGGCATTTTGCCCAACTACATTTGTGTCACAAACAATATCAATCATATGCAACACCTCTGAATATTATAAAAGCATCAGACCTCAACAAATAACTTATCCAGAGTGAAAAGAGAGGAAGAGGACTGAATGTGAAATGAATCTTTATTATGTATATTACACCAGAAAGTATGTGTACAAGATGCATTTATTGGCATTGCTTACCAACAGCTGTAAAATAACTGACAGCTGTACAAAGTAGATTACAAGTAAACCTACAGCTGTACAAAGAAAACTTACATGTAAAACATCTACAAGCTATACAAACTGACTTGGTTCTACTAACATCCCCTCACAAACTCAAGGACAAGATTTTTCAGAAGAAAATTCTTCACATTGAGTTTGCCCTAAACCCTAAATGCGTTTAACTACAACCCAATGAGAATCCAATGGGTTAGCCATAAACTGAGACTTTGTTGCAACAATGCTAACTTTTGGCCAAGTAAGAGTGGCATATTTCATAGCACCAACCACTTAGTGAAATAAAATAGGATCTGAAAAAAGATCAATACCATGTTTAGACAACTTGCAATTGGAGATCATAGGGGATGAAATTGAATGAGCTTCAGCTATGTGTTTTATGAAGCAAGTCTCTTAAATACTTTGTCTGAGTCATGAGAATAGACTAATCAGACAAATATTTTATCTCAAAGCCAAGAAAATAGTCTAGTTGACCAAGTTGCTTTAAGGAAAAAGGTGCATGAAGTCAAGTTGTAATATTCTGAATGAGAGTAATAGAGCTTCCAGTTATGATTATATCATCATAAATCACAACTTCTAATTCCTTTCATGTAGATGAAAAGAGAGGCATCACAAGTGTGGTTAACAAAACCAAATTGATGGAGTAATTTGTAAATGATTCAACCACTTCCTCAAGGCTTATTTTAATTCATAGACTGCTTTATTCAACTTATAAACAAGAGCCTTGTCACTTGCTTCAAAACGAAGTGATTGTTGCATAAAAACTGTTTCATCAAGATAATCATTCAAAAAGGCATTATTGGCATCAAGTTGTGTTAAAAGTCGCACATCGACTAGTAATAAGGCCAATTTAGAGTATATAATGGGTGCAAATCTCATACAAGCCAGTTTTGTAGGGTTGAGTTAGATTTAAAGTCCAATTCTTAACATGGTATCAGAGTCAGGTTTAGAGATCCTAGCAAAATTCGTTGTTTGTTGGACATATTATTTTATCTACTATCGGACTATCTATTAATTTAGTCTCATGCACGAGATGTATATACCTCGGGGTGAGGAGAGTGTGTTGGAAGCCCCACATCAACAAGTGATAATGTCAATTTAAAGTATATAAGTGGGTACAAACCTCATCTTACAAGATGATTTTGTAAAGTTGGGTAAGTTTAAAGTCCACTTCTTAAAAAGTTGAAACAATTTCTACCCATGAGAGAGAGCAATAGTAAGAATAATTTTGATTATAATAGGTTTTAGGACAGGAGGAAAGGTTTCATGAAAAATCAAAACCATGGACTTGATAAAAACCTTTTGCCACAAGATGAGCTTTATACTTATATATTGAGCCATCTGCTTTTTCCTTAATCAGAAAACCCATTTACAACCAATAACCCTTCTATTAGAGGGTAAGGCTACTAGATCCTAAGTTTTCTATTTCAATAGAGCATCATATTCCTGCTGCATTGCAGCAAGCCAATTCTCATCTTTAAGAGCTTGTTTGACAGCCTATTGATAAGATATACTGCAGTAATAAATGCTTGATCCCAAATTTGTAAAGGAGGAGAAGCATGATGCAACAATGTAAGGTAAATTAACAATGTGCCTATGTTTACATTTAACAACACCATTATGAGTATGAGGACTATTAAGGCTATGAACTATACCGTGACGAGCTAAAACTTTGGTAAAGGGACGATATTCACCACCCCAATCAGACTGAGCTAAACACTTTTGATTTTGTAATTCAGTTGTGATTCAACCATTGTCTTAAAGGTTTGAAATACAATTAACATTTCAAATTTAGACTTTATTGGAAAAATCCAGGTGTATCTAGAGTAAGAAAATAAAAAAAAAAAAACGTGATATTTGAATTCTGCTTGAGAAATAAGATGTGCAGGTCCCCAAAGATCAACAAAAGTAAGTTCTAAGGGGGAATATACAGAACTAGGGACATGAGAAGGCAATCTATGTTATTTTCCAACACAAGATGAAAAAAATTGACTATCAGCTTTATTAGACACTGGAATTTTACAGTGTTTGAGTACAATTTGCATTACATGATTATTTGAATGACCAAGTCAATTGTGCCACATATGTACACTATTATCTACAAGATTGGCCTTATTGACATTGTTGAAAAGAGTTTACTAAAAATGAATGTTAAGCAGAATAGACAATGGACTTAGAAGAGGAATGCAGCTGAAAAGATTAACTGTGAAGCTGATCATGGTTGAACCAAAAACGTCCCTGAACACCAACAATTCTTTAAAGAAGAAATTTATTCGTCCCCTATGATTTGACAAGAAATTTGTTAGAATGGAACTCAGAAAACTAAATTATCTTTTTCAAATTAACTAACACTTAACATATATTTAGTAATGGAAGGAACGTGCAACAAATTATTTAGCTGAAAAGTGACTCATAAGGTGACAAAAGAGGAGGAACCAACACCATAAATACTCAAACCTGCACCATTTCACTGAAAAATTGATCTGGACCATCAAACTGTTGAAGCTATTTCATGTTTTGTGGTTCACCAGTAACATGGGAGCTTGCACCAAAATCTGGTATCCAAGAACTATTGGCATTACCTTGAGAAGTAGACTTCATCATCATTGCATTCGGCTGAGCATTGTTCTTAGGCCTAGTATTAGGATTCTCCCAAGTATTTGATGTTTTATATGAACCAGTCGAATAAGGAATGGACTGTTTTGTAGCACGATAAATGAAAAACAGTGATTCATGAGGCTGATAGGATGCATCAGATATTGTTAAAGTGTAATGCAAATTCTAGAAGAATGTAGAAGCTCCTAGGAAAAAGAGTTAGAATGTAAATTGGGCCTAAAAGATAAAAAGCCCAAGACTAGAGAAGGCCCAAAACTAAAGGTCCAAAATAGAATTCTAGAAATATCCTATCTAGAAGGATTCTAGAATGATGTAAAAAAATATCTAGGGATGCTTATCCATAAGATGTATCTAGATAAGGTTAGAATTATAGGAATGTTTTAGAAAACTCTAGAAGATGAATAATGACCCTTAGATTAATGTTGTGGTGGCAAAATCCTAACCATTGGTTAAGGAGGTGCCACTAGTATAAATAGGGGTGATTGGATCATTTGTAATCAAGCCAAATAAGAACCAACATCTACAACAACTAAGATAACTACAACACTTCTTCCAACTACTACTTCTAAATTCTACTATCTCCATATTTTCTCTACATTTTCTCTACCTCATCAACTACTCCTTTCACAACCTTACAATACTAACAGATATGAAATAACAAACATTGGTTGCATGTCCAAATCTGAGACATATTTGGTACTGAAAATTGGTTAATTTTCCACCACATCCCCTGCTAGAACTACCACCACGAGAGGATACTCCAGTGAGAAGGCCTCCACATTGGCTGCCACAATGAGTGTAAGGAGCTTGAGTGTAATGCAGTGTGGTGGACTAAAGTTTGTATCTCTTGATCTTAACAATTAAGGCATGTTTCATGTGCATAAATAAGAACTTCAATTTCAGTAATTAAAGGTGTGCATTTCTTACTCTCAATAACAAATACAACTAGAGCATAGTCAAATGGAACAACTTCTAAAATAGCATCAACATTTTCATGTCGCACAAGAACACCAACACCAGCAAGCTCACAACATAATATTTAATCTTGAGCAAATACTCTTCCATTGATTTGGACCAAGTTTGATAGCACCATTGTAGTACGCAGCTGTCGTGTACTAGACTTGTTTGAAGACTGAAATACTCATGAATTTTCTCCCAAACTTCATATGAATGAGTACAAAACCAGTACCGTTTGATCCCGAACTTCCCAAGCTTCATGCTCACAATCGATACTGTCAGCAACACAATTAGTTAGAAAACAAGGTGGAACCATCGGATTTACAACAAATTGTTGTAACTTGTGCAATTTGATTACTGGTTCAACATATTGAAGCTAGTGCAACTAATTACAATCAAGTTTCTCAACAATAGTTGTTGGAAATGATTGTGAAGCGAAATTCACCTTATGCAAAGCAAAACTCACTATCGCCAAGTGCAATTGAAAAGAAGAAAAGTGAATCTAAGAACAAGTCATTGTTCAAAACGCTCAATTCACTATCACCAAAAGAAAAAGTAGCTATGAGAAAAATGCACTGATTTCAACTTCCAATTAACTTTCACAGAGCTCAATTACAATAAAACAGAAAATTATGAACAGATAATGAACCAGCAACAGAATTCATAATTCACCACTACAAAATGCAAATGAAGAAAATTACGAACAGCATCAAAGAGACTAAGAGATAATCTCAAAATCAGGAACCTAGAACAATTCACCAATAGAAAGTACTAAATTGACTGAACAGAAGCAACAACGAGCTGAATCATGAAGAAATTAGTGAAGAAGCTTGAGTGGAGAAGTTTGATCGTAAAAAAAATGCTTTGGATGCCATCTTAGATGAATTGAACTGAGGGTTAAAAGAGAGAAAGAGAACTGAACATGAACTGAATTTTTATTATGTATATCACATTTGAAAGTATGAGTACACAAATATTTATAGATATTACTTAGGTTTAAACCCCTTTTTGGTCCCTAAGTTATAAGTTGGTATTCAGTTTAGTCTCCGCTTTTAAAAATGTCAACCTTTGGTCCCTAAGTTATAAAAAATGTTTCAAATCAGTTCTTGCTGTTAAATATCCACTAACGGAGTTAACTTTTTCTTTCTCTCTCTTCTAATTCTCTGAATTTCTCTGAACACTAACAACTTTTTCTTTCTCTCTCTGAATTTCTCTATTTCTCCTTCTTTATGTTTAAATATATATTTTTCTCTCTCCTCACTCAAAACTCACCACCACCAAACCCTCCTCCAGCACCACCACCTCCACCTCCTCCTCCACCTCCAAACCCTCTCACATGGCCATAGCTGAATAATAAATTTTTACTATTGAGTGAGGAGAGAGTGTTGTAATATGGGATAATATCTGTAGAATCTTCCTAATTAGAGGAAATAGATACATAATATTTTATTTTATTTTATTTTTTCCTAGATTTCCTAGTTTCCCTTTTTCCCTTTTTAGGAGAACTAGATTATTATAAATAGAAGGTTTGAGAATGTATTTTTCATGATTTGAATAATAAATCAGTCTTATTTTCCACATGGTATCAGAGCTTATCTGAGCCGCTTCCGCTGTCTTTGCTGTCTGCCGGCGGCCGACCGCCATGGCCGCCGGCAGGAGCCTAAAATTCTCTTTTTTAACCTGTGTTTTTAATGGGCTCCAATTGCCCTAGCCAAGTTCTGTTCTTTTTTTTTCCAGTATTGCCAAATAGAGAGTTTGTCTGAGTATCATTAGAGTGGGATTCAAACCCATTCCCTTTGGGACCGAAAGTCTCTTCTTCGAATAATCCAACACTACTTCCTTCGCTGCTTTTTCCGTTGTGCATTGCCGCTCTTCACCGTTGTCCACCGTCCACCAAGTTGCACTGCCGCCGCTGTCCGACCACCGCCGCTGCCGCCGTCGCCGGTTGGGGTCGTCGATAGGGCAGAAAGGTGCGCCCAACACCGGCGATCACAGAGCCGGAAGTCGCTCCGTCAACGGAGCCTCCACGCGCCGCCACGCGCCGCCACCGTCGCCGGCGCGTGTAGCCCACGCGCCCACCTCCGGCAAGACCCACTCGCCGCCGACGCCGCAGACAGGGTCGCCAGAGCCTCCTGAGCCCATTCCTAGGGTCGATGACGAATCGTTTGGACTATATTTTAGTAGATCTGAGTTTTAGTTTCTGCTCCTTGGTGTGACCCACTCACCGGACCTCCTCCTCTCTGTTCTGACCTCCCATAGCTGTCATTGCTACCATCTTTGTTTCTTCACAAAATCTTCGTCTTCCTCACAACACACTTCGTCGACGGGTTGACGGGATCCATCTCAGTCGCGAGAAGGAGAGGGTGTCACCTCGTGTTTCCACTTCGCAACCACTGTCCTTTGTTGTTCTCTCCGATGCAGTCAGCCGCCACCGCTGCAGTCAGCCGCCACTGCCGGAGTCAGCTGCCGTCGCTGTCGTCACAGTCAGTTGTTTTTCCTACCTCCACTGCTTGCGCTATTTTCTTCTCCATCCTCAAAGGTGCCATCCAGTTGCACCTGGAAATTGATTTGCTGAAAAATTGTGAAGAAGGCCTTCGATTCCAAATCTGTAGGGAGTCTTGGCCTTCCTTTTTCCCTCATTGTCCGTATCTTGGACGTTCTCAAAAACCGTTTCGGTAACTTCTTGGGTGGCATTGTATATTGTGTTTCTTCTATCATCTTCTTCTCAATTGAGAAGGGTTCACGGGCTTTCTGCCACCACCAATGGGTTTCTTTTTTCGACGAAGCTTCTTCCTTTTCTTTTCCATGCCGCAGAGAAGATGTTTTTTGCGTGTTCCTCGGAATCTGAAGAAGCCATGGATGGCTCATCCAGAGGAGAAGGGCGCTTCTACTTCTACTTCAGATAACAGTTACACAAAATTGTGCTTCCAGAATCTGACCTAGCTGTAAGCTATATTTCCTGAATTTGTCTGAGGGGAAATATTTTTCAGCCTCTGCGGAGAACTTCCTTCTTGGGCTAGAGTTTAGCCCGTATTTTTTGTGATACATTGTTAAGTATCACCATTTAGGAGTAGTCCAGCAGAGAACTTTGGACCTCCAACCTGTCTTTGGCCTTTTGATGCCATGGTGTTTTTGGTTTGTACCAATGCTTTGTTATAACAACTCACTCGGAGTTGTTTTTTGAGACTGACTGCTGAATTGACTCTTTCAAAGTTATGGGATTCAGGTTTGTCCCTCGTATGGATCGGTTCTCACTAGTTCTTCCACCTTTACGTTCTGTTGTTCAGTCGTGAGGAGGAAAAAGTTCCAGCCCCTGCAGGGTAGTGTAGTCCTTGCAGGTTTGTTGTTATTTGCCTCTGCAGGACAGTTGTTTCCTGAAGGCCTCCAATATGTTTAGGACAGTTAAGTCCCTTGAAGGTTTGTTGCTGTTTAGGGTGGTTAAGTCCCTACAGGTTTATGGCTGTTAGCCTTTTAATTCCAGCCGCTGCAGGGTAGTGTAGTCCCTGCAGGTCTGTTGTTGTTTGCCTCTGTCAGGACAAATATTTCCTGAAGGCTTATCGCTATTTAGGGCAGTTAAGTCCCTTGAAGTTTTGTTGTTAGTCGTCACTATTGATGGCAATCCAATCCCTGCAGTTTGTTGCTATTTGCCACTGCAGGCCCTTCATCTGTTCTTGCAGTTTGTTGTTGTTTGCTGCTGCAAGTCATCATCCATTTTTGATGGAAATCTCTCTCGCCCATTGCTGTCCAAGATGAAGTTTCATGGTGCAAGTTCGTCCTCATCCATTGCTGTCCAAGTTGAAGTTTGCCCTCGTCCATTGTTGTCCAAGTTGAAGTTTCATTGTGCTAGTTCGCCTTCGTCCGTTGCAATCCAAGTTGGTTTATTGACGCTCTCTACAAATTGAGTTTGTCTATTCCAAGCTTGGTTCATACAATCTTGTATGATCCAGCTTGAGAGGGAGTGTTGTAATATGGGATAATATCTGTAGAATCTTCCTAATTAGAAGAAATAGATACATAATATTTTATTTTATTTTATTTTTTCCTAGGTTTCCTAGTTTCCCTATTTCCCTTTTTAGGAGAACTAGATTATTATAAATAGAAGGTTTGAGAATGTATTTTTCATGATTTGAATAATAAATCAGTCTTATTTTCCACAGAGAGAAAAATATATATTTAAATATAAAGAAGGAGAAATAGAGAAATTTAGAGAGAGAAAGAAAAAGTTGTTAGTGTTCAGAGAAATTTCGAGGAGTAAAAGAGAGAGAAAGAAAAAGTTCACTCCGTTAGTAGATATTTAACGGCAGGAACTGATTTGAAACATTTTTTATAACTTAGGGACCAAAGGTTGACATTTTTAAAATCGAAGACTAAACTGAACACCAGCTTATCACTTAGAGACCAAAAAGGAATTTAAACCTATTACTTATTAGGCTGTATCTTCCTACACTTGATCAAATTTCTGCCTGCACATTCTGGATTTTATTTTCCGGAACACACTAAATCAATTCTGGAAACATTTTTCAAGAAGGCAGTTACCTACTTTTCCAGAAAATGCTCATCCACTCGGAAAAAAATTTCCAGTAACTATGATGGGGAGCTGGAAGAAAATTGATAGGGTACGGGAAGCAACAGTCTACATACTAACAACTGCATAAGAACTGACATCTGTATAAAGTAATTTACTAATAAATCTACAGCTGTACAAAGAAAACTTAGGAGTAATACATCTACAAACTATCCAAACTGACTTTTTCTATTAACACTCGTACTTTCTACTGTGCATGACATGCAAAGGTGCAACAGCATGCCACACAAGATCAGATTGCTTATTTTGGACAAACACCATCCCAACTTTTGACTATTCCACACTTGAAGAAGAAGCCACTATCAGAAGTTCTTCATTTGCAGGTAACTTTGATATTGATTACTTCTTTCTGAGTAAGCATGTATGTGTGCTTCCTTGTCTTGTTACCCATATTTTATTTTGGCTTTCTGTAATGTGTCTAGATTTACATACAAAAGTCATCAAGCAAACTAATAATTCATGATTAGCCATTAGCCATGCATGGATAATGGTTGTTTTTCTTTATTTTGGTTCCTATATGAAGAGAAAAATGTATATTTCTTTTTACTAAATTACTCACTAATTCTAGACTCTTACAGGAAAAAACCCCAAACATGACCAAAACCCATACTCGTCCCCATTTCTTATATTTGTCTTACCATTGACTTTGATTCCCTTAAGTATTTCCATACAAAAGGGGTTTTATTTTTATTTGTTAAATATTCCATCTGTTCCATTGTTTGTCTCGTAAGAAAATCTTTTACTACGTAAGTTACTATGATTAAATGCTTTAAGGTAGCTACTATAAATCATGTATTATGTGCATAACTTAAGTTTCATTAAACAGATTTTAGTAAAAATTGTATCCAACTAACAGGCCAAAGTATTCTAATATACTCCACGTATAAAAAAACAAATAAAAAAAAAAAAAAAAAAAAACTTGTACATGAGATCAGTATCTCCATCCTATTTGTGGAGAACGTTAGGGTCAAGAAATATTTAGATTTTATTCCTATTGACTTTAATTCTGTATATTTGTTGTATCTCAGTTTTATTACTAATATAATAATCCCGCAATTTCTGGAATTTATTTCCTAGAATAGACTGTACTTGTTTTCAAAATTGCCTAATCAATTTATATATATATATATATATATATATATGTGTGTGTGTGTGTGTTTGTATATGTATATGTGTCGAATGTATGTAATGTGAAATAATAAGGAAGAAATTGTTTTCTTCTAAACTTAAGAATTATAAACCCTTCCTCTCTCCTTCCTACTAGTAGAAAGAGAGAAAAAATAAATTGATCCTGGATTAGACACTGCCTACCTAAAGCCCAATTTATCTGTTTCGAGTATCTCTGACTACCTTTTTCATTAGTACGTTATGTTGCTCCTCAGTAGATTTTATGTATATATAAGGTGTCTCCTTTGTTTTAAGAATTGTTTAAAACCTGTGGTGAATGCTTCGAAATGCTCTCCTATTGTTTTATGCTTCCTCAACTGCCAATGATCAATTCACGTGATTATAATGATAAATTGATAATGCATATATTTATGTCTATCAGACAATATTCCGCAACCCAAAAGCAATCAAGTCATATCCCATTCCATCACCTGAACACTGCAATCTACCAGCATCTGCCATCCATGCGTCTTCAGATATGGTTGTGGTTGTTGATTTAAATGCACCAGCAGCTCATGTTGCACAGCACAAGTGGCAACCCAATACACCTGATGGGCAGGGTACACCATTCCTCTTTCATCATGGAAAGGCTACATCAGGTTCCGCTGGTGGGATTATACGCATGTTAAAAGGTCCTGCTGGGACTGGTGAAGAGTGGCAGTATCCCCAAGCATTGGCTTTTCCTGTTTCTGGAATTAGAAGCCAAGCTATTGTCTCTATAACACGTGACAAAGAAATTATTACTGGTAAATCTAGACGAGCTAGTATTATTAAAATATGCTGCCACTAGTAGTATGTGAAAAAGTTATTTCTGGTAATTAACCTCTTATATATGAGAAGTTAGCTTAAAATAACAACCATTGCCATTAGCATGGATTTATATTTTTTCCTGGAAATACAGGTAATACAATTAATCAATTTCAAGGAATTTTTCTCAAGGGGATTAACAAAGGGGGAACGTTAACAGTACTTATATAGCCATTTGGTATATCCTATGTTCTAGTATTTCTTAGAAAAGACAAAATTGTATGTGGCGTCAGCTATGAATTAACACCAAGGGAAAATTTGTTACTTGGAAAAGATTTAGGTATAAGAACATGGAGAATAAAACTACATAGATGTAAAAATTAAATAGTTCCAACTTCTTCAGGTATTTGCTCGAAAATAATCACTATTTGAAGCAGTAGCGAAACAATGTAGAGAAATCATAGCAGCGACCTGTATATTTGATTTAGCCAGATTTTACATATATACTTCAATTAAGCAGGCCTTCTAATAATATACTTCAATTAAGCCAGATCTTTGTGAGTGGGACTGGTCTTCAACATATGGTTAAAATATCCAAAACCCTTAAAAACTCTAGGCTGAAGAAGAGAAGTCTTATTTCTAGAATGTAGTTCTTTTTTGTTTTTATCAAAATACTCTCTTCCCCCTCTCAGATCTTAAACTTCATCTAAGAAACTTGACCTATATTTGTAGTAGCAACTTTTTAAACTGCCTGAGTCTTTCACATCTAACTTGACTATTGGACTTCTGATTAGGTGGGCATGCTGATAATAGTATCAGGTTAATATCCTCAGATGGAGCAAAAACCATGGAAACAGCCTATGCTCACTGTGCTCCTGTAACTTGCCTTGGTCTTTCACCGAATAGTGACTACCTGGTGACAGGATCTCGAGATACAACAGTATTACTCTGGAGAATACATAGGGCACTTGCATCGCATTCAAGTGTCACATCAGAATCTTCTACTGGGAATGGCACTGGCATGCGGCCTTCAACTGGCAGTAGTTCTTCATCACTTTTGTTGATGGAAAAGAATCGTAGACGCCGTATTGAGGGCCCTATACAGGTACTTAGGGGGCACCACAGTGAAATACTCAGTTGTTGTGTTAACTCAGGTCTTCGAATGGTTGTTTCATGCTCCCACTCATCAGATGTTCTCCTACACTCTATAAGAGAGGGACGTTTGGTCAGAAGGCTGGATGGCGTGGTGGCTCACACTGTCTCCCTTTCCTCTGAAGGGGTTGTCGTGGTGTGGAATGAATCAAAGCATATTCTCAGTACCTTTACTCTTAATGGTGTTCTGATTGCAAAATCAGAATTACCTTTCTCTAGCAGCATTTGTTGCATGGAAATTTCTCTTGATGGATGGAGTGCTTTGATTGGAATTAATTCTCAAGAAAATGGTAAAGCCTTCAATAGCAGTTGGAATTCGCAATCCAGTAATTCAGGTAATGAAGATTTTTATTCAGACTCAGAAGAAACTCACGATAGCAACAGAATAAATGCTCCATCACCTTCAATTTGCTTCCTGGATTTGCACACTTTGGAGGTACAATATTAAGATGTTTATATTGAGCTGTCGAAAGAACATCATATCTTTTATTTCTCATCAAACTGTTTCTTTATGTGCCTTCAAACTTCCTCAATATTCGCATACTATAAGAAAATACTCAGTACGAACGGCATTCTGATTCTCTCAAACATCAGGAGTCCTGTTTCCTTCCTGCTATGCATATCCTTGGGACTGTTTATCAATACTAACCACTCTACCATACTAACTTGTGTAGGTGTTTCATGTGTTGAAGCTGAGAGAAGGACAGGATATCACAGCTCTTGCTCTAAATAAGGATAACACAAATCTTTTGGTTTCAACTTGGGATAAACAGTTGATTGTCTTCACTGATCCGACTGTAAGTTAGATCACTCTTAATAAGGATCATTGTCAAATATCAATCATTACTTACAATTTACTAGTGAATCCTGTTTCTAAATATTCCACGATCCCATGCAATGATTTTTTTTTTTATGATGCTCGTAAATTGGATAAAAGAATAAATGTTGATGTTTCACCTGCAATCTAGTTTCATAAAAATAATTAGATTTGCACATTATTTGGAGTTTTACAATTTACACCTGTTCGGTATGATAGTTTTTGATATTTTTATGTGCCTGTTGGACTGAATGCACCCAAATGGTTGGTAATTCTCGCTGCTCATTGCTTCTTGCAGTTGAGCTTGAAAGTAGTCGATCAAATGCTCAAGCTTGGTTGGGAAGGTGATGGGCTGAAGCATCTCATAAAATGATAAGCTTCTAAGGCATACAAATGTGGATTACATGATCTTTTATATGTAATAACTATTATGAAAATAGAATGTTGTTATAATATTCCTGTTTGTTAGTGTTATCGTTGCATGTTCTCAGAGACATATTGTAACATATGTAACCACCAACTCTGACCGGTTACCACCATAGTGGTTAGGTTACTAGTGTCCCATTTGAGCTCAAATATTAGTATCCGACAAGCTTTGACTGAGATTAGGGTCATTACAGTTTTGTTCTCTGCATTTTATTTTGGTCAATGAAAATATGTTAACCCTTTTTTCGACTAATACTTTTCGCTTGTAACAACCTGCCATAAATATTTTGTTTATATTAATAAAAAATATAACAGTGGTTAGTTAATAAGCTTTCCTTGATGTTGATTGTGATGGCAACGCAGTTGGAAGGCAAACAATATAGTGTTGTCTTATCACTCTCATTTCTATTAAAAAGTACTGTTCATTTTCCTTTTGTTGTTTTAGATTTATATACAACAAAAGTCAAATTATATACCATGTATTAATTTCATTGGCTAAGGAGGGCTAGTCTTTGAAATGTGACAAATCGAAATTCAAATACATATTATATTATGAAGGGTGTCCACAATTATGATTTCTAGAACTGGTTATAGTATATTTAACTATAGTTAACTATATTTTTAATAAATTAAAAAAACTAATTAATATAATATTTAAACGGTACGGTTTAAGAGTTTAGTTTTTAAAATTATATTAATCAACTAATAACCGAAGAATTTTGTATTAAAAGATTAAGCATGCTATCAACTACATAAATAGTTGTTTTTCCATACTCTATTGGTTGTTATGCATTTTATAAACTTACTATAAGTATCGATTGGTTGTTATGCATTTTATAAACTTATTGTAAGTATCGGAAGGTTATGAACTTAAATTAGTGTTTACAATATTAAAAATATTAATAAAGATCAAGACACTACAGTTTCAATTCGGAATTAAATTATAGGCTAATTTACTTAACAAATTCAGTTGGTGTTTAAATTCAAATGTTAAAAGTTCACTGTTTCATATTAATTTTTTTTTTATAATCTTAATTACTCACTAATTAAGACAGTGTATAAATTGGAAAAATAAAATAGATATTCTTCTTCAAATACTATTTATTTTATTATTTTAAATTTAAAACAATATCTTTAAATATACCATTTTATTATTTTAAATATAAAATAATATCTTTAAATATACCATTTTATTATTTTAAATATAAAATAAATAGTATTTTAAATAATATCTTCTTCAATTCCACAATTTAAAGTTTGAAACGCTTGTTTGAATGCCATTATGTTTGAATGCAAAGTTTAGTTTAAATATATGTTTTTAGAAAACCAAATCACATGTACTTAGTTGAACTTATATTGTGTGACAAAACTGTAAGTTTTAAGTCGATTTCGTTATGAAGCAAGTCGATTAAAACTCGTGACTTTGCACATATTTTCAAAAACAGTGCTGTGAATATTTTGCAAAGAAAGATTTTCAAAACTGCATTGAAGTGACATAGTAACTGTATGCACTGGCTACTCGACTTAGTTAGTCATGTTTTGAATTTTTGTTAATGCTTGTGAACTATAACGGCTACTCGACTTAGTTAGTCAAATGTTAAAAGTTCACTGTTTCATATTAATTTTTTTTTTATAATCTTAATTACTCACTAATTAAGACAGTGTATAAATTGGAAAAATAAAATAGATATTCTTCTTCAAATACTATTTATTTTATTATTTTAAATTTAAAACAATATCTTTAAATATACCATTTTATTATTTTAAATATAAAATAAATAGTATTTTAAATAATATCTTCTTCAATTCCACAATTTAAAGTTTGAAACGCTTGTTTGAATGCCATTATGTTTGAATGCAAAGTTTAGTTTAAATATATGTTTTTAGAAAACCAAATCAAATGTACTTAGTTGAACTTATATTGTGTGACAAAACTGTAAGTTTTAAGTCGATTTCGTTATGAAGCAAGTCGATTAAAACTTGTGACTTTGTACATATTTTCAAAAACAGTGCTGTGAATATTTTGCAAAGAAAGATTTTCAAAACTGCATTGAAGTGACATAGTAACTGTATGCGCTGGCTACTCGAATTAGTTAGTCATGTTTTGAATTTTTGTTAATGCTTGTGAACTATAACGGCTATATTTTGTTTCTTTGACCAAGCATAATTACTAGTCAACTGAATTAATTGTGTAATCAATTTGGTTGGTTTGACTACTACTAAATGCTATAAGTGTCTTAACTGTCTGACTGAAGTCAACTATATTAGTAGCGTAGTCAACTATAGGAGCGTCTGTTTGACAAAAAACTATAAATAGACGTGATTCTGTATTTCGTCCCCCTGAGTGGTGCTCAGTGTCGACGATGTTGTTTGTTTGTTGCTGTTTGGTTTTTTCTGTTCTGGGTTGGTGCAGGTGGCGCTGAGGGCCCACTGAGTGGCGCCCAGCGCCAGGCAGAGGAGAGTTTTTGCATGTTTTAAATTGTGTTTCGAGTCTTATGTGCTTAGGTTTGATTTCCTTTATGATTATGCGATTGAAGATAGGAACAATGTTGCCATGTGGAATGATATCTGTAACCTCTAGTGAGTTTGGAATGATTGAATTGTTATTTTAGATGACTCAGTAGTGTTATGCTTTTTGTATGTTTGTGGTGCAGATATGGCATCCTCATCTAGTTCTAAACATGTCAAGACTATTGCTACAAATACAGAGAAAGGAAGGAAAAGGAAGGAGTAAGTCTACTCAAACAAATTCCTTTCACATATGCACGAAAGGCATTTTCAGACGGTTCAGAACTGAAGGTTGCTGATGGAGAGGAAAGTGGGATTGATACCTCCCGTGGCTCCTCAATTTGAAAGGGAGTTGGGAGAAGACAATGGGAGAATCTGGCTTCCTATCCTGCACCTGCCAACATTGTAGTAGTAAAGGAGTTTTACACAAATGCAAGGGCGTTTGGTGTTGATCAAGAGATGTATACCAGCTATGTGAGGGGCAAGAGGATCCCCTATGACACTGTTACCATCAATACTTTCTTGGGCACTGAATGGACAGGAGAATAGTGTCAGTTTGCTTATGGAATGGAGGAAGATATAATTATGCTGAAGTGGAAAGGACCTTATGCATTCTAGGGGGCCATTTTCAAAGGAATAGGCAAGACGTGCCTATTCATATCAGGAGGTTATACCTTACCTCCTTGGCTAAGTATTGGATGACATTCACACATGCCAATATCCAACCCTGCTCTCATGTGTTAGACATTACGACACATAGAGTCGTCTTCTTATATTGTGTCCTCAGAGGCTTAAACATCAACGTGGGGCAAGTTATAGCGAATGAAATCAAACAGTGCGCCCATGATGTGAGTAGTAAGTCTCCTTTGGGGCACCCATCTCTCATCATACACCTTTGCGAGCTAGCAGGGGTGAATACATCTACTCCTCCATTTGAGCGACCAAGGAAGGAGATAGACGCCTCCTACTATACCCAGTACTGCATGCTGGATGAAAAGGGATTGCAAGTACTAGCACCTCAGCCTCCTAGGGTCCATAGGAGACCACATCAGGCTCAGCAAGATCAGCCTCATGATGCTTCCTTTTTTTCAAATGAGAGACATGTATATGTCATTAATGGAGGCGAGGATGGAGGCATTATACTGAGGCGAGCAGGCATTACTGATGAGCATGACATCTGCCTTTCTTGAGCAGTAGTTTATGTCTCAAGATGATTTCCTAGCCTATGTTGCATGGCCTAGTGATCAGGCTCAATCTAGTGGAGGAGTTGGAGTATTTGGAGTTGCAGCTATGGAGGAGGATGATGATGATGAGGATGAGGATGAAGATGAAGAGGAAGATGAAAACGAAGATGAGGACGATGATGCGGACTCAGATGATAGCAGGGGTTGATCATTCAGATGATAGCATCTACTGATAGATCCTAGGATGCTACTAGAACAAGATTTTTCGCTTTCTTTATTTCTTATGCATTCTTTTAACTGAATTTTGTTTTTAGTTTTAGCTTGTTGTTGTATTTGGTTTAAATGAATAGTGCTGCAATGGTTTGATTATATGATGAATTGTTTGATGAGTAATATTGCCTTGTGCTGCTTTATTGTATTGATTAATGCTGAGATAATGATTGGTTTAGCTCTTAAGCACAGACAAGTGATTGCTCATAATTGTTTAAGACATATGCATGATTTAAACTATGATTAATATGTTGGGCAGGATGTTTATCAAAATTATGGAACTTGAGTTAGCTTGTGAGAGGTTGGACTCCAGAGTTTTTGTTGATTGAATGCTATTACTTTGGACTCATAATTAAATTTGCCTGAATTTCTATGATTGAACCACTTGCTTGCTTGTTACACGTGATCAAGGCCATCTGTTCTTTTCCCTTGTAAGCCAATGCCAATAGTTTAACCCAACAAAGAACAATGTTTGTTCTATCCTTTGAACCTTGAGCCTAAATATGTGAAAAACCTTTTGAAATCCTTCCCTTATGTTGAGTAGAGTATGTTTGTATGGTATGGAGAATGGTTCAAGTTTGGGGTTGTTGGGAAATTGAAAAATTGTGAAAATAAAATAATGAAAAAAAAAGCATTAAGCAAAGCAAAAGTAAAATAAAAAGAAAAGAGAAGAAGGAAAATATGGATAAATAAGCTCAATGAATGAAAAGTTGGGATTAAGATGAGAATGGTTTCTCAAATGAAAGAGAAAGAAAGTGATGTTAAATGAAGAAATTACTATTTACTCTCTTGACTCAAGGAATTTTGTTGTCTAGAAAAACCAATTTTCTTTTTAGCCCAGCCACGTTACAAGCCTTGAAAAGTCCTTGTGATGATAACTTGCTTGTGAGTATGTTTAATGTTTCTTAAATGAAAGGTAAAGTTGATTTATGGTAAAATTGTGATAATAGAGTGAAAGAGTTACCTCATTATTACACCTTTGAGCTTGAGGAAACACTTTCTTTGGTGAGGAATAGTTCCATGCATTATAGGATAACATTCTTATTTGGTTGTTGATCATTCATAAGGTTTGCATCTGCTGTATATTCTTTGAGTATGTGAGCACCATAGTTGAAGCTTGATTGGCTAAGACATCATTACATCTTGACTGATTTCTATGATGAGCAGACATGAGTAATTTACTTGTCTTAGAAGAAAATGTTTTTTGATGTGTTAAACCATTGTAGTGTTGCTATTTTATTTAGGCTAAGTTACATTTTGTTTTGCTTGAGGACAAGCAAAGTTTCAAGTTTGGGGTTGTGATAACGATTGAATTTACCGTTATCTGTGATTCAATTTTGATACTAAATTAACCCTTTTTGACTTAGAAACTATCTTCATTCCTTGTTTTGAGTTTAAATTGTGTGAATAAGAGAGTTGAGGTTATAATTGATGATTTTTATCACTAATTCCCTTGATTTTGTAGGTTATTGGAATGATATGGAAGAGGAGTTAAAGTATCAAGGAGTTGGAACCCAGAAAGGACTGAAAAAGCACCAGAAGAGAAGGCTACAAAAGGTCACAAGATGCCTGGTTGCCCTTTTTGGGGCCCTAGGCGCAGGTGCTCGCGCAACCACGGCTGGTTGCCCTTTTTTGAGGCCCTCAGCACCAACTGTCTCTCATGGGCGCCTGGTTGCCCTCCTTGGGGTGCTGAGCGCCAGACTCCACGTGCCGCAGAATGCCTGGTTTCCTCTTTTAGGGCCCTCAGCGCCACTTCTCGCGCACCAGCGCCTGGTTGCCCTAAGTGGGGGTGTTGAGCACCAGTGTGTTTGGCCTTAGACCTTTTGATTGCTAAAGCATAGAAACACACTTTTCGCCCCTTTCGAGGCAGATTAGGGTGCGAGAGCTCTCCTCTTCTCTTTCTAGGGTTTTTATCTCTTTCATTCCATTGTACACCTAGGTTCTCCATAACGATGGAGAACTAAACCTCATTTGTTGTTGGGGAAGATGTAACCTTTAAACTCTCATGTATTTGAATATGTTCTAAACTATTTTATACTTCTTTCATTGAATGTTAGTGATTTTCTTCTATTCGTAATGCTAGTTTTGTTTTAGCTATTCGTGACTTGATATTTGATTTGTCTGAGTATTGGGAAATATCTTACAAATCATGATCTGGAGAATTTCACCTGAGGGAACTATTGCCTAGACATAGGGATAAAACGTTTGGTTGTCTTAAGCTTTTGTTCATAATACAGAATTAGTTATTAGGGATGCAAGACATTGTGGTCTAATAATTGAGGATAGGCTGTTTACGTCAAGACGTCGAGTTCTAAGTAATTTAGAAAGTGACATTAACATTCTAATGAAGAAGATGAATTCTTATATGCATGAAAGTGATTAGGTGAAATCTAAACCCCAACAACATAATCATCTCATATTATCAACACCGTTCATTCATTTGTGTTTTAGCCTCAATTGGTCAATTTGCATTCAAATTTACTTTTATTGCATTTGCATTTTAAACCAATGAAATTGTTCTTAAGTCTTAATTAGTTAAGGTATTACATGATTGTTTAGTGTCGTGAGTCTTTTGGGATACGATACTTGGTCTTACCATTTTATATTACTTGATATGATTCAGTATACTTGTCGAGGTCTTAACACCGATCGGCAAGCTAACACTACCTTGACCGGCCGGCAAGCTAACGCTAACATGATTGGCCGGCCATGACCAACAGGTAAGCATTTAGCCATAGTTAAGGTAAATGTTGGTTAATGGTGATTGGGCTGTGATTGGGCCTAGGATTAAGGTTTACTAATCTAAAGCCCATAACGAAAACTATGAATAGAGGTTGAAGGTAAGAGGTAGGCAGACTTAATTGCCCATTTATTACAGTACCTAGATTACCATACAGACACAGTTACTGACTTTGTCATCGAAAAATCTTTGACAAGTACATCATCGAACGAGAGACGAAAGATTAAAGACCACGACCGAACAAAAACTTAAAAGAAATTGTACAGGAACTTGAGTAACTCGACCCATACCGAAACGTTGTCCAAAACTGCAGAACCAATTCCATGAGAACCGTTTCGACCACCAATCCTCCTAATAGGTCGCACCGCGATTGAAACATTATATCCTCTCCCTATACAGAACAAATACAGATCGTAGGTCCAACAAAGCCCTATAGAACAATTCCACCTCATTCAATTTGCATCATGAAATCGATTACAAGAGCTTTTTTATGGACTCCAATTTCAAAGTCCTCTTAATTTCCATAGGTTATTGGTTCGTCTTCAAACTCAAAATCGTGATTTCTAAATTTATCAAAACGAATTAATGAGTGAAAAAAAAAAATCAATCCTACAAATAATCGTCTCTTCTCATTTTTAAATTTATCAAAACGAAACGTTCAAATTCACCAAAACGAATGCAGTAACCATAAATCTTAATGCTTAAATAATTTTCATGAATGTTTTCTTTCCAAACAAACACAACCTTAAACTCATACAATAAATTAATTTATTTAATTTTAAAGTCTTAAACAGATATTTTAATTAGATTTATATTATGAATAATATTTATTAGTTAAATTGATTAATTGTTGAAAACTGAATCTTTAAAAAGTTATTGAGTATTTATAAGAATATGCTATTGAATTTTGTTTCGTTTTCTGTGAGTGAAAAGGTACATGTTTCCAACCACTTATGTACCTTTGCAATTGAATTTCCTGGGACAGTCACAAGACGCGCTTCATTTATTATTATTAATTTATTTCTGATCATTAATTACAGCGATAACCTTGTTTCCTCTTCGCCATTATTGAGAAGTTTTTAACCAAACACGTAAGACACAACCAAATCCAACGACGCTCACTCTTTATTTGTCTGATCTTTCTTTCCACGTTCTAAACGCAAGTTAAAATTTTGATTTGTTTTGTTTTAGCTTAATACTATAAAACGTTTCAATTTTTGTTAGTTTTGTTCGAAATAATCATATTTTTTTTAAATATTTAATGTAGTTCTAAATATTATAATTTATATTGAGGTTGTTTATGAGATTAGATTTTAATTTTTATTAGTTTTGTTCGAAATGGTCAATTTTTTTAAGGTTTAATATCGTTTTTATCCTTAGTTTGGAAGATTGTGTTCAAAATGATTTTATTTTTTTTTATCGTAATAATTGATCTCAATTTTTGAAAAAACGGGTCAAGTTAATCCTTTTTGCTAACGACGTCAAAAATTTTAAGTTTAATAGCCAATTTAGTCTTCATTTTGGTTGAAAAATCTCAATTTAGTCCCTCGTTATAAAAGTGTTTTAAATTAGTCCTAACTTTTAAAATAGTGGGTCAGATTGGTCCCTTCTGTTAAATATAAGTTAACGAAATTAGTGGATGATGATGTGGCACAGCTTAAAGCTAACGAGGGACCAATCTAACACATCAGCTTTAACCTGTGTCACATCATCATCCATTAACTTCGTTAACTTATATTTAACGAAAGAGACCTATCTGACCCACTATTTTAAAAGTTAGGACTAAAGTAAAACACTTTTATAACGAGGGACTAAATTGAGATTTTTCAACCAAAGTGAGGACTAAATTGACTATTAAACCAAAATTTAACTATGGAGCTACCACCTTGTACAAAAACATACATAACGTGTCAATTTTGAATTTTAAAAAAAAATTGACACATCAGATTCATCTTCCATCTCCATCAACCGTGAATTTAGGATTTTTTTCCTCATGCCTGCTGCGTCGCCGTCTCCTTCTTTCTCCTCCACACATCAGCTTCTTCTTAGGAAATGAGGGTGTTGCGCACATTCGCGTTGCATAGTTTTCTCATTTTGATTTTGGATGGATAAAGGTAAAGGTGCCAAAGCATTAGCGACCTCTTTGGAAAACCTCGATTTGAATCCCCCATCCAACGTCAAATCCAAGCCTTCCATTGCCCACCCTTAATTTCCCAGTAAATTTCTAAACTTCAATATGTTTTTCTATGCAACGTAGCTTCTATTGTTCGCTTTTAGAGATAGGGTGTTATGTTTATGTTTAGGTTTTGTTAAAGCTTTCACCTTTCAGAGCCCCATGATAATCGAACTTACTCTGTTTTGGGGATAAATTGAATTTCAAACACCGTGGTTCTTTGTTTCTGTGTTAATTTTAAGTAGAAAGTTCAAGTCATTACTCATTTGGGCTTTATTGCGATTGAGATCTGTTTTTGATGGTATTACCAGATTTTGTGGGTACTGCACATTGATTAATTAGGTTTTGATTTGTTACACTGTTTAAAGTGTCCTCAGTTCAGTGATAATCATCTGAATTACCCATGTTTATCAAAATAGGCAGCTCCACAACAACAACATTCTTTGTAGAGTTGTTCGACTGGACTCCACCTAAAAGACTAAGAACCTGTATATCAAGGGGCCAAGTGCTGAATTAAATTACACAGGTTACAACTGGTTGGTTTTGTGGGGAGGAGAGGGAGAGGGAGAGGGAGAAGGAGACAGCGAATACCTCTGGGGTCATAGAGAAAAAACCCTAGATTCCCAAGTTGGTAGAGGTGGAAGATGAAGGTGATGTGTCAATAATTTTTTTTTAAATTCAAAATTGACACATAATACTACCTCATTGTGCCACGTATGAGACAACTCAGTATGTTTGTCTAGGGTGGTAGCTGCACTGTTAAATTTTTGACGCCGTTAGCAAAAAGGATTAACTTGACCCGTTTTTTCAAAAGTTGGGATCAATTGTTATGATAAAAAAAGGTAGGACCATTTTGAACACAACCTCCCAAACTAGGGACCAAAAGTGATATTAAGCCTTTTTTTAAATATTCAATGTAGTTCTAAACATTGTAATTTATGTTTAGGTTGTCTATGAGGCTAGTTTTGAAAATTAGGGTTCTCTTCTTCTTCTTCGTTTTGGATTTTTCCATCTCGTGCATGGAAGATGGTCTTGTGGTGACGAGAATCACCGGCGATGTGGAGGCACGGCTCAAGCATCGTTCTCGTCTTCGGTCGCGGTTATCAGTGGAGCCGCAGGGCCTTCGTCATGCAAGGGGACTCTTTTCCTCCCTTTTTTTTCTTTTTTTTTTGTGGACAGCGTCGTAAGGAGGGAGAACTTTCCTTTATTCTTCTCCTTCGCGGTTCTAGTTGGGATTTTGTGTAGGTAGGGCAAGAACACCCTTCTCGCGGTGCGGTGCACATGACGGCGACAAAAGTTTCTTATCTCCATTCTGACTTTGCGACGCAAGGGGAAAACTTCTTTCTCCTCCTCTTCTGTCTTTGATTGGGTTCTTTAGGGTTCTGTTTGGCTATCTGATTTTTTGTGATTTAGGATATAGGGTTTCATTTCGCTTTGATTTGAGAAATAATTGGTTCCTCTGAATTCAAAATTGGGTTGGGGTTCTTCTACCTTGTAGATAGGTGGGGAGAATTGGGGTTTTGAGTCTCTGTTCTGTGTGAATTTTATTGTGCATTTGGGTTTCTCTACCAAACTAGGATCAAACCTTTTCACACCTTAAAAAGCTTATTTTAGAACCCATTAAACTCAGAATTGACGAAAACAATATGTTCACACTTGAAAAATCAAAACTCTGATATCAGAAAATCACTTCCAAAAATAAAAAATTAACCTCACTATACTTTAAAGTGTCCACGTTAGCCAATAAATAACATTTAATTCACTTATTGCATACTTGGACATTTGGCAGTTAACAATTTAAACTGCGTTTCCAGAAAGGACTAAATTGAACATAAATTACGATGTTTAGAACTATATTGAACATTTTGAAAAAATATAGACCATTTTAAACAAAACTGACAAAAAAGTGAGACCAACCATGATATTAAGTCTTTTTTTTTTCTATTTGTGACAGTGAAAGGGTGCATGAGTGACTCAATCTACAAATGTAGGTTATTGAAAAATCGTGATTCATTAAAATATTATCTACGTTAAAATTAGTAAAATAAATATTTTTTTTACAAATATATTAATGAGTATGAATTTTTAGAATGTTTTTCTTAATAAAATATCACATGTTTTTATATAATTTTTAATTCTATATTTTTATGTAATTTAATAAAATAATATTAACCGTTAAATATATAATATTAAACAAATATTAATAACTATTAAAAAATATAATAAAATTATCAAAATTTAGTGAATTCTTATTAAATGCATCTAGACCAAATATATATAAAAAGAAATTAATTATACCTTTTCTCATATAACCAGAAGCAAAACAAATATTAAAATAAGTAATATATTCTATATATATTTTTCTAGTGCCAAGCATTTTTTAATGAATTGTAAAAAGAAATCAATTAAATTAAATATTATTCTCCTTTTTAAAAATCCAAGCATTTATTATAAAGAACTCTAGGTTGTGTTTGTTTTCTAAATGTTTTGATCCTTTCTCTATTCCTTATATCGATGTCTACCAAAATATGGTTCCTGCAATAATAAAGTTTAAGACTGCAACAGCTTCAAACAAGTAAAAAATGGAGTACTTGCTCTGGTGAAGACTAAGAACAGCTTTCCTCGTTCTCAGTTTCTGGTACGAGGAAAATATATTTTAATTATTTTTTTTGAAAAATATGTTCTCAAAAATATATTTTGAAAATATGTTATGTGAAATTAAAAAATAACGAATTTTTAAAATATAGTACATTTTATTTTATAAGAAACAAACAGAACATATTTTTCTCTGAATAAAAATCACTTTTAAAATGATTATTTTCCTTTCGTTTGATATCATTAATATAATATGATATTATATTATACTTTTTAATGAAAGTGATGTTTTAATACCATCCATTCTTAAAAGTATAATTCATTAACTAAAAAATTGTTAAAGTATACGTGGGATAAGTACATATAACTATCACTTAAACCAATTAATTTTACAAATATCTATAAAAATAAATTTAATTTTATGATATTGTTAGTCTTAATCAATGTAACTACTTACTATATATAGAATAAGGAGTATTTTGATGATGAATTGAATAGTTATTAAACAAATTTAGATAAATTTTTAACCTATAAAAATAAATTAATAAATTATTTTATTTGAATATTATAATTTAAATAAAAATTTTATGTCATCTTTTAGTTTTATTTTTTTCTTAAAGTGTGTTTAGTACATAGAATTGTCAACTTGATCCATGATTTATAGATCAACTTTAATCTTCTACTCTTAAAAAAGTTTCTTTTAAGAGACTCCTTAAGTCGGAAACACAGAAAAAAAAAAAAAAAAAAAGTCTCAACCAGTCTCTTTCAAAACTCTTTCTCAAGTGAATTAAAGTCTAAATTAAAATAAATTAAATCTCATTACAAAACTATAATTAATTTTTAAAAATAATATTATTTATATAAACGTATAAAATTATATATTTTATTACACAATTTTATATATTATAATTTTATTATATTTAAATCAATATTTTTATATCATATTATTAAATAAAGGTTTAACTACCTTTTTAGTCCCTAAGTTGGAGGCTAAATTTCCGTTTGATACCCGGTTTTAAAAGTGATTTAATTAGGTCCCCAGGTTATTGATTTTGGTTTTAATAGGTCCCTTCCGTTAAGTAGCTTGTAACGACGTTAAATGTTATGTGATCTTTCAACTGATATATGTGTTGTGGCAATGAGTTGGGCTACATTATTCAACGTGGCAGACAATGAATAAATGACGTGTTTTTAAGCAATTAAGGCAATTAAAAATTAGGGTTTTTTAATCAGAATTTGGGGATTTGACATTTGGGGATTTTATTAGAAAGTGAGGTTGTGGAAGGTTCGAGTAGGGCTTTCCAGGATTGGCGTTCTCGATCCAGATTGTGGAGCGAATAGGGTTCGTGAAGGATACTTCTGAGGGAAAAGGCTTGGAGTTGGTATTTCTTCGAAGCAAAATGGGCGAAAAGGTGTGCATTTTTAGTTGTCTTCTTGTCCCCTTACTATGTTGTGTTGTGGTCCCCCTTTTTTGTGTTTTGCGTATTGTTTAATGCTTTGGTTTTGGAGTGTTCCCTTTGTTTAATGCTTTTTTTTTGTGCGTACTGTTTGTATGGTTTTGGTCCTATTAGTAAGTACTATTTTGTCTTTTCTTTTGTGCAATGTGTGGTTGTTTTTTAAGCTGTGGGTCATGCACATTCATTTAAGCTTTTAAGACAAAATGGAATGTTGTGGGTTGTGGGTGTAGGTGAAAAAGTTATTGAGTGTGATAAAGTTAAAGTTTGTTTGCCTACACGTGTAATAGTTATTAGTAACGTGACATGTTTATAATGAATATGCATGTGAAGGACATTAAATTATGATAAGAAATGTATGTGAATGTAGTATGACACTTACTTTTGTGTGTAGGCTTATAAATAGTTGAGAATTATAGAAAATGTCAAACTGTGGTGTAGAGGTGGTGTTTCACCATGGGGGAAAGTTTGGGAATGATGGGTCATTGAGATACCATGGAGGTCAGACAAGTACCTTGGTCATAGACACATATAGATGGAGTTATTTTGAAATCTTGGCCATACTGAAGGAGATGGGATATAGAAATGTTAAGGAGTTGTGGTATTCCTTGGGTGGTGGTGTATTAGAAGAAAGGTTAGAGTTGTTAAGTGATGATAAGGGAGCAATGCATGTGGTAAGCATTGCGTTACTGAATGGGTCAGCTCATTTGTTTATGGTTTACAATGTGTTCGATCCTGATTATATTCTTGAGTTGCAATATGATGTTGGTGAACATGGTGAGGATGGTGAAGAAATAGGTAAAGTTGGACAAGTGGGTGAAGAAGAAGGTGTTGAGGTAGAAGAACATGTCAATGAAGATGCAGAATTAGGTGAACATTGTGATAAGGGTGACGGTGGTCAAGATTCTGTAGTTGGTTCTGGTGATGGTGAAGCTGAAGTTGGTGGTGGTCTAGGGGAAGATGTAGTTGGTGGTGAAGAAAATGTCGAGG
Organism: Vigna mungo; assembly: GCA_036885675.1. NCBI lineage: Eukaryota > Viridiplantae > Streptophyta > Magnoliopsida > Fabales > Fabaceae > Vigna > Vigna mungo. The sequence continues at coordinate 6,256,565 of CP144698.1, forward strand.
AGGATGGTGGACAATATGGTGAAACTGATGGTGGTGAAGAAGCTGAAGTTGGTTGTGGTCTAGGGGAAGATGTAGTTGGTGGTGAAGAAAATGTCGAGGAGGATGATGGACAATATAGTGAAGTTGATGGTGGTGAAGAAGCTAAAGTTGGTGGTGAAGAAGCTGAAGTTGGTTGTGGTGTAGGGGAAGATTTAGTTGTTGATGGTGGTGGTGAAGATGTTGAAGATGATGGTGGTGATTTGCAAAAGGAGTTTGATAGTGAAGATGATTTGGTGGATGTTGTTGTGCATGGAGATGAAGAAGTCGAAGAGGAGGATGTTGATAGTGAAGATGAGATGGTGAATGTTGGTGTGCATGCAGATGAAGAAGTTGAAGAGGAGGAGTTTGAAATAGGTACAAAAAGTGGAAATAGGAGGTCAAAGTTGCATGCAGAGGCTAGGGGCTTATTAGATAGTGAGTGGGAATCTGATAAATGTGGTAGTATTGATGAAAGTGATGATGACTCAAGGAATGAAACACCCCGATATGGAGATTTTGGGGTATTCTCAGAGTTGGTTAATATGAAAGAATATAAATGGGTATTGGGGACATACTTCCCTGAAAAAAATGATTTCATTGATGCAATTAGGACTTATGGAATACATAATGGTAGGAAGTTGAAGATTTCTAAAAATGACAAGAGAAGAATATGTGTTAAATGTTATGGATCACAAGGCAAGTGTCCTTGGTACACGCATATTGTGCCTATAGGAGTACCCAAACTACATGGCAACTAAGGAAGATCATAGATAAACATACATGTAGTAGGGAATTCAACATTGGTCTAGTTACCAAGAAATGGTTAAGTGGGAAATTAGAGAAGACCATGAGAGCAAATCCAGATATAAATCTAAAAAATCTGCATAGTAAGTTTTCAAACAAATGGAATATTGGTGTGTCTAGGCCTACAACAACCAAGGCAAAAGCCATGGCTACCGCCAACATTGAAGGTTGTTTCAAACTGTAGTATTAAAGACTATATGATTATGCACATTAATTACTGAGATCAAACCCTTGTTCAACAGTCAAAGTAAAAGTGGGACGAAATGGGGATAATGCTATAGTCAACAGAATTTATGTGTGTTTCAAAGCATGTAAAGACAACTTTGTCTGTTGTCGGCCTATCATACATTTGGATGGCTGTTTTTTAAAAGGCAAGTATGGAGGTGAGCTTTTAACTGCTATTGCAAGAGATGGTGATGATCAGATGTGTCCATTGGCCTATGCTGTTGTTGAAGTAGAAAATAAGGAAACATCGACTTGGTTTTTAGAATTGTTAATTGATTATCTTGGAGGAGGAGGATTCTGTTCAAGGTGCACATTTATGTCAGATCAACAGAAAGTACGTAAATTTGTTCCTTTCGTTCATTGCTTTCTTCAGCATGCCAATTTAACACTCATGGTTACATTCATTACTGTCATAGGGACTTTTGCAAGCTTTCCAACAATTGTTGCCTGGTGTGGACCAACGTTTCTGTGTAAGACACATGTATTCTAATTTTCGAAAGAAATTTCCTGGCATAATTCTGAGACAATTACTGTGGAAGGCAGCAGCAACTTCACACCCCCAAGCATGGGAATCAGTCATGAGACAAATCAAGGATGTCAACGAAGACGCCTTTAAACACTTGATAAGTATTGCACCAAGGTAAGTGCATCTATCCTTTAAACACTTGAAGGTTTCTTTATTTAGCAACTACTTATCTTGAACGTGTTGCAGGTTTTGGTCTAGGTCAAGGTTTTCAGGAAGACCTTCATGTGACACACTTGTCAATAACATCTCTGAAGCTTTTAACAACATCATTGTAGATGTAAGGGGGAAACCTATCATAACAATGTTGGAAGAGATTCACAGCTACCTAATGAAGAGGTGGGCATCCAACAGACAGAAGATAACTAAGTATGAAGGTTCCATTTGCCCCAAAATTCAAAAGAGACTTCATAAGGAGCTACAGAAGACACAATATTGGATACCTAAGTAAGTAAACTTAACATACACACATGATTTCATACTTTTTTGCTTCGTGTTATAAAGTTTTTTGCTTCTTTATTGCTTCCATTATACAAAGAATAACTTTGTTAGTACTATGTTGTGATGCTTTGGTAGTTGGTCAGGGCTGCAAGTATTTGAGATCCGGCATACTTCCAATATTGCAGAAAATTTCTTGTTGATGTAGACAAAAGAGATTGTAGTTGCAGGAAGTGGATTCTCACAGGGATCCCTTGCTGCCATGTACTTACAATCCAATAATTTTCCTTGTGAATGGACCTGAGCTATGGCAAAGAACATCATATCCTGATATTTTACCTCCTCCTAATAGGTTCTTTCCAGGTAGACCAAGAAAAAAAAAAGACTAGCGAGTTGGGAGCAAATGAGGGATGATACCCAACTTGGACAAGATGGAATCCCAAAGAGATGTGGCATTTGTAGGCAATTAGGGCATAGAAGAACTAATTGCCCTCAAGCAAGTCAACATCAACACCACCAAGCTACAGTAAACCCCACTGGAGGAAGTGAACCACAAGACCAACAACCTACACCACACCCCAGTCAAGCAAGTCAACAAGAAGACCACCAACCTACACCACATGCCACTCAAGGAAGTCAAATTACTCAAGATGACACTTCAACACCAGTTTAGATATTGGTCACAAATCTGTTACATTTTGGATATGTATGACTCAAGGAATATGTATTTTGAATATGTACTTTAATGTTTAAGTACTTGAAACTGTCATTTATTTTCATAAGTGATGTATTTTGCAAGTCTGTGATGTATTTACCAGCTACAAGTCTGTGATGTATTTTGCAAGACCAATATATGAAATTGGTATCTTATCCTTCTAATTGTGCTGTGAATTCCGTTTGCAATGTGTGTGCAATGTTAAATTGTACAAGTTCATTTGACCATTTACAATGTGTGTGCAATGTTAAATTGGTCTTTTGCTTGTCTTTCTGCAAAATCACAGTTTCAGCCCTCAAATTTTACTTAATTTGGAACTCAATCAGTGAAATTTTGATTTCAACATTATTCTGGTTGTTTGATGAGTTCCACATGTTCCATTTGATGATACAAACATGTTTCAAGTGTCATTTGACCATTTCAATCACTGAAATTCATCTTAGCCACTGCAGTTCCATTTTTTATATTCACTTTTCTCATTTTGGTGCAGATTTAGTATCTTTTATTCTGCAAAATTGGGCACTACAGTTGTCCTGTACTACATCAACTTCTTAAGGCAATTAAACCCCTGCATTCCAGTTTTACAAGTCAAAACCAGAAAACACATTAAGTTCCAATCTGTTTTTGCAAAGTCTCTGTGAAGTTGCAGATTTAACCAACAAGAATCAGCTATCACTGAATTCTCTATTCTAAAAGCCATCACTGAATTCTCTGTTTTGTTCTATTGCTTATATCACTTATATAATTGGTCTGTGCATATTACTTTGCCTCGTCTGATGTCAAAGTTGATCACATATAATGTCTCATATAATTGGTGTGTGCAGATTTAACCACAATCTCATAATAACACAAACACTATATACCAGTAACAACTTCTTCTTCATTAAATACAACTTTTTCATTACAACCATATTCTTGATTACAATAATATTCTACATTAAAACAAAAGTCATACAAACATGATGTTCATAAACCCCATGAAACATAAAAACCCCAACAACACCTTCTCCCTTTTCTGATAAACTAAAACTGATTTTTCCAAAGTAAGAATCTTTCTCCTTTGCCATCCAATTGTATTATCCCTTTCATTCATATAATCTTCAGTGCGCCATTTGAAGTAATCACATCCTCGCACTTCTTCATTTCGAGTACGTTGTTCCAAACATCCAACCAAAACCATGTCAGGATACACCAAAGTAATCCACCCCAAAATAAAAACACAACGAAGGAATGTTACCTTGTAATTAGGGCAGCCCCAAAAAGATCTACCCTCATTCTTAGCAGTTTTTGCCACTCTTAATATGGCAACCTCTCCACAATAACACACATGGCTGCCACCCATTCCTCTTGATGAACCACCACGCGAGGTCCCCCATGAGCAAGATGAACACCGATTCATTAACATTGGGTGGAGGAAGGATGCAATAATGCTTCGTCCACACCTACAAAACCCCAATCCCAAATACCCAACTCAGGGCACCCAAAATCAATCTTCAAAAACAATGACTTTCAGAATGTGTTACAAAGAATATCTTAGGGAAAATGAGAAATATGACCTCACCTGCTTCAAATGACCTCCTCCACATTAGGTCCTTCAGCTCGTTGGAGATCACCTCAGCACACCTCCTCTACTTTAGGTCCTTCGGCTAAGGTCAGGTAAGTTACTTCCACCTTAATATGTTAAGCCAAATTCATTTGGTTTTTTCTTTTCCATTTTACAAATTATTTTCATGCATGTCATTGGTAAAAAAATTGTTTTTGCCACGCAAGATAATTCAGTTGATAGATCACTTAACATTTAACGTTGTTACAAGCTACTTAACGGAATGGACCTATTGAAACTAAAATCAATAACCTGAAGACCTAATTAAATCATTTTTAAAACCGGGTATCAAACGAAAATTCAGGCCCTAACTTAGAGACTAAAAAGGTAAATAAGCCTTAAATAAAATATCTTGAGAAGTGCTTCAAGCTTATTCTTGACAAAGAAGTTATTTGCTTCACTTGTTCCATCAGATACCTGCGGTAATCAGAAACTCAATGATGAAACTATGCAATTAGCCAAACTAGCACAGTTGAACACTTAAAGCACAAGTAGCTTATTCATTTAAACTTGTGCACTTATCCTTCGAGACGCCAAAAACTATTGAACAACTTTCTGAAGACTAACAACTCTTCAAATAATTCTCAACACAATTCTTTCATAAAATCAATGTCACTCAGAAATTAATATAAAATTGAGAGCCAAGCTAGCAAAATAGGAAATGTGTAAATCTGGAAAAATCAGTAAAAGCAGAGGGAAAATATGGAATAAGAAGTAACTTGCCATTGAACACGACACTCTTAACAATGTGGATCATTTTATTTAGGATTTGTGTTACATTCGGGTAGGTTTTACTTGAGCTAAAAACCAAAGATACAATAAATGGTTGACATGATACATCATAGCTTTTGCCTATACAATTACAGCAGAAACATCAATATCCAATAAGGGTGTCAGATACTTGTATACATCAAAATCTAATATATATTATTAACACTCCCCCTCAAGCTGGAGCATACAAATTGTATGAACCAAGCTTGGAATAAATGAACTCAGTTTTTGAACTAGACGATTTGTCTTCAAAAGTGTGAGGTAGTGTGTTATCACATGTCAACGAACAACTATCAGTAGCTTGTGAAACTTCAACTTCAAAGGTGGATGACGGAGAGCAGTGGTGGACAATGATGGAAAGTAGCGGTGAACAATGATGGAGAGCAGCGGTGGACAATGACAAACTGCAAGGACGAAATCTCTCATCAAGTAAGGATGGGGCCTACAGTGGCTAAATGCTACAAAACTGCAGGGACTACCATCTCTGAGACTGATGGGTGATGGGGCCTGTAATGGCGCTGAGAGCTGCTGCAAAGCTACAGGGACAACCATACTTGTGTGGCTTGAACTGCCATACTTGACTTGCAATGTATGGGGCCTGTAGTGGCGCTGAAAGCTGCACAGCTACAGGGACAATCCATACTTGTGTGGCTTGAACTGCCATACTTGACTTGCAGTGTATGGGGCCTGTAGTGGCGCTGAAAGCTGCACAGCTACAGGGACAATCCATACTTGTGTGGCTTGAACTGCCATATTGGCTTGCAGTGTCTTGGAACCAAACTCCCCCTTACTGTGAACGGTGGAAACAATGAAATTGCTGACTGGAATTGGAAGCATCACGGTTGCTTTTAGGTAAACACACATGAATGAAGTCGACAAAAGAAATTGACGTCCTGTAGCAGCAAACAACAACACATTGCAAGGACGGAGGTCTTCAGTGGCGGACAGCAACAAACTGCAGAGACTGGATTTCCATCACTTAACCGATGGGTAGCCTTCAATGGCTAACAACAAATCTGCAAGAAATAACTATTCTACAGAGACCAATAGCATCAGACCTGCAGGGACTCACTACCCTGCAACGGCATAAACTTTTTCCCCCGCACGACTGAACGACATGAATGTGAAGGTGGAAGAATTGGTGAGAACCTATCCGTACGAGGGTTTGGACAAATTTGAAACCCATAACTTCAAAAGATTCAAATCAGCGGACGATCTCAAAGAACAACTCCACGTGAGCTGTTACAGCACGACATTTGTCGTGCAAAGAGAGGTTGGAGGTCCAAAGTTCTTTGCTGGACAACTCCCAAATGGTGATACTTAGCACTGTATCACAAGAAATATGGGCCAAACTTAGCCCAAGAAGAAAGTGATGAACGATCCAAGAAACAACTGACGCATTTGCGCGTTTAGAGTGGTCGTTTGTGGTCTTCCAACATTCTGGACAGATTGATGATGAACTGGATGACACCTTTTAGAATGCAAAATGGAGAAGAAAACAGTGGACAACATAGCTGCACTGAACAGCAGCAGCGGTAGCGGATAGTGGCTGCGAACAGAGGCTGCATACAGCGGCAGCAGACACGGTAGATGAAAGATGGACCAATAACATCCAAGAAGGTGGTGACGCAGAAGTAGTAGCAGTAGCGTCGAGAGAGGCCTGCTGAATATTATTGTTGAGAACTACAAGACCCTATTGGATTTCATGAGAACAGGTCCGAATCAAGAAGAAGAAACTCATGGCAAAAAAGCTCTCCAGGAGAGGCTCACACAAACAGCGGATGATACTTTGCTCGAGAATCCGAAGAATGAAGAGGGTGATGGTGACAAACCACTAAACAGATGAAATCAAAAATCAGAGTGTAGGAGGACCAAACCAGAGAGCGAGAGTGATCCGGCGGAAGCGAGAAGACGAAGATCTCTGAAGTATACGAAGATTGCAGCAGTGGCTGCCATATAGTGTCAGACCGGAGACCGGAGAGAGGAAGGTCCGGCGAGACTACTGGAAGAGTCGCGGTGAGATTCCGACACCGGGACAGCGGCGCGTGAACAGTACGCGCCCGAGATCTGACGGAGAAAGGCGGCTCGTGACGGTGCGTGGAGCGACGTCTGGTCCTGACTCCTACAGGGTTGGCCATCGCTCAAGGAGGCGGTCCAGATCCGCTGGTCACTGGTCGGAACTGGTACGGTGGCCGGCGGCAGACGGTGGTCGACGACGGACACATTTGGCGCTCGTGGCGGCGCGTTCGGAGGATTCTGGTCTTGTCTCGGGAAGGGTTGGCCGTCGCTCGACGAGACAGTCCAGATCCGCTGGTCGTCGGTCGGACCGTCGCCGGACGACGGCCGGCGATGTACGGAAACCGGCGGTGGATAGCGGCGGTTATGCAGCGGAAAACAGTGGCTTTTCATCTCTTTGATTCTGGATGCAGATGGATTTAAGGCAATGAAAATGCCAAAATAAAGTGCTAAATGATTTGGCATCACAGATCCACTTTTGAAGTTCAGTGTTTAAAACTGAACTTTGCTGGAATAATTGCCGGGACTTCTTGGAAAAGAAAATGGGTTCATATTCCCATTTTGAGAAATCAGATTATGAAAAAGAAATTTTTGGAGGGGCCGCCGGCGGCCATGGCGGCCGGCCGCCAGCGGACGGCGAAGACACCCTAGAGGATCAGAGAACCTGCTCTGATACCATGTTAAGATTTAAAACAGAGAAATATATTTGTGAAGGGCTTAATGGACCCTCCTCATGTTTTATCATTTATATAGATAAAGATTTGATACAAAGAGAGATGGAAGATGAAAGGATTGTCCTAGACTACTAGGAACAATCATTATAGATAAACCAACACACAACTCCCTACTTTAGACTCTACTAACTATACTAATCATAGGTAGACTTAATGATTATTCTAACATTAAGATACACACTGCTCACACACACTAACCAATAATTCTAACAAGTTTCACCAGGGAGGAAAGAAGCAGTGACACCTTTACCATTCTGGACCATCACTGGAAGAATTCCAGAATTCATTAAATCTAGATATTTGTTTGTTGGTAGAACAATCCTAATGATAAAACTACCAAAACATTATCATAACTATGCTAACAAACCTAAATTTACCATCAGAAACCATTCTCAAAATTATCTACTCTCTAGAATTATAAAACCAAAATCTGAAAATGCCCCTACACTAGCCTAAAAGTACTGCAGTAAAACAGAACAATCAAAAAATTCCCTTCCTACTTCTAACTAGCTCTAATCTTTATTTAAAGAAACTCAAATTAACTGAACTAAGCTACAACTACATCTTTCTAGTTATTAAAATTTAAAACTACAGAATTTAACTATGCTACTAAACTATAACTAAAAGAAAATTCACTGGACTTAGCAGAATTCAATTACAGAAACAAAAACTACAATTAAACTAGACTAAGCAAATTCATTTCATCAATTTAGAGTTGTATGTAAACTAACCTACCTACTTCCTAAGAAGAATCAAAATATGGTACCTATACTAAATCATTCTAAAGGAAAAACAAAACTATTTGCTGGAAATTGTACAACAAAAATTGTTGAAAGAACTACACCAACTAAAAGAAAGATATTGTAATCTAGACTATAGTAGGCTTAAGAGGAAAATAGGTATGAGGTGGGTATAATCTCACGCTTCATAAAGGCCGTAGCAGAAAAGGGAAATCTCAGTTTTAATATACTTCACATTTCATCAATCTGGTTTTCTTTTTTTCTCACTGACTAAGTGTTACAAGATGAATTTAGTGTTAGGACAGTGATAGAAGACAATGATGCAAGAACTTTGATGACAGTCACATCTCTAAAATCATGCTAAGAGAATATGGACAAGTTGAAAGATATATAAGCTCAAGCATCAAAAGAAACTAAAAAGGAGTATTAAAGGGTTAAAAGAGCCCACATGATGTTTGAGACCCTAAGAGACCCACCGTGTCCTGTAGTTGGGAGCTGCCGTCGAGCTCCACCATATGTTAAAATGATATCAGAGGACACTCAATTATTTTCTCCAAGGCTTGTGAGCTCTTCGTTAAGGACTTTACACAAAGAGGACTTAAACTCAACAGTTATTGCCACTGATCTATTTGACTTTTTAATTACTTTGGTTTCCAACTCCGACAGCCATGCACTTGGTGACACCACTATTGTCAAGGAGGTTGAAACAATAGATTAGTCTTCAGCAACCTTAACTCAACAGCAAATATAATATTTGAGTTCTATATATGGCTATGTAACTAATCTAAGAACTTTATCATTGTAATTATGTAATTTCTACATATATAACTAAGAACTTTATCAGCTGGTTATGTATAACCACACTTGAATGAAAGGAAGTTGTGAAACGATCCTTCACACACTCAAGAAGTGGTATATCTCCAATTCTTTTAGACTTCAGCTTGATCATCTCTATATTATGAAGTGAGATAATATGCTGCATAATGTTAATACAGCGAAGGTTTTAAGGAGGAAGAAATCAAAGTATATATGGGAAATATAAACAAACCATGAAATTTTCCAAATAACTCTTGTGGGAACAGCATGGTTCAAATTCTATGAAAAAAAACAAACGAGGCACACTTTTTCAGATTTCCAAATTATTGGGGAATATGACCAGAAATTTTGTTGTTTTGAAAGTACAAAATAGTCTACTTCTCTTATTGGTCCAATGCAGAAGGGATTAAATTATTTGATAGATGTAATTCCATGAATTGTGTCAAATTTTCCACTTACATATCTGCAAATTGGTTTGTATGAGGATGAAACCTGACCACATTCTTCAATAGACCTAATGTAGAATGGATTGAACCAGTTAGACAATTATTATGGAGGGACAATGTATCCAACTGTGCTAAATTACCAAGTTTTGGTGGTATTGAACCGGCAATTAATCCAGTGAGAGTAAGAAATAAACATGTGAGATTCTGCTATTGGAAAATTCAGAAAGACTTCAAAATTATTTAGGCATAGCCATATCATGAAGATGATTATTGCCAAGGTTAAGATCCCTAAGCTTCGTAAGTGTGCTTATTCTTTGGGAATGGTTCCCTGAAGTGCAACACTTAAGGCCCTAAAGCAAAAACATATTTGGTCTTTGACAAACATGAATGGGGAATACCAAACAGTTGGAAATAAAAAAATCATCAAGATTTTAGACATAGGGAGGGAGGTCACAGGTTTGGTCTTGAAAGACAATAAAATCATTGATTTCAACCTTTGTACTAATCAGTTAAACAAATTCTACCAATAAAATGTAATGTCAAAGGAAACACAAGTTTGATAGTAATCAAAATGCAGAGAGGAAAATAAAAATGTATCAACCCTTGACCAGAAAAACATCAGCAACAGAGGTTACAACCTAAACCAACTCATCTAATACAAAATTTACAAACCATTCATGCACATTCTATGACAAACACATAAATGTAACTTTTTTATTCAAATAAGGTGTCACCTTTCTTCAATTTAACAACTCTCTATAGATCATTTCGTGTTAAAATTTCTCTGCCTTTTCAGTCTCGTCCTTCTTAAAGAGAGCAGAGATAACATTAGATAAACAACCACTTTCTTCCATTTTGGACCACAAGGCCAATGCCTCATCAAGCAAACCCTCTCTACAAAGACCATTGATCATAACATTATAAGTATAGAGGTCGGGATTGTGACCTTTATTCAAAAGATCTTGAAAAATCTCTTGTGCATTCTTAAGTCTCCCCGCTCTACACATCCCATCAATAAGTATATTCACAGTGTACATATTGGGCTGAATTCCATTCTGTCATTTTCTTCACTAATTCAATTGCCTTGTCTAGACGATGATTTTTGCATAAACAGTCAATCAAGGAACTATAAGTGATTACATCTGCTTGTTGATTTCTCCAATGCATCTCATCAAAAAGGTCCCAAGCATGGGAGATTCTTCCAGTTTTGCATAAACCATCAATAAGAATACTGTAAGTCACTTTATTAGGAATCATGTTCCTGTTGTGCATTTCCTGAAAGAGATTTATGGCCTCATCCATTCTTTTGTTCCTTATGAGTCCATTTATCATGATATTGTAGGTGTAAACACTAGGACTCACTCCCATGTGGGTCATTGCACTGAATACTTGTTCGCGTTCTTCACTTTATTAACTACGTAGTACCCATCTATTAGAGCACTAAAGCTAACAACATCAGGTTTCACATGAGCTTTCACCATCACACCTAACACATTCTTGGCTTCTCCTAACTTTCTTTCCTTACACAATGCATCAATCAATATAGTATAGGTATAAACATTTGGCCTGATGCTATTTGATAGCATTTCATTTAGAAAACCAAATGCTACTTCTATCTGTCCCACTAAGCAAAAGCCATAAATTAGAGTATTATAAGTAACAACATTAGGAGAGATTCCCTTGATAACCATCTCAGAATACAAATCATAAGCTTCTTTTGGTTGTTTATCTTTAAATAAAGAATCAATAATTATAGTATACATTACTGTTGATCGACGTTGAACCGTTCTGAGCAATTTGACTGCGGCTTCAGTTTCTCCTATTTTGCACAGTCCATTTATCATAGTCCCATAAGTAAATTGGCTGAGAGGAAATCCTAGTGCTACTACTTTGTCATGAAGGTTAAGGGCTTCCTTGACCTCACCCTTATCACAGAGACCTCTGATGAGTGTAATTAAGGTTATGGCATTTGCATGATAACCCCGTTTGAGAATCTTGGCAAATACAGAGAAAGCGAAAGCCAATTTGTCCAAGCGACAGAAACAATTCATGAGGAGACTGAGATTAACAAGGTCATTGTGAATTCCCTTGAGCTCCATTTGCTTAATAAGAGAAATGGCAATAGGGTACCGCTTCATCCTCACAAGAAATCCCAAAATCTTTCCAAATTCGAAGATAGGAGGAACATGACGCTTATGAAGCAAGCGATTGAATTGTGAGACTGCTTCGTCATGTAAAGAAGTTTGAGAGTGAGAGTGAAAGCAAAAGAAGGAATTGTGCATTGGAAGAAAAGGAGGAAACTTGGCAATGGAAGGAAGAAGAGAAACCCTAACACTTCTTGAGAACCACATCTTTGTTGCAAACAATAGTATGGAATTCTTCCAATTTACCTTTTGTTCCGTTTTAAAAAGCTTAACTTGTATGCTTTAAATCTTTTATTTGTACAAGATAATTAAATTGAGGTTTAATACATTTGGTCCTTCTTTTGGGCTTTTGCTCAAAATGATCCCACATTCGAAAAAAAAAATTACTTAGGTCTTGTTCAAAATGATCTTGTTGATAGATGACGTTACATTCTTAACAAATGCTAGCATGACAAACTTTTATTCAGCTGTTTAAAACTTATCTGACGTGGCTGTGTGTAGTGAAGTAAGTTGGCATAAATTCATTATAGAGAGTTTGCCACGCGCACATCAACTTGAACACCACCGTCGCCGCCGACCACCATCAATCTAAAAGGTATTTGATTAAAAATACTGAGAATCAAATAATATCTAATTAAAGATATAAATGAAGCTGTTTATCTGTTTATGAGTAACCAAGTAAGTTTGTTTATATTTTATTTTGTTTATATTCTATTGGGATTATATCAGTTCAATGAGTAACCAGATAACTTTCAATCATCTTCCAATCATATTCAACTCATATTCTAATAGTGAAGGGTTTTCACTATTTGTTCAATCAAGAGCCGAGGCTCTTCAATACACGCTATTTGTCAATCAAGAGTCGAGGCTCTTCAATACACACCTGACTTGGGTGTCAAACTGCCATTGCAGGTACCTCCCCCACTGGTCAAAGCTTGAAGATCACCGAAGGGTCAAAGGGGAAGGAAAGCGAGCTGTCAAGATCCAGGAAAAGCGAGGAATTCGACCAGTTCAAGCGTCAGAAAGCGGGAAAGCCACGTCAGAAAAGGTTAGTCTTTCGGTCCCACAAAATATCAACCGAAACATTTTGACACCCATCGTGGGGTCGGAAGGCATCCCCATGAAAGCCACAAGGAATCAAGACAAGCGCTCGGTATCAACATCACTGCTTCGGATCAACACCAGAAATTCTCAGCGAAACAAGGACTGTACAACAAGAATCGTCGTCTAAGTTTCATCAACAAGATAAATATTTTTTGAAATATAAAAATCTTAAATCTCTAATTACAGTAGATATTACGATAACTATTTTATATAAATATTCAAAATATATACAATATAACGGTTATATGATATATAATAGCCGAAATACAAGATAACTGAAACGTTACAATGTAATATAACCATAATATATTATATGATATATGACATATAAAAAATATATGTTATATTATATTATTATAACAGCTATGTCATGTAAGACATGTATATAGAACGTGTACTGGCACGTAACAGAAAGGATTTTCTAATCACAGTCATCAAAGAATGCGGAACCATCCTCCTCCACCATAGCCGACCTCGCAGCGCCATTGCTGCAGGCACCCTAGTCTCGCCTCACCATGCATTATACATGGCCCTCCAACAACCGATATCCTAGAATGGGTCTTCTCTTCGCCCAGTGACACCTTCCACATCATCCGCAACACCCGCGACGGCAATCGCGATATCCGATTCAACCTCCGAGTCGTCCGCCTCACCAAAAAATTAAGGGACGCTTCCACCCCCTCCTCTGCCATCAGAGATGTTAAATCTTTAAAATCAACAAACGTAATAGTTTGTCCAACGAGAAGGACAACTATGTTGCACTAATCTTTCCAGAAGCCTCATCATTAATCTTTGATCAAGAAGGCAAAGTTGAAGGATCTTAAGTTACAACATTAATTACATATGCGGTGAATCAGTGGTTGCCGCCCTAATTTCAGCTACAGGCTTTTCACTCGCCGAAATGAGTGTGCACTTGAAGAAGAAAGAGGAGCAACAATGAAGTATGCTCTAAATTCCTCAATTCGCTTATAATGCGACTGCTAGAAGGCGTATTCAAATATTGTGCAGCTCAGAGACATGACACTCAACAATCATTATCAATCCAAAGGCTTCATAAAACTACGGAATGCATAAAAATGCCATTTGCGTCACAAATTATACGTCGTATTTGCATTAACAGATTTATTTGATCATAATGAAACAACAGGGCCAACTTTATATACTTTGTCTATACTGTTTCTCAGCAGGCTCTCTTTATAGCTTCCCAATTTCTTCACGAGTGAAATCAGGAATCTGCTCGGAGGAGGATGGTCTTAAAACTCCAGAACGGCTCTCTCTCTCACTTCCTAATATGGATTCTTCAAACATTCAACTACAGATCGACCGGTCTCAATTATATCTCTCATATAATATATCTTTCAGATCACTAAAGCGGTTACATCTTAACCGACCAGTCTCAATTATATCTTTGACATTATGTATCTTGCAGATTACTAAAGCGGTTAGATCTTAACCGACCGGTCTCAATTATATCTTTGACATTATGTATCTTGCAGATCACTAAAGCGGTTACATCTTAACCAACCAGTCTCAATTATATCTTTGATATTATATATCTTGCAGATTACTAAAGCGGTCACATCTTAACCGACCGGTCTCAATTATATCTTTGATATTATATATCTTGCAGATTACTAAAACAGTTACATCTTAACCGACCGGTCTGAATTATATCTTTGACATTATGTATCTTGCAGATCACTAAAGCAGTTACATCTTAACCGAGCGGTCTCAATTATATCTTTGATATTATGTATCTTGCACATCACTAAAGCAGTTACATCTTAACCGTATAGTTCAAATTCATCATCGTGGAACATGGGAGAAGCAAAAGTGTTACACCCCGGTTCGAACACATAGGCGGGCAAATGGACATTAAAGCCAATCACTATTTTATAGCGATGATTAAATAAATATTTTTATATAAATCATATTTTTTGCAGGTCTAAAGACTTCACATGGATTTTTCAAATGATTGAACGATCTAGTTTATATTTTCAGAACACATGACTCTAAAGTCGTTGAATCTCAATCGATCGGTCTCAATTATATCTTCAATATTATATCTCTTGCAGATTACTAAAGCGGTTACATCTTAACCGACCGGTTTCAATTATATCTTCAATATTACATATCTTACATATTACTAAAGCGGTTACATCTCAACCGATCGGTCTCAATTACATCTTGGATATATTATATCTTGCAGATTACTAAAGTGGTTACATCTCAACCGGTCACAAAGCAGTAACATGCTCATCCAGTTTACATTGCATGCAATTAGTTACTTCACCAAGTCCATCATCCTACTTAACAGGCGCCCAGGTCTGTCGGCACGTTTCATGGACGACCAAGTCCATCATCCTACTCGACAGACGCCCAGGTCTGTCGGCACGTTCCATGGACGCCCAAGTCCATCATCCCACTTGACAGACACCCAGGTTTGTCAGCACGTTTCAGGACGACCAAGTCTATCATCCTACTCGACAAATGCCAGGTCTGTCGGCACGTTTCATGGACGTCCAAGTCCATCATCCTACTCTACAGACACCCAGGTCTGTCGGCACGTTTCATGGACGTCCAAGTCCATCATCCTACTTGACAGACACCCAGGTCTGTCAGCACGTTTCATGGACGTCCAAGTCCATCATCCTACTTGACAGACACCCAGGTCTGTCAGCACGATTCATGGGCGTCCAAGTCCATCATCCTACTTGACAGACACCTAGGTCTGTCAGCACGTTTCATGGACGCCCAAGTCCATCAACACAGTTGACGAACGACCAAGTTCATCAGCACGTTTCAGGGACGCCCTAGTCCATCAACACTAATTATTTCCAAGATTTCGAAACGACAGCGCATCTGTAACGCTTTAAAAGCACTTTAATAAGTGAGTAAATCCATTTGACTCACCTGTTGGCAAACCCTCGAAGCGGACGACTACAACACCGATCGACCACTATCTTCTCTAGCACTCATAAAAGTCCTACAGTCAAGCCAAACTAAAGCTTTGTCTTTCCTTCTTCGGACTTGGGGGAGATGATGTACGGTATGATATCTGGGATGAGCGGTTACGAAGAATAACCGATCGGGGCCATAATTGGGCCAACTCTTATTATTGGGCTCGTAGCCCATCAATCTAAAAGGTATTTGATTAAAAATGTTGAGAATCAAATAATATCAAATAATACCTAATTAAAGATATAAATGAAGTTGTTTATCTGTTTATGAGTAACCAAGTAAGTTTGTTTATATTTTATGCTCTTTATATTCTATTGGGATTATATCAGTTCAAGGTCTATAAATAGAGAGGCAGAGCCACAAGCAAGGTAACTTTCAATCATCTTCCAATCATATTCAACTCATATTCTCAAATACTCAAATAGTGAAGGGTTTTCACAATTTGTTCAATCAAAAGCCGAGGCTCTTCAATACACGCTTGACTTGGGCGTTAGAGTGCCATTGCAGGTACCTCCCCCCTCCGGTCAAAGCTTGAAGATCACCGAATGGTCAAAGGTGAAGGAAAGTGAGCGGTCAAGATCCAGGAAAAACGAGCAATCCTACCAGTCCAAGCGTCAGAAAGCGGGAAAGCCACGTCAGAAAAGGTTAGTCTTTCGGTCCCACAAAATATCAACCGAAACATTCTTCCTAGCACGCCGCTAGCAACCCTACCGCCTTAACCATGCACCACCATCTTCCTCTTATCTCAGGCTAATTACCATGAACCTAGAATCGTATCAGACCACCACGAATCAAAAATCACAAACTCCATCAACACCGCAAGCGTCGCTGCGACAGATCTCCTCCAATATGCGCCACCGGTTTCATTCACACAAGCAGCGCCTCCTTCCTCCTTCATCTTCAATGACTAAGTAGCGAGAATCCACAGCCAGGCCACCACCTGCACACAGAAAACTAGCCCAAGAAACCCAGAACCAAACCCAATTCGTCATCACCATCGCGAAACCATCCTCATCGCCAGCAACAAGCAGCGCCATCAATCTTGAACTTGCGGAAGACAGAACCCAGAAGCACAAGCCAATCCCAATCGCAAATCGCGTCTTCTGTACAGAACTGTGAAGCTACCTTAGCTTATCTTCTCCGAAACGCGACGTGAGGATCAATAGCCTTCATCGCACCACCTTCATTGTCTCCAACAACAAGGAAGAAGCGCAGGCAGCAGCGAAATCTCAAAAGCGGTGCAACCGCAAGGGAGAACCGCGAGCAATGCCTCCAGACAGCAAAACTTCTCTTCCAATCTCACGGCGCAGGCAGAGGCAAAATGTATCCTCCCAAATCCCTCTACCCCCAATTGCAAAACCCTAATTCTGGGTGGAAAGGGGACTGACACGTGGTGCCCTCTCATTGACCGTAATGGTACACGTCAGATAAGTTTTAAACAGCTGAATAAAAGTTTGCCACGCTAGCATCTGCACCGTTAAGAATTTAACGCCGTCTGCTAGAAGGACCATTTTGAACAACTTTTAATGAAATATGGGACCTAAGTGATTTTTTTCCGAAGGTGGGATCATTTTGAACAAAAGTCACAAAAGAAGGGACCAAATGATGTATTAAACCTTAATTTAATGAATTTTAACTTTTATTTGGATAAAAGTTTTTAAATTACCACTAAATTTTAAAAATTAAATTTGAAATAATTATTAACACTTACAATTTCATTCTAAGTGATGTCCTATTGAGTGGATTTTTTTATGCACTTCTAGAGTTTAGAAAGTTTATTATTGTACTTCTAAATTTTCTCTTTATTATTATCTATCACCCATTTTTACTCTTAGTTTTCTTAACTTAAACCTAGCGGCACGTGCTTCCTTCATCTTAGTTCATCTTCATCTCATTTTTTATCAGATTTTGTTTTATTCTTCTCTTTCTTAACTATTTTCTTCAATAAATCGTCATTGTTTAATTACATTTAGGTTTAATAGGTTCGGAGGTTCTTATATTTGGGGGTTTGTTTCAATTAGGTCTCTAATTTTGGAAGTGATCAATTAGGTCCTTAATTTTGTCAATTTGAATCAATAAAAGCATTTCCGTTACATACAGTTAATGCTGTGAAGTTTTTGAACATGTGGCACGCTGACGCTCCGAGGTGGCACCGTTTCAAGTGCATAGGTGGATTATAAAAGGGTGAAATCCCTATTTCACCTTCAAATACACCCTTTTATAATCCACCCTTTTATAATCCACCCTCTTATAATCTACCTATGCACTTGAAACGATGCCACATGAAAGCGTCAGCGTGCCATATGTTCAAAAACTTCACGGCGTTAACTGCATCTAACAGAAAGACTTTTATTGATTCAAATTGACAAAATTAGGGACCTAATTGAATCACTTCCAAAATTGGAGGACCCAATTGAAACAAACCCCCAAATATAGGGACCTCCGAACCTATTAAACCTTATATTTATTTGTAAATGTTTACTATATTTTAAAGGAAGCAGAAATAGGATGAATTTCTTATTTTGAAATCTGGTATGTATTCATTGGTGTTTGTATTTGAAATTAAAATAAGTTAAAAACATTAAGCACAAATTACATTGAAACTTTGTAAAAGTATAAACTCTAATTTTTTATTATTATGTAAACTTGTTATTAATTGTTGGAAACAGTATCGTGCCATAATATCATACAAAATATTATTATTAATTTAAAAACAGATCAGTTATTATTAATGAATAAATATGAAAGAATATCTTAAATTAAATTAATTATTTAAAGGATACAATTTATTTTTGATGATAAATTCGGTTATAATATTAAAAATAGTAAAAATTTATAAATTATTATACAATAAATAATCATGGAAAATTATATCATTTATATTATTATATTATGAGTTATAACATCATTGATATTATTATATAAGTTTTAATATTAATAATAAATCATCTATAGATCTTTATATGTAAATATATTATATCAGTGTCAGATTTCGAAATTTTGTAGGAGTATTTAAAGGATTTAAAAATCTAAGAGAAATAAATACTTTATTTCAAAATTTGAAGAAATATAAATGCATTTCAAAATCCAAAAGTAATAATATCTAATTTCAAAATTTTATGAGTTTTTAAAGCAAATTTCGAAATATCGTATGTATCCATTAGTATTTGAATTTTATTTTAAAACTTAGTAATTATACCTTATTTTCCATAAGATCAAATTATGTATTACTAAATAAATATAACAACAAATATTTGCATTTAGTTATGGTTATTTTGTTATTAAATGTAATATTTATTAAACTTGGTTATTAAAATTTGAACTAATTAAATGTGTCACACCCCATTAAATATTTATCCTTAGTGGCGTCCACGTGTCGACCGTCCGTTCTCCCCTGGTGAGTGGGAGACAAACTCTGCCAAGCTTTTAATTACCGTCCTTCGTAATCCGTGCAGCAGCAGCAGAGCAGCGAAGCCCAGAAAGTGGAAGTTAGGTGGCACGCTAGGAGTGGACGGACGTTTTAGTGGAAACCATGTGGCAGATTGCAAATGGACGACCGTCCGTTTTGGAGGCCATATTTAAGGTAAGAAGAAAATCCTGACGCCACTTTCTGCATGCAATCTTCTTCTTCTTCCTCAAACCCAACTTTTTGAAAACCTTATTTTCTCCTTCTTCTCTCTAAATCTTAAATCTTCTCTCTAGAATTCCGACCACCCCTTCATCTCCGATCACCTTGCTCCTTTCAGATTAAACACTCCTGGTATCAAGACCTTTCATCCTCACCGATCGGTTTTCCAAGCGGAGCACTTTTGGACGTTTGGGCAATCTTAACGTAGAACTTTAGAAGTTTAGCTGGAATAGAGGTAAGGGAAGCTTATAAAGTTTAATTTTGATTTTCTGTATGTTTTGAATGTGTGTTTGATTAATGCATGTTTGATATCTAAAGTATGTTGTTTGAATTTTATGAATGGAATATGATATGTTGAAGTATGAATTGTATGATAAGTATAAACTTAGAGAAAATGTGAATCTGAGACCGAAGGTCATTAGGACTGTTCGGTTTTCCCCTAAAGCGATCGTTTTTGTATCATTGTATCGAAACCTAAATGACTTGCTTATTCAATTGTAATAATCTATCCATTACAGAATGCTCGGTCTTATACTGAGTGTTCGGCTTTAACGTATTCGGTCATAGACTGATTACTGAGTCTCATGTTAACTATGTTTATTATAGTAGCGTTCGTTCACTCTGAACGTTCGTTTTTATATTGATAATGTTATTGGAAGTACTTAGTCATAAACTGAGTACTCGGTTTCATATTAAGTATCTTTATTGTACTGAACGTCCGGTCTTATACTGAACGTTCGACTTGGAAGTGCTTAGTCATACACTAAGTATTCAGTCTCATATTAATTATTTAGAACGTTCAGTCATACACTGAGCGTTCGGTTTATATTGATGATGTTTATTAAAAGTGCTAAGTATTATACCAGTACACAAATTTTAAGAACATTCGGTCATAAACTGTACGTTCGGTCATACAAGTGTTCAGTATTAGACTGACACTTAACTTATGAAGTATTCGGTTTCACATTGTTATTATTATTCATCCAGAGGACGTCCGGTCATGTAAAGCACTCGGTCATAGATCTAGTGCTCGATCTTATGAAATGTTTAGTCAGAAACTATTCGGTATTGAGTATCGGGTGTTCTTCTCAACACCTTAACAACTTGGGAGTAATAACGAATGATGAATTTGATTAAGTAAGAGAATTCCACGGGCGGAATGTCTCATGAACTCGGCAATGATTGGTAAAGTGTGAATGTGGGAATGACTCAGGCGTTGTCCTTGATCCTGATATTCTGTGAGGACGCTTCCTCAAGTAGAGGGAGGCCGCTCATGTGTGGGAATGGCAGGAGGTCCGCGGTTATATGAGTAATAACCGTTTGAGGACTAACCTCGGGTGGCAGCTGGGGAAAACAGTTACTACACCACACCGGGTGCTAGGGACGACCGAGCTACATGTTCATACAGTCCGGACAGTGTCTTAATGGTCGGTCTTGAGTTTAAGAATGATATGTTGCATGATTGATTTGTTTGTATTGTATGTTTACTTGTATGAGGAATTGATAAATTAAATTTACATAAGCTTACCCTTATCTGTTTTGCTTTGTATATGTTGTCGTTCGGTATCCGACCGTTCGGCTATTCTCTTCATTGCAATGATCATCCTTTGGGATGTGAGCAGAGGATACCTTGGAAGCTACTTTGGAAGAAACTTTGGAGGATGTTGTGCAGGCCGAGGAACCCGTGGAGGCAGTGCCCGAGCGTTATGCTGGACCGTCCGGTCCTTAGTATAGTCGTCTTCTTTTCCTTTTATTTTGTAAACGTTCTGTATAGGAACCTTTTTAATTTTGGCCCTTCGGCCAATGTATGTATTCTAGACCGTTCGGTCTATTTTGTAAATGTTATATATTCCAATCGATCGGTTTTTAATTTCCAATATGTTTCATGCTGTTTTGTTTATTCACTACTGTTCTCCTTTATTATTCTTGTTAACTCCTAAAAATAAATTATGGCTTTGGTTATATTTATTGGGATGTTACAAAATGTAACATTTTTAAATAATAATGTAGAATTATAAATACATTAGTCTATATATTATGCATGGAAAATTTTGTAACCTACTAAATTTTATCAAAATAAATTTAATTAGTGTTTATAATATTAAAATAAGGTAAAAAAAAAATTGAACCACAAATTACATGAAACTTAGTAAAAGAATAAACTCTAATTTGATATTATTTTGTAAACCTGTTATAAGTTATTGGAAATATTATGGTCTCACAATACCATGCAAAAAAATTATTATCAATTTGAAAGTAGATAAATTATTATTAATGATTATAATGAAATATCATAATTTAAATTAATTATTTAAAGAATACAATTTATTTTCGCTGGTGAATTTGGTTATAATAAATAAAAATAATAAAAATAGATATATTATTCCATTAATAATTAATTATTAAAGATTGTATCATCAATATTATTATACTAAGTTATAATATCATTAATAGTATTAAATTAGTTATAATATCACAAATCATTTAAGAATTAAAACACTTAAATATATATTATACATTGAATTTCAGAATCTGATGAGTGTTAACTAAATTTCAAAATATGTGAGAAATAAAAATTGTGTTTTTAAATTTTGAAGAAATAAATATTAAATCTCGAATTTCAAAATCTGATAAATTCTTAATCTAGATTTCAAAATTCATTACTTATAAAGAGAGATTAGATGAAGAAGAAACTGTGTGAAGACTTGGGATGCATGGTTTAGTAAATATAAAGAATATAGTAAATGTGTTTGGTAAGTAATTTGATTTGATTTTATATAAATTCTTACTAAAGGGTCAAACTTTGAACTTGAAAGTGTATACCTAATTTGATTTTATTTTATATAAATTCTTACCAAAGGGAAAAACTGTGAACTTGAAAGTGCAGAAAAGAGAAGAAGCATGGAGATTCAGGAACAGGTCCCCTCACAATGATTTTAGATATTTTGGTGATCATTTCTTAAACCATTTTGTAGTAAATCTTGTTGTTTCCTATATATGGAGGGACTAGAAGAAGGTACATATGTTACTACCAACTACTATTAATGACTTGGACCTAAACCCAAACTCCATTCAAGGACCCATAACTGGTGGTATGGTGAGAAAATTCCAAGAAGAACTTAAAGATGCATTCAAGGAAGGAGAAGTAAAGAACTTGTTCACTTGGAAAAGAGAAGGCATGCCCAGGGATAACCTCGGGTGATCAATATGTGTGCGTCATCTTTTTTCTTCAGCATGTGTAGCTCCTGTTTGTTCATGTTTTAAACATTGTAAACGTTCCTAATACGTGGCACTTGATCCACTTATCACACTTGATCACCAGGATCTTAGTTAGGCACTATGGAGAGGCATGGATCATGCTATAAATTCACCTCTCCTCTATCATTTATATTCACTTTGATGCTTATGGTAATTGTTAGATATATTATTTTTATCTCATCTTTATCTTTTATCTTTAATTAGTTTGTTATTATTTCTTATTTGTATTTTGGGCTTAGCCCGTATTTCTTCTTTTATAAATACAGGACCCTATGTGTATATTCAACATAAGGAAGATTAATTTCATATAAAATTTTCACTTTATTCAACATGGTACAATAAGGTGTTTATAAGGAAAACTTTTTGTTGTCTCTGCCACTACACCCGTCATTGTCGGTGGCTTACATCATTTACCGCTACCGACGACATCATTGTTATTTACCGTTGTTGGCAATGCCATCATGTACGTTGTCGTCTACCATTACCACTACCGGAGTTTCAATTTTGACCAACAATCACACAATTTTGATCATCTCAGCCAGGCGAACATTGTGTCGTCAATGACGCCTTCATCGGAGCTATTATGCACTCTCAGCACCATTTGTAGTTGTGGATCTGCTCTCTTTTCTGTCATGTGTGTGACACATCTTGTCTCCTCTTAGACAACGATTTAGAGCATCAAGGTCATTCTTTTTCCTCTTTGAGGTTCATTGTGCGTTGTCGCACATCCCGTCTCCTCTCAAGCAACTATTTAGGGCATTGAGCAAGTTGTTCTTTTTCCTTTTTTAGGTGCCTTGATTGGAGAGTCTTAGATTTTTAAGGTTTCTCTCTCTTGTTCATCAATGACTTCTTCCGATGTTGTCTCTTCTGACCTCCCTTTTGTTTTAACCTATCCATATATGTTTCCTCTATCATGGCAAATATGACTTTTGTTAGTTTATTTATAACCATGGTGGCTCTTCGATAATGACCTCTTTATCCACTGATGTCAACAATGCATTCCTTAACGGCAATTTGTAAGAAGAGATTTATATAGAGCAACTTCCCAGATTTGGTGCTCAAGGGTAGTCTTCTATGTCGTCTTCGCAAATCATAACAATTTTCTGTCACTTGAGTGCAAAAACAGATATTTTCACTAGGTCTTTATGGATTATATTAGTAACAAGCTTGGTACATACAATTTGTATGCACAAGCTTGAAGGGGAGTGTTAGATATATTGTCTTTATCTTTTATCTTTAGTTATTTTGTTAATATTTCTTATTTGTATTTTTGGCTTAACCTATATTTCTTCTATTATAAATAGAGGAGCCTATATGTATATTCAACATAAGGGAGACTAATCCCATACATAGTTTTCACTATATTCAACCGTAATGAACCTCTGTTGAGATCACAATAGATTTATTTCTTTCAAAGTCATGACCAGAGAGAGTGTTTTATCTCTTCTAGTCACCTTCCTTAGATAGGAATCATACTAGGCTTCATTCTCGCACCATAATCTATACCACTTTAATTCACCGAGAGTTCTTCCTCATCAATCCTTCAAATACCTTTGATTTATTCCTATATTTCGCTGCCTCAACCTTTCTTCAATTCAGCTCCACATCTACAATCGTGAAAAGTTCAATTCCATTCATGGAGGGAGCTTATCAAGTGGCATTCAGAGCCTTGGTTCGAATCACACTTTGAGTTAAGTGCTTCTTCATTCATTTTGTGTTGTTCATCCATTTTTCCTACACTGTCTTGTGGTTGATGTGTTACTATTCCATTGCTTTTCATTCCATTCAATTAGATCTTCTGTATTTGCATTGATTTTGTTTAGTGTTTGAGTCAAGTTCTTTGTTATTTTAATCGGTGAATTTTTACAGTTTGAGTCATTTTTGTTTTTGAATCTAATTTTTGTAATGTTCATAGTCATGTGCTCACATTAAGTTGACGTAGTTTTATTCTATTTGTATTTCCTAGTTTAATATACTGATTTCATGATAAACTATGTTGAATAGCTAAAAGTAGTATAGTATAAGCTCTATCCATCTAATCAAAGCTATGAAATTCATATAGAGCTTGATGGTAGAGTTCTATTAAGTGCAAATGTTGTTTCACAACATAATCTATTTAGCTAGTTTCTGTTTGGTTAACTATTGCATTTTGGATAAGTCATTGTGATGTGAGTCTGTTTGGTTATGTTCTCTATTTGTGTAAGGTAAAGCATACCAAATGAGCAATAAATTGCTTCAAAAAAGCTCATTTGCTTAAACTAGAAAATACAATAATTTTGGTTTGCGTCAGTGTTTTATAACTTTAACCATGCTAAATTTCTTTGAGTGTCCAATTTGAGTTGTGATCATACTTAGCTATAGTTTCCAGCTTAGTTCAGTGTATCTAACCCTTCTAGAGTCACTTCTTTTGTTGCTTGTTCATTTGATTCTATAAAACTCAGAATTGGTGGTGAGGTTGAGTGTTTTCCGTACATAATTAGCTATTGTGAAATTTTGAGATGCCTTGTTTTTGTCTCAAGTTTTCATTCAAAAAAGTCTTATTTGATGAATTAAAGTTGCTGAAATGGTCTAAATTGAGTCATGATAGCTAATGTGAATTTTCTCTTTTAAAACCACCAATTTGAGTCCTATTTTCGTGCAAGTTAAGCGCCTTGTGGTGCACTTCAATTTTGTTTGCAATTTGAGTTAATTGGATTGTAGCAACAGTCTTGGGTATGTAAACTTCAAAACAGTTTGGAAAAGATAATTTAGCAAAAATTAGAACGCAAATAAACCCTGTGTAATCCAACAAAGAGCCTATAAAATCAAAATTCTGAAATATGCATTTGAACTTCATTGCTGGAAACTTGATTTCGCGTTTTGATTCAAGTTGCTTTGTTTATATTGATTTCTTAATCTACTCTAGAGATATTGATAGGCTCTATTTGAGTGCTTCCATTTTTTATCAGCTTTATTTGATTGTTTGTTCTTATTAAACCTCAAAGTTTTGTCTAAATGCAATTCTGATAAGTCTTGTTTCTACTCTCTGGTGGACTAATTTATGGCATGCCACTAGTGCAGAATCGGGTTACAACGTCATCCATTAGACGTCGGTTAGAGGGGGAAGCGACATAAATTATTGACCGGCGGCAATTGCGTAAATAAGTGAAGGCTATCGACATCTATTAAGCGGGGGACCGACGTCTATAATACTATAAACGTCGGTGCCCCTAGAAACTGACGTCTATATGTCTGACAGGTAAGTGAAAAGTAATTTCTTTCCGTCATATAGACGTCTGTGCCCCACCTACCCGACGTCTATAGTCTGACAGGTAGGTGAAAATTTAAATTTTTGCACCATCTAGGCGTCGGATCCCGCCACCTGACATCTATATTTGATTATAGATGTTTGTGCCCCGCCTACCCGATGTCTATAGTCTGACAGGTAGGTGAAAATTTAATTTTTTTCCGCCATCTAGACGTCTGATCCCGCCACCTGACGTCTATATGCGATTATAGACATTAGGGCCCCCACTAACCGTCGTCTATAGTCTGACCAGGTATGTGAAAAATCATTCGTTTTCGCCAACTAAACGTCTCGTCCCGGCAAGCAGACATCTATATATAACAAAAATATTAATTTTTAAATGGAATGGACATCATATTAGTAGGGAGCCCGACGTCTATGTGATTATAGACGTCATTTTTTCGCAAATAACGTCTAATTTCTTGTTAAATGGTGCGAACCAGCACTTTGATCGTCTTCCTTCGCCTTTTCTCTCCACTTTACTGCATTTCCAGGTGCGCTTGATGTCACGTGAACCATTTAAAGTTGTTTTTACTCCGTTTAAAGTAATCTTTGATGTATTATCTTTCATTTGAATCGATTAAAATGAGTTTTCGTTGTGTTTTGGTGTGGTTTTTCTTGTGTCTTTGGGTAGCGTAATGCACCTTCTCCCTTTGCTAGTTTTCTCCTAAGAAAAACTTACATGTTTTGGATCTCTTATGGCATTTCAACCTGAAGCCGAACTTGGGTTGTTGCCTACTTCCAATCCAACCGCCAAAGAAAAAGAAAACGGTGAGAATACGGTGTCACCGTAGTTTCACCGTATTCTTTTTCATTGGCAGTCGGAGTGGACCTAGGCAACGGCCCAGGTTCGTCTTTGGGTTGAAATGTCATAGGAGATGCAAAAGACGCAATTTTTTCTTACGAGGAAACTAACAAGAGAAGGAGGTCTTCTACGCTACCCAAAGACTCGAAAAAGCTGCACCAAAACACAACGAACACTTCATAGACGTCGGTTAATGAACTGACCGACGTCTATAGTGCCCTTAGACGTCGGTTAATGCAATGTCTGATGGGTTTATAAACGTCTTACATGTTAGTTAACTGACGTCTATAGTACCCTTAGACGTCGGTTTATGCAATGTCTGATGTCTTTATAGACGTCGAGCTTTTCACAACCGACGTCTATAGTGACGTCGCACCTACAGAAATTCGACGTCCCATTAACGTCACCCGTAAAGACGTCGATTAGGGATGTGACGTTAAAAGCCCAAAATAATTGATGTCTAAAGCCCTTTCTGCACTACTGTGCTCAGTTTGGAATTTTGGTTGGTTTCACCTCTATAATTATGCAGTTTTGAGAACCTACAAGGATCTAAAGCTAGGGTAGCCTCTTAGTAGTGGAGATTGGCTCACTTTCTGTGTGTTGGTGACTACAGTAGCTCCTCGTGTTGCTAGTAAAAATAGTGGCTTCCAAGCTGGTTGAACGAGTTGATGAGGAGTGTTTGGTCTGAAATCTTAGTTCCACCCAAAAGTTATGAGTTTTGTGTGTCTGCCATCATTACAGCCTTCCTTGGCCGAGAGAAACCAGAGCTACAACCTTTCTTTTGCTTATGTTTTTGTCAATACAATTGTATCGAAGGCCTTTTCAAAGTCAAGTGCTAGGAAGAACCTTTGGTGTTCTGCCTTCACTTACACTATTTGTTTGTAATTTTCATTGCTAAAATTGAACCTTAGACAATATCTATGTCTTGAAACCAAAGTTTCAAGCCTCACCCTAGGAGATTACACCTTTAATTGCAAGTTACTTGAGCATGTAGAGTGATCTAGGCTAAAAGGGATTAAACTTTAAGCCTTATCTCACCTAAAGGTTCAAAATAGTGTTCATATCCTTTTTCTTTTAGTTTTTACTTATTTTGTGCTTGTTTGAGTCACCCAAGGTGGACTTGCCACACTTTTATGGCAAGGACAATATAGAAGCCTACCTTGATTGGGAGATGAAGGTGGAACAAACATTTGCTTGCAACCAAATCAGTGAAGATAGAAAGGTGTCATTGGCTACTCTTAGCTTTCAAGGGTGTGCTATGTATCGATGTACTTCCTTAGTCAAAGAGAGGAGATGCCACAATAACCCCTCCATAGAGTATTGGAATCACCTTAGGTCTGCCTTTAGGAGGAGGCATATTCCTTCCAATTACAATAGAGAACTCATGGACAAACTCCAAAGACTTCAACAAAGGTCTATGACTGTGGAAGAATATAGACAAAAAATGGGGTTGTACATGATGAGAGCAGGTATTGTTGAAAAAGAAGAGAAAACTTTGGCTAGATTCTTAAGTGGCCTCAATTTTGATATAACGAATAAAGTTGAACTTCTACCTTATAGAGATTTGAATGATTTAGTTCAAATGTGTATTAGATAAAACAATAAAGCTTGATAAAATCTTCTTCAAAGAAAATCCAAGTTCACTCTAAATCTTATGAAAAGAAAAGTTTCAATGAAGGGCCATCTAAGTCTATAGTCAAAGTACCTGAAGAAGTCAAGGAAGAACCCTTTACACACACTTATACTAGTTACATTAAGTGCTTCAAATGTCTAGGTTGTGGATATAGTACCCTAGTGTCCCACCAAAAGAACCATCATCATGAGGGGCATTTATTTGTATAATAGTGAGGAAGAGTTCAAGACTAGTAAGAGTGATCGTAAGCATTCACAAGAGTCAAATGGAGATGAAGTTTATCCTTGTGATGGAAAACTTCTCATGGTGAGAAGAGTTCTTAACAATCAACCAAATGTTGAACACCTATCCCAAAGGGAGAACATCTTTAATTCAAGATTTCAAATTTAAAACAAAACTTATTCTTTCATTATGGATAGTGGATCTTGTTGCAATTGTTGCAACACTAAATTGGTTGAAAAATTGAATCTAACTGTGATACCCCATCTCAAACTTTGTAAACTTCATTGACTAAATGAAGATGGGGATATAACAGTTAAGAATCAAATGAAAGTGCAACTTTCCATTGGGAACTTCAAGGATGAAGTTTTATGTGATGTAGTTCCCATAGAAGTGTTTCATGTATTATTAGGAAGACCTTGGAAATTTGATCATAAAACTATCCACCATGGACTTTCTAATGTAATAATTATGCATCAAAATGATAAGAAATTTGTGCTTCATCCTCTTTCACTTGCACAAGTGGCTGAGGATCAAGCATAAATGAAATTTAACAAGGAGTCTGAAGAAAAAAAAAATATAAGTCAAGAAGAGAAAGGGGTAGTCCTTAGGGATGAAATTGAGGTGTGTGAGAGTGGTGTTGCCTCCCACAAGGTCATTCAACATGAAGCTCTTTTGAATAAAGAAGACTTTAGAAAACCTTCTTCATGTTGAACAACCTTCATACCTCCTTATGTGTCAATTATCACTCACATACACAACTAGTGAGTCCAAGACTCAAGAGTTATCACCTTCCATAAAAAATCTTTTGAAGGAATTTGATGATGTGTTTCCCAAAGAAGGACCCATTGGGCTTCCTCTGAGGAATAGAGCATCAAATCGACTTTGTGCCTAGGGCTAGTCTACCAAATAGACCTGCTTATAGAACCAATGCCCAAGAAACAAAGGCGATAGAATCTCAAGTTCAAGACTTACTAGATAAGGGCTAGATTCAAAAAAGTCTAAATCCTTGTGTTTTGTCTATGTTGTTGGTGCCCAAAAAGAATGGAAAATGACGCGTGTGCTGTGATTGTAGGACCATCAACAACATCACAATAAAGTATAAGCATCCAATCTCTAAACTTGACAACATGTTGGATGAATTACATGGGTCCCACATATTTTCCAAAATTGATCTTAAAAGTGGTTATAACCAAATTTAAATTAAAGAAAGTGATGAGTGGAAAACTACTTTTAAGACTAAGTTTGAATTGTATGAGTGGTTGGTTATGGCTTTTAGCCTTACTAATGCCCCTAGTACATTCATGAGACTTATGAATCATGTCTTAATGAATTCCATAAGACAGTTTGTAGTTGTTTATTTTGATGACATTTTAGCGTATAGTCAAAGTTGTCATTTCCATTCTTAGGGTTAACCAATTGTTTACAAACATTGACAAACGCACCTTTTGTGTAGATAAATATCATTTTCTAAGGTTTTGTGATCAATAAACAAGGGATTCATTTGAAAGCTGAGAAAATAAATGTCATCCAACCCTAAAGAATGTGGGGGAAGTTAGGAGCTTCTATGGATTGACAAGCTTTTATAGGAAGTTTGTTCTTAACTTCTCTAATCTTGCTTCACCACTCAATGAGCTAGTGAAGAAGAATGTCACATTCCATTGGAGAGAAACACAATAAAAAGTCTTTGATCTCTTAAGGACAAACTTACGCAATATCTAATTGGAATAAAAAAACAAAATATAGAATTATATTAAAATTATAAAATATTTTATAAAAAATAATAATAACTTTTTCTAACATATGTTTTATACTAAATACATATACCATAGGAAGTACATTGAAATGTGTATTCATATTGAATACATTACTAGACAAACAAGTCTATTCATATTTCGAATATGTTTAATAAAATTAGCTTGTAGTTAATAAGTTAGTTATTAGGTGATAAGTCAATTTTTTAGATGATAAGTCCGTGTTTAGCTGAATAAATAAAGTTTAATTTAGAGATTATAAGTGGATAAATTAATTTATTAGATTTAAAGAAATAAGTAAATTAGATCATAAAGAATTTAGTTAATATAAAATTAAAAAAAAAATGTAACTACATATATTTTATCAAATTTGTGTTTTTAAATAAAAATAGATTAATATATATATATATGGGTTTAGGGTTTAGGGTTTAGGGTTTAGGGTTTAGGGTTTAGGGTGTAGGGTTTAGGGTTTAGGGTTTAGGGTTTAGGGTTTAGGGTTTAGGGTTTAGGGTTTAGGGTGTAGGGTTTAAGGTTTAGGGTGTAGGGTTTAGGGTGTAGGGTTTAGGGTGTAGGGTGTAGGGTTTAGGGTTTAGGGTTTAGGGTTTAGGGTTTAGGGTTTAGGGTTTAGGGTTTAGGGTTTAGGGTTTAGGGTTTAAGGTTTAGGGTGTGTGTGTGTGTGTGTGTGTGTGTGTGTCAAGTATCACTCACATACACAACTAGTGAGTCCAAGACTCAAGAGTTATCACCTTCCATAAAAAATCTTTTGAAGGAATTTGATGATGTGTTTCCCAAAGAAGGACCCATTGGACTTCCTCTGAGGAATAGAGCATCAAATCGACTTTGTGCCTAGGGCTAGTCTACCAAATAGACCTGCTTATAGAACCAACGCCCAAGAAACAAAGGCGATAGAATCTCAAGTTCAAGACTTACTAGATAAGGGCTAGATTCAAAAAAGTATAAATCCTTGTGTTTTGTCTATGTTGTTGGTGGCCAAAAAGAATGGAAAATGACGCGTGTGCTGTGATTGTAGGACCATCAACAACATCACAATAAAGTATACGCATCCAATCTCTAAACTTGACAACATGTTGGATGAATTACATGGGTCCCACATATTTTCCAAAATTGATCTTAAAAGTGGTTATAACCAAATTTAAATTAAAGAAAGTGATGAGTGGAAAACTACTTTTAAGACTAAGTTTGAATTGTATGAGTGGTTGGTTATGGCTTTTAGCCTTACTAATGCCCCTAGTACATTCATGAGACTTATGAATCATGTCTTAATGAATTCCATAAGACAGTTTGTAGTTGTTTATTTTGATGACATTTTAGTGTATAGTCAAAGTTGTCATTTCCATTCTTAAGGTTAACCAATTGTTTACAAACATTGACAAACGCACCTTTTGTGTAGATAAATATCATTTTCTAAGGTTTTGTGATCAATAAACAAGGGATTCATTTGAAAGCTGAGAAAATAAATGTCATCCAACCCTAAAGAATGTGGGGGAAGTTAGGAGCTTCTATGGATTGACAAGCTTTTATAGGAAGTTTGTTCTTAACTTCTCTAATCTTGCTTTACCACTCAATGAGCTAGTGAAGAAGAATGTCACATTCCATTGGAGAGAAACACAATAAAAAGTCTTTGATCTCTTAAGGACAAACTTACGCAATATCTAATTGGAATAAAAAAACAAAATATAGAATTATATTAAAATTATAAAATATTTTATAAAAAATAATAATAACTTTTTCTAACATATGTTTTATACTAAATACATATACCATAGGAAGTACATTGAAATGTGTATTCATATTGAATACATTACTAGACAAACAAGTCTATTCATATTTCGAATATGTTTAATAAAATTAGCTTGTAGTTAATAAGTTAGTTATTAGGTGATAAGTCAATTTTTTAGATGATAAGTCCGTGTTTAGCTGAATAAATAAAGTTTAATTTAGAGATTATAAGTGGATAAATTAATTTATTAGATTTAAAGAAATAAGTAAATTAGATCATAAAGAATTTAGTTAATATAAAATTAAAAAAAAAATGTAACTACATATATTTTATCAAATTTGTGTTCTTAAATAAAAATAGATTAATATATATATATATATATATATATATATATATATATATATATATATATATATATATATATGGGTTTAGGGTTTAGGGTTTAGGGTTTAGGGTTTAGGGTTTAGGGTTTAGGGTTTAGGGTTTAGGGTTTAGGGTTTAGGGTTTAGGGTTTAGGGTTTAGGGTGTAGGGTTTAGGGTTTAGGGTTTAGGGTTTAGGGTTTAGGGTTTAGGGTTTAGGGTTTAGGGTTTAGGGTTTAGGGTTTAGGGTTTAGGGTTTAAAGTTTAGGGTGTGTGTGTGTGTGTGTGTGTGTGTGTGTGTCAAGGATCACTCACATACACAACTAGTGAGTCCAAGACTCAAGAGTTATCACCTTCCATAAAAAATCTTTTGAAGGAATTTGATGATGTGTTTCCCAAAGAAGGACTCATTGGACTTCTGCTGAGGAATAGAGCATCAAATCGACTTTGTGCCTAGGGCTAGTCTACCAAATAGACCTGCTTATAGAACCAACGCCCAAGAAACAAAGGCGATAGAATCTCAAGTTCAAGACTTACTAGATAAGGGCTAGATTCAAAAAAGTCTAAATCCTTGTGTTTTGTCTATGTTGTTGGTGCCCAAAAAGAATGGAAAATGACGCGTGTGCTGTGATTGTAGGACCATCAACAACATCACAATAAAGTATAAGCATCCAATCTCTAAACTTGACAACATGTTGGATGAATTACATGGGTCCCACATATTTTCCAAAATTGATCTTAAAAGTGGTTATAACCAAATTTAAATTAAAGAAAGTGATGAGTGGAAAACTACTTTTAAGACTAAGTTTGAATTGTATGAGTGGTTGGTTATGGCTTTTAGCCTTACTAATGCCCCTAGTACATTCATGAGACTTATGAATCATGTCTTAATGAATTCCATAATACAGTTTGTAGTTGTTTATTTTGATGACATTTTAGTGTATAGTCAAAGTTGTCATTTCCATTCTTAGGGTTAACCAATTGTTTACAAACATTGACAAACGCACCTTTTGTGTAGATAAATATCATTTTCTAAGGTTTTGTGATCAATAAACAAGGGATTCATTTGAAAGCTGAGAAAATAAATGTCATCCAACCCTAAAGAATGTGGGGGAAGTTAGGAGCTTCTATGGATTGACAAGCTTTTATAGGAAGTTTGTTCTTAACTTCTCTAATCTTGCTTCACCACTCAATGAGCTAGTGAAGAAGAATGTCACATTCCATTGGAGAGAAACACAATAAAAGTCTTTGATCTCTTAAGGACAAACTTACGCAATATCTAATTGGAATAAAAAAACAAAATATAGAATTATATTAAAATTATAAAATATTTTATAAAAAAAAATAATAACTTTTTCTAACATATGTTTTATACTAAATACATATACCATAGGAAGTACATTGAAATGTGTATTCATATTGAATACATTACTAGACAAAAAAGTCTATTCATATTTCGAATATGTTTAATAAAATTAGCTTGTAGTTAATAAGTTAGTTATTAGGTGATAAGTCAATTTTTTAGATGATAAGTCCGTGTTTAGCTGAATAAATAAAGTTTAATTTAGAGATTATAAGTGGATAAATTAATTTATTAGATTTAAAGAAATAAGTAAATTAGATCATAAAGAATTTAGTTAATATAAAATTAAAAAAAAATGTAACTACATATATTTTATCAAATTTGTGTTTTTAAATAAAAATAGATTAATATATATATATATATATATATATATATATATATATATATATATATATATATATATGGGTTTAGGGTGTAGGGTGTAGGGTGTAGGGTGTAGGGTTTAGGGTTTAGGGTTTAGGGTTTAGGGTTTAGGGTTTAGGGTTTAGAGTTTAGGGTTTAGGGTTTAGGGTGTAGGGTTTAGGGTGTAGGGTGTAGGGTGTAGGGTTTAGGGTTTAGGGTTTAGGGTTTAGGGTTTAGGGTTTAGGGTTCCAACATTCCTTCTCCAATTTCGTCACTGCTACTTTCATCCACTATTCATCATTTTGGAAATGCTTTTCACAATTTTGGTCGGGGGAAATTAACTTGAATGACAACCTTGACTGGCAACTTGATTATCTCAGCCTTCTCTGTGATCCATTGGCGAAAGGAATTATTCATGAACAACCTATGACTTTGGGTCTCTTTCCAAACGAACAGTGTTGCCCCAAGCATCCCTAACATGAAACATTTCAGTAAAGGTTCCTTGCTAAGAAGGTAGGCAATGTGGCAAGAGATGCAGGTGTTGGTGACCCTCTCATAGGATACCCAAATTGTTTTTTTCTTTTTTCCTTTTTTTTTCTTTTTTTTTCTTTTTTTTTCTTGTTTTTTTTTTGTTTTTCTTTCTTGTTTTTTTTTTGACACACATTCAAAATGGATACCCATGAGGGGGACATTAAGGTAATTTCTGCAATGGTGTATAATACACAATCTTTGCAGACAAGAAACATGTCATTTAAACTTTTCCTCCTTTGAGCCTGCACAGAGTCGTGCTCATTCGTTTGCCATTTTCATCTTTGGTTTACATTGCAGTAGTTCACCTAGGGAACATGTAGCATTCAAGACTCCCTTACTCATGCAAGAGATGGATCATACATACGACACCAGTAAACAACATAATCTCTTCCTTGTCTTTGGCTTATAACACTGATTAAGGGTCCCATAAACTTCAGCCCGAACAACCATGACTGGATTCTTAGAGCAAACTTTGTATCTCGTAAATGCATTCGTGGCGGCACAGACGACCAACTCCCTGGTATTAGGAAAAAGAATGACACCACAGTGGATAAGAGCTATTACTTTCACGAATGTTTCCCACTTTTCCTCTTCTGTGAATCGATACAAAAACAACCCTAGGTAATCCTGAGGAAAGCTCATTGTTTTACCCTTAAGTATGCATTTGCTTTCCAACTTCATAGGGGGAACTTTCATTATCCTTACTAGCTGCAAATCAAGTATATACTGCCCAAGGTGGTATGAAGTGTTTCCCTTGAGGAATACATCTAAGGTCTTCTCAAATTCTTCTACTGTTGGCATCAATTAGGAATGGGTCATAGTACTGAGCTAAAGCAAAAATTGGTAATGCTTGGACCTCCACCTCTGACACGATCAACAAATTCCTGTGCTTCTTACTGAATGCATTTTCAAGGTTATCTTTTTTCACCAAATCCCTCAAGTGATCGATACTCCCCCCCTTGGCTTCAACGCGTATGCTTTTCTTCAACAAGTCTGAGCTCGAATACCCCTTGACTCAGAATTCCATGTTAATTTTCATTTTTACCGTAATCACGACCTTCTAATTTCTTGACTAGAACCCACAAAATTTGACAAGACCATAAAGACAAGCAAAAGTGAGGGTTATAAGGATACACACATCTCCCTTTGTGCCCTAGAAAAGGTTCAACATTTCATATTCAAGGTCAAGTATATGCAATCTCACCAGGGTGGTTTCCTGAACCTAAAGGTCAAAGGTCACTAGAGCTATGGCCCCCTCCACAGCATCTCCACAACAGTCGAGTAATCAACTAGGTGTGGAAATACAAATGAAGAGAACAGACTCTAGCTGGAGTTCTCACGATAGCCAAACAGGAAGTACATCCCAGAGTGACACCGCTACACAACTCCTCTAATTCTAAGTTACGCTCAGACCCGGGTATAGGGCCTCACTCAATAGATGCATAATGTGTGTGTGTGAAGGGAGAATGCAATGCACCCAAACCCTCACCTGCAAAACAACCAGAAAAGTTCCCAGGCAGATATAGACATGTTTTCTAGCTTAGGGTTCAATATCCAGCAATTATTTCAAACATAAAGAACAAGTAGCAGAACTCGCATGCAATTATTCTAAATATCAAACATAGACAAAGAAAAGGGGAAGAAAAACATCAAGCAAAACCACATCAAATTCGCGCATCTAATTAAATGGCTTGACTCTCTAGTGTCCCCAGTGGAGTCGCTGTCGCAACCGAAAAATCGCGATGAGACGACGACTATCCAAAGAAGGAAACACGAGTTTAGAAAAAGAGATTTTGGAGTCGCCACCATAGTTTATTTTGGAAAACTACGGAAAAACCATAAAAGATAAGACAAGGTCTACGAAAACCGAAATTCGGGTTCGGGAGTCGGTTACGCGTGGGGAAGGTATTAGCACCCCACAACGCCTGCCCTAAGGCAGTACCTTTAATTAAATACACGAATAAAGATGTGGTTTTCAAAATGTTTAATTTCCCCAAATAGTAAAAATCAAGAGAGACAAAATATATTTTTTTAATTTTTTGTGCCCGACAAGGATTGACCTTGCTCCTACGTATTCTCATTCAGAATGAGAAATCAGGGTTACGTAGTTCTTTCCGATTGTTTGGAAAATTTGTTTGAGGAATTTGTTTGGAAAAGTTGATTGAAAAATTGTTTGGTATTTTCGGTATCTTTTTTTTATGTGAGAAAAAGGAAAGTCTCAGCACGAGGACGATGCGAATGATCACACACGTGCCTAAACCTTTAAAATGCTTTTGATATTTTTATAAAAGGGGAAAAGATCTTAGCGCGAGGCTGATGCGAATGATCACACACACGCTTCAACCTTTTTGTTATTTTAAATGGAGAAAAGGACTTAGCGCGAGGCTGATGCGAATGATCGCACACACGCTTAAACCTTTAAAATATTTTTGTTATTTTGTAAAAAGGAAAAAAAATCTTAGCGCGAGGCTGATGCGAATGATCGCACACACGCTTAAACCTTTAAAATATTTTTGTTATTTTGTAAAAAGGAAAAAAAATCTTAGCGCGAGGCTGATGCGAATGATCGCACACACGCTTAAACCTTTAAAATATTTTTGTTATTTTGTAAAAAGGAAAAAAAATCTTAGCGCGAGGCTGATGCGAATGATCGCACACACGCTTAAACCTTTAAAATATTTTTGTTATTTTGTAAAAAGGAAAAAAAAAAATCTTAGCGCGAGGCTGATGCGAATGATCGCACACACGCTTAAACCTTTAAAATATTTTTGTTATTCTATAAAAGAGGAAAAAGGTCTTGGCGCGAGGCTGATGCGAATGATCGCACACACGCTTAAACCTTTAAAATATTTTTTTTATTATTTTATTATTCTTTTTATTTAAAGTTTATTGATAAACAAGTCTAAAGGGAAATTATCTTACAAAGGGCTACACACAATAAATTGATAATCAAATAAATAATAAAAATCAAGAAGCAAAAGAACAAAAATAAATAAATAAAAAAAAAACAATAAGAATAGGGGTGTAGAAGTGAAAACCATAAGTGCCACTCGAAATCCAGGTCTGGGCCCAAAGACAAGGGTGTAGCTGTAAAGTTGTGGGGGTGCCAGAAATGAAATGGGCCCAATGCCCAAACCCCTCCTCTTTTGTTTGTAGAAATAGAAAGGGGTGTGAATAGCATTATGCACGGTGGCAGGAAGAAAGAATGGACCCTGGCCTAAAGCCCTTTGATCAGAAAAAAAAAGGGTCGCAGCAGTTGACTCCCATTTGCCCTCAACATCAGAGAGAGGTCTCTCATCCTCTCCACTTCTGAAGCCGCGAAGCATGAAACCTAGGGTGGTGCCCGTCTCCTCTCAGGCTCGCGCACAGGGCAGTCACTGCAGCAGCCACCGTGAACCAGCTGCCGCGAGTCGCCGATGGACCAAAAATGTCGCCGGGGACGTCACTCATCGTCAGAACCATCACCAGCCACCACAAGAGCCCCCTGCTTCCTCTTCTCTTCGCGCGAGAGAAAACTTCTCCCTCGTGAACGACGTCACAACCACCAAGCCAAGGCCATTGCGAGCAACAAACCAGGGCCACCGACTCAAGTCGTCGTCGTCGGGATTGTCGCCGACGATGATCGTTGTGGCCAAAAGAAACCTCAGATTTCCCATTTCATTCCTTTCGAAAGTTAGGGTTTCTTTTCTCCCTTTCTACCCTGCAACCTTTACCGGGGGCAATAGAGATGTCGTCGCAGTCAACTCCTGGCGAGCTCTCTCCACCGCCATTGCGCTGATGCCACTTTTCCCTTTGCAGTGTCGCTGCCATTAGCGCCTCCTGTCATCACCCACGGCCACCACCGAGCCTGTAACCCAAAATTATGGAGGCCTCGAATGAAGACGGAGGATGTTGGAGGCAATGGAGTATGATTTCTATTATGTGGTGAGGGAGAAATGATTCTGTTTTTATTTCTGTATGTTGGACGATGATGGATAGTAAGGACTGGTGCCAGAAAGGTAGATGTGATCTGATGGCGGTAGGGAATTGGGAAAGGAAAATGTGATTGGTTCCGGCCGAACAGAATGGTGGTCTCTCCTTTCGGAATCTGGCTGTGTAAATGGTATAGGTATAGGTGGTGTTTGGGTGTGTGTAGTGAATTTGTTTCGGTTAGAGGTGATATGGTATAAGTAGGATTGTCTGTGGTTTCCCTTTAGATATTCAGATCTATTAACATGATGATCATGGGTGATTATGATATTGAAATCGTTATGATGGGGTAATGAGGTGTGTTGAACCCAAAAGAGGATACTCTGGTTTTTGTGTATTGTAGCAGGGAGACGTGTTTTCGTTCTTAGGGAAAAGGAGTGGGTAAGGGATTGTGTGTGTTCTGTTTGGTGTTGATGGAGATGAGGAATTAGAGTGGGTGTGATGGATGATGAGGCATGGTGTGCGTATCGTTCGGTGACAGAGTAGGTAGTGTATCTGGTGAGTCTGTTGGGTGAAAGTAGTGATGGTGAGGATGAAGGTGGTGGAAAGGTGTTGGCAGCTTCTATGAGTGGCTCGATGGTTGACGTGAGGATGGTGTGAGAGCTGGTGGATCTGTTCTAGGTGATCAATTGGGTCCAGATGGAGAAAATCGTTGGTTGGAGTTATCCGCTTTGGCCTAACAGAATGGTGGTGTGTGTGTGATGATTGCCTGATGGATTCTATTGGAGTTGAGGCATGGTGTGTATCATGATTGTTGAGGTGGAGGATCAATTGAGAATTGGTGTCCGCGGCGTGAGGGAGGAGACAATTCTGTTATGTCCCCCTTTCCACATCACCAAAATCTTTTTTCTTTTTTTTCTTTTTTTCTTTTTCCTTTTTTCATTCATTTTTCTTTTTTTCTTTTTTTTTTATTATTTTTATATAAAATCAAATTAAATAATAAAAGCAAAAAGACTAAACAAATAGTAAATAAAAGGTAAAAATAATGAAACTAAAATAAAAAAAATAAAAAAAAATAAGATAAAAAAGAAAACAAGTTTTATTATTTAATCACCCGGACGAAATTGGGTGTTGACACTCTCTTCTCACTAGTTCTATTCTCACTCTTTCTTCCTCTTCTTTTCTTTCTTGTTCTCTCTTTCTCTCTCTTTGTCTTTGTCTTTCTTCTTCTTCTTTTCTCTCTTTTCTTCTCTCTTGTCTCTCTATTCTTTCTTGTAATTGCCTATGTTCTCTCTCAAATCTTCTTTTACTTCCCTCATTCAAAAACTTCATGAGTTTTCTCTAAACTCTGTTTCCCTACGACTGAATTCACTTAATTTTTCAATGAATGACTTGCCTTCTCTAATAAACTCTCTCATATGTTCTAAGTTACTTTGAATATTTGGAGAGACAAACTTTCTTCTCAAACAAGCTTTCAATTCTTTCCAATTATGAATGGGAGATTGGTGGGCTGTCGCAACCCACACAAATTTGATGTGCACTATAGTGCTAGGAAGTGACTCCTAGGTCGTCTCTCAAGGACCAAGTGTGGTTCGAGTCTGAGGTTTAACACGAAGTGGGGGGGGGTTGTGAAAGGTTTTTGCAAGGAAAATTAAATTAAAACTGAAAATTAAAAGCAACCAAACATACTAGACAACATTAAAGTAAAAGAAAATGCTAAACTTAATACTACAACAAGGAAATATCTAACCACAATTAAAGCCATTAAAGTGCAACACTAAATTAAAACAAATTAAAAACAACTAAACCTACAATTCAAACTAATTTAAAATAAAAGAAAATAAAATAAAAAAACATAAAGTTTATCTAAAACCTAAACTAATTTAAAATAAAAGAAAATAAAAAGACAAAGTTTATCTAAAACCTAAACTAATTTAAAATAAAAGAAAATAAAAAGACATAAAGTTTGTCTAAAACATAAACTGATCTATTAAAAGAGAATTGAAATTACAAAGCTACTAAAAAAAGATTGAACCTTGGTCGTAAGGTCCTCTGCACCATTGCTCTTCCAAAACCGAGAAGGAATTAATACTTTCTAGTAAAAGAAATTAATCACAACTTTTGCACCAATATTTAAAAAGCAAGGTAATAAGTGAATATGGTAAAGCATGGCAGCAGCAGCATTGCTTCATGTATCCTGTCATATATATATATATATATATAATATGAAAATGATTTTTTTTCATGCGTGAAGAAGGAAAATAAACTCCATCAAAAAGGAATGCACCGTACAACTTTGAATTGGAAATGAATCCCCTTCGCTGGATGTAACTTGGCTTCAAAATGAAAATATCAATCTCCTCGTGGACGTGACCTTTGGACGCAATGTGCACCACCAAAATAAATCAATGCCTTTCTAGAATAAAAGTGAATCACACTTATGCCTACTTCAACCGAAATGTATGGCATCCATTGCAGCGTCTTCTGCCGAAGAAAGTAAAATGAAAAATTCGTTCCAGCTCAAAGTAAATGCACAGTTGCTTGAAGAAAACTAAATGGTGAACCAGTAAAAATAAAAATAACAATCAATGCTTCCAAAGAAAAGAAAGAGTCATGTGCTATTTCTCATTCATCCACCATCAAAAAGTGTAAACATGTTTTTCCAAAGAAAAAATGTTGCACCCCAATGTTCCAGCCAAGTTGTATTCTCCGAGAATGCTGTCCCCCAAAAATTGGGTGACGGCTATTAGCCCCTTGCCAAGGCCAAGTGTCTTCCAAAATGAGGTGGGGTCCACCCTAAAAATAAAAGGAAACCCTAGGGTGCCAAGTGCCTATTTTTTTACTATTGGGCTCAACAACAAATACCAAAAATTGGCCCACAATGTTAAAGTTTGTCTAAAAATTCTAAACTACTAAATTAAAATACAACTAATTCTAAAACGCTTATGGAAGAGTCTTGATTTATTTTGTCTTCATCCTAATGCTCCAAAATATATCTCCAAAATTTTCCCTGCAAATAATTAGCTCAAAAAATTCAAATTAATTAAAATTAGAATTCTAGCATAAGTATGTTAATGCACCACTCCTGTCAAATTAAGCACATTTAGGAAAAACGGGAAAATACCAGAAAATTAAGCACAATTCCCTGATTAATTCTAGCACAATAAACTAAGTAAAGTCAAGAAAATATTGACTCATCAGAGATGTTCTACCTATCCTAACATGATATGCTCTTTCATCCCACCACTCTCTTGCATGTTTTTCAAACCTAGACATGTAAAGATTCATGATATATGATTCACAGTCATGAGAATAGAATTCAGATTGACTTCTTCTAACCATAAAGAAATGCATGTCATCAATTTCTCTTTCCCAAGCTAAGTATGTTAATGCACCAATATCCTCACCAAAGAATGAAATATTTTCTCTAGCTTGTTGATACAAATTATCCTCAATCCTATCAAACTCATGAAATGAACAAGTCTGCCTTCTAGCTTTATCATGTTCTCTTTTAATTTCTTTAAGACTAATGGGCTGATCAAAATTAAAGTTCCTAAATGAACTAAATGAACTAAAGGAACTATATGAATAACAAGACATCTTTGTTCTTAAAAGTTCTTCTAATCTAAAGAGTTTAAAGATTTCACACTTGACAAATCCCAGGTAAGAGAGGTGAACCACTAGAGTTGCTTAAGTACCAAGTCTTTGCCTTGCCAGATTTGTTTTATGCTACTCACTAAATACCCTTTAAATTAAAATTACTTTTAAAATCAAAGTACAAGACTCAAAAGAAACAAACAACTTAAAGACAAAGATAACGGACTCTAAGGACCCCTAAACATTCGGACTCTACTTGTGACAAAGGTCACACCTAACGTGAAACACAGAAGCAATTCAATAGTAAAGTCTACTCCTATGTCTAGCTATGCTAAAATTGAAGCAATCAAGAAAGGTTGCCAAGAATGGAAAGAGCACCAAGGACTCTTCCAAACTTGGACTTTATAAGAGGCCCTTTATAAACCAAAAAAAAAAAAGAAAAACTAACAGTGACATTAGGCTGACACAAGCCCATCAAATACACAGAAAAATAAAAATTACAAAACATTAATTCCTATGATACGGCCCAACACTGCTACAGCCCAACTTTTGCACTAAGTTGCCACAGTCTTGATTCATCCTGCAGGAAATTCACAAATGTCCAAATATTCCTTGCAACTCTAGGTTTAAATCAAGAATGTCCAGTCCTGCAAACACAAATGCACACAGCTTGTCACTTACACCCTTTAATCAAATTGCTCAACAAATATATAAATGGCAGTAAGGACTTCCTTTTTTCTCGGTCTGGTTGTTCAATTGGTGCAGCCCAAAGAATTCTTTTGCTCTCTAAGTAAATGCTTCAAAATGATACTGCATAGATTAAATCAAATAGCAATCAGCAGAGCAAACAATTCTAATCCTAACAATTTTCAAGCCATAACACAATCAATTCAATCAATCAGATGCACTTTAGGATGAAAGAAACTTCCTTTAAACTCTGGCTTTCACGTGTTCAATTGTTGATCCTTGCACACAAATATATCAACCTTGCACACAAAATCACAAAGGCTAGCAACACATACAGTATTAACAATTTCAATTTGTGATTAAAAGAGACAACATGTTCAGACTGAGATCAACCAATATGGACAAGAGTGATGTGATGAAAATCAGCAATTGGCAGTTAACACAAGTAGATTCATAAATCAGTTCATGCACAGCTAACTATGTGACATGCAAAGCTATGCAACAATCGGTCTGAACAAAGCTAGAACACTATTTTCTCAATGCAATTAGAAAGAGGATCTCAACAAAGAGTGATGGTGCTAATCATAATTCAATACAGATTTTAGCCATTCAAGCATACCATGAAATAAGCATTCATATTCAAGACAGTTATGAACCAGTTATTCAACAATCAGTTTATAAAATGAATACAACAGAATGTAACAGTCAATTTTAAAGCAACAAAACTGTCCCTCTTGGTCCAATGGGTTGCATTCCCCCACCTTAATCAGTCTGCACAATGAGCATTCTCAAAACAGTTAGCAACAGTTTAAGTAAAGATCACTTTCTCTCACAAATTGCCAAGCAAATTAGGCTAAAATCAGCCTTACCAAACTCTCACTACACTCAAGGCTTCTCTTAAAAATTTTAAAGCTCACAAAGGAAAGGTTTGGAAGGGAGATTCTCCCTTGTCAGTTCAAGGCTGGATAGTCTTTTAGACCACCACCACCTAAGATGCTACCAAGCACACAGACCTTCTTTCAATTTCCAGAAACCAAAGTGAAAGTGCTTCTCAAAACAAATTGGCTAGGCTAAGCAAAGGCAGGTAAAACAAAACAGGACAGCAGACAAATTCAAGAGGCTCTAGATCAGATTATGAAAGCAAGAAAAAAACTTCAATTATGAATAGCTGAACAGAGTTACACGTGTATTGGACAAAACCAAATTTAATCAACCAAGACAAGCAATGAACAAAGCTTTCAAGAAGGAAGGCACTCAAACATAACCTATGATTGGCACTAGAACAGATTTAAAAGCAATAAAAAGACAACAAGAAGCTGCTGAAATGTTTAAGAAACAATTAGTCTAGGGTGCATCATGTTTCAAATTTAAACTTGCACTGGTCTTTCAGCTTCTTTATAACTATGCAACTCTTTTCTTTTGAATCATTTTTTTTTCATGTAAACAAAATGACCAAGCTTTTGCTGCAAGTTTTCACAAATGTAGATGCACCATATAGACCTCAGATGTAATCAATCAAACCAACGACTTGTTAATGAAAAAAAAATGCTAAAAATTTAGTGGTGTAAACAGTTAAAATGGTTGGGCAGTTATAATTTTTGGTT
The DNA here is from genome assembly GCA_036885675.1 of Vigna mungo. Taxonomy (NCBI): domain Eukaryota; kingdom Viridiplantae; phylum Streptophyta; class Magnoliopsida; order Fabales; family Fabaceae; genus Vigna; species Vigna mungo. Next base: position 6,301,340 of record CP144698.1, read on the forward strand.
TCCTTGCATCATCAGTTTCAAATCACTAAAACAAACTTGTTTGTAAAACAACTTGATGTAGAAACACACTATCTCATAATTTCACTTAGTCAGCCCCCAAATTACTCAATGTAAGCAGGTTAACCAACCAAAATTTGACTCAGATATTGAAACATGTGAACAAATCACAGGACTCAAAACAACAAATGAAAGTTTCTCAAAATAGCAGAGATACGCACTGGATGGTTTGCAAAGATTAAGATGTTCAAACCAGATTTAAAACACTAAAGAACAGGACTCACAATGAATGTGCAGATCGATCAACTGCAGAATATGCTAAACTGTTTTCACAATGTGCAATTGATCTAGGCTATGCCTTTCATTGATCTTTGCAGTATGCACTTGCTGTTGGACAACAAGTCAACTTCATAACCAGACTTCAATCAAACAAAATTAAAACTGATTGTAGTGTTGCAAAGATCAAAACAGATTCACGAACAGGAGATTCATTATCACTACCACTGAAATCTGCCACCAAGCTCATTTATCCAAATGTCATAGCTTATATATGGTGTATAGAACTTACTCAGTGCAGGGAACTCAAATGAATCACAAAATATGAGCAACAACTAGTTAAACTCATATTTGATTGACAATTTAAGCAAAGCACCGATTAAATCAATGCACAAGACTCATAACAAAACCAGAATGCAGATTATCAGAAATAAAGACTCAAACAAAACAATTTGACCGAATAAAATGATGGAAAGACTCAAAGCACAACAAGCACAGAACAAGTCAACACAAGACAGTGAAGCAAATGATGAACAACACGAAAAATAACGAAAACTCAATCAAAATCAAACCAAACAAAATGAAACAGAGACAGAAACGCGACTCATGAATCAAATGAAACAACTCGTACCGAATAAGAATCAAGACAAAAATTGAAAACAAAACACGAAACATAAAACTAAGAACAGATACAGAGATCAGATTGTTTTGAAGTAGGTCTTAGATGGATATGTTGCAGATGCTTAAACTTCTTTTAGTTATTCTTGTAGATAGTTTTAATCATAGATGATTTGTAAATATAAAGTCTTTTTATGGTTATTAGATAACTGTGATTATGATGAGGAAGAGCCTCGAAGGAGGTTGGCCTAGAGGCGATACGGACCTTCTCGAAGCTTCTCCAACGAGAAGACGCAGCGGAATGATGAAGGAGCTCTAAATCGCGAGCTATACAGAGACGAACACAAGAAACCCTAGATCTAGGTCTAGACGGTATGAAAACCCTAGATCGGTGAGGATTCACTAAACCGACCGATTAATCGGTGGAAATGCTATTTTGATCGGAGGAAAAGGGCTGGTTAGGTGCAAAGGTGGTTTCAATCGGTGAGATGGCAGGGAAAGGCCGAAACGTTCGGTAGAAATCGAAAAGGATGGTGGATCTGTGAAGGAAAATATGTTTACCATTGAAAACGGAGGAGATCTGGCTGATTTATGGGTGGAGACGAGGAAGAGGCACTCGTGATGAAGAGAAACCCTAGCAGAGGTTTCGGCCAGAGAAATGGAGGAAATGAAATGGAGTTTTCTGATTCGAGAGAGGTACTGAATGAATGATGTGGCGAGATGTTGAGGACGCGGACTATAGGCTGACGCGTGGCTGATAAAGACTGGCACCACTAGTCTGAAGCGGACAGGAGCAATGTTGGTGGAGTGGGATGAGAGAGAAGACCATGGAAATTAATGAAAAAAATAAGAAAGGTGCTTAGAAGGTGGCTAGAGGAAGTCTTTGGACTCTCTGGCCTATGACTTTCAAGAGAGAATTTTTATGATTCAGAAAAGTTTATTCTCATTAATCTCAAAAGTGAAGTACAATAAGGTAGACATGACTATTTATAGGACTAGAGGTCCTACATGCCTAACACAATACAAAATACATCAAAGAAATACTAAACTAAAGAAATTAGGCTGGGGTCCCGCGTATCAGGTGATGAATTCGACTATAATAAATAAAAATATTAAAATTTGATATATTATTACTATAATAATTAATGATCGAAAATTATATTATTAATATTATTGCACTGAATTGTAATATATTAATAGTATTATATCAGTTATAATATCATTAACTCGAATCTCAGCATTCTGCATTAGTGATATTGAGAACAACATATTAAAATTATTAATTCAAATTAATTACCCCAACTCTTCATTGCATATGGACACTGGTATTCTTTCTTCCCCTTACTTCTTAGTTTCCATTTTAGTATAACCTACTGCGTAATTCTTATTAACAATAATATTACATTAATTAGAACAAAGCCCCTTTTACTTCTTTTTGATTGAGGTTAAAACATTATCGTTTTAATATATAGTAAAAGCCATAAACTCTTCACGGTCACTTAAAAATTCATTTGTGTATGTCTCTCCACGAGGAAGAAGCTTATTATACATCCATTCTCGATTTGTAGATATTTCCATTCTTAACCTAACTCTAAAAGCCTAGATAACATGAACCAACAAACTATAAAAAGTTAGCATTTCACCAGTGAATATTGTAAGTTGTATGAAAGTGATCTACACAAAAAAACCATTCAACATAATAATTCTTCTCTTAAAAAGTAGAAAGTTATATTTAATTGGGAAGAGGAGTGCAGTAGAGTAAGAAAGAGAAGTTTGATGGTAGACTGAAAGTTTTGTTAAAAGTGAAACAAATTGGTGTGATGGAGGTTGAACCACTTGCCTCCTCCCCTTTCTTTGTTTGAATGATTCTTTTATTAAAATAAATGAGTGAAACAAACATACCTTGAACGAGTTTTACAACTTTCTTGTGTTCTTGTGTGAGATTGAAGCCATGATTTAATTGCCTTGGGATACATCAGCATTTGAAAATAAATGTATCCGCTAGGCTATAATATAATAAATGTATCCGCTAGGCATTCAAACTACTGTCTTAATTTTCACCCAAAGTTTATGTATTAAAAAAGTATTGAACTTGAAATTTTATTATCAGAAAGTTGTAAAAATGTTAATTTGAACAAATTCCCTAATTCTTGGAGTATGTGACCTTCTATTTGGTTAGAATCAAGGAAGAGATATGTCAAATTATGCAATCAACCTAAAGTAAGAGGAATTGACCCTGTGAGTAAATTTGTGAATGAGAAAAAGATATTCAGATTCTCCTATATTGACAAGAAAGAGATGAGTAAATTACGTGAGAAATATAATGTTACTTTCAAGTTTGTTTGAATCCAGATAAAGAATTTCAATATTCATTAGTTGACCAAAAGTAGATCGGATTGAATTGGTTAGTGAATTGTTAAAGAGATCTAACAACTACAGTTTTTCTAAAAGAGTTGTGATAGGATTGGTCTTTCTAGAGTTTTTATCTCTTCCATTCCATTGTACACCTAGGTTCTCCATAATGATGGAGAACTAAACCTCATTTGTTGTTGGGGAAGATGTAACCTTTAAACTCTCATGTATTTGAATATGTTCTAAACTATTTTATGCTTCTTTCATTGAATGTTAGTGATTTTCTTCTATTCGTAATGCTAGTTTTGTTTTAGCTATTCATGACTTGATATTTGATTTGTCTCAGTATTGGGAAATATCTTACGAATCATGATCTAGAGAATTTCATCCGAAGGAACTATTTCCTAGACATAGGGATAGAACGTTTAGTTGTCTTAAGCTTTTGTTCATAATGCAGAATTAATTATTAGGGATGCACGACATTGTGGTCTAATGATGGAGGATAGGCTTTTTACGTCTAGACGTCGGGTTCTAAGTAATATAGAAAGCGACATTAACATTCTAATGAAGAAGATGAATTCTTATATGCATGAAAGTGATTAGGTGAAATCTAAACCCCAACAACATAATCATCTCATATTATCAACACCGTTCATTCATTTGTGTTTTAGCCTCAATTGGTCAATTTGCATTCAAATTACTTTTATTGCATTTGCATTTTAAACCAATGAAATTGTTCTTAAGTCTTAATTAGTTAAGGTATTACATGATTGTTTAGTGTCGTGAGTCTTTTGGGATACGATACTTGGTCTTACCATTTTATATTACTTGATATGATTCAGTATACTTGTCGAGGTCTTAACATCGATCGGCGAGCTAACACTACCTTGACCGGCCGGCAAGCTAACGCTAACATGATCGGCCGGCCATGACCAACAGGTAAGCATTTAGCCATAGTTAAGGTAAATGTTGGTTAATGGTGATTGGGCTGTGATTGGGCCTAGGATTAAGGTTTACTAATCTAAAGCCCATAACGAAAACTATGAATAGAGGTTGAAGGTAAGAGGTAGGCAGACTTAATTGCCCATTTATTACAGTACCTAGATTACCATACAGACACAGTTACTGACTTTGTCATCGAAAAATCTTTGACAAGTACATCATCGAACGAGAGACGAAAGATTAAAGACCACGACCGAACAAAAACTTAAAAGAAATTGTGCAGGAACTTGAGTAACTCGACCCATACCGAAACGTTGTCCAAAACTGCAGAACCAATTCCATGAGAACCGTTTCGACCACCAATCCTCCTAATAGGTCGCACCGCGATTGAAACATTATATCCTCTCCCTAATACAGAACAAATACAGATCGTAGGTCCAACAAAGCCCTATAGAACAATTCCACCTCATTCAATTTGCATCATGAAATCGATTACAAGAGCTTTTTTATGGACTCCAATTTCAAAGTCCTCTTAATTTCCATAGGTTATTGGTTCGTCTTCAAACTCAAAATCGTGATTTCTAAATTTATCAAAACGAATTAATGAGTGAAAAAAAAAAATCAATCCTACAAATAATCGTCTCTTCTCATTTTTAAATTTATCAAAACGAAACGTTCAAATTCACCAAAACGAATGCAGTAACCATAAATCTTAATGCTTAAATAATTTTCATGAATGTTTTCTTTCCAAACAAACACAACCTTAAACTCATACAATAAATTAATTTATTTAATTTTAAAGTCTTAAACAGATATTTTAATTAGATTTATATTATGAATAATATTTATTAGTTAAATTGATTAATTGTTGAAAACTGAATCTTTAAAAAGTTATTGAGTATTTATAAGAATATGCTATTGAATTTTGTTTCGTTTTCTGTGAGTGAAAAGGTACATGTTTCCAACCACTTATGTACCTTTGCAATTGAATTTCCTGGGACAGTCACAAGACGCGCTTCATTTATTATTATTAATTTATTTCTGATCATTAATTACAGCGATAACCTTGTTTCCTCTTCGCCATTATTGAGAAGTTTTTAACCAAACACGTAAGACACAACCAAATCCAACGACGCTCACTCTTTATTTGTCTGATCTTTCTTTCCACGTTCTAAACGCAAGTTAAAATTTTGATTTGTTTTGTTTTAGCTTAATACTATAAAACGTTTCAATTTTTTGTTAGTTTTGTTCGAAATAATCATATTTTTTTAAATATTTAATGTAGATTTAAACATTGTAATTTATATTGGGATTGTATATGAGGTTAGTTTTTAATTTTTATTAGTTTTGTTCGAAATGGTCATATTTTTTAAAATATTTAATGTAGTTCTAAACATTGTAATTTATGTTGGAATTGTCTATGAGGCTAGTTTTGAAAATTAGGATTCTCTTCCTCTTCTTCGTTTTGAATTTTTCCATCTCGTGCATGGAAGATGGTCTTGTGGTGATGAGAATCACCAGCGATGTGGAGGCACGATTTAGGCATCGTTCTCATCTTCGGTCGTGGTTATCAGTGGAGCTACAGGGCCTTCGTCATGCAAGGGGACTCTTTTCCTCCCTTTTATTTTTCGTGGACATCGTCGTAAGGAGGGAGAACTTTCCTTTCCTCTTCTCCTTCGCGATTCTAGTTAGGTTTTTGTGTAGATTGGGCACGAACACCCTTCTTGCGGTGCGGTGCACATGACGGTGACAAAAGTTTCTTATCTCCATTCTGACTTTGCAACGCAAGGGGAAACTTCATTCTCCTCCTCCTTTTCTGTCTTTGATTGGGTTCTTTAGGATTTTGTTTGGCTATCTGATTTTTTGTGATTTAGGATATAGGGTTTCGTTTCGCTTTGATTTGAGAGATAATTGGTTCCTCTGAATTCAAAATTGGGTTGGGGTTCTTCTACCTTGCAGATAGGTGGGGAGAATTGGGGTTTTGATTCTCTGAATTCGGAATTGGGTTGGGGTTCCTCTAAATTTTTAGAATGTTTTTCTTAATAAAATATCACATGTTTTTATATAATTTTTAATTCTATATTTTTATGTAATTTAATAAAATAATATTAACTGTTAAATATATAATATTAAACAAATATGGGTTAAATATGCTTTTAATTCCTGAAGTTTCACTGATTTTTGGTTTTAGTCCCTGCATAGAACATTGATGACATTTCGTCCTCTTAGTATGAAAACATGTATGTTTAATCCCTAAAATTAAACGGCCGTCAATTTTTTGGTGACCTGACTAACGTGTAGACTGACACGATTTCTTTTTTCCGAGTGTTTCTCAGCTTTTTCTCCCTCTCTCTCCCTCGTCTCTTTCTTCCACCTTCCTTCTTTCATCTTCCACCCAACCTCTCCACTCTCACTCAACCTAACCTCTCCACCCAGCATCTCTGTTCCTCAACCACGGTGGTCTAAGGTTTTTTCACAACCAATATTTCACTCCAAAATATCAACCAACCCTTTTCTTTCTACATTTTTACCGTACCTTCATTCCAATTTCTATAAGGCGTCCCGATATTTTGACACCATCCATTTGACACTACTTTGACACTACCACGTGTCGGCCTGTCATTGGTTGAGAATTAAAAATTTTTTTTTTTTTAAAAATGACGTCACAAGCCAGGCTGAGGTTTCAAAATGTGATTTCCTTTTCTGCCCTTCAGCAGTTTGAGACCCCAATAAGCTTTCTTCCTTCTCATTTCTCGTAACCTCCCTTTGCTCATCTCATTTCCGCATTCCTCCGACGACTGTGTGGTGTTCGTTTTGGTCGTCTTGTGTTCGCCAACATTGCCGTGGTCGCCATTGTTTGTCGCCGGTGTTGTTGGTGTGTCATTTCTTCCATCTTGGTGGGTTGTTCGATCTCTTGGTTCAGAAATGGCGAGTTCTTCAACGAAGGTAAGCGCCATCATGGTTGGGGTATTTTTCATTTGTCCCATTTTTGTGAAGTTTGCAATAGTATTTTTTTAGGGTTTTGAACACTTGTTGTTGATGCAGTTGACGGTTAGGCACTCATTTTCCACCAAGTACACATCAACTTTGACCAAGGAATTGACAGAGGAGCAACGCTCATTGATTTGTGGGACTCCTTTTGGTTGGTTCCTAGAGGTGAGTCCTAAAGTTAGGATGGCTAGGAATATATTGAGTGAATTAGTTGTGAGGTGGGTTGACTGTAATGGTTGTTTTGTAATCGGAGATAAACAAGTCCCTATGACTGAGGATGACTTTTGTTTAGGCTTGGGTTTGAGTAGAAATGGTAAGGACTTGAACTTAAAAGAAAATTATGAAACAAGTTCTTGTGTTAAATATGTTGGGAAAGACACCAAAAGTTTGGATTTGGTTTATAAATGTCTCATGAGGAAACGTAAGAAGAAGATTCCTTCTTCTTATTTTTGTAGTCTGTATATTTTAGTGGGGATATGTGAGTTATTATTTCCTAGTCGCACTGGAAAAGTCTTTCAAGTATTGTATGAAATTGTTGATAATTTAAGTGGGTTGGGTGATTATTGTTGGGGTCGTATAGTGTACCGTTACTTGGTACGTAGTTTGGCCAAGGCTTCAGATGGATTGACTAAAGGAAAAGGCACAAGCAATGTTTACATTGGTGGATGCACTTACATGTTGCAGGTAATATGAGTAAATTAATTTATAATTGTGTTGTGAAACGTGGATTGAATATTCTTTTTCAGTAGTGATTGTTATTACCAAATTTTTGTAGGTATGGTTTTGTGAGAAATTCTTACCACCGAAAGGTGAAATACATAAATGTCCTAGAATTTTGCATTGGTTGAATGTAAATTTGGGAGACAACCTTGTCAAACAAGGTTTGGAGAGTGGTGAGGTATGATATTTACTGTATGACTGTTTTAAGTTATCATTTAGGTGTTGGTGGTATGATATAGTTTGTTGAATTTCAGGTTCATCATAGCTTTGATGTGGGTCCAATGAATGATGAGATGACGGAGGAAGCAATGCTCAAAACCAAAGTTGACAAACCATCGTCAGGAAAACAAGAATTGAAACGAAAGCTGAAAAAAAGTGTTATGCATACGATTGAACATCAGAAAAATCTAGTGGCGGAGCTTAGAACGAAGGTTCTTAAGTTGGAGAAGGAGGTTGCTTACGAGAAAGCTAGACGAACAAGACCACAGGAAGGTGGGCACAGTGAGCCCCGTGAAGATTGTTCGTTCTCCCCGGGAGGCATGTCCACTGGTCCAAGTCCAATGAAGACTGATCCAAGTCCAACAAAGAGTGCTCGAAGTTCAATGAAGACTGCTACAGGTCGATTCAAGACATTTGTAAGGAAGGGGTCGCGAAAGCGCATCAAGAGCAAGGCTCTTAAAACCCCTTATACTGGAACTTTAACCATAAAACCCGAGTGACAGTGTAATCATTGTTTACACATATTGTTTTTTGCTTAGTGGTTGTAATATATTTGGAGTACTGGTTTATTGTGGACAGATATGTTATGTAATTTGAATGGTAATGTTGTTGGTGGGAAATGTTTCATTGCACTACGATTGTTTGACATTGTATTAAAGTTATATGAATGGGTCACATTATTGAAAATTCGAAATAAAGTTCCTTTATAAGTATTTTACTTGAAAGAATTACTTCCGTGTAATGTGGATCATTCCCGTCATCCCTAAAAATGAACTTCTAAGTGTAAAGTGACCTTATCAACCAAAATCATTAACATGCAGTGGAACTCATGCGAAATAATCAAACATAATAGAAGTGGTCCTCTGTGTTGTGAAACATGGTCCCCTGCGTTGGACTTTCTGTACATTTTGCAGATTTCTCTCGCGTAAACGTTTACAATGGGCTGTAAACGTTTACGAAGCCCTGTTTTGAAGCTTTAGTGAGTTGTAGCCCTTTGGTGAGCTTAAGTGGTTCACATGGAAGTTTTCCAAGATGGTAGGGTGGCCTATTTTGACGTGAAACACGGCTAACTCAGTTTACCATATGTTCCCATCAAGATCCATTACAAGGAAAAGGCATATTGTCAAACAGGTCTGAGTGGTCCTCTGTGTTGTGAAACATGGTCCCCTGCGTTGGACTTTCTGTACATTTTGCAGATTTCTCTCGCGTAAACGTTTACAATGGGCTGTAAACGTTTACGAAGCCCTGTTTTGAAGCTTTAGTGAGTTGTAGCCCTTTGGTGAGCTTAAGTGGTTCACATGGAAGTTTTCCAAGATGGTAGGGTGGCCTATTTTGACGTGAAACACGGCTAACTCAGTTTATCATATGTTCCCATCAAGATCCATTACAAGGAAAAGGCATATTGTCAAACAGGTCTGAGTGGTCCTCTGTGTTGTGAAACATGGTCCCCTGCGTTGGACTTTCTGTACATTTTGCAGATTTCTCTCGCGTAAACGTTTACAATGGGCTGTAAACGTTTACGAAGCCCTGTTTTGAAGCTTTAGTGAGTTCTAGCCCTTTGGTGAGCTTAAGTGGTTCACATGGAAGTTTTCCAAGATGGTAGGGTGGCCTATTTTGACGTGAAACACGGCTAACTCAGTTTACCATATGTTCCCATCAAGATCCATTACAAGGAAAAGGCATATTGTCAAACAGGTCTGAGTGGTCCTCTGTGTTGTGAAACATGGTCCCCTGCGTTGGACTTTCTATACATTTTGCATATTTCTCTCGCGTAAACGTTTACAATGGGCTGTAAACGTTTACGAAGCCCTGTTTTGAAGCTTTAGTGAGTTGTAGCCCTTTGGTGAGCTTAAGTGGTTCACATGGAAGTTTTCCAAGATGGTAGGGTGGCCTATTTTGACGTGAAACACGGCTAACTCAGTTTACCATATGTTCCCATCAAGATCCATTACAAGGAAAAGGCATATTGTCAAACAGGTCTGAGTGGTCCTCTGTGTTGTGAAACATGGTCCCCTGCGTTGGACTTTCTGTACATTTTGCAGATTTCTCTCGCGTAAACGTTTACAATGGGCTGTAAACGTTTACGAAGCCCTGTTTTGAAGCTTTAGTGAGTTGTAGCCCTTTGGTGAGCTTAAGTGGTTCACATGGAAGTTTTCCAAGATGGTAGGGTGGCCTACTTTGACGTGAAACACGGCTAACTCAGTTTACCATATGTTCCCATCAAGATCCATTACAAGGAAAAGGCATATTGTCAAACAGGTCTGAGTGGTCCTCTGTGTTGTGAAACATGGTCCCCTGCGTTGGACTTTCTATACATTTTGCAGATTTCTCTCGCGTAAACGTTTACAATGGGCTGTAAACGTTTACGAAGCCCTGTTTTGAAGCTTTAGTGAGTTGTAGCCCTTTGGTGAGCTTAAGTGGTTCACATGGAAGTTTTCCAAGATGGTAGGGTGGCCTATTTTGACGTGAAACACGGCTAACTCAGTTTACCATATGTTCCCATCAAGATCCATTACAAGGAAAAGGCATATTGTCAAACAGGTCTGAGTGGTCCTCTGTGTTGTGAAACATGGTCCCCTGAGTTGGACTTTCTGTACATTTTGCAGATTTCTCTCGCGTAAACGTTTACAATGGGCTGTAAACGTTTACGAAGCCCTGTTTTGAAGCTTTAGTGAGTTGTATTCAGTTTGGTTGTCGACGACGACTGTTTGTAAGTTGGAAATGTTTGCAACCAAGTTAATTGAACATAATGTAACCAATTGTTAATTACCTTTGTGAAACAAACAGTATTGTTCATTATTATTTAAAAAAGGAAAGTACAACCGCTGAAGGTAAAATAGAATTGTCTTTTGTCCTTCAAACCGAGATTTGGTTGTTGACAATACAACTACATCCATTAATGTGTACTTGAACTGTAATATCATGGCAATGGTGATCAACCTCGAAGACAAGAACATCTCCTTCCTTCAAGCCGTATGCAGTGCAAAATTCTTTCCAACCTTGTCCAAACTTTGTTGAATTCCTAGTATGTGAGACCAAAACCTTGCACAAAATTGCATGATTGTGACCAAGAAGCACAACCTCTTTGAAGCCTTTATTTCTAATTTCGGTCGCAAAAGTAGTTCGCAAGTCCTGCAGAATGATGACAATGTTGTAAGTGAGAAGTAGTAAATATAATCGTCGATGTTATGAAAATAAAAGTAAGTCATACGTACCAAGTGACTTCCTTGACACTGTGATTTTGTTAATTTCACAGCAAACAATGACGATAGAGGATCATATGTGCACAGATCAATGAAATATTGTCTATTCTTCTGGGTGCAGGGACCGAAATATATTATAATTTTGAAATTATTGTTACCCATATACTGGAAGGTGATGTGGGCATCATTAACCCTTTCATGATAAACGTTTTTAAGTGAATTCCATCCGGTAGTAATTATAGGATGCAATACGTTCATGTTATACGTTACCATGTGTGTGTGACCGTGATTGTCAAGCAAGGACCACGTATTTCCCAATTCTTTTTCGAATGCTGTTGCAAAATGCCTATCAACAAAACCAAAATCCTGCATTTGTTGGTTGAAAATAAGAACAAGATATGGTTGATTAAGAAAATATGTACAACGAAATAGAACATATTTACCACATCGGTGAGGTGGATGCTAAAGAACTCCCATAAGACAGTTTGTGTTGCCGTGCTTGATGATCCAGCCATGTTTTTGACAACAAGAAAGTGAAAGTGTGGTTTTTTACGTTTGAGTTCATTACAAATAAACTTTGAACAGCAATTTATAGGTGCTTGACGTGTTTTGAAAAGTGTACCAAGTTTGGTGGTCAAAGAATATCATTCAATATTTCAAGAATACAAATGTTGAGTTGTATTGGAAAGGGTATGAACGTTAAATGCATTCAAATGTGCCATAATGATGGCTTTGAATGGGACATTAATTGAGTCAAACGTTTTCACCTAATAAAGGGTCAGTGTTTAATGATTCCTTGAAAACGTTCCAATATTATATTCAACTTTTATGGAAATCATCCACAATTAATTATATAACATTTAGCATTCCACTTTTCGAAGATTCCATGAGTCACAAGTACCATGTAATCATTTACCAACTTCGTGTAAACGATTACGCGTATACAAAATTGGTTTTGTACAGTTTGTACGTCTGCAGGGACCACATTTCACATCATAAGGGACCATATGTACAAAGTACGCAGAATTTGGGAACAACATAAGTTGGTATTGTACCACATCATTTCGAAAAGGAACATTACAAAAATAAAAACATAACGTAAGATAACAACTCCGTAAAAGTAACAACAAAATGTAAAAAACTAATAACAAGTCATAGTAATAACTAAGAAGTAGAATTCTTGTCAAGGTGGCTGCGGAAATGCTGAATTTCTTCATCTATGTGTTCCACTCGCGAATCCAAAGACTGAAATCTAGTCCCCATGCTCACCTCCATATTTGAGAATTGTGTTTGGAAGGCATCAAATTTGGTTTCAACGGTCATGTGCAAGTTCTCAAAACGGGTATCAAAGGAGTCTAATCTTGCCCCTACAAAAGTTTGCATTTCTTGGATTCGATTGACCACATCGTTTAGTGTTGTGCATGAAGTACCTTCATCATGGTGTTGTGCTGATGTTCCTTCAGGCTCTGCATTTTTGTTCTTCTTTGATGCAACCCACTCGCCTTCTTCATCTTGGACATAGCCAAATGACGCTATTACTTGACTTCCTATACTTAGTCTGGACTTCACTGTCGTACATGGATCATTTTCTGTCGGCACATCAAACAGCTCCAAGAACATGGTTATTAGATGAGGATATGGCAATTTAGCATTGTCCTTTAATGCCTTTTTCATCTTGCTCCTGATAAGATGTCCCCAATTAATTTGCATGTTATTCCAAAGGGCCCAGAGGATGACAATGTCTTCTTCTGTTGCTTGACCATTGTTCGTAAAACGAGGAAGTAAGATTCTTGTAAGGATGTAATGCATAATTCTAGCTTGTACCTTCATATTTCCTGCCGTGATTCGTCCATGTATGTAAGGATCATTTGTGCAGACTAGTTGGCGAGCAGTTAAAGAATTGTAATGGTCTTTCCACTCATCAACAATTGTACCTTCGTAACGAACACCGCCGGAAGGAAGTGAAGTCACCTCATTAAAAACTTTAGGGCTTATTTTCATATCAATCCCTTTCACTTGGGTTCGAATCACCCCGTTTGGCGAAATGGTCATGTTGCTGTAGAAGACCCTTACCAGTTCGGGGTGGTATTCTCTTCTTAAGGAAACAAATTCAAGAAGGCCAGCCTCCGCCAAGATGTCGTGAAATTGGAAATTGCGACCTTCGAACCATCCATCTTCAAGATGTTTGCTCTCCAATATTTCCCTATTGAAGAAATGGCTTACGAACTTCTGATATTGTTCATCCGTTGTGAAAAGCCCATTGTTTGGTGGAGGTGGTGATGATGGTGGGGAAGGAGATTACGGTGGCGTTGAAGGTGGTGATGGTGGTGGTGATGGGGTTCGGGTACGGCGACGACGCACACCCCGAGATGAAGAGGGTTTTAGTTTCTTCTTAGCCCGATCAGGCATTGGAAGAATATTACGGATTCCAGATGAAGATGAAGGTGTATGTAATAAGGTTAGATGAAGGGATTAAGTAGTTGAAGAAGGTGTAGTGAAGAGTTCGTTGAATGGGGGACGTGGGTAGACAGTGGGGTTTAGTGGTTAATTAATTTCTCATACCATGAAATGGAAGTTGGGGAACGTGGGGTCTAGGACGTTCATAATGGGGACTTTTAAGAAATTGATGCAGTTATTGTAATCGTTTACTAAACTGTGGTAAACGTTTACAACATACAAAAATTGCCCAATTAATAATATTATACAATCACTACTGCATCCAATTAGTAACGTAGATGACAATATGGAAACAAATATATATATATATATATATATATATATATATATATATATATATAAATATATATATATATATATATATATAAATATATATATATATATATGTATGTATACATATATATACAAATATATATGTTTATGTTGACGTCAATAATGATAATCATCATACATTACCATCGTCGTAGTTGTTATGTACAGCATTTAACAAAGACATAAATCCAAAAGAGTTAATTTGTGATTGTTGTGTAACTTGATAAGATTGGAAAGATAAAGATCCTATTGGAGGTACCTGAGAAGCTTGTGTGTCTGGTACAAAAGTTCTTTCCTGAATAAACAAAAAAGTTTAATTTATAAAGGATAACCCTAAACACAAAAGGCAAACATAAACAAAGAGTAGAAGTTAACAGTTCTAACCGAATCTTGAACATATGGTGATGTACTGTTCTTCTTCGTAGTTCGTTTTTTTTTTACTTGTTATTTTCTCCATTGTGGACTTCAATCTATTGGTTCGAGGTCGTCCTTTTCGCTTCACTTGTACAGGACTACGCACCAGAACATCATCACAGCCACCAACAGTGTGTGGTATTCTATCGGGCTCCAAATTGTGGTACCTGACTTGGCCACCATCGGTAATCATGTTATTTCTTATGCTTGAACTGCTTCCAAACTTTTCCCCAAGAATACGAAGTTCTTTGTCCAGGTCTTTAGAACAACCTTCCGACTCACAAGCTACCTCAGCAATCTCATAGAATTTTTTGCACAACATTTGGTATCTTTCCATGGCCGGATCTTGATTAGACTTACTGTACGAGGCTCTAATGAGAGTGTGCCTTCTACGAATGTTTTTACTCCACCGCCTTAGAACGAATTTCTGTGGCACAGCACACACATCTTCCTGTCCAAATACCAAAAGTGAATGTCTACAAACAATGCCTCTGAACTCAAATAAAAGGCACAAACAGATTGCATTCTTGGTTACTGGATCGAATTCCACTTTATAAAATTTATTAACACACTTTTCATCCCACATTCGCTCCTCCTTGATAGTGTACATGTTCATGAAGTCGTCTGTTACGGTTTCCTTGATGAAACAATTCATCCTTGACCGAAATTCTTTTTGAACCTCATCAAATTTTGCATGTGTGTACTCAAGTTGAAATTGTCTCTCAATTGGTGACTGCGATCCACATCCTATTGTGGTATTCAAAGACGAAAAATCAGCTTGTATTTCTTTTTGGGCCTTGACTCTAAGTGCATTGTCATATTGGACAACAAATTGATGTAGTGTCGTAGTTGAAGTTATAAATCCGTCGAAGAAAGCGTTCATTCCCTCGCTTCTTTGTGTGGTTGACATGCCGGCCCAGAAATCATTCTTCAGGAAACAAGGAACCCATTTGTGTCTTTCTTCATACAAATTAAGTAACCAATCATTACACTCCAATCCATATTTACTTACTAATTCAGCCCACCCATTCTCAAAGTCATTATGGCTTTCACAATCATAGACAAGCTTGTTCAGATGGTTTTTTATGCCGACATATTCTTTACAGGCGCTAAATTTTTCAGGGACTTTTTTCATGATATGCCATAAACACCACCTATGTCTCGTATTTGGAAATAGTTGTTTGATGGCATTTGCCATTGCTCGACATTGATCAGTGATAATCCCATCTGGGGCCTTATTACCCATGCATCTCATCCAACACTCGAACAACCAAACAAAAGACGAAGTCTCTTCGCACGACAACAATCCACATCCTAGTAAAATGGAATGTCCATGATGATTTACTCCAACAAAAGGAGCAAAAGGCATGTCATACTTATTTGTTAAATATGTGGTATCAAAAGACACAATGTCCCCAAATTCTGATGCCGCAGCTCTACTTCTTGCATCTGCCCAAAAAACACTACAAATTCTGTTGCCTTCGTCCAATTCGATGTCATAAAAAAAATCATTATTGAAATCTTTCATGGTGGAAAAGTGTTTCAATAGTGCTTGTCCATCGCCGTCTTTGCATAATGATCTTCTTTGTTGCCCAATGTAGTTCCTAGCATCTCTCTCCATGAATTCCATGTTCTCGAATCCCCCTACATCGCTCACAATACTGAGGAAACTCTTATTTATCCGGACTCCAGCATCATCATTAACCTGTAAAGTTCGCTTTGCTTGCATGGTAAGTTTCCTATTGGCAGCAAAAAGCTTAGAATTGTTTTTGGGCTTAGCTCATGATTGTGCTCTAAGTTAACTGTCCTTATTAACCACCTGTCATCCGTCTTTGTAATGGTGATGCCAGCAGGACATTGGTTTGTTTGGGTAGGAAGGGTTTTCAACTCTGGCCTTATGGATGAGACGTATTTGCCTTCCCTAGAGCAAACTAATCTCAAATAATTCACATTGTTGTTGCTATCCTTTCTAGAATTTCTAGTCCTTACAGAGAAACCACATGTAATGGCATACTCTTTATAAAACTTTTTTGCTTCGTCCATGGAATGAAAACACATATGTACTGATGGTTCAACCTCCACATTACTCTCGTTGGGGTCTTCACTGTTAATATTACATTCGTTTAGTGGTCCACTATTGCTTCTAATGCTTCTACTGTTATCCATAAGTGAAAACTATTTCAGCCCTGTTTAATGTGGTCACAATAATTTCGAATGATAAATATTAGTGTAGTGTTTCATTCAAGAAATTAAAGAGTCACTTTAAAGAGGAAGAACAAATTTTAGCTGAAGAACATAAAACACTTAACTTTAAAATGGAATGGTTAAATGTTCTTACCAACTTACGTCGTATTTATGGCTGGCTTTAATGAAGGATACACTTGCCTCACCAAACTCCAGTACGTTTTTAAGTGCAGTCTTCGTAAATGTTGTATTCAACAACCTCGAAACAGCGCCTCTAAGGTAAGTGTTTAATGTGGAAGGTGGAAGGTGGAAGGAAGAAGAAGTAA
Organism: Vigna mungo; assembly: GCA_036885675.1. Lineage (NCBI taxonomy): Eukaryota > Viridiplantae > Streptophyta > Magnoliopsida > Fabales > Fabaceae > Vigna > Vigna mungo. The sequence continues at coordinate 6,318,351 of CP144698.1, forward strand.
AGATTACCAAGGTTAGGCCCCAACGATCAAAATGGAAGTGTTACGGACGGAACAAGTTACCCATGTTTACAAGCAATATTGAATGGGTTATGTCTGTCACACCTCACATTAATTGCAAAATTCACTTTTTAAAACCCCACATTAAATGCATGTTAAATCAACCACCTAAAAGTTAACCAGAAAAATTTTCTCTTTCAGCAAATGTGCAAAAAGGCAACAGGCTCTTCTCTCAATAAAGGTGATGTCATTAAATGGTGCACACATAAAGGTTATATTTTCTTTATTTTTATATAATGATATGACTAATGAATAATAAAAAACTTTAAAAATAAAAATTAAAAAAACTATCATAAGACTTCTATATATACTTCCGTCATGGCCATTACCAATGAAACGAAATGAACATAATTGTAAGCACATTCACTTGTACAGATTATTGATATTTTCTCCTTTGGTGTTTCCTAACACTTGTGTTGCTTTCAGTTACCTTGCAGATTAAGGAACAGTTCAAATGGATGCATGGGAAGACCTTGTGTATGATGATGATGTTCTTGAATCATTTATGAAAAAATGTGATTCATCAGCCGAAATCATACCTGGACCAGCGGGTAATGTCCAAGCAGCTATGTTGAATAGAAGAAATGCTGAACAACCTAAAACAACACAAGAATTTGCTAATGCTATTGCTGAAGCAACCTTTGAACGCGATTTCAATTCAAATGCTTGGAAATGGACTGAAATGTTTATTCAACACCATGGTATAACTTAACTTTATAACTTGCTTGTCGACAATTGTCTTTTCAAATGAGAAGTTCATATATGTTCTTCACATGACATGAACAAATGCAGAACTAGTTACTGATGGAAAAATGAAGAACTTGAACTCCCTAACAGAGGCAAAATCAGCGTGGGTACTTCCATTCGTTGCTTGCCTATTGAAACAATGCAAACCTAATGGTTTGGGAGACATGCAATTGACAGTGAAGGTGTTCTTTGTTTTCAAGTTCAATAATTGTTTCCTATGTCAACTACTCATTCATTATATGTGATCAGGATCCTTCAGGGACAATGGAGGCTTCCTTGCATAAGAAGGTTCTTCAAGATCCTGAATATGGAAATCGTATTGGTGTTGGCTCCGTCATGATTCTCAACCTTGTAAGACATCATTCTAAAAAGAGCTTTAACTCAATTTTAAGGTACCATGGATGTTTGTTATATTCAATTTTTTTGTGCACTTAGGTACCATCATTCAATGTGTTCCGAAGATGCTGCTACCTGAATATAGTGCATCGCAACGTAGTCAAGGTGTTTCCTGCTGACATTGGTCCTCCTTCCATTGAACTTGTCAAACAAACACAAAAACCTATTATTCATCTACCTATGTGGGCAGAAAAGAACCAGCATGTTATTGATATCATGAAGAAATTCATTCCACCATCATCTGAGCAAGCTTCATCCTCCAATGAACCCATCATGTCATCATCTGACCAAGGATCATCCTCTAATGAAGCTATCATGTTATTAGACTAATTATGTTAAATTATGTTAACTATTTTGTTATGCAGATGACATTTTACTTTCTATGGCCAACTTTTATTTTATATGGATTACTGTAATATGGTGTAATGACCACCTGAACAATTTATTGACTATGTGTCAATTGCCTTCTTTATAACATTAAGATCTTATTTCGTACTAATAATAATTTAAGTTAACTAAATAACAAGTTGTTGATTGCTTTCTGCCGTACCTAAACCCTAAAAATCACACAAATGGGACATGGTCCTCTGTGTTAGGAAAAGTGGTCCCTTGCGTTGGACTTTCTGTACAAATTGGCAAATTCTCTCGCGTAAACGTTTACAACACCTTGTAAACGTTTACACAGGCCATTTTGCACTTATGTTGGTGAAATTGGTAAGATGGACCAATTCCAACTACCTTCACCCAAGACCATGACATCCATCACTCCATGGACAGTTCACCAACAGCATGGACACAAAACGTATGAAAAAATCACACAAATGGGACATGGTCCTCTGTGTTAGGAAAAGTGGTCCCTTGCGTTGGACTTTCTGTACAAATTGGCAAATTCTCTCGCGTAAACGTTTACAACACCTTGTAAACGTTTACACAGGCCATTTTGCACTTATGTTGGTGAAATTGGTAAGATGGACCAATTTCAACTACCTTCACCCAAGACCATGACATCCATCACTCCATGGACAGTTCACCAACAGCATGGACACAAAACGTATGAAAAAATCACACAAATGGGACATGGTCCTCTGTGTTACGAAAAGTGGTCCCTTGCGTTGGACTTTCTGTACAAATTGGCAATTTCTCTCGCGTAAACGTTTACAACACCTTGTAAACGTTTACACAGGCCATTTTTCCACCAAGGAACCAAAAACTGGATCATTTCGTTGCACATGGACCCCAAAATATTACATGTCCAACACTCTCAACACAATACATACCAAGCACAACCACCAACATTCATTGCACAAGTGAACAACTATTGCGTTCCTTAAAATGACTTATTAATATTGACATATAAACTATCATCAATTCACACACAAAATATCTGTGACATACACATTTGAAATGAAAATAATTCCATATATAAATCGTATGACATTCATATAACAATTCCTATACATGTAACATCATTGTGTGTAACAGTCATAACTTATTACAATGTGGGTCTAAGTACATTATACTATTGTCATCCAATCCTACAACAACCCGTACTCATCTAGCGCATCAAATATTCTAGTGTTTTCATCGTCTAGGATCCAGTACTTCACGTAATTCTTTCTAATTTGAGTCAACTCCTCCTGAAACCATAAAAGGTATATAGGTTAAGATATAAGTAACAAAATGATGAAATAGTGTTAACAATGAAATTGATACATACATTCGTGTATGCCGGCATGCTCATCCCGTTGTATCTATCCTCTCCATCCCAAATTTCCATCGCCTTTAACATGATAACTCCACAATCATGTCTTAATTAAAACAACCCAAACATTCATCAGTGACTAAAACAGACAATAATATAACTTCAATATATTTCAATACATCTAACTTAAACAACTCACAAGTTCGGTTGGGAAGGGATTTTGGCTTGTTGGACGGACAAAGGACCAATATCGGTTCTATTGTAGAGCATGCAAAAGAATTTCGTCATATTTTCACCCTACCAATTAAGATCATCAACGACATCAAAATACGTCATTCTTATCAAATCAACAAAATTAATATCAAACATGTAACCACCTGTCATACCACGAATTTGTCAATCTTTTTCCTATTTCTAATACCCTTGCCCAATGAGTCAATCACATATATTTCCAATGTTTGGATTTTAACGGCATAACACCACCAGTGATCATGATGGATAAAGGGCATAAACAACTACATACAAAGGATAACACATTGTCAATACTTCAAGAATTAACATTTCCAAAACATTATAATGACATTGTACACTAACTTACAAAGTCGGCAGTGGGAATGTCTGAAAGACCAAACATATCAGACCTCATGCAGGCAGTGTAACTAGCAAGGTCGTACACTTGTTGATTTTTACTTTGTCTCAAATAATCCCCGATTACACGGCCCTATGAACAATTTAGAATAAATCAATGCAGTGCACATATTATGTACCTCCAAATGGATTATGAAATGAATAATATACAAATATACCGCGTATATGCCATTGAAATGCAGCCTCTTCACAACATCAATCAACTTTCTTTGGTAGTGCATAAACATCGTAGACGCAAATAACACCACCTAAACAATACAACACAGATGAACCTTTAATAAACAATAAACAACATATAATATTAAAAACAAATGACACATAATACTAACCAAGTTATCCACATATGTACGTGGTGATAAAGTCTGCATAGAACGTGTGTCCAAGAACGCCCCCATTATTTCACATACAACTCTGAACAAATATTAAAACATAATTATTTTGCAGAATATCCTATATCACAATACACATAACAATTTGAACCCTACGTACCTATTTCGTTTCTTGTAGTCCCAATTCCTTACTGCGTTGTACAACTGGTCCACGTTGACATTGCCGGTAGAAAAATCCCCAACAATGCGCAGAGGAGGAACCGCTAAAGGAACAACGTCTTTGTCATCATCAACTTCGATATAATCAGGACGATGCTCAAATGTTGCCCCATTTAAATCCGGACGTGCTGGTTCTTCATCCCCTACAGCCTGCTTATCATCTCCATTGTCATTGTCATACTCTTCAGCACCTGCTTCAACTCCTTCTTCCTGAACTCCTTCTTCATCATCACCAAATGCATCTTGTTCATTATAAATTGGTATTTCACGAAGCTCAATTAACTCCTTCGTTAGTCTTGCAATTTGGACATGCAGTGACACTATCTCACAATTCGTATTCCTCAAAATGGCATCAGCACCTTCTAGCCACGTTGCAGTGTCCGTGCTATCCTCATCTGATCCCTCACTCCTCAATGGTTCAGGCCTTGATTGTTCACCGTTATCGATCCCAATGTCATCGATTCCCAATGCAATACGAACTTCAGACCTATTACGATCCACCTTACTTACGTACCAATCAAGATTTAACTAGAAAAAAGGCATACAAGCATACAACAACATTAGTGAAATATATACACAAATATAATTTGTATAATATTTTGATACACTTACCTCTCCGGTCATGAATACATTTGTAATTACTTCTTCGTCTGCAGTGTAAGGGTGCCACATCCATATGCGGGGGAACCTTCTGTGACTAGTGTGACGGTGCAAAGACAGTCTCTCCACCGCCCAAGCCTTCAATTGTCAAAAGCAAAAGTTAGCCATATTCTAAAGTGTTTTCAAAATAAAAATGGGACTTGGTCATCTTACCTGCAACACAGCAACGTTCCCACTAAGACTGAGGGACTTCTTGAATCGCCCGGACATTATTTTGTTCTTTGAATTGTTTAAACTTTGTACAACGTGTTTATGGACACATGAAGCCCAATCATACAAACATAAACTATCTAAGTCGTCTAACACCGCACAAGGGATGTTTGCGACATTTTCAGATTTCCTTGGCAAAAAAAAAGTTACTAAACAAAGTAAAATGTACAACCTACACACTACATCAACATGTACCTCATCATCTTTGACAATCAAATTAAACATGTCACCTACTGAAATGCAATCTCGAAGAGAGCGAGGCTTATGTTTCACTTGTGATGAAAAGTTCTCTGCCACGCATAGGTGCCCAAATCGACAATACTTAATCATGCAGTTAGAAGAGGAGGAGAAGGAAGAACAGGAACTTGAGGAGGATGTGGTTAACTTGGAAGAAGAATTGGCACATCATTTATCCTTTAATGCACTAAAAGGATCCGCGGGCACCGGTACAATGCGGTTTACTGGAACCACTACAAGAAAGGATGTTCAGATACTACTCGACAGTGGTAGTACTGATAATTTCTTGCAACCTAATCTAGCCAAATTTCTTAAGTTACCAGTGGAACCTGCTTCATGTTTTCAAGTGTTAGTTGGTAATGGAAACTCCTTATCGACTGAGGGCAAGATTTCAGAGCTGCAAGTACAGGTGCAAGGCCAAATTCTCAGCCTACCTGTCTATTTACTCAGTTTTTGGTGTTGATTTAGTTTTGGGGGCAGCATGGCTAGCTACTTTAAGGCCACACATTGCTGATTATAGATCATTGACCATTAAGTTTTACAAAGATAAGAAGTTGGTGACGTTAGTTGGTGAAAAACAGCAGCCTATGGGATAGCACAATTCCATCAGTTGAAGAGATTAAGCCACACGCAGAGTATTGCTGAAATATTCAGTCTGCAACTATGTTCCAATTTTACGACCCAAGACCAATGGGCCAGCAGTTTGCAGGATATGGATCCAGAGATAGCACTCCTACTACATAATTATAAAGGAATTTTTGCCAAACCCGTGGGATTGCCTCCTCCACGATCTCAGGATCATAAAATTCCCTTGCTCCAGGGTAGTGCTACAGTGAAAGTCAGATCCTATAAATACCCACACAGTCAAAAACAACAAATAAAAATCATGGTAAAAGAGATGCTTGATGAGGGGATAATTGTTCCAAGTTCGAGTCCTTTTTCTTCTCCAATAATTTTGGTATAAAAAAAGATGGGACATGGAGATTTTGCACGGATTATAGAACTTTGAATGCCATCAGAGTGAAGAGCAGCACTTTTATTTTCCTCACTGTTACATGCACCTTGTCAAATTATACCAGCATGCAATGCCAGAGTAGTTGCTTAAAAAATAACTTCTATGTTAACTCTAGCTAGATACATATATATGTCATTTCACGGTTTTTTGTTTATAGCTGTAAATTTAATTTTAGAATGTTTTGGAATTTAAGCTAAAGGTGATTTTTAACTAAGTAAACATATTAAAAAATCTAGGTTTTATGTGATCTTCTATAATGGTACTTACAATTACATTTACTTTTGAATTAGTAGATTCAGGTGTCAACTATATAGTAGCAGTTAAAATAAGGAGTCATATTTACATAACCTTTTGTAAAAGTTATACAGAAGAGAATGAAAGAGTTTGGAAAAAAAAACTAGCAAACATGTCTGCAACATTATACATAGAGTTTAGAATTAACCTATGTTATGAACATTAAAAATATTTAAAGATTTGCTCATAATTGGAGAAACAATTGAGGCAGATTGACATTTTTTATGCATGGGAAAACCACTTTCTACTGCACGGCTGAAGGAGACTGTGTTGGAGAATGATTTGGATTCCAAGGGAAGGATCAAGGTAGATGAAAAATTAAGAGTCAATGGACGGGTCAACATTCCGGAGATATTACAAATATTCTAGTAAGTGCCATTAATAACTCATTCAGCTTTTCATAATTATATAGTTTTATTTAAAAATCAATAAGTTAGTGAATCTCTTGCTTTCTAACATGGTCTTCTGGATGATTCTCTTGAGCTAGACTGAGAAGTCATGCTTTTTACTGCCTGAGTTTTGGGTAGAATTTAGTTTCTTCTTACTAATAATTTGTGTCTTAGTCAAGATCGATATATAGAAGTCTCTTTGGTTTTGTCCCATATAAATTGGTTAAAATGCCATACATCATTGGCATTTTAATCTTCTTACAAGCCACCTAATAAAAGGTTTTTTAATGGAACTCCACACAACAGGAAATCAAGCTAGGGTTTTCGGCACAGCAGCAGGCTGAAGTTGTTGTGAACAAGGTGATAATACAGGGAGCAAGAGAATGTAGGATGGAAACTTCAAGCCACATTCAGCAACTGCAATAGTTTCACCTGAGAGGAAAGAAGCAGTGGCACATTTACCATTCTGGACAATCACTGGAAGAATTCCAGAATTCATTAAATCTGGAGATTTGTTTGTTGGTAGAACAAGGAAACAAATGGGACTCAGTTATGATATTCAAATATGCAGAAAATTTTAAAATTGTCCTAAACCTATATCCTAATGATAAAACTACCAAAACATTATCATAACTATGCTAACAAAACTAATTTTACCATTAGAAACCATTCTCAAAATTATCTACTCTCTAGAATTATAAAACCAAAATCTGAAATTGCCCCTACACTAGCCTAAAAGTACAAAACGTAAAACAGAACAATCTAAAAATCCACTTCCTACTTCTAACTAGTTCTAATCTTTCTTTAAAGAAACACAAATCCACTGAACTGATCTACAACTACATCTTTCTAGTTATTAAAAATTAAAACTGCAGAAATTAACTATGCTACTAGACTATAACTAAAATTCACTGGACTTAGCAGAATTCAATTACAGAAACAAAAACTACAACTAAACTAGACTAAGCAAATTCATTTCATCAATATAGAGTTGTATGTAAACTAATCTACCTACTTCCTGAGAAGAATCAAAATATGGTACTTATACTAAATCATTCTAAAGGAAAAACAAAACTATTGGCTGGAAATTGTAAAGCAAAAATTGTTAAAAGAACTACACACCAACTAAAACAAAGATATTCTAAACTAGACTATACTAGGCTGAAGAAGGAAATAGGTATGAGGTGGGTATAATCTTACGCTTCATAAAGGCCAGAGCACAAAAGGATAATCTCAGTTTTAATATACTTCACATTTTATCAATTTGGTTTTCTTTTTCCTCAGTGACTAAGGGTTGCAAGATGATTTTGGCGTTAGGACACTGATAGAAGACAATTATGCAAGAACTTTGATGGCAGTCACACACAGCTCTGATTGAAGACAATTATGCAAGAACTTTGATGGCAGTCACACACAGCTCTAAAATCATGCGAAGAGACGGACAAGTTGACAGACATACAAGTTCAAGCATCCAAAGAAGCTAAAATAGAGTATCAAAGGGTTAAGAAAGCCCACGAGATGTTTGAGACCCTAAGAGACCAACGTGTCCTGTCGTCGGGAGCTGCCGCCGAGTGTAGCCGTCGAACTCCACTGTGTGTGACTGTCAGTGTTGCTGTCAAACTTCACTGTGTGCTTCCACCAATACTGTTGTCGAGCTTCAGCAGGGGAGAAATGTTTGTGCAGAAGAAAATGAGCATTTAGGGGTTGCAGATCGTGACTCCAAAAACTATATTTGTGCCTGAAATATTTCTTTGACTAAGCAATCCTTTCAAATTGCTAAATAATTGTAGAGAAGAACCCTTGTCATCATTGATAATGCTTTTCCAAGAAATAAGTCAAACCATTATATAAACATTTTACACTTCTCGATCCCTAATGCTTCAATACACGAGCAACAAATATATAAGTAGAATAATAATGTTGGAGTTGAAGATTCATAATTATTTATTATAGATACTGTTAGAGATATTTTATTTAGTTTATATTGTGTTTATCAATTAAGGAAATATAGTCTCTATATGTTTATTAGGGAAACATTGTTCTTATTTTATTTTATTTTATTCTTACATATTCATTTGTATTTGGATTTAGCCCATATTTCTTCTATTATAAATAGAGAACTCTATGTGTGTATTTAACACAAGGGATTAATTCCAATATATAATTTTCACTATATTTAACAGATACACTTAGCCAGCCAAAGCAGTCTTGGTCGGCAATGTTATTGGAATGAAACTGAAAGATTCAATGAAAATGGTCTATATAACACTGAAACTTGACACGGATGCTACAACTAAGAGTATATCAGAGTCCATTAAAACTGAAGTTAGATCAATAACACACAGTAGTGAAGTAGAACAGATATGAAACAAATTAGTGCATATTCCGGGTTACTGTGTGGAGGGATATATGGAAGGAAAGGGCTCCATTCTCTGCCCTTGGCAAGGATAAAGAAGATCATGAAGAAACCAGGGGAGGATGTTAAAATGATGTCAGAGGACACTCCAATTATTTTCTCCAAGGCTTGTGAGCTCTTCGTTAAGGACATTACACAAAGAGGACTTAAACTCAACAGTATTTCTGTATTAGCAAAAGAATCAATTGTACAAAAATCAAAGTACAAGTATATGGTTCTACGGGACCCTAATCCCCCTTCTAAGGTCAATAGCCTGACTTTACAAGAAAACTACACACCGTCAACAGAATTACAATTGCACTATTTATAGTAGCTCCTTCCCTCCTATATAACTGTTTTACAGATATACTTCTAACAACTCACTCCCCTTTCCTCCTAACTTGCTCTATTCTTCTTCCTTCTCTCAAACTTTCCAGTCTCTATCAACTTCTCTTATTGGTCCAATGCAGAAGGGATTGAATTTGTGAGTAAATTATTTGATAGATGTAATTCCATGAATTGTGTCAAATTTTCTACTTATATATCTACAAATTGGTTTGTATTAAGATGAAATCTGACCACATTCTTCAATAGACCTAAGGTAGAATAGATTGAACCAGTTAGGCAATTATTATGGAGGGACAATGTGTCCAATTGTGCTAAATTACCATGTTCTGGTGGTACTGAACCAGCAATTAATCCAGTGAGAGTAAGAAATAAACATATGAGATTTTGCCATTGGAAGAATTCAGAAAGACTTAAAAGTTATTTAGGCATAGCCATATCATGAAGATGATTATTGCCAAGGTTAAGATCCCTAAGCTTCCTAAGTGTGCTTATTCTTTGGGAATGATTCCCTGAAGTGCAAAGGCCCTAAAGCAAAAACATATTTGGTCTCTGACAGACATGAATGGGGAATATCAAACAGTTGGAAATAAAAAAATCACCAAGATTTTAGACATAGGGAGGGAGGTCACAAGTTTGGTCTTGAAAGACAATAAAATCATTGATTTCAACCTTTGTACTGATCAGTTAAACAAATTCTACAAATAAAATGTAATGCCAAAGGAAACACAAGTTTGATAGCAATCAAAATGTAGAGAGGAAAACAAAAATGCATCAACCCTTGACCAGGAAAACAGAGGTTACAACCTAAACCAACTCATCTAATACAAAATTTACAAACCATTCATGCACATTCTATGACAAACACATAAATGTAACTTTTTATTCAAATAAGGTGTCACCTTTCTTCATTTCAACAAATCTCTAGAGATCATTTCGTGCAAAAATTTCTCGGCCTTTTCAGTCTCATCCTTTTTGAAGAGAGCGGAGATGATTATTTCAAAAGTAATAACATCAGATAAACAACCACTTTCTTCCATTTTGGACCACAAGGTCAATGTCTCATCAAGCAAACCCTCTCTACAAAGACCATTGATCATAATAGTATAAGTATAGAGGTTGGGATTGTGACCTTTATTCAATAGATCTTGAAAAATCTCTTGTGCATTCTTAAGTCTCCCCCCTCTAGACATCCCATCAATAAGTATATTTACAGTGTACATATCGGGCTGAACTCCATTCTCTCTCATTTTCCTCAATAAGTCAATTGCCTTGTCTAGAAGATGATTTTTGCATAAACCGTCAATCAAGGAACTATAAGTGATTACGTCTGCTTGTTGATTTCTACCATGCATCTCACCAAAAAGATCCCAAGCATGGGAGATTCTTCCAGTTTTGCACAAACCATCAATAAGAGTATTATAAGTCACTGTATTAGGAACCATATTTCTGGTGTGCATTTCCTGAAAGAGATTTATGGCCTCGTCCACCCTTTCATTCGTTATGAGTCCATTTATCATGATATTGTAGGTCCTAACATCAGGACTCACTTCCATGTGGGTCATTGCACTGAATACTTGTTTCGCATTCTTCACTTTATTAACTACGTAGTACCCATCTATTAGAGCACTAAAGCTAACAACATTAGGTTTCACATGAGCTTTCACCATCACACCTAACACATTCTTGGCTTCTCCTAACTTTCTTTCCTTGCACAATGCATCAATCAATATATTATAGGTATAAACATTTGGCCTGATGCTTTTTGATAGCATTTCATTTATAAAACCAAATGCTACTTCTACTTGTCCCACTAAGCAAAAACCATAAATTAGAGTATTATAAGTAACAACATCAGGAGAAATTCTGTTAATAACCATCTCAGAATACAAATCATAAGCTTCCTTTGGTTGTTTCTTTTTTAATAAAGAGTCAATAATAATGTTATACATTACTCTTGGTGGACCTTGAACCGTTCTGAGCAATTTGATTGCGGCTTCAGTTTCTCCTATTTTGCACAGTCCATTTGTCAGAGTCCCGTAAGTAATTTGGCTGAGGGGAAATCCTAGTGCTACTACTTTGTCATGAAGGTTGAGGGCTTCCTTGACCTCACCCTTATCACAGAGACCTCTCATGAGTGTATTTAAGGTTATGGCATCTGGATGATAACCCCGTTTGAGAATCTTGGCAAATACAGAGAAAGCGAAAGCCAATTTGTCTAAGTGACAGAAACAATTCATGAGGAGGCTGAGATTAACAAGGTCATTGTGAATTCCTTTGAGCTCCATTTGTTTAATAAGAGAAATAGCAATAGAGTACCGCTTTATCCTCACAAGAAATCCCAAAATCTTTCCAAATTCGAAGATGGGAGGAACATGACGCTTATGAAGCAAGCTATTGAATTGTGAAACCGCTTCGTCGTGTAAGGAAGTCTGAGAGTGAGTGCAAAAGAGGGAACTATGAATTGGAAGAAAGGGAGGAAACTTGGCAATGGAAGGAAGAAGAGAAACCCTAACACTTCTTGAGAGCCACATCTTTGCTGCAAACAATAGTATGGAATTCTTCCAATTTACCTTTTCTTCCGTTTTAAAAAGCTTAACTTGTATGCTTTAAATCTTTTGTTTGTACAAGATAATTAAATTTAATGAATTTTAACTTTTATTTGGATAAAAGTTTTTTAATTACCACTAAATTTTAAAAGTTATTTAATTTTGAAATAATTATTAACACTTACCATTTCATTCTAAGTGATGTCCCATTGAGTGGATTTTTTCATGCACTTCCAAAGTTTAGAAAGTTTATTATTGTACTTCTAAATTTTCTCTTTATTATTATCTATCACCCATTTTTACTCTCAGTTTTCTTAACTTAAAACTAGCGGCACGTGCTTCCTTCATCTTAGTTCATCTTCATCTCATTTTTGTATCAGATTTTGTTTTATTCTTCTCTTTCTTAACTATTTTCTTCAATAAATCGTCATTGTTTAATTATATTTATTTGTAAATGTTTACTATATTTTAAAGGAAGTAGAAATAGGATGAATTTCTTATTTTGAAATCTGGTATGTATTCATTGGTGTTTGTATTTGAAATTAAAATAAGTTAAAAACATTAAGCACAAATTACATGAAACTTTGTAAAAGTATAAACTCTAATTTTTTATTATTATGTAAACTTGTTATTAATTGTTGGAAATAGTATCGTGCCATAGTATCATACAAAAAATTATTATTAATTTAAAAATAGATCAATTATTATTAAAGAATAAATATGAAAGAATATCTTAAATTAAATTAATTATTTAAAGGATGCAATTTATTTTTGATGATAAATTCGGTTATAATAAATAAAAATAGTAAAAATTGATAAATTATTTTACAATAAATAATTATGGATAATTATATCATTAATATTATTATATTATAAGTTATAACATCATTAATATTATTATATAATGTTTTAATATTAATAATAAATCATTTATAAATTTTTATGTGTAAATAGATTATAAGATATTTATCAGATTTCGAAATTTGTTGGAATGTTTAAACGATTTTGAAACTTGAAAGATATGAATACTATATTTCAAAATTTGAGAGAAATATAAATGACACTGATTGAAAATGACATTTTATGACGTACAAAAATGACTTAGTATAATATTGTTATTGGGATATAGTTTTAAACGTTATAGTAAGTTTGTGTATTTTATATTTTATAAAGTAGCAGAAATTTACGTCATAATAGCTTGAAGATAATTTCTGAAATCATAATATGCATAGATATTATGACGTAAGTTTTGTGATGCATTATAATATGTGATTTTGTGAACATATTATTTTTCTTGAGCAAATCCAAACATAAAAAGAGGGAAAGAAGTAAATTCAAAGCATTACAGCGAAAACATTCCTCATCCGAAGGGGTTGAAATGTGTTTTCTATTTGTTCCAATTTAGTCCATGGTAACTTGTGACTTCCAAACTTTTTCTATGTAGTATTAGAAAGTAGGTTTAAGCCTAACTTAACATCACAAAATTGGCTTATAAGGTGAGGTTTGCACCTTACTTATATATTATAAATTGGGTGGTCCAATAGTAGCCAGACAACGGGTGGAATAGAAAAGAAATGTCCACTTAGAATTCGCTAGGATAGGCTCTAATCATGTCTCTGATACCATATTAGAAAGTGGGTTTAAGCTTAACTCAACCTCACAAAAACCAACTTATAAGATGAGGTTTGCACCTTACTTATATATTATAAATTGGCCTTATCTCTAATCGATGTGAAACTTCCAATATATAGTAACTCCGATCAATCTTTGTGGTGCTACATAATACAAATTTGCGAGTATATTTAGAAAATTGAAAACTCTTGATTGGAGAATCTTAGATTTTTAAGGTTTCTCTGTCTCTCTCTCTTGTTCATCCATGACTTCTTCCGTTGTTGTCTCTTCTGACCTGCCTTTTTTTTAACCCGTCCATATATGTTTTCTCTATTGTGGCAAAGATGACTTTTGTTAGTTTATTTATAACCGTGGTGGCTTTTCAATAATGACCTGTTTATCTATTGGATGTCAACAATGCATTTCTTAACAACTATTTGTAAGAAGAGATTTATATAGAGCAACTTCCCATATTTGGTGCTCAAGGGTTGTCTTCTGGGTTGGTATTTCGTCTTCTATGTCGTCTTCACAAATCATTAACAATTTAGTGTCACTTGAGTGCAAAATCAGATATTTTCACTAAATGTTCATGGATTAAATTATTAACAAGCTTGGTACATACAATTTGTATGGGAGTGTTAGATATATTGTCTTTATCTTTTATCTTTAGTTATTTTGTTAATATTTCTTATTTGTATTTTGCGCTTAACCTATATTTGTTCTATTATAAATAGAGGAGCCTATGTATATATTCAACATAAGGGAGACTAATCCCATACATAGTTTTCACTATATTCAACAGTAATGAACCTGTGTTGAGATCACTCTAGATTTATTTCTTTCAAAGTCATGACTAGAGAGAGTGTTTTATCTCCTCTGGTGACCTTCCTTAGATAGGAATCCTACTAGGCTTCATTCTCGCACCATAATCCATACCACTCCACTTCACCGAGAGTTCTTCCTCATCAATCCTTCAAACACCTTTCATTTATTTCTATATTTCGCTGCCTCAAACCATTCTTCAATTCAGTTCCACATCTACAATTGTGAAAAGTTCAATTCCATTCATGGAGGGAGCTTATCAAGTGGTACTCAAAGCCTTGGTTCGAATCACACTTTGAGTTAAGTGCTTCTTCATTAATTATGTGTTGTTCATCCATTTTTCCTACATTGTCTTGTGGTTCATTTATTACTGTTCCATTGCTTTTCATTCCATTCAATTAGATCTTCTGTAGTTGCACTGAGTTTGTTTAGTGTTTGAGTCAAGTTCTTTGTTATTTTAGTCGGTAAATTTTTACAGTTTGAGTCATTTTTGTTTTTGAATCTAATTTTTGTAATGTTCATAGTCATGTGCTCACAGTAGGTTGATGCAATTTTATTCTGTTTGTATTTCCTGGTTTAATTTGCTGATTTCATGATAAACTATGTTGAATAGCTAAAAGTGTAAGGGCCTAAAAATTTTTAAAGCCATTGGGCCTTATGTGAGATAGTCAAGCCCATAAGGCTAGGGACAACCTGACCTTAGAGAGAAATTTTTCAGAAATTAGAACTCATTTGTTAGCTTCCCTCTCACTCTAAAAATTGGGTTCTTTAGAAGTTGTGCCTTCTCTCTAAACCTTGCTCCATCTTCTCTCTACCCTTTCTCAAATTTCTACCATTGCTTTTCCAAATAGGTGGTGCCCCTACGTTCCCAGAGTTGAGAGCTTCTAATTCATCCGATTAGTTTCGCGTCTCTCCACTGATAAGGTACTGTCAAAATTACCTCTGTGCGGAGGTACTGTTAGGGCATTTTCTAGGAACTGTGCTGTGAGAACCAAAAGGTAAGGGGAGCTATTTTGGAATTGCATGACAGGGGAAGTCTTTGTGAAACCTAATTTTAATTAACCCCAATTAACCCCAAATTCAATTTTTAATTTAAACCTAATTTTATTAAATTCCACGTCACAATTAATTATTTTTTTTAAAACACACAACAGTGCCAGCACAGCCAAAACGTTACACCTCAGCAAATATTAGCCACCTGGCAGTTGTGCCGTTAAGAAAGTTAACGTCGTTAGTAAAAAGGACCACTTTGAACAGTTTTTGCAAAAGGTAGGACTTAAGTGAACTTTTGAAAAAAGAAGGGACCACTTTAAACAAACCCTCCCAAAGAAGGGACCAAAATAGGTATTAAACCTAAAAGAAAATAGTAATAGTTGGTGATGTTTATAATAATTTATAATATTATAATAGAATTAAAGGAAACATGTTTTCGGTGTATATGAGTGTAGGCATTGAAAATAAATTATAAAGATTATGGTATTGATAGATTATGGAACTGTTGCTTTTATAACTTGTGATGAATGAGTTAATGTATATTGTTGAGATTTTGTATGTGCTAATTGTGGCAAAAAGTATATGATTACAAAGTGATGAAAGTACGAACCAAGTGGTAAACCAAGTTCCATCTGTGTAGAATCTCTTGGTGAGATTCTTAGCGTTTTAAAATGAAAGAAGGGGCTCAGCCTTGGGAGTCATTCTGACGCTTCAATGGTCAATCAAACTCACTTAAAGAGGTTGAACCATGTGGTGAAAAGTAGCAGGAGGTCCTTAGTCTTGGGGGCTCCCAGTATGCCTCAAGGCGCGAAACGGACTAACCTCGTGAGTGTGGCAGGGTGGGAAACCCAAGTTTCATAAGTCACCACGGGTGTAAGACTCGCCATAGCTCGACTATCATTTTAAAGTCCGGACGAGTCATGTCTAGTATTCAACATGTTAGGATTTGTGCCTTAATCTTTTTTGATTAAAAAATTAACTCTTGTATATTATATGTTTGATATGATGTATGCTTTTTATATAATTAGCTCACCCTTGCATTTGCTTGTGTTTGTGCCATGTTGTATACTTTTCTTTTGCAATGATCATCCACTTGGATGTGAGCAGAGGAGAATGAAGTCACTGTGGAGAACGTCTTGGAGGAGAATGGAGATGCAGCTGCCTAGATGCTCTAGGATTTCATAGCCTCTCTTGTTATTTGAAACACTTTCTTTTTATGTTTTTTTTATAGATACTTTAGTTCTTCAAGTTTTAAATTTCTCCTAA
Organism: Vigna mungo; assembly: GCA_036885675.1. Lineage (NCBI taxonomy): Eukaryota > Viridiplantae > Streptophyta > Magnoliopsida > Fabales > Fabaceae > Vigna > Vigna mungo. The sequence goes on from CP144698.1 coordinate 6,335,235, forward strand.
ATTTGGATAACTGTAATCCCTAATTCTTAAGTACTTAACTGTCATCCTAAATTCTGACTGCTTTCTAGTATTGTATGTGATGACGTCTTATTAGTATATGCATGACGTATATTATTGGGATGTCACAAAAAGCAGTATAGTATAAGCTCTGTCCATCTAATCACAACTATGAAATTCATATAGAGCTTGATGATAGACTTCTATTAAGTGCATATGCTGTTTCACAACATAATATATTTATTTGTTTGGTTAACTGTCGCATTTTGGATCAGTCATTTAAGTTTGGTTGGTTATGTTCTCTGTTTTATAAGGTTAAGCATACCAAATGAGCAATAAATTGCTTCAACAAAGCTCATTTGCTTGAACCAGAAAACACAATAATGGTTTGAGTTAGTGTTTTATAACTTTAACTATGTTGAATTTCTTTGAGTGTCCAGTTTGAGTCATGATCATACTTAGCTATAGTTTCCAGCTTAGTTCAGTGTATCTAACCATTCTAGAGTCACTTCTTTTGTTACTTGCTCATTTGATTCTATAAAACTCAGAATTGCTGATGAGGTTGAGTGTTTTCACTACATAATTAGATGTTGTGAAATTTTGAGATGCCTTGTTTTTGTCTCAAGTTTTTATTCAAAAAAGTCTTATTTGATGAATTAAAGTTGTTGAAATGGTCTAAATTGAGTCATGATAGCTAATGTGAATTTTCTCTTTTAAAACCACCAATTTGAGTCCTATTTTCGTACAAGTTAAGTGCCTTGTGCTACACTTCAATTTTGTTTGCAATTTGAGTTAATTGGATAGCAACAGTCTAGGGTATGTAAACTTCAAAATAGTTTGGAAAAGATAATTTAGCAAAAATTAAAACGCAAACAAACCCTGTGTAATCCAACAAAGAGCCTTTAAAATCAAAATTCTGGAATATGCATTTGAACTTCATTGTTGGAAACTTGATTTCACGTTTTCATTCAACTTGCTTTGTTTATGTTGATTTCTTAATCTACTATAGAGATATTGATAGGCTTTATTTGAGTGCTTCCATTTTTTATCAGCCTTATTTGTTTGTTTGTTCTTATTAAACCTCAAAGTTTTGTCTAAATGCAATTTTGATAAGTCTTGTTTCTACTCTTGGTGGACTAATTTGTGGCATGCTTTGTTTGGAATTTTGGTTGGTTTCACCTCTATAATGGTGTAGTTTTGAGAACCTACAAGGATATGAAGCTAAGGTATCCTCTTAGTAGTGGAGATTGGCTCACTTTCAGCGTGCTGGTGACTATAGTAGCTCCTCGTGTTGATAGTAAAAATAGTGGCTTCCAAGCCAGTTGAACGAGTTGATGAGGAGTGTTTGGTCTGAAATCTTAGTTCCACCAACAATTGTTAGTTTTGTGTCTCTGCCATCATTACAGCTATCCTTGGCCGAGAGAAACCAGAGCTACAACCTTTCTTTTACTTCTATTTTTTTCAATACAATTGTATCAAAGGCCTTTTCAAAGTCAAGTTCTAGGAAGAACCTTTGGTTACACTATTCGTTTGTAATTTGCATTGCTAAAATTGAACCTTAGAGATTATCTATGTCTTGAAACCAAAGTTTCAAGCCTCACCCTAGGAGATTACACCTTTAATTGCAAGTTACTTGAGCATGTAGAGTGGTCTAGGCTAAAAGGGATTAAGCTCTAAGCCTTATCTCACCTAAAGGTTCGAAATAGTGTTCAAATCCTTTTTCTTTTAGTTTTTGCTTATTTTGTGCTTGTTTGAGTCACCCAAGGTGGACTTGCCACACTTTTATGGAAAGGACAATATAGAAGCCTACCTTGATTGGGAGATGAAGGTGGAGCAAAAATTTGCTTGCCACCAAATCATTAAAGAGAGAAAGATGTCATTGGCTACTATTAGCTTTCAAGGGTATGCTACATATCGATGGACTTCCTTAGTCCAAGAAAGGAGACACCACAATAGCCCCTCCATAGAGTATTGGAATCACCTTAAGTCTACCTTTAGGAAGAGACATATTCCTTCCAATTGTAATAGAGAACTCATGGACAAACTCCAAAGACTTCAACAAAGGTTCATGACTATGGAAGAATATAGACAAAAAATGGGGTTCTACATGATGAGGGCAAGTATTGTTGAAAAAGAAGAGATAACTTTCTCTAAATTCTTAAGTGGCCTCAATTTTGATATAAGGGATAAAGTTGAATTTCTACCTTATAGAGATTGGAATGATTTAGTTCAAATGTGTATTAAGGTAGAACAATAAAGCTTGACAAAATCTTCTTCAAAGAAAATCCAAGTTCACTCTAAATCTTATGAAAAGAAAAGTTTCAATGAAGAGCCATTTAAGTCTATAGTCAAAGTACCTGAAAAAGTCAAGGAAGAACCCTTTACACACACTCATACTAGTTACATTAAGTGCTTCAAAGGTCTAGGTTGTGGATATAGTACCCTACTGTCCCACCAAATGAACCATCATCATGAGGGGCATTTATTTGTATAATAGTGAGGAAGAGTTCAAGACTAGTGAGAGTGATCGTAAGCATTCACAAGAGTCAAATGGAGAGGAAGTTTATCCTTGTGATGGAAAACTTCTCATGGTGAGAAGAATTCTTAACAATCAATCAAGTGTTAAACACCTATCCCAAAGGGAGAACATCTTTCATTCAAGATGCCAAATTTAAAACAAAACTTGTTCTTTCATTATGGATAGTGGATCTTGTTGCAATTGTTGCAACACTAAATTGGTTGAAAAATTGAATCTAACTGTGATACTCCATCCCAAACCTTATAAACTTTATTGGCTAAATGTAGATGGGGATATAACAGTTAAGAATTAAGTGAAAGTGCAACTTTCCATTGGGAACTTCAAGGATGAAGTTTTACGTGATGTAGTTCCCATGGAAGCGTGTCATGTACTATTAGGAAGACCTTGGCAATTTGATCATAAAACTATCCACCGTGGACTTTCTAATGCAATAATTATGCATCACAATGATAAGAAGTTTGTGCTTCATCCTCTTTCACCTTTGCAAATGGTTGAGGATCAACCACAAATGAAACTCAACTAGGAGTCTGAGGAAAAAAAACTTTAAGTCAAGAAGAGAAAGGGGTAGTCCTTAGGGATGAAATTGAGGTGTGTGAGAGTGGTGTTCCCTCCCACAAAGTCATTCAACATGAAGCTCTTTTGAATAAGAAGACTTTAGAAAACCTTCTTCATGTTGAACAACCTTCATACCTCCTTATGTGTCAAGGATCACTCACATGAACAACTAGTGAGTCCAAGACTCAAGAGTTATCTCCTTTCATAAAAAATCTTTTGAAGGAATTTGATGATGTGTTTCCGAAAGAAGGACCCATTGGACTTCCTCCTTTTAGGGGAATAGAGCATCAAATCGACTTTATGCTTAGGGCTAGCTACCAAATATACCTGCCTATAGGTCCAACTCCCAAGAAACAAAGGCGATAGAATCTCGAGTTCAAGACTTACTAGATAAGGGCTGGATTCAAAAAAGTCTAAATCCTTGTGTTGTGCCTATGTTGTTGGTGCCCAACAAGAATGGAAAATGATGCATGTGCTGTGATTGTAGGGCCATCAACAACATCACAATAAAGTATAAAGATCCAATCTCTAAACTTGACATGTTGGATGAATTACATGGGTCCTACATATTTTCCAAAATTGATCTTAAAGGTGGTTATCACCAAATTCAAATTAAAGAAAATGATGAGTGGAAAACTACTTTTAGGGCTAAGTTTGGATTGTATGAGTGGTTGGTTAAGGTTTTTGGCCTTACTAATGTCCCTAGTACATTCATGAGACTTATGAATCATGTCTTAATGAATTCCATAAGACAGTTTGTAGTTGTTTATTTTGATGACATTTTAATGTATAGTTAAAGTTGTCATCTCCATTCTTAGGGTTAACTAATTGTTTACAAACATCAACAAATGCATCTTTTGTGTAGATAATATCACTTTTCAAGGTTTTGTGGTCAATAAACAAGGGATTCATGAGGATCTTGAGAAAATAAATGTCATCCAACCCTAAAGAATGTGAGGGAAGCTAGGAGCTTCCATGGATTGACAAGCTTTTATAGGAAGTTTGTTCTTAACTTCTCTAATCTTGTTTCACCACTTAATGAGCTAGTTAAGAAGGATTTCACATTCCATTTGGAGAGAAAAACAATAAAAAGTTTTTGATTTTTTAAGAACAAACTTACGCAATATCTAATAGGAATAAAAAAGATATAAAAATTATAAAATAATTTATAAAATAAAGTAATAACTTTTTCTAATATATGTTTTATACTAAATACATATACTATAGATATTATTCATTCATAGGAAGCACATTGAAATGTGTATTCATATTGAATACATTACAAGACAAACAAGTCTATTCATATTTCGAATATGTTTAATAAAATTAGCTTGTAGTTAATAAGTTAATTTTTAGGTGATAAGTCAATTTTTTAGATGATAAGTCCATGTTTAGCATATACATAAAATGTTAGCTGAAAAAAAAGCTTAATTTAGAAATTATAAGTGGATAAATTAATTTATTAGATTACAAGAAATAAGTAAATTAGATCATAAAGCATTTAATAAATATAAAATTACATAAAAAAAATGTAACTACATATATTTTATCATATATATAAATGAAATTTGTGTTTTTAAATAAAAATATATTAATATATATATATATATATATATATATAATTATAATTTTAGATTTCTTAAAGTAATAAAATTCTTATTAAAATTTAGTATTTTTTAAGTTATATATATTTTTTATTTGAAAAAAATCATTTTATTTAAATGAATTGATCCAATGTGTATTAATCAAATTTACGTTTTTTCTTCTTAGTTTAAACTAACTTTTTGTTGAATTTGTTTCTTACAATTTTTATTATGTGTAATTTTTACATAATATTATGCAATGAAATATTTGTTACTTCAATTTATTATTTTAAATTCTTTTTAACTAAACTTCATAAAAATTGTGTTTATAAAATTGAATTAAGTAATAATGTGTAAAATGGAACTAAATATAATACGAAAATTTATTAAGAAAATGAGGGATGGTAATGAATAATTAAATAAACTATAAGTTAGTTGAAGTAATGTATAACTTATAAACTAAAGCTCTTAAAATATATTTATTTTAAGGTTCTTATCAAGTACTTTTGGTGTTAATTAAACTAGTTTATAAGTTAACCAAATAAGTTAGAAACTAGTTTGCTAACATTATTAAAATACACTATAAATATAGTTATATACAAGACAAAAAGTATAGATATTCGATTTATTTATATTTGTATTCGTGTTTAGTTTAATGAGTATAATAAATGTTTAACGTTCAATTTATTAAACTTTATGTATGTATTCAATATTCATTAAATATATTAATTGAATTTCACAAAAATCTTCACCAAAACAGTACAAAAGGTACTGAATTGTTTTGCAAAATACTAAAACAAACCGAGATAGAATTACTATAAGATCTTTTAAAATAACAAAAAGATAAACGTTATGATATTAAGTAGAGCTGTCAAAATGGGTCATAACTCGCGACCTAACTCGACTCACCACGAGTTTGGACCGGGTTGAGTTTAAAAAAATTGTATATTTTTATGTGGGTCAGGTTTCAACCCGGCTCATTTAAACCCGGCTCATGCGGGTTGAACCTGTAGTGGGCCAGATTGGTCCACCAACTCACCCACCTAATTGAAATAATTATTTAAGTTCCCTATTTTCAAAATTAATTAAACACCCATGTTGGGAGTGAAATTTAGAACTGAAATTTGTTTAGATTTAAATTATAGAAAGTTTATAATTTTTTTTTTATTTTAAAAAAATTGTATTTAAGTGACCTAGTGAGCCAACCCGTTTACCCACCAATCCGTGGTGGGTCGGGTCGGGTTCGAATTTTCCTGGCTCGCTAATTAATGAGTCAGGTTGGGTTGGCTCACTAAGTGACCAACCCATAGTAGGCCGGGCCGGGTTGAACCGGATACCTGTTTTGACAGCTCTAATCTTAAGTAATAACATAATTAAGGTACGTGTTTCTTCATTCACGCTCTTGCATTTTTATTAGGATTTGTTAATTTTCTTATATATATATATATATATATATTAATATTATGTTTTATAATTTAAAAGTTGTTATTACAAGGTAATTTCAATCTTTGTGTTCTTGTTCTCATTAGTTTCCCTTATACCATAGAACAAATTGTAAGTGGCAAATTACTCCATTATTTTTTATAATTGATTGTAATATTTTGTTTCCTCTCTATATATTATGGTTTTATTTTAACTATTCTTCTTCCAATACTTTTAATGCTCATACTTTACTATGGTTGTACATTCATAACTTTCTTACATTCATATTTCAGGTTTCTTTCTTCTAGAGTTGTTTCACAGGCCATCACTAGGTCTATTAAGCAAAAATTTCTTCAGTCTTGGGTATCATGGGGAGTAATTCCTGATGACGACAAAAAACTGTTCTAGGAGAGATTTAAGGTAAAACATCGTGTTACTTAATCATCTTGCATCACCATATTCAAATAGGAATTTCATTTGCTTTATTTTAACATTATCTATTGTAACAACAAAAGGTGCAGTGAGTGGGCAACTGAGCATGAAGCTCAAATTCATAAAAACTTTAACATGAAAGCATTTCACAGATTGTCAGAAATGTTTAGAGATGCAAGGATCGCAGGACAACGCCCTTATTGGGTGGGGGAGCACTTATGGAATTCATTGCTGGCACATTGGAATACGCCACAATATCGTATTAAATGTGCTACCGTTCAAGGCTTCAGAAAACGTGGTGTACTGCATATTGGAGGATCAATCACTACACATGAACATGTGATTCGTATGGTAAAAATCTTGATTCTTTTCTTATCAATAACTCTATAACATCATGTACTTTGAAATTAATATATGTGTCATTCGTATGTTTTAAAATGTTACAGGCAGTAAATCTTTACACAGACTCATATTCGCAAGGGGACTGACGAATATGTTGATGAGAGGTCTTGCAAGACCATTGTAAGTAAACTTTTTAACAACATTTAATTTTAAACTCTTTTTTTTTTGTTTCACACTTTCAAATTCATGTTACTGACATTTTCTATCTTATTTAACAAGAAGATTTTTCTGTGAGATTGACACAAGCGAGATCAGAGGGGGATCTGGTCCTGATGGTAACAATAGAGTAGATGTAGATGAAGAAATCATCAGGACCCAATGCTGGGTTGATTTCGTTGGGGGAAAGAAGAAAGGATGACTGTGTGGGGTAGGACAACTTGCCTCTCATTATAGTGCAGGAAGAGGAGGCATATTTAGACATCAACCATCTACCTCTAGCACATTTGACCCCAACAATATCGTTAGTAAAGACGCTTATGTTTCACTTCTAGCCAGATTTGACAATCTAGAAAAGCTGGTTAGGACATTGGTACCTCAACAAGGACATACCGCCCCATCATCATCCCAACAGTCATGCCCACCTCAGTAGCCATGTCCACCTCATCAGCCTTCCCAGACCACACCTGTGCAAGACGAAAATCATGATGATTTTGATGATCGTGATGAGTTTTGATATCTAGGAACTTTTGAAAACATTTAGTTAGGTTTTCTTTTTTAAAAACTTTGTTTTGAAATTAGAATCTTATCAAACTTTGAAGTTATATTGAAGTTAGTTTTTTATTATCAAACTTTGTTTTGCATTTAAGAACTTTTGAAACATGGAATGATTGAAGTTTTCTTGATGAATGTTGAATGATTGCATTTGAATTGCTTGGATGAATTGGTTGGCTGAATTGATGTTTGGCATTATTGATTGTTTATTTGCAGGTTTTGGGTATTCTAAAAAAGCAAATTGCACTGAAAAAAACAGTGCACATTACCGACGGCCTGCAACCGTCGGTAAATCCTCTCACATTCGTCGTGCGTTATCGACAACCATTAGCCGTTGCTAAATTCTCCCTGCGTTACCAACAGCCTGAAGCCCATCGCTAAATCCATCTATTTTCTTCTAGCATTACTGAGGGTCATCGCCCCTCGGTATACCATCGCTTCTCGGTAATATTGAAAGCCAAAAAGTCGTCAATAATGTTTTCGACACGCATACTACCGATGACTTTTTGGCCATCGGAAGGCCATCGATAAACAAACTTTACCGACGACTTTTTGTCATTACCAAGGGATTTTGGCCGTGGATAAATCCCTTTTTTTTTACATCTATTATTATTTTTCTATTATACCTTACTTTCCATTATAATTTTTAATTTTAATTAAATTAATATGTTCTGACTCAATTTTTTAGTCAATCCCTTTTCTATTTGATCTTAATTGATTATTTGTATAAAAGGTTATGATGTAAAACGGTCAATGAGATTTTTTTTCCTTCTTTTTGCAAGGATTGCTCAAACGCCCAATGAAAACTGTTTTTATTATTATTATTTCTATAGTATTAATAATAAAAATATCTCATATTGGAAATTACTGGCCACTATTAAATATTTATTTTAGGCATTTAAAGTTTTGAAAAATCATAACAAATATATTTATTATGAAAGTTAGACGTAAGTGACATCCCAATTATATTATAAAGATATATAATATAATAAAGGTGTCACGATGAATAATACTAGAAAGCAGTTAAGAGTAATAGGATTACAGTCATCCTTAAACAGTACTTAGAATTTGGAAGTGGAGTACTAAAATTTCTCCCTGAAAATACAAGGAATTAAAAACTTAGAACATAATAAAGTTTCTTCAAAATATCCTAGGACAAGAGAATTAAAGCCTAGAGAACTAGACTACAACACTGCCATCCCCATCAAGAGCTGTTTTCAAAGTAGCCTCCTCGCCATCTGCTCTCATCCAAGTGGATGATCATCGCAAGAGAAAACACACAGACATGGCACAATACAAACAAGCATGCAAGGGTGAACTAATTATTTAAAATGCATGCAATTATACCAACATGAACATACACACAAGTCAATATATACAACACAAATCCTAGCATGTTATCTTCTAGACTTGACTCGTTCAGACTTTAGAATGATAGTCGAGCTATGGCGGATCATGCACCCGTGGTGGCTTGTGATACTTAGGCTCCCCCGCCTTGGGCTCCCCCTCCCTGCCACACTCACGAGGTTAGTCTGTTCCGCGCCCTAGAGCATGATGGAAGCCTCCAAGACTAAGACCTCTTGCTACTCCTCACCACGTGGTTCAGTCCTTTCTACGTGAGAAGAAAGACCATTGGAGCATCAGGAAGACCCCCAAAACTGAGCTCCTACTTTCATTCTAAAACACTAAGAATCTCACCAAGAGATTCTACACAGATGGAACTTTGTTTACTACTTGGATCGTACTTTCATCACTTTGTAATCATATACTTTTTGCCCCAATCAACATATACATAATCTCAACAATATACATTACTCACCAATCACAAGTTATAAAAATATCATCTCCACAATTGAATATAAGTTAATCAATACCAAGAACCAAACAACTCCCACCAACCCGTAACAGCTCATAAATGCACCAGTTTATACATACCTACAAATAATATAATTATTGACTAACACTCACGTTCAATATAAAAAAAAATTTATCCTTACTTTATTATATATTTATATAAATTAAACTAATATATATATATATATATATATATATATATATATATATATATATGGATCCTTACTTTAAATTCCAAACACACAGTGATTAACTTCCTAAAATTATAACTGACCAAAAATTAACGTATGATGACTTTATGCATCTACAATAAACTTGTTTTATTTTATTTTCATCACAGTAGAGATCTTACTTTTCCCCATTTGGTCATCGGAGACGACCCAGATGTTTGAACGCATCAAACTCACCTTTGACGCCAGCACATATGACTAGTCACAATTGACTGGACTAGGCCAATGCTGCTCTATGATCAGGGATGTGCCAACTCAGGTTTTTAAGGTTCCTCTATCCTACTAACAAAGAAAGGCTCTCAACAAGTTTTAATTAATTTATTTAAATTACCTAAACTAATTTGTTGTGCTCTAAACCTCAAACGCTCAATTTTTATATTTTACCCCCCTCGCACAGTACTCTAAAACAATACCCATGCATTATATTTTACCCCCTTCTCACAGTACTCTGAAACAGTACCTATGCATCCAAGTACTACCCAAATGATGCTAATTAAAGTCTCACCTAAAGCCTTTCCAAAACATCATCAATCACAATAAATAACTCATTCAAAAATAGATTAGATTCATCAAACAATGCATAGGAAAGAAATCATAGGCTCCTCCTTTTTGCAATCAAGCTCATACCAAGTTCAATTACATAAGACTATAACAAACAGCCTCAATAGAACATCATATTATAAATTTAGCCACACATGAAACGCTGAAACAGATTCATACTCAACATATATATGAAATAGTGAGAAATGTAATTCAAACAGTACATCAACTTCAAATCCAACATGCATATATTTTATAAAATAAATCCACACAAAATAATTAGCTCCTCTTACCTGAAAAGCTTGATAGTACCACCTGCTAAGAGTTCCCTAAGACAATACCCTCACAACGGAGCACAACAACACCCTACAACACACCAAAGAGACGATGGAAAACAACTCTTAGAGCTAGAATATAATAGAAATAAGAAAAGGAAGGTTCTAACTGCAGGAAATCGACAAAACCCCAAGCCCTAGGTTTCGAAAATAGCGGAGTAAACAGGGAAGCCACTTACTGGAAGGAGACGGAGAAAGTAATCGGTTCAGAGTGAAGCCCTCGACGTCAGGAGCATTTAGATACCTTCAAACCAAAGATTGAACGGTTCAACAGAGTGGTATCTTAGAGAGAAGGCAGAGCAATGTTTAGGAAAAAAGGTTTTTAGAGAGAGAATGAAAAATTAACAAATGAAAAATCTGATTTTGAAAAAGCCCCTTCTAAGATCATGTGCCCTTAGTCTGATGGACTTGGCTGCCTCCACCTAGGACCCAATAACCCTTTTTTATTTAGGCCCTTACATGTAGTTCCTAAATATTTTTTAATTTTTTATAAAAATTTATATGTTTTTATTGATGTATAAAATGAATTCAGATTATATATTAAAAAATAATAAATTATAAAAGAAAAAATATAAGAACAAAAGGTAAAGAAAAATTTATCAAGAACTAATAGTAAAAGTTTTATATAATGTGTGATTAGATATGATTCATAAACTTACTCATTCATTTATTATTAGTGAAATCAATACAATAAAATGTAATAGTTATAAAAGTATTTTATAATTTTGATCATAAAATGAATTGAATTTTAATTATATATATACTATTTCTGGTGGTGATCATATTTAATGACAGGTTGAAACATTTAGGAATAAAGCTCCTTAAACATTATCACACAATAAAGATTGCATATCCACAATCAAATGGATCTCTGAATATCTTCAAGAACATTATAAAGATGTAACAACAAAACTCAATATTTAACAAAATATAAAAATATGATTATCATTGCTCTAAGGATAAGACTTCCTTTTTAAGTATAAACAATGGAGTTTATAGAGTGGTGATATTCAGTTATAGGACAAGCCCTTTGAATATTTTGTCTATTTATAAAAAAAAAAAGTCATAGGAGATGTATTAATTATTTATGTAAATTTATCCAACACTTGTTAACTATGTCCTTTTTTAATATAAATAATTGATGTTTAACGTATTGTTTCTCGGGTAACGGAAATTGGGAAAGAAGAATTTTTCTTAAACAAAAATCCTCAAATATAGTGTATTATGTAAGATCTAGATAACCTCAAACATATATAACTGAGAGTTTTAATACGGATTTTAAATTAATATTTTGGGAGTGCTAAAATATTGTATAATTTTTTTTTAATAGTGACATCCCAAATATTATACTAAACATATAACATAGTAGAATTCAGCAGTATAGTACGAGAGCAGTTAGGAGTTAATAGAGGACAATATTAAGCATACAGTCATCCAAAACATGAGCAGAATTTAAAGCTTTACATGTTTAAGAGTATTTCAAAATACAGATGTATCTAAACTAAAACTAGGAAGAGTCCTAAGAACTAAGAGTAGCAGCATCAGTCTCCTCCAACGTTTGCTCCAGGAAAGCATCATCCCCCTCTGCTCACATCTAAGTGGATGATCATCGCAAAGAGAAAAGGGCATAACACATACAACACACAAGAGTAAGGGTAAGCTAGGTTTCAAAAGAATACAAGTTATCAAATAACATATAATAGAAATTGTCATCATACAAGTAATCAAATGAACATCCTATCATGTTATGACACACCTAGACTTGTCCGAACTTAGAATGAATCTCGATCTGGGGCGGGTTGTGCACTTGTGGAGGCCTCTACTGCCTTGCAAGGCCATTGCCAATGGCTTTTACCCTACCACACACAAGTGTAAGTTCGTTACCGTTCAAATAGGCCTCCACGTAGCACCTATCACTAGGACCTCCCACTACTCTCACTACATGCATCAATCCTCTCTAAGTGAGAATGAAAAACCATTAGAGTGTTGGGATAACCCACCGTATGGAAGCCTCTTACATTCATTCTAAACACTAAATGATCTCACCTAGAGATCTTACTTTAATACTATTCAAGTCACCTTAATCAAATCACAATCCTCTTTGAATCATCAACATACCATACTTGTTACATTCCACACCAATCATAACCTTTATATGTACATACTTTCAAACTATTATTCACACACAATACAACATGCCCTCAATCATGTTGCAAAATCACGCAATATATATATAAACATACAAGACACTCTTTCAATCAAACAACATCAATCAATCCATGGCATAAGGGTACTCATATTTAGGTAAAGAAAACAACTCTGAAACCATCACTAACAACTCCGAAAGGGTCTAAAACCCCAAAAACGACCTAAGGAACGTCCAAAACGGACATCTGTAACCCCAAAAACTATCAAAAACAAAAACAACAACATGCTGGTACGCCCCGGGGCGCTCGGGATCGCTCAGCGCGAATCGTTACGGCATCCAGGGGCGCCAGGGCTCTACTAGGGGCGTTGGGGCGCCATACCAGTTGACAACAACCATGAAAATTGGCTTTTGATGCACTTGGAACCTATTCTAATGACTAAAGGAGTTCTTTACACATTTGTATTGATGGGAAAACATGTTTATAAGTTAAAACAAACATCCATTTGATCACTAGATCCAAGACTAGGTGTATTAAACCACTTTTGACACTTAAAAATCCAAATTCTTAGCTTTTAACTCTCAATTCATCAACCCGAGAACCCAATATCAATTTTACTACTTTGAACATGACTTTTCTCAGTTTTATGACTCTAACAAGTTCTAATTGACTCATCCAAGCTGGCCAAACTGCCCAAATACGTTTAGGACCCTTAAGGCTAAAATCACTACCTCACTTCCTTTCTTTTGACCTAAAACACTACTCTAGCTACTGTTTTCTCATCTAACACCACTAACATGTAATTCCCACTCCCAAGTATCCCCTAAGAGTCCCAATTAACTTAGCTAGGATGTCTAAACTGACTAAAACCACCTGAAACACCAAACTCTAAATTTGACTACCTTGGTTCTCTTCACAAGACCTAAAACTACAAGAATTTACTCAATTATTTCCTATTAAATTGTCTAACAAAAATTAATCCACCCAAACGCTCAATATCATCACTACAAAGTATTCATACCAGTTCATAGACAACCAATTCGCAGTAAACATACAAAGCATACTCAACTCGACATGCAAAAATCTCAGTTCAAGGATTCGCATAGCATAATTTCACTACAATAACTACATGTAAGCATTGATACATGACCTAAAGCAAAATCCCCAACTTCATGTAACCCAATTTCCCCAAAACAGAAAAGAACGAAAAACCTAAGCTTCCCTTACCTCTGTTCAAGCAGTGCAATAAAACAAAAACCCCCTTTTTAGCTCACTTGCTCTTTATGGAAGTGCTATTCCACCTACAGATCATCAATTTATGATGAAGAACAATTCTTAAACTTCCATTGAGCTAGGAATTTGAAGGAAAGAAAGAATAGACACATGCAAGTAGGAACGTTGCATGATCACAGTTCAAAAAACACAAAGAGGGAGGGAAAATGCTTACCAGACGAAAACACTAAATTGCTCGGTTGAATTGAAGCCCACAACACCAAGATTGCCTAAGCTTCTCTTGATTGTGAAATAGAGGGTTTAGTAAAGAGGAATTCTAGAGAAATGGTGGAGAAAACTGAAGAATGGGGTTTCTAGAGAGAATTGAAGTTTGAGCTACTGAACCAGGTGTTCTAAAATAAAAATTATTTATTTAATGAAAATTCAGGTTCTCACAATCTCACACTCTAAAAATATGACGTTATATTTAAATATAACGTCAAACCGCAAATTATTTGACGGTTTCTCTTAAAACATTAGCACCAATAGAACATCGAATATGTGGAAATTCGACGTTTTTCTTTTAATTAGCCCAGTGTCAGAAAGTACCGTACTTTTGGATCTCTTTTCTTTTCATCCCTCCCATAGAACTTTGAAGGTTGCGGGGCTAGGACGTGAAGGGAATTGAAGTGGTTGAGAGCATTAATGGTGTGCTTAATAGAATGTCAAATTCAATAGGGGCTTCGATGTTTTTTTCTTCCGCCAATTTCAAAATTTGGCGCTCTTATGATTCTCTTTTCTTTAAAATCAGACATGAAATCTTTTCTTTTTACTTCTTTCTTAATCGATTCAAGTTAGCAGTGTACTGAAATTTGCACTTTTGAACCAGTGGTAAGTTTTTAAAAGGTCGACGACGATAAAAATTGAAACAAACTCTTAGACCTTTTATTTGGTCACAATCAAATAAATTACTTTGAAAAATTTAATAGTTATAATAAGTAATTAGTATAAATGATTAAGCTTTAAAAAATACTATAATTAACATTATTAGAAAAAACATCTCTCTCATGCATTATTTCCTTGCTTTTTAGTATTTTAACAAACATGTATCAATATCCAAACAAAAATTGAATCAATTTTTGTAAAATTGAATCAAATTGAGATGACGCCGTTAAGAAAGGTATCCTGACAGTGTAGTTTTTTATTACGTGGCATTAAAAACGTGAGTGAATTTTTTTTTTTAATTTTTGAATTAAAAAATGAAGTATATAGAGTGAAAACTGATGTTTAAGTAAGGGCAAAGTTGGAAATTAAACCTAAAATTAAGTGTTGAAAGCCTCATTCTCATTTACATTACGAAATTCAATAGTCAGGTGCTACAACAACACATCCTTGAACATAAAATTACAAAAAAAAAACATTTTAGGGAGAAAAAACATTTCAGCCAATGACATGCTGCCACATCACCACCTTGACACCTCATCATCTTCTTCAACAATCTGAAACGCTAATTCCTAAACCAAACCTTAAGGCATCGTCAGCCATTGCCGCACCACCAGCAACCACCATGTCGTCGCACCATCGCATCAGGCCAACACCCATTTTCCACAAAACAATTCCAAATCACCACAACTATGGAAGCTTGCTCCTTCGCACAACCTGCAAACAGAAAACCCAAAATCGCACCACCCAGAAAAACCCCTAAATCGGGCTACAACAGAATAAATGATTATGATATTGAAAAAAAATACTATGATTAACATTTTTAGAAAAAAAAATTTGAACTCTCTCATGCATTATTTCTATGGTTTTTTATATTTTAACAAACGTGTGATCAATATCCAACCACATTGTCACCATAAATAATCATTAAAAGCTCATTTGCATTTCTTAATTTATAACGTTTTGAATTGATTCTTTATTATTTAGAATCAATTATATTAACATAGAAAAATTGAAAGTGGAATTATATAAATATAGAGGGGCACATCAAAGTTTATAACTTCGATTCCTCTAAATCTCACCTCGGTAATTGAAAATCATACAATTTCTGGGGGATGAGATGTCAATTTGTTGTTAATCAAACGACATATATTACTTTTTCTATGATTGATGTTTGAACGTCGACTCGGCAAGGCTTTGACGTTCACACGACATGGTGGCATCTAATTAATAAGCATTATTACACGATGTACATCATCGGTTCATCTATAAATATAGCATGCATTTCACATAATCCCTTGCCTCCTCTTTCCATATTGAATACATTATGATTCATGTTTTTTATTTTCTTTGCCTTTTCTTTTCCTAAGATTTTTAAGCATTTTTGTTCTTCATATTGCAATTTGATAACTCGAACTTGAAAGTGGTTCATTCATCGTCATTTCATATGAAGGAGCCCTTTCAAGTTCAAGTTAACAAAATGTTTTTATTTATATTACATAAATGGTTAACATATCTTACTGAAAGGGAAATGCTTAGGAAAAAGAAATATGGTTCACAATATGTTTAATGATGAAACAATTTTAGGATCTAAAATAATTATATAAAAAAGTTGTTCAACTTCATCATTCTAAATTGTATGAATCGGTTTTTAAATTGTCTAGGAGATTGACTTGGATACCAGATAATTTTCCTCAATACTAGGGTTTAGTAACTTTGTACTTACATAACAAGGGTTTAGAAACAACTCAGTCTGCATAAGATTTTCAAATTCTGTATATATAAGGGTGGATGTCTTGGTTAAATAAATTCATTCGATCCACGTCGAGTGGTATCAATATTCGTTTCAAGTATTACGTCAAGTGGCTCTATAACTAACGTAATATTAGTTGTTTTAAAATGAAAAAAAATAAAGAATGGTGCGGTTGTTTATATTGAAACTAAATTCGTTTCAAGTATTACGTCAAGTGGCTCTATAACTGACGTAATATTAGTTGTTTCAAGTATTACGTCAAGTGGCTCTGATTTCTATTTTGGAAACAACTTCAATTTCTTTTAAATTTGTACAGTTGACGTCGAATATGAGTGCATATGATGCAAATTCCTGGAGATTGACATCTTTTCTTGAGATCACCGACGTCCTAGATCTTGGAGGATTACCAAATATGATGGAATACATTATAACCAAATACAGAAAGTTAAAAAGAAAAAAAAAACTAGCAAAACAATGGAGAATGTGGGATAGGTTTTCAAAGGGTCTACTTGAAATTCATAAGTGTTAACATTTTTCTTTCGTTTCCCATCATGCCTTCATGGTTAACAAAGAAATGTCCTCGTTTAATAAAGGAATTGAAGGGAAATGGAAGGAAAAAAGTTAACATGAATTTGATTACCGAAGTTATGAAGGATAGATTTTCAAAAGGTACAACTTCAAATGAAATCCAAATCTGTTAACCTATTTCTTTGGTTACTCCCTTTATATTTCACCATTCTTTCAATCAAAGAATAATCGTCGAAATCCATTGACAATTTGATGTTGTATTTATAATAGAATGTCAAAGTTTCTGGGGGCATGACGTGACGGGCATCGACGTGAAAGGCATTGGAGTGGTTGGGAGCATTAATTGTGTGTTTTTACCATAAGCCAAAGGTCGCTCAAATTTTTATTATTTTTTCTTTTCTCTTTTAATCACTCACTTTAACGTCCTAGTCCCATAGATCTACGACGTAGTTTTCGTCAATTATCAGTATCCAAAGAGATCTTTTACAATTATTATCATTATCCAAAGAGATTTTTTACTTTTTCACTAAATGATGTTTGAACGTCGCTCCATTTTTTATTATTTTTTGTTTTTTCTTTTAAACTCTCACTTGAACTTCATAGCCTCATAGCTCTGCGACATAGTTTTCGTCAGAAGCAGTTATTATCCGTATCCAAAGAGATTTTTGAGATTTTTTACTTTTTCACTGAATGATGTTTGAACGTCGAATTCGAATGGGAATCGACGTTCATTCAAGTTACTGACCATAATTACACGATTTAATGTCCATCATTGGTTCATAGATAAATATAGCTTGTATTTCACTTAATGCCTTGCTTCCTATTTCTGTATTGAACATATTAGGATTCATGCTTTTTATCTCATTGTCATTGTCCTTCTCTTAGATTTCCATATTGAACATATTAGGATTCATGTTTTTTATCTCTTTGTCATTGTCCTTCTCTTAGATTTCGTAACATATTAGGATTCATGTTTTCTACCGTTAGATTTCAAAGCTATCTGATTTCTTATCTGGGAAACAACTTGAAGAGAATTTAAATTTTGAATCTATTTACACAGTTGACGTCGAATATTAAGATCATTCGATGCAAAAGTTAATAATAAATAATTACTATAAATGATTAATAGTTAATAATAAATAATTACTATAAATGAATTTAATAGTTAATAATATATAATTACTATAAATGATTAAGCTTTAAAAAAAATACTATTATTAACCTTATTAGAAAAACAAATTTGACCCTATGCATTATTTCTTTGTTTTTTAGTATTTTAACCAACATGTGATGAATATCAAGCAACGTTGTAATTAATCTCACCATAAATAATCATTAAAAGTTCATTTGCATTTCTTAATTTATAATGCTTTGAACGTCCAATTTAGCTAGGCTTCGATGTTCAAATTAGATTGTGGCAGTTACTAAGCATCATTACACAATGTACGTCATCGGTTGATCTATAAATATAGCTTGCATTTTACGTACTCCCTTGCCTCCCTATTGAACAGATTAGGAATAATAATAATATTTCCTTTTCATTTTCTTTTCCTTAGATTTCCAAGCATTTAATGCTGAAACAATTTGAAATTCATAAGTGTTAATATCTCTGGTTTTTCCCCATGCCTTCATGGATAACAGCTCGACCCTAACAAATTATTATTACGTCAATCTATACGGGTCTTCGACGTGTCTTCAACCAGAAGCCAACTAGTGCAGTGAGAGGCTTTTACCGCGGTTGTTTTTTACTATACGTCGCGGTTTACGAACCGCGGCATATTCAGCCGCGGTAGTAAATCACAGACTTTATGCCGCGGTTGGAACCGCGACATATTAGTTGGGGCATATGCCGCGGTTGTCCCAGGAACCGCGGCCTAAATCCAATTTTTTAAAAAAAAAAAAATTGGTCTCGTATATACCGCGGTTCAACCGCGGTAAAAGACAGCAGTATATGCCGCGGTTAGTGCAAGAACCGCGGCCATATGTCTGTTTTTAAAAAAAAAAAATAACGAGCACTATATGCCGCGGTTTTGGTAACAACCGCGGCATATTCCCCTGCAGGTTTTTTAAAATTGCAGGTCTGTTTTTGTGATATCCACTACCACAAAAACAGACCTGCATATAAAAACATGTACACAAATTCAATTTCAACATAACAAACACATATTCAAATGTTTTTCAACATCAAATAAAGTACAAAGTCTAAGAAAATACAATCTAATCAAATGCAATGTTTAAATCTTATAACTAAGAGCTATTGTATAATCTAATTATATACTTCGCAGCAGCGTTCCTAATGAATAGTAGTGGCTTCTCAGGAACTGGTGTAGTAGTCTTGAACCTCTGCACAAGACAATTCACATTAATTAGTGTATATGAATTCTAAATATGGGAAATAATCAAAATTTGTTAAAGTTAAATATTACCGTTTCCCAGCCTCTTGTGATGTGAGAACGAATAATATGGGTCATCCAATACATTACATAGTATCCGCATTCAAATGACCCATTTTGTTTGTTACACTACAATATATCATCACAGTTGCAAATAGTTAGTGAATAACATTAAAATAAAACAACTATAAGAAAGTATGGCTAGCATATGTGTCAAACCTTGAGAGAAATCCAAGCAATCTTTCTACTGTTAACAATTGATCTCCCACCCATCATCATACTTGCTGGAATAGAACTATATATATAAAAAAAAGTTTTAGCATTCATTTATATAACAAAGAAAGTCCAAACATTGAGTTTCTTACCAATCAATTGCTTGTCTGAGATGTTTGGGAGGAGGCCTGTGCAATGAGCAGAACCACAAAGCATAGTTCTCTTGCATAGACATAACAAGAAGCTGCCAATGGCGCCTGAAATTCATAATAACTTAACTATTATACATTAAAATCACATATGTAAATTTATATTATAAAAAAGTTCACTTACCCGGATATATAAGGCAAAAAGTATATTTTCTTGCCGCGTCCAAAACATCTTATCAGATTCATGTTGATCTGTTCAAAATCATTTGATTCATGAAGTGATTGGGGATCAATGAATCCATAATCATCAGAACGCCCCAATTTGTCACTGACCCCAGACATATACCTAAAATCAAAAATTAACTTTGATATAAGGATACTTGATATATAAATCAATTTTATATATAAATAATTGTTCATAGACTTACATCATCCATAGCTGAATAATTGAAATATTCAACTCTTCTGTTCCTGACCCAAGCTCACAGACATCTTGGCTATGAAGGTATATTGGGACCTCAGAGGCTGTCCCAAATACATTAGCATCATACTCAACCTCCAAAGGCTTATCTTCAAGGATGTCAGCAAGTAGATGCAATGAAGCAAGAGGATCATCCTCAGATAGAGGAATCTTCTCCTGTGCCTGCGTCTTTTGTTACATGAAAAAATAAGATAAGTTTTGACATCAAAAACTTTTAAAATTGAGAAGTGTAAAGAAGAATTTCATACCGAGGGGTCAGAAACTGGTTTAACCAAAAATTTAGGCCAACTGATAAACGACTTAAATGCTTGTTCCACAGTGAAAATCTCTTTTGTGGCTAGAGGAACCGAGGCATCTGGTATGATCATTTCATCCACTAAGACCTTCACCTCATCCTCTAATAGTTGCATACCATGACATACAATCGCTGACCTAAACTCTGTTCCACGAGCTACCAGGACCATCTCGGTATCCTCTAAAATGTATAGCAGACATGGACTACCATCGTCCATGTCATCCTCTACGGCTGGTGCGGAACAACTTCCTTTCCCGCTTCTCCCTGTCAATGTTATACAAAAGATAGAAATAATTGCACATAAATGTTTATTAAGTTTACCTGTGGGAGGCACAACATGTTCCTGTTCCTCTACAGGAGATGGCACCGGGCGCATGCCATAGCTCTCAAACTGCTGCTGGAACATGGCGCTGAATTCAGCCCTGAGCTCTGATCTAAGCTCGGCCCTGATCTCCTCTCTAAGGTTTGCTCGGACCTTTTTGGTGATCTCTTGTGTCATCCTTTCTCTTTGTTCTTCGTTGTAAGCATATGAAGGCTGACGAGAAGAGCTCCCAAAATAATCTTTAATTCCTACTCCAGGACCTGCACCACGTACACGTCCAGGGTGCTCAGGTCGTCCAATCGCAACAGCAAGAATATCCTGGCGACCCTCTGGAGTGAATTGACCTTGGGAGCTCTGCTCAACCAACGAGTCCTGTAACATTACAAAACATCATTATTCTTTAAAAAGTTCAATGTAGTATGAATAATTACAATTATTATTATTTTAGGAAAAGTGATAACTTACAATTCTTCCGGAAATTTCTCGTGCAGTGTCGGAAGAGAAGTCGCCCGATGGTCTCATACGAGCCAACTTCCATTTTTCATTTCTAGAAGGTGGAGAAGGAGGCTGAGGGGGGCTACCACCCTGAGATGGTGGTCTAGCATCTGCCTTTTGCTTGAGGAGTTTCTCCTCAAGCTTCCTATACCCACCACGAGATAATAGGTGGAGGTTTTTGTTATGAGCACTTGTTCCTTGTGCTTTGCTTCTAATTGCCTGTCACACACACATGAATTAATTAGTTCATATGATATATATTTGTTAATGAGGAATTGAATAATATCAACTATACTAACCTGCTATTCCTTTGTCATTCGACTCTCTTTAAAAAGCCGCCAAGTCTCCTCATCAATGGACTTATATGTACTACATGGAGACTTATGTTTAAGGTGTCCAAAGATGTATCTTGTTGTCAACTTACTTTTAAAGTTTTTGAAGTTTTCAGCAACAGTTGACAAACACTTATTTCTAAGTGTTGCGACATTTGGAATGTCAAATGTCAGCTGAAATAAACATAATAAAGTTGTATCAGTACAAAATTATCAACATCAACAAATTTTAATTCAAAAGATATTAACTAACTTACCAATATATCGTTCCATATTATGTTCCGATCAACCTCGGACACATGATCAAAAGATGGAGTGAGAATACCAATCCTATCACGTGCCACTACTCCAAGGTATGATCGGAAATCATCTGCATAGGGGCCAACTGCCACACCCGTGATCACATTCACATTCACTGGAGTTCTTTCACCACTATTCTTTCTCATCAATAGTTGTTTCATCCTGGTGGGTCCTCTAGTGGATCTGGTAGGGGGAGCCTCATCCCCTGAAGAATGTGGATATCAGCCATATATCTGTCAAAATAAATAGCAACATGAAATATTAATAAAAGACTTATGTAATATCATATAATTTAACAAAACATGTAATAGTAATCATATGAAATATATAAAAGGAAAACTTATGTGATATCAATAAAATACTTATACAGAAATTGAAAATTCATACATAAAGAGTTCCATTGTCATCATATGTATATTCCCTCATCATGATCTGACCAAATTGCATGTACATCGTCGTCAACTAGAGATTGGTCATCTAAATTTGTTGTAGTTTGCAATGAATGGTTGTCAGCAATATGAATATTAATCAGATTCTCTTCGTTAACTTCAATTTGTTTTTTGCCTTGAAGAGCGACATACCAATGGTCAGGCGCAGGATCTTTGACATAAAACACCTGAGATGCTTGATGAACCATGATAAACGGTTCGTCTCGGTAACCCACCTTTCGAAAATCCACCAGTGTCATACCTGATTCATCTATTTTGACACCACTCTTATTGTCAAACCACTTACATTTGAACAATGGAACAAAAAACTTGGTGTAATCAACCTCCCATATCTCTTCTATTATACCATAATATCTCATTGATCCAAGTACAGGAGATTGATCTTTTGATGTGGAAAATTGAAGCGACTCAGCTTCTAAACTAACTCCACTATTTTGTACTGTGCTTTTATCATCCAAAGTCTTCGTATAAAATGTGCAATTATTGACTTCATAACCTGTACAACACACGACATCAAACTTCAAACCATTTGCAAGCCACAATAAAGTTTCAGAAGAATGTGGTTCTTTGTCAATTTCAGATTTGAACCAAGACATAAATGTTTTGTTATGCTCCATCAACTGCCATTTCTCTGATTGCCTTGGATTTTTATTCTTAACAATGGCTTTGTGTGCTTCCAAAAAAGGGATCACCTCATCTGTGTTGTTCAATATATAAAGATGCGCTTGCAACAAATCTTCGCGATCTTTTGTCACCACATTCACACCTCGGATGCTTTTACTTGTAGAAAATTTATTCAACCATGATGTGCGAGGAACTCCTATTGGATTCGTTGATGTCATGTAATCTGAACAAAACTCGATACTTTCTTCAGCAATATACCTTTCAATCATTGAACCTTCAGGACGATATGGATTTTTAACGTACCCTTTCAAAATCTTCATATAACGCTCAATAGGATACATCCATCTTAAGTATACCGGTCCGCACAACTTGATTTCTCTAACCAAATGAACAAGTAAATGTACCATGATGTCAAAAAAAGATGGAGGGAAAAACATCTCTAGTTGACACAATATGATAACAATCTCGCCTTGAAGTTCATCTAACTTTGTAGGATCGATGACTTTACTACATATTGACGAGAAAAATGAACACAACCTGTTTATGGTTTGCCTAACATTTTTGGGCAAAATTCCATGAATAGCCACCGGTAACAACTGTTGCATTAAGACGTGACAATCGTGAGACTTCATGCCAACAAGCTTTAAGTCCTGCAGCGACACTAAACTCTTCATATTTGAAGAGTATCCTTGTGGTACTTTGATACTCTTTAAACAAACACAAAAATTTATTTTCTCTTGTCTAGACATTGTGTAACATGCAGGGGGAAAATACGTACGTTTACCAATCTCCTTGGGTGCCAACTCTTCTCGGATATTCATGTCAACCAAATCCAAACAAGCATTCACTCCATCTTTTGTCTTTCCCTGAATGTTGAGTAGTGTACCAATCAAGCTATCACACACATTCTTTTCTACATGCATCACATCTATGCAATGTCGAACATCTAACTTTGACCAATATGGAAGATCAAAGAATATTGATTTCTTCTTCCAAGGGGTCGTTACAGATGACTTCTTGGATGTTTTCCCAAATACATGATGTAATTTATTAACTTTTTCAAGAACTTGAAGGCCAGTAAGAGGATTTGGTACTTCGTCCCTCTCTTGATCTCCATTGAATGCTTTTTTTAACCTTCGATATGGATGATTACGTTTTAGAAATCTCCGATGACGCAGATACACCATCTTTCTTCCATGTTTCAGTTGATGAGCTGTCGTGTTTTCTTCACAGATAGGACATGCTTTATGACCCTTGACACTGTATCCTGACAAATTACCATAAGCTGGAAAGTCATTAATGGTGCAAAATAACATTGCACGCATCAGAAAAGTCTCAGAAGCGAATGCATCAAATATTTCAACCCCATTAACCCACAACAACTTCAAGTCTTCAACTAGTGGGCTTAGATAAACATCTATGTCATTTCCAGGCTGCTTTGGACCAGATATCATCATAGACAACATCATGTACTTCCTCTTCATGCACAATGCAGGAGATAAGTTGTAAATTATCAATATAACTGGCCAACAACTGTGATTGGTACTCATATTACCAAATGGGTTCATTCCATCAGTGGCTAAACCAAGCCTAAGATTTCTACACTCTTTACCAAATTCGGGAAATTGTTGATCAATATTTTTCCATTGCCTTGAATCAGCTGGATGACGAAGCAGCCCGTCAATTTTTCTCTCATCTGCATGCCATCTAAGGTTTTTAGCATCTTTGGGATTCGCAAACAAACGCTTAAGTGTGGGCACTATTGGAAGGTACCAAACTACCTTCAAAGCATATCCTTTTTTTCTATCTGACCATTATCTTCACTATTTTTTTTGACTTGTATCGTGATAACCCACATTTTGGACACTTTGTCAAAAATTCAAACTCTTTCCTATATAAAATGCAGTCATTCGGACAAGCATGTATCCTTTTATACTCCATACCCATTGGACAAAGAATTTTCTTCGCATCATAATTTCGAGTGGGTAGTGTATTTCCATCTGGAAACATTTCATTCAACAACGTCAACAATTCTGTAAAACTCTTATCAGTCCATCCATTGCTCACCTTCAAATTCATGAGCCTTAACACAGCTGACAAACGTGTGAACTTAGTTGAACCGACATACAAAGGTGTTTCTGCATCAGTCGACATCGTCTCATACACATGAGCTTTGGCAAAATTTTCTACACCAACATCGCGGATCATGTCCTCCAATTTGTCTTCATCCGGTCGATCTTCTTCCATGGTGGAGTCAGTAACATTTTCAGTTTGCGAGTCAGTCGGAAAGTACATTTCTTCACCGTGCCATATCCATGTTGTATAACATCTTAGGAAACCATCACAGATAAGATGTTCTCTAATTTGGGTTGCGTTCAACTTTCTCCCATTCAAACAGTTCACACAAGGACATCTAAACTTCACTTCATCGTCACTTCTCCCCTCATTACGTTGCGCAAATTGTATAAATTCCTCTACACCTCTCTCGTACTCAGCACTAATACGTGGTAAATTAATCCAATTTCGATCCATTCCTATATTTTACGAAATTTAAATTATACAATTTTCTATATAAAATTATATAATTAAAATCATACAATCAATTCACTCATACAATCATACAATCAATAATCATTCAAATTATCAATTCAAACATTCAATCACACATAATTACATAAATAAAAAAAGTTCATAGCATATTATTAAAAAAAAATTGCTGATAAAAAAAATAAAAACTTCAATAAAAGCTAACATACTTTGGCTCTTAAAGAACGACCAAAACCACAACAAATTCGACAAAAATGACCAAAGCCACAACAACATATGCATCAAGAATACCAGATATAGAGATCAGTTCTTCCTTGTGTCTCTTTCTTCGTTGGAATTGGGTACTGCAATCAAATACCACCGGCTCATTATGAAATAGCAATGATAATGATTGTGTCCTTTTACAATCAAATAGTGAATCTTGCATAATATCAAAACATCATATCATATTTGAAAAATACTAAATAAACTAACTATATAGAGAGATAGACTGTGAGAGATGGGAAGAGTTAATCAGGGTCATAGAATCATAAATCATAGTCCAAACTATTTTACTCTTAATCATCCATATGATTGTAAAAAAAAAAAAAAACTTAAGTAGTCCTAAAATTCCATGTTAAGTAATCCTTCAAATATCAAAAAATCCTTAAAATTTGTTGCAAAGTCTCTTTAGTAGTTGTTATCTCTAGCTTGCCTTAGTTGTGACCTCTTTGGAATTGTCTTAATTCTGACATGAATTAGAGATATGACTTAATTGAAGTTTATTAAGCTTGGCCAATCTCATTCTACAAACTAATTTTGTAGAGTTGAGAGGTCAAATTCTAAGAAAAATTATCACTGAAATCCATCAATCATAGTTTGGTTTCCTTAAGTTTCTAACCTCTCCTCTCCTAAACAATTCATTCAATCATATCTTCTACATTAGTTGATTTCTTCAACACTGTCATAAATCATCTCAAAGGGGGAAAATCAATTAAATGGAAATAAATAACAAAAAAAAATTGAAACACTTCAGCAACATCGAAATACACATGGCAATTGCAGATAAAGATTGGAAGAACAAATCTTACAACCTTAGCAGTATCGAGAGCGTGAATGCCGCGGTCAAACGCGTAATTAAGAATGTCGTGAGCTTCTTTCTCCGTGTTCTACTCCCCAAAGGTCATCTGAAATCAACAACGTCGTACCAACCCAAATGAAAACGAACGAAGGAATAAGAATGTCGTTCCTTTTTTTCTTTAATGTATGAGAAAATATGACTTACAGTACCAAGAGTGATTTCGCTGATGTTGAGGTCGGAGAAAATATGACTTACGGCGAGGGCGCGAGACGAGGGCACGACGGCGAGGGCACGACGGCGGAGGGCGTGACGGCAAAGACAAAGACGAAGGCGTAGTGGCGTTTTCGCGTGGAGGCAGAGGCAGAGAGAACTTCAGAATCGCGTGGAGAAGAAGATGAAAACTGTTCATTATTTTTTTAACCTTCAGAAGAGAATCTGCCGCGGTTCTACACTTAACCGCGGCATAAATGGGCCATAGGCCGCGGTTAAGTGGAGAACCGCGGCCTATTCATTTAAAAAAAATAATCCATAATGGCATTTTTTAACTTATATGCCATGGTTCAGCGCCCAACCGCGGCATATGCTCTGAAAATTTTAAAATTTACTCATATCATGGAATATGCCGCGGTTCTCTTCCCAACCGCGGCCTATTCCCCAACGTTCAGAATTCCCCCAACTGCCTCCCAACTGCCTTTTGGGGAATGTCAGCAGGTGGCAGGGGGAATATGCCGCGGTTCTCTTCCCAACCGCGGCCTATTCTCCAACGTTCAGAATTCCCCCAACTGCCTCCCAACTGCCTTTTGGGAATGTCAGCAGGTGGCAGGGGGAATATGCTGCGGTTCTCTTCCCAACCGCGGCCTATTCCCCCCTACAACCTGCTGACATTCCCATCAATCAGACCTGAAATAAATTTGGCAGGGGAATAGGCCGCGGTTGGTCAGAGAACCGCGGCCTATTCCCTTGTCAATTTATTGCAGGGGCTGACTGATGGGGAATGTCAGCAGGTGGCAGGGGGAATAGGCCGTGGTTCTCTGTCCAACCGCGGCCTATTCCCCTGTCATTAAATATTTTTGCCTGACGTGGAGTCAAAGGGGTTGGTTGACTTGGGTATATGCCGCAGTTCCCCACACAACCGCGGCATATAAGTTCAATTTATTTACAGAACTGCCACCACGCAGCATTATGCTGCGGTTTCTGGTGAACCGTGGCATAATGCGCGCTGTAAAAAGGCAATTTTTTACTAGTGTTTAAATGTCGTGCCCCTTTGATATTATTTCTTTTTCTCCAATATAATGTCAAACTACATGGGTCTTTAACGTTGTCTTCTATCATTAGATTTCATATCTATTTGATTTCCAACTGGTTGAAACATCTTCAATACAAATTATTTTTATACGTACTAATTGTCAGTCAGAAGAGAAAGAGTTCAAAGAAAGGCAAAGCATACGTCACATTCTATGGTTATTCGATGTTTTCTTCTTTCCTTTTTTCCTTTGTAAAACCTCCCATAACCTCCCGTTATCATTATATTTTAAGATAAGATTTAAATTTTTTTATATTTTTATATTATTAATTTATGTAAATTTATCCTGTAATATTTACATATTATTAAATATAAGAAAGATTTGTCGGTAAAATTTAAAGAGAATAAAACTTTATTTCTTTAAAATATTAATTTAATTTTATATTTAAAATAATAATAATAATAATAATAATGACAATTTAGTTTTAGATATACATCAGAATAATTAAAATCATATTAAATAATACTATATTATTAAAAGTTAAGTTGAAATGAATGTTCTTTTAATATCGAACTAACTTTTTTTCATATAAAAAGTTAACATAATGTACGTCATAAATAATTTTTTTTATTAGATTCAACAACTTTCCAGTCTTATATTTATTTCCTCTCCTTTAAAGGTTTTGTGATTAAGATATATATGATAAAAAAGGATATGTCAAATTCTACGGTTATTCGACGTTTTCGTTTTAGCCTCGATGATAAAAAAAGGTCACAACTTGTTAAAGGCGCTCATCCACTTGAAGATTAAAAAATTTCCGGAGTTGGTGGAGGAGGCCATGGTGGCGGAAAGGATGAACGAGGATTCGAGACACGTGATGAGAATGTAGAAAGGCAGTTCCTCTATGGAAAAACATCAGAAGAAGCCGTATGAGCGGCCTCAGCAGTTGGGACAAGGAACCTTGAAATGCTTTGGATGTGGGGGAGCTCATCTAAAACGAAATTGTCCAAGACTCTCAAGATGTAGGACGTGCTTCATCTGTAATGAATCGGGACATTCGTCTTATGATTGTCCCCATAAGAAAGCGTCAGGTGGCGCACCACAGAGGAAGGTGACAAGGGGAATGTCGCAAGCAACTGGTAGAGTGTTCACTATGATAGGAACAGAAACTGAGAAGGAAGAAAATTCACACGGTGGTGAAGTTTCAAAATGAAGGAACTGAGGAAGCGACTTGGAATTCAGAACAGTATATGAATAAGCAATATGAATTTACTTTATTTCCTTTAGTAGATAAAACAATTTTCAAGGACGAAAATTTTTAAAGTTGGGAAGAATGTAAGACCCGGATAAAATAAAAATATATCTTTTTTTATTTTATAATTTCTAATATTAAATATTTAATTATGGTATGAAGTGGTGTTTGTGACGCCCGGGCACTGACGAGGACGGGGAGTGAGCGGCTCCTGGCAGGCTTCGAGTGGAAGGGGCACATGGATGAATCGAACATACACCGGAATGAGAGGGATCTGGAGACTGTATAGGTATGGAACTATACGGTTGAAGGATAACTTAAAAGGAATTGATTTGGCTACTCATATCACCAAATGCATTTGCTTTTCGGTAGCCTAGCCCATAAGAACTTTATGGTTAAGCGTTCCGGGAAGTTTTCCCGGCCTCGTGGTGCTCTGTGGGGGCAGTCAACAGTCCCTGTAAGTTGCTGGGGCCTTACATTGTTATTAAAATATTTAGGAGTTTTATAAAAATTAATCTGTAATTATTTTATTTTAATTTTTAGGATGGAATTAAATAAAGTTTATATTTTACTTGTTGGAATAAAATTTTTAGAATGTAATACTTCTTGTGTGGAAGAATTGCTTTCGTTTCTTCTATCTTTTGATTGACCACTGCAAGATTATACTATTATTGTTTATGGAGAATAAAAGAGAAATTTCCTCTTTAGTTTTGTGATCATTGCATGCATTTAATACATATCAGGGAATGAATTCCGTTTGGAAATAACTTCCTTGCCTGTCTCTAGATTGAATGGAGAGATAAAAGAAAACTGTTTGGCTCGTGCATGTACTAGATTATATATTATTTATTTTCTCTTTGACCCTTTGACTGTAAAAATGCATGGGTTTAATTTGATTATTATTTGCATTGTCGTTTTATATTATTATATTATATTAGTTACATGGAGAGAGAAAGGACTTTTATTTTATCTTTGCAGAGGTTTCTTTTTATCTTTTTGGATATAATTATTTTAATTGTTTCATTAGATAGAAGATATTAAATCTTTTTTTTCTTTGTGATGGGTTCCAGGCTGTGTTTAGAAAACAATTAGGACCGGCTCTTTTACGTGAGAGAGTGTAAAACATTTTCTATCTTATTCCACGAAACAGTGAGCAGTGAATATGGGAGAGATTTTTGGGTTGTTGGTGAGGTTAGGGCTAGCGGTTTTTTTTTTACATAGTAGGTTATATCATTTAGGGTTATAAAAAGTAGTTGAAGATAAACTGGGGAATTTTTTCGCCAGGGGAAGGACCGACCACTTCCTTGAAAATCTAGACAAATATAGAGAAAAAAGGATCATTGCTACTGCACTGCTGTGAGTGTAAGAGTGAAGAGAGGAGTTTCGTGGACAAGAATAGGATATCCTAGGAAGCCTGGAACTTGTTGGTAAACTAAGGTAAGAGGAGTTTACTCTGTTTGTTTGGTTTGGATGTTTTAATGTATGATATCTATGGTTGTGTCATGAACGATGAATATAATGATATTTTGTTTAAATATAATATGTTAGGTGTAGTTGGTCTGTTAAAGTGTTTATATATATTTAAAGTAAATGAAATTTTTTTAGTGTGACAATGGTGGTTCAGTGATTAAATTGGAAAAGAGATAGACACGTGAAATTTAATGGAACATGGATTAGGAAAAATAGAAACCTTAAATGTGAAGGATTGAAATATAGATTTTATCTCATAACAGAGAAGAAAAACGAAAGTTCACCTTGTGTTCGACGGGCTTAGGAACGCGTTTTAGGAGAGGGAAAGGGATTTATTTTATCCCTTGTGCAGTCCTTAAAACATTTATAGGTGACTTGTAATTATTTTGATAATTACTTTATTATTTTTTTAAGAATGTTTATCACGTATTGGTTTGTTGTTTATTTGTGGGAGCATTATATTATTTACTTCATACAAAAATCGAGTTTATGTTTGTGATGCTCGATGGAGCTCCTGAAAGAGTGGTGGAAGTAGTACTGATACTTGCCTGGTGAAGCTCTCTAAAAGTAGAGTGGTGGGGGGTGTATACTTGTCCGGTGAAGCCCAAAAGAGTAGTGAAAAACATATACTTGCTCGGGGAAGCTCTAAGAGAGTGGTGGGAAGTAGTGTACTTGCCGGTGAAGCCTTTCAGAGAGTGGTGGGAAATGTCTTTTTGTAATGGTGTCGTAAAGTATACCTGCCCGGTGAAGCTCTTTAAGAGAGTGGTGGGAGGTGACATCGACCTTATGTTATATTTGGGTAAACCGGTGGTGAATCAATATATAGTGAGTGGTTTCAACTTGTTAATGATTTGATGATTTATGACGTATTGAGATGTATGTAGGTGTATGATTATATGTATTATTCAGAGATATTATTCTGTGTTGATGTTTAATACTTATGTATGTTTATATGACATATTTCTGTTAAGCTCACCCTTGCATGTTTGTGGTTGTGGTTTCCATCTACGATGATCGTATTTGTACGGGAGTAGATTCTGTTACAGTTGTAGCTAAAGCATAGTTAAGCGGCGAGATACGGGGAAGAACTGTTAGATTTTAATTTCATTGCTAATAGTGTTTTAATGGACTTTTATGAATGTTTCATAGTTTCATTTGGTTTTAGAAGTTTTTATTCAAACTGTATTTCGAAATAGTATCAGAGTTAAATTTTTAAAAGTTTTTGTAAACCTGTGACATCCCAAAATCTGGGTTGTTACATTTGGTATCAGAGCCTGGTTTTCGAAACATCTTTTGGGGCTTTTGGGAAGTGAGCTAGCCTAGTTTAGTTTTGACTGTGTGAATTGCACGAGCGTGTTCATGACTATGTAGACTTCTACGTCTAAAGGAGTGTTATTGTTGTTGTGTTATAAACAAGGATGACGAGCTTGCCTAGTTTTGTTTTGACTATGTGAATTGCACGAGCTTTTTAATATTTTAACAAATGTGTGATTAATATCCACCCACGTTGTCACTAATGTCACCAGGTCATAATCATTAAAAGCTCATTTGCACTTCTTAATTTATAACGCTTTGAATCGATTCTTTATTATTTAGAATCAATTATATTAACTTAGCAAAATTGAAAGTGGAATTATATACATATAGAGGGGCACATCAAACTTTTTAACTTCGATCCATCCAAATCTCACCTCAATAATTGAAAAGTACACAATTTCTGGGGAGCGGGTGATGAGTCAATATTTTCTTAACTTCACTTAGTTTATTGTGCTAAAATTAATCAGGAATTATGCTTAATTGTCCGGTATTTTTCTGTTTTTACTAATTGTGTTTAATTTGACCCAAAATTCTAATTTTAATTAATTTGAATTATCTGAGATAATTATTTGCATTATTAATTGCAGAAAAAATTTTGGAAATACAATTTGGGACATTGAGAGATTAAATGAGAAAAGTGGGAGTGTTGATTCAGTAAAAAGGAGGTGCGCTCGGCGGAGCTGCCACATGCATGACAATTTGATTGCATTTTAAGAAGCCAGCAGTAGCATGCCACGGCTCAAGTGATTAAATGTTGACTTCATTGGCTTTGGAGAAAGAAGAGATACGTTAATTCCCTTTAACAAAAAGACAGTTATGACATATCTCATTAAGAGGCATGCAACAGCGCGTTTTCCAGCATGGCCCGTGGAGCATTGAATATTAAAACAAAAAGAGAGAAGCAGCATGTGGCTTCATTTATTGGAGAAACATCCACGGCCCAAGTGCAAGACGGTCCAGCAAGGAAATGTGTGTTGTCTAGTTGAGAAGACCATCCACGCTGCAATGTCCAACACGTCGAGCTTTTGAAGAGGTGCAGCAGCATTCACGGCCTGCACCCATTTTTTGTTTCTGCATCCAGCAAAGTCCAGAGTCAACAATCCAGTAGCTTGAAGAGGTGTTGTCACGGTCTTGAGGAGGTGTGTCCAGCAGCACCCACAAAAGCACACCCACGCTAGAAGCAAGCTGACCCATGGGCAATGAATGTTGGATGTCCAGCAATGTGGAAACACATGGAGTAGGTCAGGAAAAAGGAAAGGCACATTGGGAGGATATAAAAGGAGAGTGTGCTGTCACGCGAGAAAGCAAGCCGCCACCCCCATGGGGAATTGAATTCTCATCAATGGCGCACATGGTGTCACCGCCTGGGAGGAAGCAACGTACTGGAAGAAGCTCACGGGTTACGTAGGAGGCAGAAGCAGCTCTTTTGTTTAGAGATAAACCATTCATTTTGAAGGGAGTTGTCACGTCCATTTTTATTAGTAGACTTAAATTTTGGCTTTTAGAAAAGTAGCTTACTCATTTTCACTTTTACTCTACTGTTCAAGTATTTATTTTTTGTTCTAAATGTTGTTCGTTGCTGGATGAGCATGGTAACAATCATCAATTCTCATTTTGGCTCATTAGTTGAATTTTACAGAGTCTTGCATTGATAGTTGTTTCAATCAGTGTCTCGTCATTTGGCTCACTCGTTGCATTTTCATTTTATTTTACTCTTCATGCACCTTAATATTTTACTTTAGTGTTTTCATTCACTTTAATGATGTCTAATATGTTTGGTTTAATTGTTTCTGTTTACTTTAATACTGTTTATTCTGTTTAGTTGAGTTAATTTAATTGTCATGTTAGCTTAGATTAGGTGGGTTGGTCATTAATAAAATTATAGTGTTTCCTTGAGATTTATTAGACTGCTCTTGTGTTTATTCTACTCTGCTTGGCATTCTATGAAATTTGACTGTGTTCTTGCAATAGGTATACACTTAGTTGTCCAATTAGTGATTGCATCTTCGCTTAGTTGATCAATCTGTATAGAACACATTGGATGGAATAGGTGCATTGCATTCTTAGTTCGCGATTATGATAACATGATTAACCTTTGCTTAGTCGGTTAGTTGTGTTGGATTAGAGGTTAGTGTAGTTTATTCATGAGACCTGTGGACTTTAATTGTCATGCTGCTGCTCTGATTTGGCTCAAAATTTAATCTGTTGTGTGCTTGCGATTCGTTATACGCTTAGTTGCCTAATCGGTGTTTAATCTTCGCTTAGTTGATTAGACTGTATGTTGCATGACTAATTAGATTTATGCATTGCATTCGCTTAGTTTGCAATTCTGAAGACCGGATTAGCCTTTGCTTAGTTGGGTGATTCGTGTTGGATTTGGATTAGAGTAGTGAATATGTTAAGTTCTTAGCAAGTGTGCCAGATCGTTATCAAGTAATATAAATGGGTAAACTTTCTTATCCACCCTCATATATCTACTTTTCTTATTTAATTAGCTTATTTATTGTCATGCAAACTTTCTTGGTCTACCCTTAACCCAATCCCTTGGTGAAAAGAGCCTATTACTATTTACTGGCTTGTTATCCCTAGCCTCCCCTAGCAATTAATAATGCATGATAAACGGAAGAAAAATACAATTGATCGTCCTACCCCTATCCCTAGGCGGTATTAACATAATCAAGGAATTCAACACCAGTTCATGACATTACTGTACGTCCCCGTATCAATAAAGACAAACAAAATTTACCGAATGAGTTAAACGATAAAAGCATTAAGCAAAGGTGAAGAACCCAACAATTGATAAATCAAGCATATCCAAGCATTTAAAATAAATAAGAATTTGGATATATGAGAGTTTCAAAAGATTACATTGTTCCCCAACAACCTAGGGTTTAGTTCACCATAATCATGGTGAAGCTAGATGAAATATGATGAAAGAATGGAAGAAATAACCCTAAACTTGGTAGATTGGAGCCTAAGCGTCCAAGGAACCTCCTCCAAGGTGTGTGGAAGAGTTCTGGACATTTCTCTTTGCCAAAAGAATATGTTTTGATTCGCACTGGAGCTATATCTAAGCCCAAAAAGATAACAAAAAGATTACAGAATCTAGCTAATAAAAATAGACAACTGCCCAGGCGCCTAAGTTCACCGCTCAATGGTCAGTTTTGCAGTTGAACGGTTTCCCTCTAATCGCTCTGGACGCTCAGCGGTCCATTCTGGCGCTCAACGGTTCACTTGACCCTTCTTTTCATCATTTTTCTCCTTCTTTCATGGGTCTAAGTCCACCTTACTTCACTTCCATCTTCAATTCACCTTAAAACCCTGCAAAACAATGTAAAAACAAGAATAATATCTCTAAAACCAACTTTTGACTCTCACAAGACTCAACTAAGTGTTTTACTTGATTTTAAGCTCATTCTAAGCCATAAAGGATGTGTTTTAATATCAAATTTAAGAATGAAAATAACGGTTTTTAGATTGTTATCACAACCCCAAACTTAGAACTTTGTTTGTCCTCAAGCAAACAAGACAAAACTTGGCTTTCCATTTCATCAAATAATTCACACTTTTCAAAATTCCTTTTTCTCATAACAAGTTATTATACAATTCAGATTTTAGTGAAATCCTATAAAGATGCATGCATGCTTTCAATCCAATTCAGTTCACATAATCAATCTCTTTTCAACATATGTTTTGTTCATGAATGATCAATCAACTAAGCATAGATGTAAACATGGATTTAACAATTCTCACCAAGCAAGTGTTTCACTCAATCACTTAAGTGTTTAGGAGGTCACTCTACTCTCTATTGTTCACATGTCACATAAACCAATATTGTCATTCATCTAAAACAATCAAAATCTTCACATGCAGATGTCATCACAAGGACTTTTTCCAAGGCTTGTAATGAGGTTGGGCTATCAAGAAAAATTGGTTTTTCTGGAATACAAAATCCTTAAGTTAAGAGGGTTTAAATCAACATTCAAATTTCAAGCATACTCTCTTTTTAACCAATCTCACTCATTCTCAACTTCTTCCCTTTTTTCCTTTTTACATTGAGTTCACTTTGCATGTTTTTTCTCTTTTCTTCTTTTCTTTTCTTTCTCATGCATTTTTCTTTTTTTAACTTTTGAACTTAATGTTTTTCTTTTTCTTTTACCTTTCACTTTCCCCACACAACCCCAACTTGAACCTTTTCAACACATACAATTATTCTCAACCCAACTCAAGGTAATTCAATTCAAACAAGGGTTTTCATATTGTTTAAGGCCAAGGTTCAAAAAGGGTATATCATTGAAAATTCTTTGGGTAAAAATTTGGCCAAGTAAGGGCTTTCCAAGCATGGTCTTGACCATATGACATACACATGCAATTCAATCAATTATCAAGATTAAGTCAATATCATTCATGATTCCCTATGAACAGTGCACACATCAATAAAAACTCTGAAGCTCAACATCTCACACAAATGCTTTCTCACTTCTCATTCATGAATCCTGCGTAGCATCACAATCACAATCATAATCACTTACTCATCTGTTCACATAATTAGTGAAACATTAACCTAGATATCAGCATTCACACATTCTCAATCATCATCCACAATCAATCATCGGTAGTAAATAACTCATCATTCAATAAAATTGAACCATCATCAGAATCAATGTACAAGCCAAGCATAAACACACACTACAAGAAAAATGTCATTTATATACGGATTTTAATCTGTAGAAAAAAATCTCATTATATGCGGATTTTACATACGGATGAGTTACATATGGATTTTTCCGTATATAATGGTAAATAAATTTATATACGGATTTTTTGTATGTAAAATCCGTATATAAGTGTTTTCCTCTTTAAATAGAAATATTCCATACGGATTTTAAAATAATTAATTATTTAAAAAAATTAAAAGTTATTTGCTTTCAGAATTTTGAAACCCTAACGTCTCACTCTTTCGAAAATGACTAAGACCCTTCTTCCCTCTTTTCTCTCGAAAAATGACAAAGAACTTTTTTCCTTCTTCTAAACCCTTGTCGTCGCCAGCTTCCTTGGCATCACCACACCTTTCCCAGCTGGCTAAAGTCACCTCCGGCATCGATCACTACCGTAATGTCACCGACATTAATCAATGTCGCGAACTACCTCTCTTCTCATTTCTCCCAACCCGCGAAACCCCGCCTCTTCCCCACTCTTGGACCTTCCACGGTCGACTAACATCGTCGATAATAACACCAATCCCTACCAGAGGCGTCGCCGGTGAGAAACAAATGTGCACGATTCTCTTCTCATTCCCTCAACACGCCAACCGAAGAATGGACCCAAACCCCGCGATGGTTGGTCGAAGTCGGAATCCCCGCCATCGTCGCCATGCTCTTCCTCCTCTTGAGCGCGAACCCCCATGGCCACCGCACGAACCCTAGGGCCACTGCTGGTTCTCCCCATCAGACACGTCTTCTTCTCTAGGTCACGCGACTTCTACTTCCACCAACACCAGCTGTACATGACCCTTCCTCTCCACTTGATTTAGGTATTTGTACCTTTTTTACTGTACGTTTTCTACTGTCGATGAGGTATTTCTAATTCTCAATTTGTATTTGTTTTATTGTTTTCTATAGTGCTTGTAATGTTTATTTGGTGTAGAGCATGGCAAGAGACGGTCCTGTAAGGCATTTTTGATGGATCAGTGGCTGAAACTAATTTGGAGTTGCAAGAGGGTAACTTGATTGTCCATAAACCAATGATAGTGTATTTTGTATTTCAACCTCATTGTCTCTGTCTTTCTCTATTTTTCAACCCATTCCCCTAGTTAAATGAGCCGCCACTTTGGCATTGTAGGTTGGAAAAGGTATATCAAAAGACTTTAAAATACTCTAAAATGATGCACATCTAGATTATCAAGAATATCAAGAATTAAGAGACTAATACTATATTACTAGTATAAAAGTAAGGGTGATTACTTTCTGTTTTCTATCTTAGATAATCATTTTTCTATATGTCTAGTATAATAGTATTATCCTTTCGTTACTTCATTCTGTTCTTAACAATAGCTACGAGATTTCTTGGCAATCTTAAAGCCTTTAGAGTTGTCTTCAGCTTCTTCTTTTCTACTTGTTTCCAGTCTCACCCCTTATTTGGACAATAAAGCCATTAATCTGTTATAGCATTAGTACAAAAAAAATTAGAACTTTTTGTATTAAACAATCAAAATGATAGTTTACTAGAAAACTAAATTTACTTTAGTGTACCTAACCTTAAGCCAACAGTGTTAGAAAATCTGAAATTGATTGGATTGTATAGTTATATGCATTAAAGTTTACATGCCAACTTTTAACTTTATTGGATTTTGTAAGGTTTATAATCTGACAGAATTTTATTCCACTCTACCTATTTAAACATAATTTGATGAGTCACTGACTTCATCAACTATAGAATTGACATTTGATTCCTCACCTCCAAATATATTTGTACTTATATCACTATGATAGAAATATTTTGAATGTTATTGATGTTTTACCAGGGCTCTTTGATGTTTCTAGTTGACGTTTTTCTATTCCAATTATGAAAGCCTTGTAACAGAGTGAACATGTATATGCATTTTATCAATCAATATTTGTCTATTTATATACACAGTATGAATATGATGTTTACATAGATATCAAAGCCTCGGTCTTTATCTAATTTAATGCAAGACCCATTTTTCTACTGCTATTGAACTAAGAGTGGAGAAATGTGTCCCCTGCGTATAATAACGTGTTTTTATCTGTTTCAGCTCCTAGGTTAGCTACATCACGGGTGAAAACACCTTCATATCATTCACCTACCGCGTTATATCATCATCTGGTTCTTCAGGACGACATTCAAATATGTATAATATGTGCAGTATAAAATTCACAAAATTAAATATGTATAACTTTGGATTTGTATGTCACTACAATAACCTGTTACATTGTTTTTGGTTTTTGTGTTTCAGGTTGATGAGTTAGCTCAAACCCATCCTTCATTTCTGACATTGAAGAGTGTGGATCTTTCCCCCAACAAGTTAGATGGTTGTTTCTTGGTGAGCATAGTTTGTTGCTATCTCTAAAGATTTGGTATTTAACTGAACTGAATCATGTCGTGTCATAATGTGGTTGATCTCATGGAAAAGTTCATCTTATCTTGTTTATGTTACTTTCTATCAAATGATTAGCCTCTGTTAATTTCCATAGTACATAAATGTTATACTGAATTTTCATCATTGAATAGGTACCCAATTTATATTATCCCAAGCCGAAACAATGTAAAGGAATTGGAAGCATGCTTCCTCACTTACCATACTCTGCCATCATCTTTCGAAGGTATCTCAATCTTTTTGTTTCAAAAAATCAATAATTGTAGTTCAAATTGCAGTATTTTCAAATATTATAGTATCGGATTGTGTTCAATGAGTTATATAGTTTATAGTTTTATGCTCTTTAGTTTATGTAGGCAATTGTCAGTGTTTCTTCTTGCATTATTCATGTTAAACTTTCTGTTCCTAATTATTTCTTTTTGAATTAGGGGTGGCCTATACAAGTTGCTTCATACCCTGCCTCCGAATGCTTCTGAGTACATTTTACAAGCTCTGAAACCAAGGTAATCAAGTGCATTTTACAAGCTCTGATAAGTACTTGATTGGATTCTCTCTTGCATGTTACGTGTACTTCATTTGATTTTGTATTCATATCACATCAATTACCCAAGTCTTTTTTAAAAAGAAGCATGATGAGTAAAATATTTTAATAATTTGAGTGTACACATAATTCATGGTGAATTTGAGTACATATCTTGAAATTAATATAGTATTTTATGTTATTTATGTTCTGAAAAAATAATGATTAAATTTACATTTTATTCGATAGTTTTTTGTAAGTAAGTATGGTGATATTTTAATTAAGATCACTCCAATGCATGAACCTATCAATGACTTTCCTTCAAATAGTTTTTCATTATAAAATTGCCGTTAGCATTAATGTTTCATAGTCACGCTTTCAAATTCCAATCAACAACTATTCCTCATTCATATTATATATGCGATCAAATTTTGCCTTTTACTTTTATTTTATTGATGAGATTAATTCTTTGAGGATGGATCCTTTCACATGATTTTGTTAGCATAAAAGAAATATAGAGCTCTTTTTTATTACCACATGGAATTTGCTTTTATTACCACATGGCATTTTACTTTTTTATTTTGAATGATAAGCTCAAAATGATTTGTAAAAGTTTCTTCCAAAGGCTCCCAAAATGGGTTAATGAATTTGGGACAATGGTATACTTAAGGTGTTTGATTATTCATTCAGGCTTTAAGCGTGCCGATAGAAAGGTATATTTTATGTTCTCTGTATGTCTCTCTTTCTAACCTCTCTTTTTTAATTTTTGTCTTTGTTTTGAAAACTATTTCAGGAACTTAAGAACCTAAGGCCTTAACTGCATTCTTTTTCAGAATATTGTGAAAAATCTTATCTTCATAGTGAATTTAAATTATTACATTTTCAAATATTCATAATTGCTTGCTTATTTGCTTTCTTGTTGGGTTTGACATTATATGTGGCATGTAATATCCTTGGTAATTTATGTTGTTTTTGGATTTTTTTTTTCTTTTTCCTATGGACTAATCATCACTTGTAATGGATAAACTTTTTTAGTATTTTTAGTGTTCGATTTTCCCACTAATAGTTATTTGTAAACAAGTTATGTGTTAATAACTTTTTTATCAAAGTCAAATAAGAGGAAGATAGTGTATATTGTTGTGTTCAACTAGCCTAATAGAAAAGTTTAGTCTTGTTTTTCTGACTAATAGCAGCTTGCTGAAAAGCATTTGTATTAGGTTGATTAACCTAAGATACTTGTGATTGTTTTCAGGAAAAGTTGGCATCCATAGAAGAGCTTAAACTTTTTCCAATCATGTTAGTTTCAATGTTTCTTTTTATAATTTTAGGTCACTGTTTATAGATTTCTTTGTATATATAATCATTTAATTATTGTATTGTATACTATTCTTCATTTGTATAAAGGATCAAAATATATTTTTAAATTCTTTCTTCATTTCTGTCTAAAGCTTCTACTTCCCTTCTTTGAGATAATTAGGTAGAGTGTATGTTATCATTGATATTAATATGATGTTACTAATCATAAATTAGCATTATATTGAAGTTATAAAGAAATAATAAAGTGTGCAGCTTTGGAGCTAACTTTTTTTATTTAGGTCTATCTATAAATTCTTTTATAATTTTTTTTTATAAAGCTATAAAGTTATATACGGATTTTTTCGTATGTAAATTATATACAGATATTACATACAGATTTTCCGTATATAATTACATACGAATTTTCTGTATATAATTATATACGGATTTTACATACGGATTATCCGTATGTAAATTATATACGGATAATCCGTATGTAAATTATATACGGATAATCCGTATGTAAATTATATACGGATAATCTGTATGTAAATTATATACGGATAATCCGTATATAACTTTATCTACATTCTTATTATATATGGATTTTTGGCCGTATATAATCCGTATATAACACCATTTTATATACGGATTTTGGAGGTTATATACGGATTTTGGCTGTATGTAACTGTGATTTTTCTTGTAGTGACAAGAATAATACCTATACTACTAATTCAAAGTACAAGAGAAAAAGAAAAAGAAAAATCCTTGTCCAAATGTTGGCATCCATCAGTAGATGCCCTCAACATAAGTCCTCATCTAAGTCATAATCATCCTCATCCTGGGCATCCTCAAAATCCTAATCCTCCTGGTCATCATCCTGTACACCTAAGGAGGCTTCAGCTGCTCTAGACCTACTGCCCTGCGCCTGCCCTTGAGGCCAAGCCATCGCACTATGGAACTCGTCCATAGTCCACCTGTGCACTAGTGACTGATCATATAGTCCTACAATCATCTCGGCAATGGCCACCTGCCTCTGCGAAGGGACTCCATCCTTGCCTCCACCATGGACATATACATGTCCCTCATCTGGAAAGGCTCAGGCTGCTGTGCCGGTGCATCAACAGGCTCATCCTCCTGTTGCGTTGCTGCCCTCCTAGGAAGTCTCCTAGGAACTGCTCCAGCCGGCTCATCACCTCCACAATACTGACGATAATAGGAGGCATCAATAGCTCTCCTCGGCCTCTCATAGGGTGGAACTGTAGTGTCTACTCCTGTCTGTTGGCACAAGTATGTAATTAGGGACGGATGTCCCAGTGGTGTCCTGTTGCTCATAGTGTTGGCGCAGCTTAGAATTTCGCTGGTAATAATCTTACCAACGTTTATGTCCATCTGCCTCAGCATACAATAAATGACCAAAACCCAATGCAGTGTGATGTCAGAAACATGAGAACATGGCTGGATGTTGGCATGAGTAAATGTCATCCAGTACTTGGCTAGGGGAGCCAAATCTGCTATAAGGATGTTAACTGATGCTCCATTAGGGTTTCTCTGAAAATGCCTCCCAAGGATGCACATCACTCTCTCAATATCTTTATAATCCTTGGCCTCCCCTAGTATAGCAGCATACCTACATTGTTCTCTTAGCCACTCAGTCCCTAAGAAGGCGTTAATGGTGTCGGGGTCATAGCTGATAAAATATCCCCTCACGTAGCTCATGTATCTCATGGCTGATATTCCTCCCCTAGGCAAGGCATTAACAAAGAACTCCTTCACCAACTCAATACTGGCTGGTGTTGGATATGTAGTTAATCTCTCCCAGCTGCGCCTCTCAATCTCTAGACCAAATTCTGGAGCTAAGTTAGGGATGTACATAGTCTTCCTCTCCATCAACAAACGCCTTTCCTAGACGGTAGCATAATGCTCTTCATGCTTCTTTGAAAGGAACCTAGAGGAATAGAATATCCTAGGTCTCTCTGGCTCCTTCCTTTTGTTGCCCATAGTTTTAACTCTTCTCGAGGTAGACATTCCTGTATCAAATAAATTCAATTCACAGAAACATCATTAGAGGTTAATACATCATCAATTTTATAACTCAGATCACATATAATCCAGTTTCGAGGGAAAACAAGGCCCCTCAACATCCAAACATCCAAAAATTTCAATCATTTAGGCAAATTTGTTGCAGACCGCTCAGCGTCCATAAAGACCGCCCAGGCGGTTTACCTTTAGCCGCGCCACCGCTCAGCGGTAGCGGCTAGGTTTTTCCAAAAAATCTTCCTAAATGATCCTAATCTCCATTATTTTGCTACTTTCATCAATCCAGACCAAAATCATGCAATTCAATCGGTTCAAACAGTTCCTATTTCATCAATTCATGCATAGAAATCAAAAGCCCCAATTTATCATGTCCCTAAGCATGTTCATCAACAAATCCCAAAATAGAAACCATAAACATGAATTTGCATACTTACTTGAGTGGAGACTTTGAATGCTTGCAGAAAAATTGTTCAATTGATGATGAATGTCCTCTCCAATGCAAAACCCTCAACCAAAAACCCCAAACTTTGACAAAGCAATGGTAGAAAATTGACTTTTTGGTGAGTGAGTGATGAGAAAGTGGGGAAATCTCTCTAAAAAACTCTTGAAAGTGAAAGAAGAGTGTTAGGGCTTAGGGAAACCGCTCAGG
Organism: Vigna mungo; assembly: GCA_036885675.1. Lineage (NCBI taxonomy): Eukaryota > Viridiplantae > Streptophyta > Magnoliopsida > Fabales > Fabaceae > Vigna > Vigna mungo. The sequence goes on from CP144698.1 coordinate 6,378,982, forward strand.
CGAAATGCAAAGAAGAGTTTCAAAGTGAAGAATGTCAAAAGCCGCTCAGCTTTTAAGAAAAACCGAGACTCATCGCACTACAACCGCTTAGCGGTCTACGGTATTTTTCACTTCTTCTTCTTTGCTTTCTTTTGAGTAACCTTACCTTATAGCACTCGGTTTCAACCTTCAATTTTTCAATTATATGCCTTTCCCCTCTCAGATGCAACAATTAAACATGCAATGTACAAGATTAAAAACAATACAATCAACCAGGTTGCCTCCCAGGTAGCGCTTGTTTAACGTCACGAGCCTGACCCAAACCTGCCTAACATTCATCAGTAAGTGCTTGTCCTTCTGACACCCTTCAGTAGGTGTGCTTACCTTGTATCCTTCAGTGGAGACCTAAATCATTAGCATCCCTCAGTAGATGCTACCCAATACACAAAAATTTAAAAATTGTTCATGATTACATCACCAAGATTTAAAAATTTAAAGTACAAAAATATTGTTCATTTAACAAGGTATGATACATTAGACGATGCAAAGGCCTAGAGGGACGTCTTTTCTTTGAGGTCAACGACGTCCTATATTTGGAGGATCTCAAAAAGAAATCCCCGTTTACAAAACACGACATCTAAAATGAAGACCAAAGATGATGGAATACATTACAGCGAAAAAGAGGAAGTAAATAAAAAAGGAAAAAAAGAAAAGCAATGGAGAATGTTTTTGAAATTCATAAGTGTTAACATGAATTTGGTTAGGGAAGGTATGTAGCTTAGGTTTTCAAATGGTACAACATCAAATGAAATCAAAATCTGTTAACTTATTTCTTTGGTTACTTCCTTTATATTTCATTTTTCTTTCAATCAAACGTCGAAGCCTCTAGCGGTGTTAAGCCCCTAGCAAGTGTACCAGATCATTATCAAGTAATATAAACAGTAAGACCGAGTATCCTTCTCTCAAAGGACTCAGTGGCCTAGAAATTCGTGTGATTTGATCGCATAAGACTTGAAAGAAGAATAATTTATAGTGTTGATGCAAAAATTGAATTTAAACATGCAAATGCAAATTGAATCAGTTGGCAAATAAGACTATGAATTAATGGAGTTGTTGGGGTTTACAAGTTCATCTTTATCCACCCTATTATATCTACTATTCTTATTAAATTCGCTTTATTATCAATGTCATGGAACTTTCTAATCTACTCTAAACCCGATTCTCCGGCAAAGAGAGCCTATTAATAAGTACTAGTTTACCATTCCTAGTCTCTCTAGTAATTAATAATGCATTATTAACAGAAGTTTAAAGCAATTGGTCGTCATATTCCTATTCCTAGGTAGTATTGCTTAACCAAGAGAATTCTTATCAGTTCTAGACTTCCCCGTATGTTCCCGTATTGACAAAATCAAATATCATAACACCGAATGAGTTAAAAGATGCAAGCATTAAAATCGGATAAGAGAACCCAAACTATTGATAATACAAGCATGTGAATAAAACAAGAAATTCGATATAAGAGAGTTTCAAAAGATTACATTGTTCCCCAACAACAATGGGTTTAGTTTACCATGGACAAGGTGAAACTAGATGAAATTAATGAAAATAATGGAAGAACAAACCCTAGAATCGGTGATTCGGAGCTCCCGCATCCAAACAATGCCTCCAAGGAATGAAGAAGATGCTCTGGACGTCTCTGATTGCCAAAAGATTAATCCAAATTTGCATCTGACCAAAATCACTTTACTTAATTACCCCAATTTCAATTTTTATTTTAACCCTAATTTTATTAAATTCCACGTCACAATTAATAATTTTTTTTAACACATAACAGTGCCAGCACAATCAAAACGTTACACCTCATCAAATATTTGCCAACTGGGTAGCTCTGTCAAATATTTGCCAGCTGGGTAGCTCTGTCGTTAGCAGAATTAACGCCGTTAGCAAAAAGAACTAAATTGCACAGTTTTTTGCAAACGGTAGGACTTTAATGAACTTTTTAAAAAAGGAGGACCACTTTAAACATACCCCCCGAAAAGAGGGACCAAAATAGGTATTAAACCAAATTTAAATTTTGAATCTATTTACACAGTTGATGTCGAATATTGAGATCATTCGATGCAAAAGAACCCATTAAGCCATTCTTGAAAAAGAAACCCTTCACTTCTGAATAATTCCAGATCCAAGAACTTGTGAGGGACCACCTCGAAGAGTTTTCTATATCATCCAAATTTCTATCGTGCTTCATCATCACTTATTCAACCATTTGTACTAGCATTTCTTACAACGTGTGTAACCTTCTTTTCATGTCGTGAAGATGAAGAAGCCATTTGAGAACAAGATTTATAGATTTACAGGAATGATACGGTTTCAATATAAGTTCAATAATAGATTTAGTTTCGATATAAACAACCACGCCATTCTTTAATTTTTTTCATTTTAAAACAACTAATATTACGTCGGTTATAGAGCCACTTGACGTAATACTTGAAACGAATATTGATACCACTCGACGTGGATCGAATGAATTTATTTAACCAAGACATCCACCCTTATATATACTGAATTTGAAAATCTTATGCAGGCTGAGTTGTTTCTAAACCCTTGTTATGTAAGTACAAAGATACTAAACCCTAGTATTGAGGAAAATTATCTGGCTTCTTCATCACATCCTTCAAGAGATAGAGGAAAGGATGTTGTGGCTGCAAGAAATGATGATCTCTCCGGGTGGATCATTGATGAGGAGAGTCGTCTAGAGTTTATGAGGTAGACGATGTATAAACGTATTGTTCCTCACAAATATCTGAACATGAACTTCTTTGAAAAAGAGGGATTTCACTTCCAAGAATAGATTGAAACTCAAGGTCTCTCTACACTTGTCTAGATGAAGGGTGATTGGTACCCTGACTTAGTAAGGGTCTTCTACAACAATATGAGAAACATATATGGTGTCCTTCATTCTCGAGTAAAAGGAGTAAATGTTCACATTGACAATGATGTTGAGTTTCAAGTTGCAGGATTAAAAGTTGAAGGGTTATTCTTTCACTTACAATACTCAGAAAGAAACAGATGGCTGAAGAAAAAGGATGTGTACAGTAACTGGTTAAGGTTTCCTGGGAGATACACAATTGAAAGATTATATGTGCATGAGGGACTGAATAAAGAAGAAAAGATAACAACACACATTCTTGCTTGGGTGAGTTTACCTACTAGATTTCTACAAGACAGAATGACAACTCAAGATGTTTTTCTGCTGTATGCCATCAAGAATGATGTTCCTACCAATTGGGTAAAAGTAATAAAAGATCATATGATTGATGCAGGAACCAAATTTCCACGATAACTACCACATGTTGTGTTTATCATCAAAATCCTGACCCTTCAAGGTGTGGATGTTAGTGGTGAAAAGAAATTCTCTTGTAACTCCTCAAATGTGATAAATCGAAACACCTTGACTTCCCTTGGCCTTGTGAAGACTACAAAGGGATGGTGCTTCAAGGATGAAGAGAATATGGTTTAAAGTTCTGGAAGCAATTTTGAAAGATTGGTTTTGGAAAAACTCAACAGACTCAAACAAAAGATTGACGCTCTGCATCAGAAAAAGAATAAAAATGATTCTCCAACTAAAGATTCAAGTGAAGAGTCTAATGAGGAGGGTTCCATGATATTTTCTAAATCAGAAAGAGGCTTAGAATTTTAGTATGGAGTTTGTTTTGTGTTTTTGTTCTGTGTTTGTTTTGGTTTATTATTATTTTTTTGTTTTTGTTTTGCTATTGGCATTATATGCCACATCTTTTTGCTTCTATCTGATTGTAATCATTATGAATATGTGAATGAAATTAGATTTCCCTTTTAAATCAACGAGTGTGAATGAGTATTCTTTATTGTTGACTTAATCTGACTACTAAGGGTATTTGATGAAGAAGTCGTTTGAAAATAGGATTCGAGATTTAGGGGAAGGTTACAGTTTTAATATAAGTTCAGAAATAGATTTAGTTTCAATTTAACTTCAGAATAGCCCGTTCTAAAGTTTAAATAAAATGTTGAATCCCCATAAAATTCGACGTTCATTGGCAGTAAATATTTTAGGGTGCCACTCTTTTATTCTTTTTTTTTTCTTTTAATACACCAACAATACGTCGTTTTCTAAAGCCACCCGACATATTATTGTCAGCCATAAGCAAAAAGAGTTACTTCCTTTTTAATTTTTTTTTCTTTTTTCTTTTTGATCACCAAGATTACGTGAATTCTACGGGGATCGACGTATTATTTGTCAGCCAGAAGCTAAAGAGTTTCTCCCTTTATAATTCCTTTTGTTTTTAATGCAACAATAAATGAAGAGTTACTCCCTTTTTAATCTAACAATAAATGAAGAGTTGTAATACTTGGACGTTTCAATTTAAAAACCACCAATAATACGTCGATTGCTTAAGCTATTCGACGTACTATTGTCAGCCAGAATCACAAAAGCCAATATCTGCTGAACTGCATAGTTAAACGTTAATCCCTTTAGATGTGTGACGTTGATGAAAATGTTTTATTGGACTTTCTATTTTTCGGAAAGTTTTAATTAGGCCTGAAACTGAAAAGATTTTATGCACAACTTTATAAATAATAGGTTTAACAACCTATTGTGCACTCAGTCACTAGTAAAAAATAGGGTTTTAAAATCGCCTATTATGCTTCTGTTTTCAAAAGCCCGAGACATATAAAAACACAATGGCAGAATTGTTATTTTAGAGACACTATATGCCTCAGTTCTTTTGAACCCGTTGTCTAAAAGGCTATACTGCCTCGGTTAATTAAAAGACCGAGGCAGAAAACTATGCTGACAACTTAAAATAATAATATTTGCTTTTTCGAGGAAAGATACTACACCGATTGTAGATTAAACGAAGTCGTATCATATTTATGTTTCGGTTTTATTGTAACCGATGCCTATATCCAGGGATAAAATTCAAAAGTTTATTCACTTTCACTGTTCTTCTTCCCAAGTCTCTGCGCCAAAACTCGCGAAACCTCTCTTCTCTGTGCTTTGTCGCCACGCCACTGCTCTTTGCTTCGCCGCCACACCACGCCACTGCACCACCGCCCCCTTCGCCTCAGTTCCCACTGCCAGGTGCCCCTGTCGTCACAGTTCACTGCCATGTGCCCCCGTCGTCTCAGTTCACTGCCAGGTGCCAAAAGTTCAAACCTTTTTGTCTTTCTCTCTCTGCGGTTCTCAATGTCGCAACTAAACGGCGCTTACTACGGTCCCTCCATTCCGTCACTGAAGTCCTATCGCCGTTCGTTCAAAATGCGAGTGCCTGAGCTGCTGCTGTGGGTGCAAGATCCTCACCACCGTGCTCATCATCGTCGTCGAGCTCGTGTTCCTCTTCTGGTTCATTGTGCACCCTAATGTCCACTGGTATGTTCTTCTCATCAACCACCGCCAACCCCTCCGCCCTCCTCCACTCCTCCTCCATCGCCCCTCTCCTTTGTTTTCTGATTGATGCATGTGATTAGGTTTGGCTAGACTTGATCTGAATCGACAAAAGTTTGAAGCTTTGGAGAGGGCAAGTATTTTTGGTGTAGCTTTCGGTCTTTGTTTAATTTTGAAGTTTTGTTTTTTTGCTGCAGAATTGAAGTAGGGATTCACCTTTGTAAGGTACTGAGGTTTGGAGCTGGATTGTGAAAAGAAGGTTTTTCTTTTTCTTGGGATTGTTTGTCGGTGATGAAGGGATTGGAGAGCGAGGTCCGTGGTGGTGGAGGCAATTAGGGTAGGTGGAAATTGATACTGCCCTGGTTCTTTAGAACCGAGTAGAATCGTAGATATTGTTTCGGTTAAAGATAACCGAGTTAAATCTTACTTACCTTTTACCTCGTTCGTATATACTCCGGTTTCAAAACTGATGTCTATGACGAAAAATAACTGAGGCCTATTGCTTTAACTGTACTAGTGAATGTTCTCTAAACTGAAGAGTTACAAACCCTACAATTATGATCAGAAATGGCTTCTTCATCATCAAGAAGAAAAGGGAAGGTTGCCCGAATTGCAAGGAATGTTAATCCTACAAGAAGGATTAGTGATGAAGACATTCGAGGGAAGCTTTTAAGTCTAAGGAAGATTAAAACCGTGGTTTCACACATATATCTGAAATTGGTGAGGGTGTTCTACTCCAACTTAAAGATGAGTGATGAAACATTTTGTTCCATAGTCCATCTCAAAGAGGTTTGGGTTGGGATTGTCGTTTTTCAACCTATCAGGAAATAAGGCTTTCTCTTTTAGAAATGGATTGGTTATCAAGGACTTATTAGATTCACCATGATAAAAAATGATGATCATCAGCAAGTGTATCCCATCTCTGAATCTTGGAGTGCAAATAAAACATGTTTCAAAAAAACTAAAGAAGATGAGTGGGCTAGATGGTATGCGGTGACAATAGATTGTATGTTAGAATCGCTAAAGAGATTCTTGGGGCTCAAGTATATTGAAATATTGTATTTCATAATCGTTAAAAAGATTCTTGGAGCTCAAGTAAATTGAAATTTGACACAACCATTGACAAAAGACTCTAAGGATTGAAAAATCACCGATCAAAATGGAAAGGAAGGTGATGTGAACAACCATAAAGGGATCAACAATAATTCTACAACAGAAGAATATGGATTTTCGTTGTTTGATTTTAATTTTGTAATTAGTGGCTTCTTAAGCCATCTTTTGTTTTGCTGGTTGTAATAATCTTTTGAATATCAATGAAATTTTCTTTTGGCAAACATTAGTGAATGGGGATTGAATTGTTTAAATTGATTAAATCACTTGTATGATTGCAATTGAACATTTTAATGTTACATCATTACATTGCATTCATACTCTATCTGTGATAATGGTTATTGCACAAATGGAGTTCATAGGAGAAATTTTACAAATGGAAGTATTATCTGAAGCCAAATGTTGCTCCATTTTTTTCTTTTTCCTTTTTAAATTCCAATAGAACGTCGAACTCTAAGGGGATTTGACGTGAAAGGCATTAGTATTACGTCATATTATATGTGTCTTAGACGTTTTATCACAAAGAGATTCAATGTTGTGTTTGAAACGAATGATAAATTTTGTGTTTGAAATGAAGAGATTAACGTCCAATATTGACACCACTCGACGTTCCACGTTATATAGGAAAGTGTATTTAGTGAGTCTAGATAAATGCTTTTGTTAGTAACGAAGATATTCAGGAAAAGGCAGTTAGTTGGTCATTAATTATGTGAAGTTACCAACAAAAAGATACTTTGAAGGATTTGTAAAAGAAATTCATTTTTACATAACGTAGCGTAGGTTCATAAATATAAAATAAAAAAATAATAAAAAAGGAACTGAATAATAAAACGTCGAAGCCAATGCAAAAATGACGTTATATGGTTTGATTTAAAAGAAAAATATAAAAAAATAATTGTTGGCTGTAATATACAACGTCAATCTTTTGTTACGGTTGACGTCATATTAATTACATCAATATTTAGTATTTATTTATTTTTGTATTGGATGTCAGCTGTTTCTGTAGTTGACGTTATGTGCACCAACGACCATCACATCAACCCTATCTTGTTCGACATTCTATATTGGTCTAAACGTCAAGCCATAAAGTGTGCGACGTTTTGTTTGGTTTAAAAGAGAAAAGAAAAAAAGAATGAAGAAGGGATTCACTTGCTGGCATATAAAACGTCGAATATTTGTCATGGTTGACATCAAATGTGGGTAGGAGTAATACTGCTGGAAGAAAACCATTATTTCGATATTTTTTTTGTTTTAAATTGAACGTCAGATGTTTCTTAAGTTGACGTTATGTGATTCTATGGTCATTGTTTTACGTCGATCTGGGTCTTGTGTTGACGTTAAAACATTTTAGATTACGTCCTTTTGGGCCTAATTTGACGTTAATACATTTGAGACGGCGAACTCTTTATGTACATGACGTGGAGCGATTGAATTTATTTACAAAAATGTCACCGGTCATTTTTAACGTTGCATATTGAGCGATTCGATGTTGACCGCGTGACGTTATACGCTGTTTTGCACTGTTGATAGTTTCTAAGACATATTACTTCACTTTTACCACTTGGAACATTAATTTGAAGTTTGTGCTTAGAGAAATAATTTTATCATTTTGGATGGAGCTTTACCTCGCTAAAACTTTAATTCTTATTTTGTTTACCGTTAAATTGACTTGAAATTTTGATATATGGTTTATAAGACATATAAATTCATCTTGACCGCTTAGATTATTAATTGGAAAACTGTACTTAGACAAATCATTTCGTATTTTGGATGGATTTGAAAACCACTTTAATTATGTCATTAAGTTGTCTCGGTACTCAACTATTAACTTGTTTTCAAGTGGTTTTCAGATCCATCTAAAATATGAAATTATTTTGTCTAAGTACAATTTTTCAATTAATAATCTAAGCGGTTAAGATGAATTGATATGTCTTATGAATCATATATCCAAATTTCAGGTCAACCTAACGGTAAACATAGTGAAAATTAAAGTTTTGTCAAGGTAACTTAAGGACATAAATAAATTTGTTTTCAACTCCATCCAAAATGTGAAATTTATTTCTCTAAGCACAAAATTTAAATTAATGTTCCATGTTGTAAAAATGAAGTAATATATCTTAGAAATCATATATCAAAATTTTAACTTAATCTAACGGTAAACGATGGAAGATTGAGATTTTACCGAAGTAACTTAGAGACAGAAATAAAGTAATCAGTTTACTCAAAATTGTAAAATTAATTCCTTTGAGTACAGACCTCAAATTAAAAATCCAAACAATCAAAGTGGAATAATATATTTCAAGAATGATATATCAAAATTAAAAATCCAAACAATCAAAGTGGAATAATATATTTCAAGAATGATATATCAAAATTTTAACGTAATTTAATGATAAAGAAAGTAGAGATTAAGATCTTACTAAGATAATTCGAAAAATAAAAAACAAAAAAATATAATCAAGAAAAATCAAAACCCTAGATAAATAGCTAACGTTATTAAAACCCAACATGCTTATCTCTCATAATCAAAATCATGGACCTAAATATCATACATAAATAAAAAAAAAAATAGTTTCTCTTACCTTTTTTTTTTCTCACAATTGTTTTTTTTCGCGATCGAAAGATATGTTTCTAGCCACCCTCTTTGTTGTTAGTCCAAGTCTCTCTTCCTTTCTTTCTCCAAGTTACCGCACTGGCTAAAGGTTCCCCCAATTCATAACCAAAAATTTTGTGCATGCGGGTCCCGAAACCCTTAATTTCTGCCAGAAATTCCGAAAGGTTATCCACCATTTCGGTTTTCAAGGCATGCTTTTTGCAAAGCAGCCCATTCTTCCTCCATCAATGAGTTAGCTAGTCCACCACAGTCTCAGTTTTTTGAAAAAATGTTGATAGAAAGCTCCCAGGTTTCAATTATGCTATTAAAATATTTATAAAAATATTTTTCAACATAAATCCCTTCCCCAGGATTAAGAGCCATTTTCTTATGTCAATAAGACCATTGTCATCTAAACAAACGCATTTATTTGTTTATTTTTTCATCTTTATAATATTTAAGTCTATTTTTCACGTTTATTACTAATAATAATAATAAGATAATATTATTACTATTTATTAAAGTAAATATTTTAGTGAATCTTACATAAGTTATATATAGGATTGTTTGGATTTATTTTCTTCGAGGCACACTTAAAGTCATATAATAGTATACATTGTTAAATTATGTCCATACAATAACTTGAAAACCAACATATCTTTCAATTCTAAAATACACTTTCATTCTCTTGAGTAGAGTTGGGATTGTTCCAAAAATCTTTTAATCCCTTTATCTGTGAAAGGCCTTGATTTCAAGGCCTCCATCAATATGAAGATTTATCATCGTCTTGTAGGTCACATTTTTCTTCTCATCATTCAATTTGAAGCGGAAACAACCTAATAAAACTGCTGAAAATATCTTCATTTGTCTATAAGCAAACTCTTTTCCTAGACAAATCCGAGGACCAGCCTGCAAATGAATCAAAATTAATCCAATGCTTCTTGAAAGAAAATACACACAAATAGGAGTTTGATGATGTGCATAACAAGCATAGTTCTCAAAAATGTTCTAAGCAAAACTCTACTAACCTGAAAAGCTGTAAACTTGAAAGGGCTCTCTGGCTTAAAAATGCCATTCTCATCAAGCCATCTTTCTGGTCTAAAATCCTCTGCATCATCACCCCATATAAATTTCATCCGACCCATTGCATAAGGTTGGTAAGATACCATATCTCCCTTATTAACACTGTACCCATCTGGTAATGTATCATCAGAAAAACAAATCTTTGCATCCTGCATCAAATTAAGGAGTCTGGTACTTATAATGCATTTCATATACAAGCATGTCAAATGTGTAACAACAATGTATCAATCTTGGGAAGTTATATTATTACATGGAAGCCAGTGAGGAAGGGTGGAGTGCTGATTTTTTATTAGCATAAAATAGGTTTCTAGTCCTCTTAATTTTTAGCTTCAACTTGGTTCTCTAAATTTAAAAAGTCACCTTGATCTGTTAAAGTGTATCTGTTATACCAGAGTTAAAGAAAAAATAAGATGAGGAACCTAAAGGCCATTTTAGTCTTTCAGTTACAATGATAATATATCAATTGTGAGGTTGTAGAAACTTGACAAGTTCCTCAATGAGCTTTAGTCCTTACCAAGTAAATTAGAGGATGAAATATGTGTGAAAATAAGAGACATGTCTAAGGAGAGAAAATCTTAAAGCTGGATCTTGTACTTGGTCTAGAAATCAAATTTAAAACATGAGTGCATTTGGTTTCTATTTTCAAAAATCTTACTAGTTTATAGAAAACACAAAGGAAACACAGACCCATGCCAAGCACATGCCTCACCATTATAGCACACCCTTGAGCTAGGACCACAGAACATGACAAAAATGACTAAACATCTCTGTTTTTGGTTTTCAATATACTTGTTTAAGAAGATTTCAAAACCTGATCAATTTTAGATGGACTTGAGAGTTGAATACCATGAAATTATTTGAAAATAAAACAATTTTAAAACAAAAGGTGAGAAGGAAATCAAACAGCCCCAAGTCCTCCCACCTTAAGAGGTATCTTTAGTTCTAACCATAAATGCAAGAAGGAGCAGTAGTGGAGTCTTGTTTCTACTGCATGCAGTGATGAAAATGAAGAGTTCAGCCTTAAACTTAATCTTACCACAGGGACAGCAGGATAAAGTCTGAGAGTTTCTGTAATTACTGCATGAAGATAGTTCATCTTTTCAAGAGCTTCATCTGTTACACTTGACGCAAATTCAGTATAGCTGCTAATTGTTTTTGTGTTTGTTGCTTCTTTCACTTCTTCTGCTGCTTTTTCTTGAACTGCAGGGTACTTACATAACATGTACATGAACCAAGAAAGTGTGGCTGCTGTTGTGTCTTTCCCAGCAATAACAAAGTTTAGAATTATATCTCTTAGGTATTTTGAATCATATCCCTTCACTTGCAGAAACCTTGACAGAATATCTTCACGTTTACTCTACAGATATAGAGTGAAAAATGGATCATATATTGGTGGCACATCTAGTGAGAGATTAAGAGAGTTAATCTTGGTCATGCACTCATATATATAAATGGCCATGATTCTTTTATGTAAGTTTAATCTCAAGCTTCCGTTTATGATTCTACAGCTAAGGTTACTCTTTTCATCATGTATAAATACAGCTTGCATTTAATAAACTTACATTGGAACCTCCCCTTGAAAACTGCATTTGCTGAATTCTAGTGTTGATTAGGTTCAAAACAAATTTATCTAAAACTTTAGTAGTCTTTCTTAATTTTGCCTCTGATCCAATATTCAGAAATTTCTTGATCTTCCAGAAGACATCAACATAACGATAGAGGGTGAGTGCACTTGATGCATCAAAAGCATCAGCAAAAATCTTCCCTTCTTGACTTGATCCACACATGCTGTCAAGTTCAGTTCCAAATGCAACTTGGAAAATTGAATCCAGTGTTGATCTCATGAAAAGGTCCTATACAAATTATTGGAGTAAGTTAGCATCCTATGAAGTAGATAAAAGAAGGTATGTGATAGCATCTTTCAGGGCATATATATACCCACTTGGATTTCCAAAGAACTATTAGAAGTTGCAGATTCAGACACAATGTCTGCAAGTTTTGCTGCATTCTTTCTGAATACTGAAACGCTGAAGTCCCTTAACATCTTGGTAGAGAATTCATGACTTGATATTTTCCTTTGTTCCCGCCATTTCTCCCCATCAACAGTGAAAATCCCATCACCTAGTAAATCCTTCAAATTGTGATAGTTGTACAAGCCCTGCAGAAAAAGTTTAAAGAAATAAAATTGAAGCTATTTGGCCCAACTCTTTCAAGAATCAAGCAAACCCCTATATGCCTAATTAAATAAATCATTAAGGCCTATCACAAATCTATATACCTAATGCTTAGTACCTCTGTAATTTTTACATCTAAGATATTGGAGGATACTAAAAGAAATATTGTAATCAATATTACAGGGTTGTAAAGCACTATGTATACCCTCTTGCACTTGTTAGGAATCCAAAGTAAAAATGAGAAAACTAAGTAACATAAAAAAAGAAGTAAACTTACATATCTATTGTCTTACGGTTTTGGATTGAAAGTGGTATCATATGGATTCATGATTCATTGGTATCAATTATCCCCTATGTATCGTTTAGAAAGAACCCAACAGTACTAGTTTACAATTGAATTAGATTTTTTTTTCTAATATACCTAAACTCTTTTCATGTCCTAATAACAGTTTGGGCTCAAGCCAGCCAGCTTTATACTACGTATTATTTCCATAAATCTCTCTTTAAGCTCTGTTTTATAGTATTCTCCACATGTTAGCATACTAATAATAAAGCTAGTGTTACAACCACAGCATGGAAATTGGAAAGTATCTTGTCTACCTTCAGAAGGAAGATGGAATAAGTTACCATGGCCAAAATTTAAAAGGAAAAATTCGAATTTGATCTATCATTTTTAAGCAACTTCTACACTAAGAAGAAGCCGCAGATTCTGAACCTCAGTTTCCTAACCATCAATTGAAAGGTTTTCTTTCATACCATACAGACGAAGTTCACTTTGACTTTTAGACCTATCACCAATTTCAGCAGGATATAACTACTGCAATCATTCCAGGAAAAAGGTGTCATAAACAGAACCATGAACTGTAGCACCGAAGTGTTAAGCGTTTCACATCATGTCACTTTTCACAAAGTAGGCAAATCGCTTTCAAAATAAAAACAAAAAAATCTTCAATGCTTATAACCGAGTGCTCCAGTTTTTCATATATGTTATCTGGAAAACAAGCTTTTTAATTCAACAGATTTGACAACAATATGAAATCCAAGAACCTTTTCAGTTCCTTGAACCCTACCCACTTTCATTTAACAACTCTAAAACAAAACAGACCCTTTAACACTTTTCTGTACAAACGAGTAATGTTATCTTCTCCCCTAAATCTTTGTATAGATCTTGCAAGATTTTCTAAAATTAAAGTTGAAATGACTCAACAAAATTAAAACATTCAATGTTGTCTTTATCAAACAAGTAGAGGAAAAGTAAAGAATTGAGATAATGATAGTTAAAGACTCGGTCTATCTTTCAAAGAATCATCCATTAATTAATAAAGTTTTTACCTTTCCATAATTTTCAAAATTGGTTTTGAGTATGTACTCAACATTACTTGGTTCTGAGGTGTAAACTTCATATCTGAAAAGGTTGAGCAATCTGTATGTTCTGTGTTTGGCAGCAAGATGAGTCATGTAATGGTGCAACCTATGGAAGTTTATCATCTGATTAAACACAGTGCCAGCAACAGGGTGATACCTCTTCCCATCCCTTTTGCTCAGTTTTCTGAAGAGAAATTGAAGCACCAAAAGGGTCAAAGCTGCAAAGAAATAAGGATGTGAAAGAAAAGCCATGGATGACATGGTTTCTGTTGTGCAAATGTGACCTTTTCACAGTACTAAGGAAAATAGAATACAATACAATAGTTTTATATCGAATTAAATGGAAGGGGCTGATCAGTTTCTATCAGATGAGGGTTCAGAATAATAACTAAGGAAATGATAAAATATGATTGGAAAGATATTAGTCTTACTATGATGACAAGATTGACTTTCATTAGTTTTGTTGATCTTTTCATTACAAATTTGTTTAATAATATAATAAATAAAACTAATGAGAAGGAGCGGGCTGGTCATTGCCACCCAAAGTTTTTAAAATGTAATATATATTAAAAATTGATAGGAATTAAATTAGATATATTTTTGTTTTCATCTTTCATTTTAATATGTTTTCTTTTTGTATTTTTGGAAAAACAAAATAGACAGAAACTCATATTTTTATTTATTTTTCATTTGTTTGGTATTTAGTATTTTTTTTCATGTTATGAGGTTTTTTTTTTTCATATTCTATTTTAATTTTATTTTAATTATGGTTTGATTATCATAGATTTTTTTTAATAATTATATCTCTCAAGTTTTTATCAATTTCTTTATTAGATTATGATAAATTATTATTTAGTTTTAAATTTTATTTAAGAAAACATAGGTATATTAATGAAGAATAAAAAAATAACTTCATTTTCAAAAGTCATAAAAGGAATTTACTCTTGATGACGATGAAAAAGATAAATTCAATTTCTTTTCATATTCTAAAATATTATATTAATGATTTAATTGTTAAATTAGAGAAGTACTTTTTAAAAATTCAAATAATTATACGTGACGACTTCGTGTTAATTCATGACTAAATACAATTTCAAAATTGTTGTTGATACTACTAATCATCCTTATTTGAAAAATTTATTAACATGATTAAATTATGTTAATTTCTGACGAGAAAAGTAAAATAATATTTTAATTTTGACCGTTTAGTTTTTTTTTTTTCTTTTTTACAACCACAACAGAAATATTACTTTTTTAACAAATATTATCAAAACAAAAATATAGAATAAAATGAAAGATGAATTTCTCGGCAACAATATAATTATTTATATTAAAAAATAATTAAATATTTTAATTCAATTTTTATGAATTCAAGAATTTAAAAGAGAAAGAAATAATACGTTTGATTTATTTTATAATTATAATTATATTAAATTATGTATGTAATTAAATATATAAATTTAATCGTATTACTTTTACTTTTCAAAAATTATTAGTACACTTTAGGTATTAAAGTTTGTTTACTCAATTATTTTTTGCTGTTAAAATTTTTTCCTCTATTACATGTCGGAATGGTAATAGAGCCATATGGATGTGCTGCAATTATTTTATCCACATCATCAAATTAAAAATTATTTTTATTATTATTTTTATATTTAATAGATATGAAATTTTTATTTTATTATTTTACACGTTTTTTGTTATTTTAAATTTTAATTAAAATATGATATTTATCAAATACTTAAAATTAGTATATTTTCATGATAAATATCAAATAAAAATTATAGTTATATAAACATTAAATATGACAATCAAATAACAATTAAATAAATATAAAATACTAAAAAAAAAAAAAACAAATTTGAATGTTAAAAATAAATTATAAAATTAAAGATAAATATATAGATATTAAAATAAGTATAGAGAGAAAACAAAATATACATTCGTAAATCCATATTTAATTTAAAAAATCAAATATCATATAACGAGTACAATAACGTTTATATCACACAGAACTATTCTTTCTGTGTGGCTCAAAAGAGATCTTGCTGTAAGTGTCACAACAGTTGACACTTGTACTTTTTCTACTTTTTCTTCAACTAACCCTAATTAGATCACTTTCTACAATTTCCCATTTCAAAAGCAATCATTTTAAAAAGAATTTTAAATCGTGGAAAAAAAGAGTTGGATTTGATTGTGGTTTAGTGCCGCCCTTTTAATTCTACATGTGAAAAATCTTGCAATAAATTGAAAATTCTTAAGAGTATTTTATTTTATGTTTCTAATAAATTATTAAGTATTTTTAAAATATTAAAAATTATATTAATGTTTAACATGATTTTGTTTAAGATATTAAAAAATTATTTAATATTTATATTTTAATTAGATTAACACTATTTAATTAAATGATAAAAATTAGCCAAATGTTATTTTTATTTTAAATTAATGTACAATATTCTCTCTTTTTGGATCAAAGAGATGGAATTTAGTTTAGAATTCGAAAAACATTTATGAGACTTGTTGAATATGATAAGGGATATCGCATTATTCTTAGGATCAAGACTATCTTGACAAACAATTATTGTTTTTCATTCTTATCCGTAGGATATGAGGCGTTGGACCAAACAAATACGCAAGTAATTAATGTATTCATATGTTTCTTTGGAAAAGTAGCGTGTTTTTCTTTGTGCTTAAAAACTACATTAGATAAAAATACTTATTTAAATTATCATTTTCTGTATTTTTTTTGTACTGTATTTGTTTGATGGATAACTAAACTTTAATAAAGAAATTAACAAGAGGACATCAAAATTTTGTCACCATTTAGTATATGTCTTCAGGTTATACGAAGTAGAACTAATTATAAACCACGAATAAATATGCACTCGAATATCAATACAAAACATAATTAGTAAATATTTATAAATTTTAAGACATGTATATTAAATTATATATACTAAAAAATTATAAAAAACGTGATTAATCTTTATAAATTATTCAATCAGACAATTTAAGATTCAATACTTAAAAATTATTAGTACTGTATATTAATTTTAAAAAAATATATATTTCTTCAAAAAGCTTGAAGACAGTAAATAATATTTGTATTGAATTTCAAACGGGAAACTAAGGTTAACTCAACATAACAATATATTTAAACATATAATTAATCACATATCAAACATACAAAAAATAAACAACATAAAAGAAAATTGGCTTAATATCACTTCTTGTCTCTATATTTGTCAACTTTGTTCAATGTGGGACTCATTTTTTTTTTAGTGTTCAATGTGATCCCTAATTTCGTAATTTATGTTTAATTTGGTCCTTTTTACTAACGACGTATAAATCATTAACGACTAAATGTCCACGTGAGCAATCAATGAGTTGACAATTATTGGCTGACATGGCACTTAAACACATAATGATATGGATTTGTGATATTTGTAAGTGGTTTTCTGAAATTTAATCACATGTTTCTAGATTAGTGAGTTGAAAAATAGGGGTTTTTGAAGTATGAAGGTTTTATCGTGGTTTGGTGAGAAATCTCCACTAAATCAAACATCGGGTTACTGTATCGTTCAAATTGGAAGGATTGATTTGTGCCTAGGTTAGGTTTGCGTTCCTAATCTATGTTTTGTTTTTTATACTAGGGTTTAGGATTTTTGTTGCATTGTGTTGGCTATTGTTTGTTTTAAATTTTTATGGGGTGATGTTTTGAAGAATTGTTTTACATTAGATGCACCTACACGGGAAACTCAGGAAATCACACAACCATCTGAAGCACCACCACAGACAATGCTGGATTCCAGAGAACAATCAAGTGAGCCAATGAGAAGGGACAAGTTACAAATTAGGAGACCATGTGCTTCATAATATTTGGAATATTATTGTAATGACATTTGGTGTACTTTTATATTGTACAAACCAACACTTGTCTCGTAATCATTATTTTCTTAAAATGATGAGGAGCTTGATGGAAAACTTCCATTAGCCTTAGCATTCTGTTTTCTTGAAGATTTTGTTCAATTTCAATTTTGTTCATGTCATTTTGTAATTTTGATTAGTGAAGCTTCTGTTTATGTTGTTTGGTGCATTATGCTTGTTATTTGCTCTGATTAAGCTTTGAGAGTTCAATCTGAGTTCCAATCATACTTAGTTATAGTGTCTATCTGAGTTTAATTTCTTTGAACATTCTAGAGTCATTTTATTTGCTTTCGTCCTTTAACATTCTGTAAGACTAAAAATTGGTGGTGAGGATGAGTGAATTTTATTACATAAGTGGATGTAGTGGGTGAATTTTTGAATTGCAGTTATTCTGTGTCAAATTCTAATTCAAACAAGTCATATTTGATGATTAAACTTTGTTGGAATGGTTCAAACTGATGCAACACTACTAATGTGAAAATTCACCTATGAAATCACCAATTGGTTGTTTGAAAGAGAATTTTTCATTCTACATTCTAGCATATGTTTTCTGTAAGGATTGAGAAAATTGATCATGAGGGAGAGACATAGGTGTCAACTTGTGAGTGGGAGGATAATAATAAAACCAAAAATTTTAAAAACATAAAACAAGCCACTTCCAAATTCATTTTCAGAAGCATAAAAACTCTCTCAAAAGCTAACTTCCTTCTTCTTTGCTTCCTTCCATTTTACTGTCACCAATTTCCTCCACTGATCCAATCTGTTCCAACCACAGAAAACAACTAGAAGCTCCAGTGTTTCAAGCTTCAACCCCATCAATTCATCATCTTGTTCTTTGACCGGTAAGTTCATCTTTTTCCTCTATGCTTCTTAAACTGGGGACTCATGCATCAATTTCAGATTGCATGTTTTCTTGACACCATTTTTCTTCAATTTCCCTTCAATTCCAGTTTTTTTAAAACTGTTCTGATCACAAAATTGTGATCCTTAGGGTTGGGGCGGAATTCTGAACAATTGGGGAACCTTGGTAGCAAGCTTTGAGCTGTTCTGTATAAAGCCAGGTAAGGGAAGCTAGTTTTCTGTCCATTTTATAGTATGTTGTGAATGCATGACAAATTGGTTGAATTGGTTTGAAATTTGTACATGGAAATGGGTATGTGGTGTGAAATTGATGATTGATGATTTTGGACTGTTTGGAACTCTTTGGTATGTTGAATGATGCATGATTGAGACTGTGATGATTATTGAAATCTGTTATTGTAGTGTTTGGGAGAAAACCAAGTGTCTTAAGGTCACTTTTTAGCCATTTTAAAGGAAGTGAGGTAGTGATTTTGAGTATTTGGGGTTTGTGGTGTTTGTGGACTGTTGGGACAGTTTCACTTAGTGTATTGTGACTTGTTTGAGTCACCAAATTGGCCAAAATAGTGCAGAATGGTAAGATTGGGTTTTAGGTCCCTAAGTTGAGAAATTGAGTGTTTTAGAGTTGAAATGAAGCTTAAATCACTTTAGAAATGTGTTAGGAATGTTTAGAATCACTTAGATAAGTTTAATTATGTTTAAAACAAAGATTAGAGGTGTTAGAAGTTGGTTAAAATGGTTAGAAATGGTCCAAATAGGTTCAATCTCGATTCTGCATAATTCTGCAGAATTCTGCAGAGTTTGGACGTTCGTCCAGGCGTCTTGGTCAGAGAAGGTTTTCCTCCTCTTAACCGTTCGTCCAGGCGTCTTGGTCAGAGAAGGTTTTCCTCCTCTTGACCGTTCGTTTAGGCGTCTTGGTCAGAGAAGGTTTCCCCTCCTCTTAACCGTTCGTTCAGGAGTCTTGGTCAGAGAAGGTCCCCCTTCTCTTGACCGTTCGTCCAGGGGTCTTGGTCAGAGAAGATTCTTCCTTCTCTTGACCGTTCGGTTTGGCATTGTTCTTGGCCACCTAGGACTCTCGGTCTTAAACGTTCTCGGTCTCATGCAGGGTTCTCGGGTTAGTATTGCCCTCGGTTTGTATAGTCGTCGGTCTTGGTAAGTGTAAGTGGTTCTTGTGCATGACCGTTCGGTCAGATATGCGTTCGGTCAGGGAAGGATTGTCCCATCCCATAACCGTTCGGTCTTGGTCTATCTCAGCCTTAGAAACCCTCGACCTGTATGACGTTCGGTCTGTAGGGTCTCGGTCAGAGAAGAGCTAACTCTTCTCTTGACCGTTCGTTCTGGCATGGGTGTCTGGTATTGACACCCAATTCTGTCCAGTGGTTCGGCCACTGCTTCTAATGTTCGGTTTATTGCTTAAAGCTTGTGGTTGGTTGGTTTATATAATTGGTTATGGCAAATTGAGGTGTGTATGATTTATATGACTTGGAGAATGAGATCTAAGTAAGTTTCTGGAATGAATATAGGTAGCTCAGTCTTGGGGGTTGCCCTTAAAGCTCTAATGACTATTCAATCTCACATAGAGAAGAGTAGTTCATGTGGTGAAGAGCAGTAGGGGTCCTAGTCTTGGTTGTCTCCATTGTATATGGGCCAAGGTGAGTGATAACGGATAACCTTGTGTGTGGTAGGGTGAAACCCATTGGCAATGGCTTTGCAAAGCAGTAGAGGCCACCACAAGTGTATAACCCGCCATAGCTCGATATTCATTCCGGGTCCGGACGAGTCTAAGTTTAACACTACCTAATAACACAACAAATTATAACTTAAATAAACTGTTCTTCCTCGCTTGTTGTATTGTATTGTCTCTTTTACTATGTTTTATTTAAATTGATTTGTATTCTTTTGGAATTCTAGCTTACCCTTGCTTTGTTTGTTGTTTGTTCTTGTTTGGGCTTGATTTCTCTTGCAATGATCATCCAAATTGGATGTGAGCAGAGGTAGGAGAGGCCCCTCTGGAGCAGATATTAGATGGAGTTGATGCAGCTGAGACTCCAGACACTGCAGAGTAGTTTAGATTAGATAGGATCTCTTATGCTTATAATTTAGTTACTTTCCTTCCCTTTTCACCTTTTGAAAGACTCTATACTATATGTAGAGCTTATATCTCATTTTGGATGACTGTATTATATACTTTTCATCTGACTTTCACTTTTAACTGCTTTACTTTATTACGCATGTTACATTCCACTTGATATGAAATTATACACATATTTTTGGGATGTTACATTTTCACACTCTAAGTTCATTCAAGCAAGTTTCAAATGATGAATTTAAAGTGTTGGAATGGTTAGAATTGGAAAATTATAGCTAATTTGAAATCTTGCCTCTAAAACCACCCTTACATGCCTTTTTTGTTTGTGTAAGTTGAATCAGTATTTGATGGAATTTAAGTTCTATTGCTTTGTGAATTATATTGTCATGTAGCAATAGCCTAGGATATGTAAATTTGAGTAACACAATGAAAAAGATGTTTAACAATTGAAAAAGGAAGTTAGACCCTGTGCAGTGCCGTAAAAGGACCTCAAAAGCATAAATACAAAAAATCTACAGTTAATGCATTTTCTTTAAAACATTTCATCAAGCAGATTTGACTTTCGGCATTGAGAATCTGGTTTTATTTTGCTCATTTGGTACTGTTTTGAACTTGTACAGCTAGTTGATGTGTGAATAAAATATAATTGCATTCATATCTTAGTTTAGGTCATTTGCATACTTAATTGCATTAATTGAATGATTTCATCATGCATTATCTTTGTTTCGGATCATACATTTTTGTTTTGTGTTTTTCTTGTAGATAGGTGTTTCTAAGTGATCAAATCACGAGTTGGGAAGAATTGATGTCCAAGATGCAGAGTTGAAACCAGAGAAGTCCACAACTTAGTTGTGAACGTTTCCACAACCTGTGGATTTTTCTCCTAGATGCAAAGTTAAAAAGAGAGCTCCACAAAACTCAGTTGTGAACATTTCCACAACCTGTGAATTTGTTTCAAGTGAAACAGAATGCAAACCGGCCAATTCCACAATTGAGTTGTTTGTGATTATAAATAGAATATATTAGATGTTGTCGTAATTGAGAAATTGGGCATAACTAATTAGTTTGCAATTGAGATAATAATTGTTCTTCATGATTTTATTGAATTTTGTAAATGACCTAAGGGATTGAGGATTAGAATTCAATGAATAAGCTTCCCTATCTAAATGAAAGTGGCCCAAACGTTAACATTACAGAACCTCAACTTCATTTAAATTTCTTGCCCTAAAACACTAAACCCAACCACATCGTGGCCACCTAAACACATCAACCTAAAGACAACACCATGTGAGGAATGACAAGTTTGGTGCCCCCAAGTATTGCAACAAGACGAAGAATATTGGAAAGTAGACATACGTCATGAACCACGAAGATTGGGAAGAAGATTGCTCAAGAAAAGTTCGCACTAAATGATGAAAAGAAAACATTCAAACTTCAAAACCAAAAAACTTAGTTTTTCAACCCAGACCTCATAAAGAACCTCAACATCTGAATAAATTTCAGAAAACCGCTTCCAAATACCACAAATCCACATCAATATGTGTTTACACAATTGTTAGAGATTTTCGAATACACGATGTTTGATTTCTTGGAGATTTTCTCACCAAACCACGATAAAACATTCACACTTCAAAAACCTTTTTTTGCAACCCATTACCCTCGAAACGTTTGCTTAAATTTCATAAACCACTTCCAAATATCATAAATCCACATCACTATGTGTTTAAGTGGCCACGTTAGCCAATAACTACCACGTAATTAACTGATTGCTCACGTGGACACTTAGCCATTCACGATTTAGACGTCATCAGCAAAAAAGACCAAATTGAATATAATTTACGAAATTTGGGAACACATTGAACACTAAAAAAAATGAGTCTCACATTGAACAAAGTTGACGAATATAGGGACCAAAAATGATATTAAGCTTAAAAAATTATAGACTTATATTAAAAATATATTTTCAAGATAATAATAGAAACCTAAGAACATGAAAAGCGAACAACAATGAAAAAGGATGCAACAATACTGTCATTTTAGAGGGCTACATAATCCCACCACAATGTTACAGTATTTGGACAAAAACATTAACAACATATTAATCTGACCACAATCGAAAAAAAAACGAAAAAAAAAAACAACTACAATCGCACAATAAAAATGACCATAATCAGGCTTACAATGATAGTGGATACAAGCAGAGCGTGACAGCAATAGTGAAGAATGAATGTAGCACAATTAAAATTTCTTCTTATCAAATATTCCATATTCTTCCTAATTTTACACATACAAAAAATTTAGGCTTATGAACAGTCGTGCCTGTCCCTCCATCTCAAATCTATATCAGAATCAACATAACCCTTCCTAAACTGACTTCTGCCAAACTATATTACGATTTTTCACATGCATTGAACAAAGCCAAAAATACCGCTATTAAAATATTCCATTATTATTACAATACATTTTCACATAATTCTCTCTTCTCAAAACACTCAATTGTTAAAGTAGACAATTATCATTGACATGATTTTCACGTTATGCATTTAAGGATTCCTGAACAATGTTTAACTTTCAACAAAATTAATTATGAATTTACTCTTCTTAACTCCACTGTTAATTTGTACATTATAGGTTAAAAGCCCTTTTTGGTCCCAGTTTTGGTTGGGAAAATTCGAAATGGTCCCCGTGTTTTTTTTGTGTTCAATTTGGTCCCAAAGAACGTATTTGGTGTTCAATTAAGTCCTTTTCAGTAACTCCGTTTAAATTGTAAACGGCGAGTTGTCCAATTGTGCAACTGCATTGTGAGGTGTCATTTATTTGTTGACTTGGAGTCCTTTGTGAGGTGTCAGCATGCTCGTACAACAATGCTTTCTTCCTCCTTCAAGCTTCGGACACACCTTATCCATGGCAACTACTACACCCAAACCCTAACCACTAAATTTCTAAGCACCTCTGCTCTTCCACACCACTATCAAAGATTCCCTTCCCACCAAAACCAACAACAATCACCTTCTGATCCAGCACACTTTCAGCCTCAAAAATGGCAGCAACATCAGTCTCAAAATTTCAATCCACAGACCAATCAATTTCTTCACCAGCAACCTCGTCAACATAATGTGCCTCCTCCATTTCCAGAACATGGCCAAAACCATAATAAGTGGAATCCTCAATCCCCAACCTATCAAAGCCCTAATTTTCAAACTCCCACTTCTCAAAATCCTAACTTATGCCCATCTGCTTCCCCCAATCGATGGAACAATCATAACCCTGCCACCCCGAATCCGTGGAGCCCTAGGACTCAGGGGTTCCCAAACCCTAACCAATTCCAAAACCCTAGTAATCAGCTGAACAACAATCAAACATCTATTCAAGGACAAGCCTCCCCTACTCCTCCACCGCCACATCCTTCAATCACTGATTTGGCATTTTTGTGCAAGGAGGGTTGTTAACGGGATGACAAGTGTACCATATCGTTTCAAGTAATAAAAATGGTAAAACCCATTATCGTTCTTCCCATCAGACTCGAAAGGCCTTATCGTTCGTATGAATCAAAATCGTAAGACTTGTGAAAGAAAAATTAATTGTTGTGGTGAATTCAAAGACAGAAAATAAACATGCAATGAGTGATTCAGTTGACGAGAAAAGAGTATGAATAAATGGAGTTGTTGGGGGTTTACAATTTCATTTAATCCTCTCTCTCTTATTTACTCCTCTTGTTTAAATTGCTTTATCATCTAATTGTTATGCAAACTTTCTTAGCCTCCCCTTAACCCGATCCCTCGACGAAAAGAGCCTATTACTAATTACCGGCTTGCTATCCCTAGCCTCCCCTAGCAACTAGCAACGCATTACAAACAGAAGCAAATACAATTGGTCGTCCTACCCCCTATCCCTAGGTGGTATTGCTTAACCAAGGAAATTCTCACCAGTTCGTGACATTACTGTACGTTCCCGTATCAATAAAGGCAAATATCAGTTACCGAATGAGTTAAACGATAAAAGCTTTACGCACAGTATGAGAATCCAACAATTGATAATAAACGCATATGAAAATCATATAATTTAAACAAGAGTTTCAATAAAAGAGAGTATCAAAAGATTACATTGTTCCCCCAACAACAAAAAGGGTTTAGTTCACCACTGTCATGGTGAACCAAGATCAAAATAATGGAAGATATGGAAAGCAAACCCTAGAAAAGATGAAAAGGAGCCTAAGCATCCAAGAGATCTTCTCTAGAGAGTGAAAAGTAGGTCTGGTCGCCCTTCTCTGTCAAAAGAATGAGAATGAAATCGCACTAGGGCTATTATAGCTGAAGAGCGCAACAGAAAACAGGCCCAACCCCAACAAGCAACCGCCCGGCGTCACACTTATGCCGCCCGACGGTTTGCCTCTTATCGCGCTACCGCCCGGCGTCAGGAGTGCACCGCCCGGCGGTTTGCCTCTTATCGCAAAACCGCTAGGCGTCGCTGCCTTGGTGCCAACTCCTCGCATTTGGCCGCCGAGCGGTGCAATTCTGCCCCTGGGCGATTTCTAGACTCTTCTTTTCTTGATTTTCTTCCTCTATCTTGAGTCTAAGGCCTTTATCTTCACCTCCATTCTTCACTTCCATCAAAATTGTTGCAAAACAATGCAAAACAAGCATAATATCGCTAAAAATAGCTTTTGACTCTCGACTGACTCATTTATTGAGTTTTGTTTGATTTCAAGCTCATTCTAAGCAGTAAAGGGAGTAATTTGATCTAAAATAGCACATGAAAATAACGGTTTTTCAACTGTTATCACAACCTCAAACTTAGAAATTTGCTTATCCTCTAGCAAAAAAAAAATAAAACTAAAGATAAAACAAAACTTGGCTCTCTACACTTTCATCCAATGATTCAACATTCCTAAAGTACATGATGAGAACTATTCAATTTCAGATCTTTAGTGATGATCAAATCAAGATGCATGCTTTCAATTCAGTTATCTCACACATGCCTCAACAGATGTTACATATTATGAATGATCAATCCACTAAGCAAAGATGCAATCATGAAACTTAGAAGTTCTCACCAAGCAAGTGTTTCACTCAATTACTCAAGTGTTTAGGGTAGCACTCCAACTCTTAATCATTCACAAATCACATGAAATAAAATTGCCTTTCATCTCAAACAATCAAAATCATCACATGCAAGGACTTTTCCAAGGCTTGTACTGAGGCTGGGCTATCAAGAAAATTGGTTTTTCTGGATCACAAAATCTTTGAATCAATGAGCTCATTCATCATTCAAGGTTCAAGTTTAACTCTCTTTTTCAACCAATCTCGTTTGTCCCCAACTTCTTCCCTTTTTCTTTTATTTTTACATTGAGCTCATCTTTCATGATTTTTCCTCTTTCTCATGTATTTTTCTTTTTCAACACTTGAGCTCAATGCCTTTCTTTTTGCCATTCAAACTTTCCCCACAACCCCAAACTTGAACCTTGAATGTACTTACAGTCATTAACCCAATTCAAAGTAACTAAATTCAGCACAAGGGTTCATTCTGTTTAGGCCAAGGTTCAAAAAGGGTATAAAATTTCAAGCACTTTGGGTAAAATTTGGCTAAGTAAGAACTTTCAAAAATGGCCTTGATCATATGGCATGTACATGCAATTCAATCAATCATCAAGATTTAGGCAATATCATGCATGCTTTCCTGTGAATAATTTCATACAATAACTAAAAATCTGGAGCTCAATACCTCACACAACATGCTTTCTCAGACACATTCATCCATACACCCTGCTTAGCATCATAACCACAATCATAATTCATCACACATCTGTTTCACAGGATATCAACATGCAACACAACTTGAGAATCATTCACATCAGATCATCATCAAACAGACTCCTCATGCAATTCATTCAGTCAAACATCTTCAGGAAAGTATTCAAGCCAAGCCGATATACTGAAAATAAAATTCAACCTATTCTGAAATTTAAAGTGCAAGAGTAAAGAAGAAAATCTAGGTTGCCTCCTAGTAGCGCTTGTTTAACGTCGCGAGCCTGACCCAAACCTGTCTAGAATTTGTCAGTAAATGCCATCCTTCCAACACCTTTCAGTAGGTGTACCTTCCGGGTATCCTTCAGTAGATACCAAAAGTTAGCATCCCTCAGTAGATGCTACCCAAAAATTGTTCACAAATATTCAAAAATAAACAAGTTCAATAAAAGATAAAACTAAATTAATATTTACAGCAAAAATAAACTGCCCCAGCAACATCACGTGTCATTCTTTTTGTTGGTGTCTCCAGTACACCAATTCTTCTTCTTCATGTTGGAATCTTCATCATCCCACCGTCTCAGCTTTCGTCTGTCTACTTGGCGAACGGCAGTGGAATATGGCCTTCTAATCTCCACCATTCCTTTTTCTTTAAGCTCCTTTACTAACCATTCCTTTTTCTTAAATCTCACTTTACTCCCTGGTTGGAGTGGATATTCTTTTGATTTTGGGTGAATGGTTTTTCTCCCTTTATCCTCAGGTACCTGCAGAACATAACAGCTGTCAGAATAATCAGTACCTGCTATGCTCTCTTCTTGTTCTTTGCCCATCTCTGGCTTCTCAAATCTGTCTCTTGTTACTGTTTTGATCTCATCCCCTTCACGGCCAGTATAGAGAAATAGATAATTCAAATCCCTCATCATTATCCTTCCCTCATGAACATTAATAAGCATCTTTGATGTTGCCATGAAGGGTCGCCCCAAAATCACAGGATACTCTTCCTCAGTTTTCACATCCATGACAATGAAATCTGCTAAGAACTCAAGCCGATATGCACACACAACAACATTTTCCACCATTTCCACTGGCACTTTTGTAGAACCATCTGCCATTGCTATAGTCAAGTCAGATGGTTTCAACACAAGCCCACTGATTTCCTTCAAAAGTTCCGTGGGTATTGAATTGATACTAGATCCAGAATCTATCATAGCTTCCACATCTAAATCATTCAGAGCACGTGACAGTGTTAAGCACCCCGGATCTTTAGCCTTAGGAGGATAATTACTCTTCTGTGGTTGAAAAACAAGATCATCTTCTTCATCAATAAGCTCAATTTCATCATCAAGGTTGATTTTAATTCTTTCTGAATAGGGAGGGAGCTGCTGATTTCCTAAAGGTACCACAGTCATTCGGT
Source organism: Vigna mungo (assembly GCA_036885675.1). Taxonomy (NCBI): domain Eukaryota; kingdom Viridiplantae; phylum Streptophyta; class Magnoliopsida; order Fabales; family Fabaceae; genus Vigna; species Vigna mungo. The sequence goes on from CP144698.1 coordinate 6,406,740, forward strand.
TGAAAATTTCTCTAAATCCCCCATTATGATTGCTTCTAGTTCCTATTTCCTCTTTTCCTCCACCAACCTCTTCTTCATTATAATTTTCATCTTCTTCATCTTCACTGCTCATGGGTTCAAAGAATTCAACCATCAACATTTCTTCCTTTTCACTATTCACCAAATGGAATGGTTCACTGTCTGCTTCTCAACCATCCTGGCTCATAATAACCTTGCATTCTCTCTTAGGGTTAACCTCAGTGTTGGCCCTAAACTGGTTTTTCTCCGTAATTTCTATTCTTGTCGCCAGCTGCCCAATCTGTGACTCCAGTGATTTAAAACTGGCCTGAGTGCTATTTAACTGCTGCTCATATTTTTTGAAGAAGTCATCAAATCGGTTACTTAAGGTCCTAACAGACTCAGTTAAATTACTCACTTGCTGCCACAGAGGTGACGGTTGCTGCTGCCGGAAGCCTCCTACTTGCCCAGAAGAATTATTCTGATTCTGTCCAATGCTAGGGTGGTTCTTCCAACCTTGGCTAGAATTGCCTTGTTTAAAATTACCCTGCTTGAACGGGAATTGATTCCCCATGTAGTTGACCTCCTGCTGCATTTCTTCAAGAAAAGCACACTGACCATTGATGTGGTCACCACTGCAAAGTTGTTGAGTTTGAGAAATATTTCTTAACCCTCTTGGAAGTTCAGAAAGGACCTTTGTTAGCTTGTCCAATTTTTGGTTAAGAAGATGATTATGCGCAGCCATTGCATCATTAGCAGGAAGATGCAAGATTCCTCCTTTCTGTGCACCTCTCTCACATTGGGAAACTTCATTTAGGGTCATCTCTTCGATCAAATCATAAGCTTCGTCTTCAGTCTTCCTACTAATACTGCCTCCAGCCGAGGCATCCAACATCATTTTAGACTGAGTATTCAGCCCTCCAAGAAAAGCGAGCAAATAAGAAATCTTGTCGAATCCGTGGACTGGAGTTTTTCTCAACAGGCCTTTAAATCTGTCCCAGGCTTGTCTGAGAGTTTCCTCCATCCCTTGCTTGAATGAGGAGATTTCAAGCTTCCCTTGATGAATCTTGGTTTGCGGAAAAAATCTGGTGACGAACTGTCTCGCCAAAACATCCCAATTTCTGAATGTCCCTTTAGCAAATGAGTGCAACCAATCTTTGGCACTTCCTCCTAAAGAAAAAGGAAATAGGCTAAGTCTGACCCTCTCATCCGAGACTCCGGCCATCTTAACAGTATTGTAGATTTCGCCAAAAATAGTCAAATGTTTGTATGGATTCTTATTTGACAATCCGTTGAACTGATTGCTTTGAACTAACTGGATGAGCGCAGGGCTCATCACCAAATTCGTGGTATTGTCCGCAGGAATGACAATGCTGTTGAAATTCAAAGGACCCACAGTGTTTGCTGAGTCCCCAGTGTGCGTCTTGGAGGAGGTTGGTCTATCATCTCCTTTCTACCTTGTGTAGAAGATTCTGGTGAAGATTGTAAGATTGTTACAGGTGAAGGAAAGTTTTCACGAGCAGAATGTATAATGATAACGGTTGAAAAACCGTTATTTTCATATGCTAATTTGGACTAAATTACGCCCTTTATTGCTTAGAATGAGCTTGAAATCAAACAAAACTCAATAAATGAGTCAATCGAGAGTCAAAAGCTGTTTTTAGCGATTTTATGTTTGTTTTGCAGCAAAATTGACAGAAGTGAAGATTGGGAATAAAGATGAAGGTCATAGACTCAAGAAAAGCGAGAAAATCAAAGAAAAGAAGAGTCTAGGCATCGCCCGGCGGTAGACCCCTGGTGTCGGGCGGTCAAATGGTAGGAGAAGACACCAACATTGGACGCCGAGCGGTATACCCCTGATGCCGGGCGGTTTTGCGGCACGAGGGAAACCGCCGGGCGGTAGAGCCCTACCGCCAGGCGATGGTGCGATTTAAGGTCCACCGCCGAGCGGCAAAGTATGACACCGAACGGTGGTCAGCTGGGCTTGGGCCTATTTTTCTGCTGCGCTTCTCACCTATAAATAGTCCTGTTACGAATTCCAATTCATTCTTTAGACAGAGGAAGGCGGATAGACCTACTTTGCACTCTTTGGAGAGGATCTCTTGGATGCTTAGGCTCCTTTTCGTCTTTTCTAGGGTTTGCTTTCCATATCTTCCATTATTTTCATCTTGGTTCACCATGACTATGGTGAACTAAACCCTTTTTGTTGTTGGGGGAACAATGTAATCTTTTGATACTCTTGTTTATTGAAACTCTTGTTTGGATTATATGTTTTTCATATGCGTTTATTATTAATTGTTGGATTCTCATACTGTGCTTAGTGCCTTTATCGTTTAACTCATTCGGTAATTGATCTTTGACTTTATTGATACGGGGACGTACAGTAATGGCACGAAATGGTGAGATTTTCCTTGGTTAAGCAATACCACCTAGGGATAGGGGAGTAGGACGACCAATTGTATTTGCTTCTGTTTGTAATGCGTTGCTAGTTGCTAGGGGAGGCTAGGGATAGCAAGCCGGTAATTAGTAATAGGCCCTTTTCGCGAGGCCAAGAAAGTTTGCATGCAATTAGATAATAAAGCTATTTAAACAAGAGGAGTAAATAAAAGAGAGAGGATTAGATGAAATTGTAAACCCCCAACAACTCCATTCATCCATTGCCTAAATCTTGTCAATTGAATCACACATTGCATATTTATTTTTTGTCATTGCATCCACCACGATTATTGAATATTTCTCCGCAAGTCTTACGATTTTGATTCACTTGAACGATAAGGCCTTTCGAGTCTCATGGGAAGAACGATAATGGGTTTTACCATTTTTATTACTTGATACGATTTGGTACACTTGCCAATTCGCCAACATATAACTTTCCTCCCTCTCATGTCTGGTAATCCCTTGAGAAGAGGTTGTTGATCTTTCCTGCTTCTAGTGTTATCCCTTCCTGCATACACAAGAAAAATACCCCTAAAAGCACTTTTACAGAAAAATAAAATAAAACACAATAAAAAAAATAAAAGTATAGACAAATAATTACAAACAAGTCAAATTCAGTCAATTCACACTACTAAATAAGTCAAACCTCGAGTCCCCGGCAACGGCGCCAAAAACTTGTTAACGAGATGGCAAGTGTACCATATCGTTTCAAGTAGTAAAAATGGTAAAACCCATTATCGTTCTTCCTATGAGACTCGAAAGGCCTTATCGTTCGTATGAATCAAAATCGTAAGACTTGTGAAAGAAAAATTAATTGTTGTGGTGAATGCAAAGACAGAAAATAAACATGCAATGAGTGATTCAGTTGACGAGAAAAGAGTATGAATAAATGGAGTTGTTGGGGGTTTACAATTTCATCTAATCCTCTCTCTCTTATTTACTCCTCTTGTTTAAATTGCTTTATCATCTAATTGTTATGCAAACTTTCTTGGCCTCCCCTTAACCCGATCCCTCGGCAAAAAGAGCCTATTACTAATTACCGGCTTGCTATCCCTAGCCTCCCCTAGCAACTAGCAACGCATTACAAACAGAAGCAAATACAATTGATCATCCTACCCCCCTACCCCCCTATCCCTAGGTGGTATTGCTTAACCAAGGAAATTCTCACCAGTTCGTGACATTACTATACGTCCCCGTATCAAGAAAGGCAAATATCAGTTACAGAATGAGTTAAACGATAAAAGCTTTAAGCACAGTATGAGAATCCAACAATTGATAATAAACGCATATGAAAATCATATAATTTAAACAAGAGTTTCAATAAAAAAGAGTATCAAAAGATTACATTGTTCTCCCAACAACAAAAAGGGTTTAGTTCACCATTGTCATGGTAAACCAAGATGAAAATAATGGAAGATATGGAAAGCAAACCCTAGAAAAGATGAAAAGGAGCCTAAGCATCCAAGAGATCCTCTCTAGAGAGTGAAAAGTAGGTCTGGTCGCCCTTCTCTGTCAAAAGAATGAGAATGAAATCGCACTAGGGCTATTTATAGCTGAAGAGCGCAACAAAAAACAGGCCCGAGCCCAACAGGCAACCGCCTGGCGTCACACTTATGCCGCCCGGCGGTTTGCCTCTTATCGCAAAACTGTCAGGCGTCGCTGCCTTGGTGCCAACTCCTCTCATCTGGCCGCCCAACAGTGCAATTCTGTCACTGGGCGGTTTCTAGACTCTTCTTTTCTTGATTTTCTTCCTCTATCTTGAGTCTAAGGCCTTTATCTTCACCTCCATTCTTCACTTCCATCAAAATTGCTGCAAAACAATGCAAAACAAGCATAATATCGCTAAAAATAGCTTTTGACTCTCGACTGACTCATTTATTGAGTTTTGTTTGATTTCAAGCTCATTCTAAGCAGTAAAGGGAGTAATTTGGTCTAAAATAACACATGAAAATAACGGTTTTTCAACCGTTATCAAGGGTAATGTTAAAGAAGCAATAGAGTTGATGGACAAAGGGGGTCAAAGCTGATGCTGGTTGCTTCAATCTTCTGTTTGACTTGTGTGGCCAATCCAAGTCCCTTGAAGATGCTAAGAAGGCCCATGACCACTTTCTGCAGTCTTCTTTTAGGAGTGACCTCATGCTTAACAACAAGGTGATTGAAATGTATGGGAATTGTAAAAGCATGACGGATGCACGTAGGGTGTTTGATCATATGCCCAACAGGAATATGGATTCTTGGCTCTTGATGATGCAAGGTTACGCAAATAACACCAATGGGGATGATGCTTTGCAGCTATTTGAGCAGATGAATGAACTAGGTTTGGAGATTACTTCAGAGACTATTGTCAAACATTCCCAAGTTCAACAAAGGATCAATACAAATATACTGGGATTTACGAGTATTTAGTCTCCCCCCATATGCTAGTATATATCACATTCAATGATGTATCGAAGATCATTGCGGGAGACAAGATGTTGAATATTTCCATTATTCAACTCTGGTGCATGTAAGATAGTTAATTTTGTCTACCATAATAGTTTAATTTAGATGTCTACTTTGTAACAAGTTAACTTTGTTGTTATAGGTACATGGACACAGTCATTGTAGACCAAGGTCGGTCTTCCGTTTACGGATTTGTTGAACCTCAGACCGTTCAACGTTGTGGTAACACAGTTGAAATCAAACAAAATTATTTGCAAACATGGATGGCTGAGTCAAACAGAGACATATACCTTGTGCCATACATTGATGGGTATGTGTTGTTTTATTAAAAGGTAATTAAAGTTTACTTAATTAGTTTACTAACTATTTATGATGCTCCAAACAGGACTCACTGGCAACTGGTAGTCCTCATTCCCAAAAAAAATACAGTTGTCTTCTTCTGTTCGTTGCAAAAGAGGATGAAAGATGACTTGAAATTCCTGCTGCAAGGGTAAGTGTTTCGCTAAAAATGACTTTTAATTTCATGTCGGCATTAATTTTTAATGATTTCATACTTATATTAATAATACTTTCTGTTTTAATGTAAATAGAGTAATGGGTACATGTCAGTCAGCTAAATAAAGTGTTGTATCCCAAGGTATATGGTGCATTTATACTTTTAATTCATTTACTTTTTATTCAATGATCTTAATTCTTGACTATATTTACTTTGGCATTTTAGTGTAACAAACAGCTTGATTCATGGGAATGTGGATACTATGTGATGTGTAGGATTAATACCATCATTCGAAGTGCCATTACAAATAAGTGGAATGAGGTAATAATCGTGCTTACTTTGAAAACATCAAAAAATCAATTAATTATTTTGAACATATATCAAACCATAATCAATATTTCTTAATTGTGCAGAACTTCAACAATTCATCTGCTATAACCGAAGGCATGATAAGGCAGATAAGGCACGAGTGGACAACTTATCTTATCCAAAACTGGAAGTAGAGCAACATTTTTGTTCTTTTGAATTACTTATGTTTAGTATAAGTTTATAATTTTATTTTATTGATCTTGGATTGAATTATATTTATTTATAGCTCAAACAAACAATTATTTGCTTGCCCCAATTGTTCTGGGAAATTTTTCTTAATTTCAGGTGTGGTTATATTCGAAAAATAAAATTTTATTAAAAAAAAAATTCCCCCGTAGACATCGGTTAAGGCAAACCTGACGTCCATAGACATCAGTCAATGCACAAAAGTGACGTCCAATAAGTGAACAACCAGCTCGTACATACGTCTCTTTTTTGTTGACCCCTGACGTCTATGTTAACGTCTTTTGTTACTGCGACTGACGTCTATTTGGACGTCGGTTGTGTGCAAAACCGAAGTCTAAATAGACGTCTGTCATTACCTGACTGATGCAAAGTAACATCACTGGATTAGACGTCGAGTTTGAAACTGACGTCAAAAGCCCAAAATAACTGACGTTAATCAGCGTTTTTCCACTAGTGATTGGTGCCTCATGCATCGGCTGGTTTTGAGGACGTGTGAACTGAAGATAAAATTTTCAAAGTTATGAATAAATATTTTTAAATGATAATATAAAATTAGTAATGATAAAAATATTATACCTGTTGTGTACCAATGTGTGTGATAACCAATGTTTTAGGCCAGGCTAAAAAACTTCCTATCGCCTCCCCCACAAATTGAACTTCAGGAGTAGGTACATGCACCTGAGCCTGTGGATCCCGAACCTCGTCAATCATGACACGCATGTGGTGGGGTGATATGGGAACACCATGAATAGTCTGGCCTCCCTCAACTACTCATCCGACAGCCACAATGTGTGTGGGATCCCCATCAACCAACAAGTCATACTGACCAATGCGTGATATTCAAGACCCATTGGACATAAAACTTTTTTGGCCTCGTAATTTCGAATAGGAAGAGTATTATTTTTTGGAAGCATCTCCTTCAGCAACTCCAACAACTCCGTGAAACTTTTATCGGTTCATTTGTTCCTTGCTTTTAAACTGAACAACTTCAAAGTTGCAGACAAACGTGTAAAGTTCGTGCAGCATGGGTACAACGGTTGCTCAGAATCATTGATAAGAGAATCGTACAAATTAGCTCTTCTAAAGTTATCTTCACCAACATCACGTTTCATGTCCTCTAAATGATCACTCATCCATTCTTCCACATAATTTGTTCCTTGTGACATCATAGGTTGGTCCAATACTTCTCCATGCCAAGTCCAAACGGTATACGTTCTCGTTATGCCGAACATGAATAGATGATCATGCAAATTGCCCAAGTCTTGTCGTATTTGATTAAGACAACAAACACAAGGACAAAAATATGTCCCGTTCACAGACTTTGCATTTTCTTTAACATATTACAAGAGCACCGAAACACCCTTTTCATATTCTTCAGAGATGCGACGTGCATTCATCCAGCTTTGATCCATACTATGTTTGTAACATAGTTCATCAGTATAAAATTCTTAACTCTCACAAGGTTAGGCCTTACCCATTTAGGAAAAATATTTTTCATAAATTGCTATGACATGTGCAAAGAATTCTACATCATAAATTTGATAAAATTTCGGTAGCATTTCACATTGGTCTCTGAAATACACGCAATGACAATAGTCACAAGAATGACCACAATCAAATATGCATCCGGAGAACAACACAAATAATGAACCGAAATTTCATCATTCTTATGCATATACTCCAATGTACATGTTATAGCAAATTTATGAAAAATAATTTTCCCAAACTGTCGAATTGGACAATTCAAAATTTAATACAAACGATTAAAAGATTAATCGTTTGTGTTAAATTTCAAACGGGAACTAAGTTTCACTCAGTGATTTGATAATAATTAACAATCGAACAATCCAATTATAATAATACAATTAAACTTCATGACATGCATATATTAAAAAGCCAATAAGACATGCATACCTAAAAGCAAATATGAAATCATACAAAAAAAGCCAATAAAATGCATATTCACAAAAGCCAATAACATGGATACACAAAAGCCAATAACATGCATACACAAAAGCCAATAACATGCTTATACAAAATCCAATTACATCCATAAAAATTTAGTTTTCATCAAAGAAGCTAACCTTTTTAGCAGATTAAATTAATAATTGAGGTAATGAACGAGTGCACGCCCAAAAACAGTCCACAATGTAGTCCAAAAACGCTCAAAAACACAGCCGAACAAGATACCAGAAACTGCAACAAAATGCAACGGAATATAATTTTAATCGGTTCTAATCAAAGATTTTTCATCAAAGGCTAATTTAATCGGAGTAAAACAAAATTTAAATGGTCCAAAACATTGAAATCTAACCTGGAAATGATTTCCGCAACGGAGAACAACTGCATGAAGAAGACGATGAATAGTGTAATTGCTCGCGGGTTCGCGTTTTGCAGTATAAGTGCTTCTAGACGTCGATTTACAAGGGCACCAACGTCTATAATGTTATAGACGTCGGTGCACTCACTAATTTGACGTCTTTATGATTTAAAAATTAATATTGGCGCCCATTATAGACGTCGGTTAGATGGAGCACCGACGTGTGATTGAACTCTTCAACTACCTGCCAGTCCTATAAGCGTCCGTTAGATGGGGCACCGACGTCTATAAGGTAGCAATATAATTACAGTTCACCTAACTGTCAGACTATAGACGTCAGTTAGGAAGGGGCACCGACGTCTATACGGTGTATCATTAATTACATCCACCTACTTGTCAGGTTATAGACGTCTGTGTTGAGGTAACTAACGTCTATATTCGACTATTCACCTACTTGGCAGACCTATGGATGTCAGGCTGAGGTGGCACTAACATATATCATATTATAGACATCGGCTATCCAACTACCTGACGTCCATGGGCCTGACTTATTTATGAACTTGCCACCGGTCATTAATTTACGTCAGTGTACCCTCTAACCGACGTCTAAGTGGTGACGTTAATCAGCGTTTTTCCACTAGTGATATTTTCTATTTTTTGAATGTTCATCGACCGTTCCTTTTTTAGTTTAATGAAAGTTATCGTTTACCCGTTTTCATTTATGCCTGTTGTAAGTAATGTTAACGTGTCTACTTTGTTATGCACCTACTACCGTTCAACCCTCTCGAAGGGTTGACAAGAGGTCGCCATTCATTATTTAATTGAGTTGACAGGATGTTTTCATTCGTCAACTTGGTTCATTCGTATAGGTCGGTAGTAGGTTGTTGCCTTTCATCGCCCGGCTAAGTTAACAGGACATATCCGTCAACTAGAGGTTCGTCGCTTGGCCAAGTTGACAGGGTGTTTCCATTCATCAACTTGGCTCACCTTCGTGGGTCGATCGGCCATTGCCAGTCATCGCCTGGCCAAGTTGACAGGATATTTTTGTTCATCAACTTGGCTCATCTACGTGGGTCGATTGGCTATTGCCAGTCATCGCGCGACCAATTTGACAGGATATTTCCATTCATCAACTTGGCTTACCTTCGCGGGTTGATCGACTATTGCCAGTCATCGCCCGGACAAGTTGATAGGATGTTTTCATTCATCAACTTGGATTGTTACTTCGTTTATTCTTTCCTGCACTTATTATGATGGTCTATGGAAACGTTTCAGTATTTTATTTAGAACTGTTGAAACATACATTCAGAGACAAACTTTAACTAAAATATAACTTTAAATGCGACGCATTCCACTGTTGGTTAGATGTCATCTGTCAAGCTTGGTGAGACGGTAAGCTCCGTTACCGAGGACTTCCACCACTTTAAATGAGCCTTCCCATTTGGTCGCTAACTTTTCGTGTGAGGCCGTTCGATGAGCCTCTCCGATTTTTCTCCATACTAAATCTCCTTCTTGGAAATTTTTGGGGCGAACTTTGGTGTTGTATATCCGCTCTACCATGCGTCGGCATGCCTCTGCTCTAAGCACGACGCGGTCCTGCTGCTCTTCAAGGGTATCCAGTTCGACTCTCAGCTCTCGGTCATTCAACTGAAGATCTTCTATTCTTCTCCGTAATGACGGCTCCCCCAACTCGACTGGCAACATTGCATCCGTCCCATATGTTAAGTTAAAGGGAGTTTCCCCGGTTGTCCCGTGCGGGGTGCATCTGTATGCCCATAGGACTTCTGGAAGCTCGTCCACCCAAGCTCCCTTCTTTTCTCCCAGTCGTCTTTTCAATTCGGCGATGATGGTTTTGTTCATAGCTTCTGCTTGTCCATTTGTCTGAGGGTGCTCCACCGAGCTGGTAGCATGCCTTATCCCCAAGCCTTCGAAAAATGTTTCAAGCATTTTGTCAATGAATTGTCGTCTGTTATCTGTAATAATCGTTCGTGGTAACCCGAACCTGCAAATCAACTTCCACCAAAATTTCTACACTTGAGCTGTTGTGATAGTAGTGAGGGGCTCTACTTCAACCCATTTGGTGAAGTAATCAATGACCACAAGGAGAAATTTCTTCTGAGCCGGTCTGGTGGGGAAGGGTCCGACAATATCCATCCCCTATTGAGCGAACGACCATGGCGTCGTGATAGTATGTAAGGTATGGGGCGAGGCTTGTTTATCATTAGCATGAGCCTGGCATTTGATGCACCGACGTGTGAATGACGCATCATCTTTTTCCATTTTCGGCCAATAGTAATAAGCTTGTAGTACCCGTCTTTCAAAGTCCATCCACCTGTATGGAAACTGCAGATGCCGTTATGTAATTCGTCCATGACATATTGAGCTTCATCTTGGGCTAAATATTTAAGCAGCGGGGTGGAGAATCCCCTTCAATACAGGTCATTTCCGATTAGCAGGAATCGAGTGATCTTTTTTGTCTCGGTCGGTCGGAGTGTTTCACCCTCGTCTTGTTTTTTCATCAAATCCCGGATATCTTTGCGCCAGTCGCTAGCATCGTCGGTGTTTATGGCATGGCATTCGACTGACGGTTGGAGTAAAACTTGCCGGATGATAGTGGTAAGTTGCCCTTTTTCTTTTCTTGAGCACAACTTGGACAAAATGTCAACGCGGACGTTTAGCTCTCGCGGTATGTGTTGTATTTTAATTTTTTCAAAGTTCTGGGCCAAAGAAGAAGCTTTGTGATAGTACTTAAGGAAGTGGTCTTCCTTGACTTGGAAATCCCTATTCATCTGTCCAACAACCAGTTGTTAATCTGTGCGGCAAATAAGTTTTCTCGCCCCTATGTCTCTGGCAAGCTCCAATCCAGCCACCAAGGCTTCGTACTCTGCCTGATTGTTAGACGCTTTGAATTTGAAAACTAAGGAGTATTCTATCAGGAAACCGTTCGGTCCCTCTAAAACCACACCGGCTCCACTAGTCGCTCTTCCAGAAGCGTCATCAACATACAAATTCCATTCCTCTTCGCCAGTGGAGGGCAATTCCGCCGCCCAGTCAGCCAAATGCTGACCTTTCACGGATCCCCTTGGTTTGTACCGAATACCGAACTTTGATAACTCCATCGCCCAACCGACCATCCTCCCTGCAAGATCAGGTTTTCTTAATATCTTTGACACCGGATGGTCTGTCCGTACTACAACTTGGTAACCTTGAAAATAAAGCATGAGCCTTCTTGCCGCCCTGAGGAGGGCTAATGCCACCTTCTCCACTTGCTGATAACATTTTTCGGCGTCCTGGAGGGTCCGACTTACAAAATAAATTAATTTGGGTGACGGTCGTTCTTGGAGTAAGACCGCGCTAACTGTCGTGTCTGAAACTCCAAGGTACGCTTGCAATTCTTCGCCCGGCACCGGCCGACTCATGACTGGGGGGTTCATGAGGATGGTCTTGATATCCAAGAACGCCCGTTCGCAATCTTCGTCCCACTTATCGGTTAATCCTTTCTTCATCTGTCGCAGGATCGGACGAACACGTTCGGCTAACTTGGGTATGAACCGAGATAGGGCGGTAAGACGCCCAACCAGTCTTTGGATTTCTTTCAGAGTGCTAGGGCTTCGCATTTGTAGGATGGCTTCACATTTGTCAGGATTCGCTTCGATGTCGTCGGAAGTAAGCATGAAGCCAGTAAATTTCCCCGCGGCAACCCCAAAAGTGCATTTGGCCGGGTTCAGACACATTCCGTGTTTCCTCACCTGCCCGAACACTTCTTCTAGGTCTTTCATGTAACTTTCCCCACCGGACGACCGTACCACCATGTCATCCACATACACATCCATACATCTGCCGATCTGGTTAGAGAAAATTCGATCCATCAGTCGTTGATAGGTGGCCCCGACATTCTTTAATCCAAATGCCATGACTTCGTAACAAACATTCGCCCTGTCGGTCATGAATGTCGTCTTCTCCACATCCGGGGCGTACATAGGAATTTGATTGTATCCCGAGTAGGCATCAAGGAAACTCAGCATTCTATGTCCGGACGCCTCGTCAACTAGAGTATCAATACTAGGAAGAAGGTATGAGTCTTTTTGGCTGACCTTGTTTAAATCTGTGTAGTCAGTACATATTCGCCATTTGCCATAGCTTTCTTCACCATAACCACATTAGACAACCAAGTGGTATAGGTGACTTCCCGTATAAAGCCAGCTTCTTTGAGCTTTCTCACCTCATCCACCACTGCCTTGCGCTTTTCTTCACCCATTTTCCTTTTCTTCTGGGCAATCGGTCGTGCTTCTTTGCATAAGCTTAACTTGTGAGACATGATCGAGGGGTGAATCCCTGACATGTCCACCGCAGTCTAAGCGAACATATCTCGATTGCGCCATAAAGTGGCGTGAAGCTGCCTTTCAATCTCCGACTCCATGCCCTGGGCTATGGAGGTGGTTTGAGTAGCGTCGTTTCCTATGACGATCGATAGAGTTTCCCAGATAGGCTCTAACTGATCCTCTGTGTTGGTCCTCGGATCCAAGTTGGCCATAGCCACTTCCGATCTGCTCGTTCTTTTCCTTGCTTCTCTGGTATACATTTTTAATCCGGTCGCGTAGCATTCTTTGGTCATTTTTTGATCAGCCCTAACAATGCAAATCGTCCCTCGGCTGGTTGGGTACTTCAGGGTGAGGTGGGGAGTAGATACGATCGCCCCGAAAGAGTTCAGACATGGTCGCCCGAGGAGGACGTTGTACGAGGTGTTTGCTTCCAACAGCAAAAACCTTATCTTCTTTTCTTCACTCTCCCGTCCGGTTCCCAACCGCGTACGCAAGTCCAAATATCCCCTGGTGTCCACCCTTTCTCCAGAAAAGCCCACCAGTTGCTCATCATATGGTACTATCAGATCTTCCGAGATATCCATCTGCTGAAATGTTTTCCAGTAGAGGATGTTGACCAAGCTTCCTTGGTCGACCAGGACCTTACTCACCCCATAGCGCGCAATTTCCACCGTAATGACCATGGGGTCGTCTTGCTCCGGGTCTGGGGCGTGGAAATCTTCGTCTGTGAAGGTTATGGGAGGCATAGTTCTTCTGGGGACGTCTACCGCGTGTATTGACCGCAATGCTCGGATACTCCTTTTCCTAGCAGAGGATGACGATCCTCCCCCTGCGAATCCTCCAGACATCGTGTTACTAATCCCCCTCAAGGGGCGACTGCCGCCCCTTTCCCTGCTTCTACTTCGACTTCGTGGACGGTTGCCGGGCCTCCGGCTGTCATTATGTCGACCGGGCCGGCTTTTGTATCGCGGACCCGTTCTCCTTTCCTCGGGTCGTTGTGGGCTCCTTCCCCAAGGATTATCTCTTTGGGGACTTACATGTCGCACCGATGACCTTTTTGTCTGGTATCCCTTCACATAGTATTGCAATCGTCCTACCCGGATTAATTCTTCTATCTTGTCTTTGAGGGTCACGCAATCTTCAGTGTCATGACCCATATTTTATTGTTGTCTGCCCCCGGAGGGGTGGGGCGTTTCTGGGGCGTTTGTATGATTTGTGCGCTGAGTGCCTCTTGTAATATTCGAGCTCGGGGGCACTCAGTTGCGTGTATTGTTGGAAACGGGGACCCCTAGGCCCTTCTCGCATCTTTGGCAACCCCGAACGGCTACCATGTCCCTCTCGCTTTCCGTCCGTCCTATCCGACTTTGCTTCTTGCATTTCTTTCCGATAACTTTGTTTCATATCCTCCACCCGAACTTCATCTACAGCCCGCTAACGCAACTCCTCCATAGTTTTAGGAGGGGTGCGACAAACACTGTCCTTGAATGGGCCGGGCCTCAAGGCGGGCATTATGTACTGGAGAGCCAGCTCCAAGCTAAGGCCCTTGACTCGTCGTATAGTCTTTTGGTATCGGTCCATGAAGGTTTTGAGCGACTCGTCCTTGCCTTGTTTTAAATTCATGAAGTCAACCACAGTGATATCTTGCGTACGGCAAGCGGCGAATTGACTTTTAAACATGTTACCCAGGCTTTTGAAATTTTCGATGGAGCCGCTTGGGAGAGAGTCAAACCACTCTAGGGCCTCTCCTTCCAGTGAAAGAGAGAACGCTCGGCACCAGATGGCGTCGCACCTGGTGCGAAACGTCATCGCGTTAGTGAAGGATTTTATATCTGCTTCTGGGTCGGTGGTTCCATCATACATCTTGAATTGGGGCGGGACAAATTGGTTTGATATTTGTACGTCCATGATGGCCTGGACGAACGGTACAGGCACTGATGGGCCCTCACTCTTCACTAACACCAGGCTCTCACCCTTCTCTCCCTTATCCTCCTCCTGTCTCCTCTCCTCACGACCTTGGGCACTGTTATGGGCCTCCTTATCGGTCGCGTCTAGTGTGACGGTCTTGTCCCATTCCCCGCTGACACCTTCACCGATCTCCATAGCCTTTCCCCTGTTCAACTGGGCTAAGCAGCCCGCACGACCGCCATCTCCTCCTCGTTCCATCTCTGCATCTCTTCATGCCGCTTCTGCATTTCTTCCATCCTTCGCTCCAACGCTCGTATCACCTCGTTTGGTTCTTTTACGTTCGTACACCTTGTGGTCACCATTGGTAATAATCCTCCGGGCCCACGGTAGGTGCCAAAATGTTCCGGTTAAGCTGTCGTCAAACTCCACCTACACAATTTCTTCCAGACGTCTGGTCTCAACTGTCGGCTCTCTCTGGTCGCGCTCTTCGACTCCTCCTAGTCCGTCTTCTACTTTCTTCCACCAGTCCAGTCGGGTACCTGCTAAAGGTGCTCCGACGCTCAAGTCAGCAAATAATGAAAGGGTAGAAATAGAAAGAGAAAATAAGCAGCAGTAATAAATGTGCATTCAATGTAACCAACCACTTCCTACCTTTGACCTCTTATTTATAGTAGTAGCTATGAGCCTATGATTAGCGAAATCTTAATCACGGCCCAATAGTTGGCCCAATACTTCTAATCTCGTTTTACCTTAATTCGATCTTAATGTTCGTTTCTTCCCGACCGACCGATTCACGATAGATTTTTACCTCTGGCGATTGAGTTGTTGCCTATATCCTCACGACTGGTCGTATCTTCCCGTCGTACTGTCCCTACGGTGCATTATGTATAATAAATTAAGATAATGTTTAACTGTGGAAAATGGATGAAGTTGTCCAGAATCGTATATATATTATAAAAATAATAGTAAAAGGTTACATAAAATTTATTTTTAAAAAAGTTATTGCATTATTAAAAAAAATATTATTTATTTTGTTAAATAAATAATGAATAAATTATTTTTATATGTTAAAATATAAATCAATTTCCATAATAACAATATTAATAATAATGATAAAAATAAAAAATAAAAAATAACACAACAAATAATGATAATATATTTTCTCTCACTATTAACCTAATAATATATGTACATACATAACTTTTTTGTTTTACAAATCTCTTTTGTTATGTGTTAGATATGTTAATGTAAACCAAAAATTAGTTTTAGATATTGTGTTTAATATAGACTATGCACTTGAAACATGGTAAAGGAGAATCTCCCACAAGAATGTTTTTTAAAGTGTCTGGATAAACTTAAATTTTAAGATTTTATTTCAACTGATAAATAACACTTTTTATACTCATTTCAGTATTTGGTGGGACTAAAATCACCCTTTCATTGATATCTTATGATATGAAATATCATTCTTTTCTCTGTGGAAAAAATATAGTTGGAATAATGATGTTTAAAATTATTTTAAGAAGACTAACAATCTACCTTAGTTTTTTATTTCCTACTTGTATAAAAATAAATTTGAGGTTTCAAATGTAATAATAAATTCAAAATATTATATGTGTATATAAAATAAGAATGTGCCATCATACATTGCTACTATAAAATAATATAATTTAAAAAAACAAACAAACAAAATTGTTTGTATTAAATACTTATCTTTTTTAATTGAGGGATTTTGTAATTATTGATAGGAAAAGATTATTTTATGACATAAAAAATCATTTTAATTTAATAAGGGATAAAATAATCCTTTTAAAACTTGACAATGAAAATTTATATTTTTATGGAAAGATATACTTTTATTTCTTTTATGTTTTTTTTACTGTATCTTTTAGTTAGATAAATTTAACAAAACAAACATATTCTTTTTATTAAATAAAATACCTAACCGCACGTGCTTCTTAATTAAAATTAAGTACACTCATTCTACACATGAACACCGTTATAACCTATATTTTCTTTCATCACTCTTATAAATTTTTTAAATTATATTGTTTTAATGTGATATATATATATATATATATATATATATATATATATATATATATATATATATATATATATATATATATATATATATATATATATATATATATATATATATATATATATATATATATATGTGGGGTTTGTTAACACGCGTACGCTGTTTTTCAGTTGGTACGTTTTAACAATGTATACCGAGTTTTAGTAGACAAAAATATTCGTATGTAATAGATTCTAAGTTTTGAGGTGAAGGGTATTTTTCATTCATCACAACTCTTTCTCTTTCATCTCTCTCACTCAAACTTTTTTTTTCTGTCATCTCTACTATAGTTCCAATTGAAAAAAAAATCAAAAACACATGGTTAAACAATTTCTTACAAAAATATGATTTTATAATAAGTTTTCATTTTATAATTTTTGTCTTATCTAATTTTATCTAATTTTCACAAGCATAATGACATATAAAGGAATTCTCGTCTGGAAAAAATTAAAAACACTTGTTATTAAACAATTTCTTACAAGAAATTATTTTATAATGAGTTTTCATTTTATAATTTTTGTCTTATCTAATTTTATCTAATTTTCACAAGCATAATGACATACGAAGGAATTCTCATCTGGAAAAAATCAGAAACACATGTTAATAAACAATTTCTTACAAGAAATTATTTTATAATGAGTTTTCCTTTTATAATTTTTGTCTTATATAATTTTATTTAATTTTCACAAGCATAATGACATCAAAGGAATTGGTAATTGGTCTGGAAAAAAAAAATCAGAAACACTCATTAAACAATTTACAAAAAATGATTTTATAATGAGTTTTCATTTTATAATTTTTGTCTTATCTAATTTTATCTGATGATGAAATTGAAGAGATCTTGAATATTTCTGATTTTTTTTTTCAGTTGAATCTACCATAGGATGATAAAAAAAATGAAATTTAATAATAATAAGAAGGAAAAATATATAACACATCCTCCAAATGAACGAACAGAACAAGAGCAACAAATTACAATGTCGCGAGTTGTTGTGTGTGGCTGAGGGAGAGTATGGAGACGAGAGAGGAACAAATTGGATAAGTGAGGAAGGTGGATTAGGGTTAGACAAGGGTTTTTGATTTTTTTTTCAATTGGAGCAACAGTAGGGATGATAGAGAAAATGCTGGATTCAGATAGATGAAAGAAAAAGGGTTGAGAGAAATGAGCGAGGTGAGTAAGGGTTTGGGGTTTTTTTTTTTTAGTTTTGAGAATGAAAATTATTTAAATATTCTTAACCTTAAAACTTAAAATCCATGATAAATGAGGATATTTTTGTCTATTATAATTCGGTACACATTGTTAAAACGTACCAACTGAAAAACAGGCATACGCGTGTTAACAAACCCATCTATATATATATATATATATATATATATATTATACTTATTAGTTTAGTATAGCACGGGTCTGCTATTCAGTAAAAAAACTATCTAGTAATAAATAATTAATCTAAATAATAATAATTATTAATGAACTGTTAATAAAAATAATAATAATTTAAAATTAATAAAAGTAATGAAAATAATTTGTTATAGATATATATGTTATAAAAATAATAGTAAAAAGTTACATAAAATTTATTTTTAAAACATTATTTCATAAAAGAAATATTATTATTTTGTTAAATAAGTAATGAATAAAGTATTTTCACATGTTGAAATATAAATCAATTTCTAAAAAATACAATAAAATAGTATTTATTACAACAATCAATAATAATAATAATAAAAATAAAAAATAAAAAGTAACATAATAAATAATGATAATATAATTCTAGAATATAGTATATAATATTTTCATATAGCATTACCATAAATAACGGAGATAATAGAATAAATATTTTCTCTCACTATCAACCTATATATATATATATATATATATATATATATATATATATATATATATATATATATATATATATATATATATATATATATATATATATATATATATATATATACCTTAATTCTGACCTAACCCAGACAAACATGCTTATTCTCTGCAAGAGAATTATACTGACTTATATATCTAGGTTTGGTTTACTTTTTGTTTACTTTAATGTTTATATAAAAATTATTCCATTTTCACCTTGTTTTTTAATTTTTAAGATGCTGTTTTATTTCTTAGTAAATGACAATTTTTGGAAATGATGTAAATATTGATTATTGTGTTGAATTTGTTGAATCTGTGTACATTATGTGATTGTTTGATATGTAGGTCTGTTTTTGTGATATTTGTTTTTGTGACAGTGGATATCATAAAAACAAACTTACTATGAAAAACAGTTTGTGGTATTTTAAAAAAAAGCGGGGGTTTTGGCCGCGGTTCTAGGAGGAACGATGGTCATATCTCCGGCTTTTTACCGCAGTTGGAACCACGGCCAATTGTTATACGAAAATTGGGGGGAAAGGGGGTTAGTCGCGGTTCTAGGAGGAACCGTGGTCATATCCCCAGCTTTTTACCGCAGTTGAAACTCTGGCCTAAAATTTTAGACTTTTTACCTCGTCCATATATGCTACGATTCTAAAACCGCGACGTATCTTCAAAAACAATCGTGATCGTTTCCTTTCGCTGCATTAGTGGTTGAACTTTTTTTGCAACAATTTATTACCTTATTTCACAATAACATATTTATTCACTAAAAAAACTTATCTAGAGGGAATTATTTTACAGAAATTATAAAAAATTCTATCAAATTATCTAATTGTAAATAATAATAAAAAATTTAATTGCTTTTAAGATAAGTTTATAACCTCTTCAAATAATAATATATTTTCTTTCTTTATTTTCTAATTTTTTACTTTGTTTTCTCTTTAAAAGTTTTAGACTAATCTTTTTTTCCCAATTGTAAAATTTCATTGCCCAAAATTCTAAAACCCATCTCCCTCTAAAAATCCCATAATTATAAAATTTTATTCCCTAATTCTAAAACCCATCATACTAAACCCTTTTATTTTCATTTTCTTAGAATCTCAGATACATCGTTCTATAACCCTTCTTGCTTCTCTTTGGTGCAGCGTTTTTTCTGTTCTGTCTTAGGGAAACTTAGTTGCTGCAAGAAATTTCTAGATTTTGGTTTTCTGACTTTGATTCATTGGATTGACTAATTGTCTCAATACCTTGTTGTGGCTTTGTTTTCTATTTTGCTAATATAATTTACTAACTGTTTCGGTATAAATTGGGGAACCGAAAGGTCAAACCTTGATCACGTCGCTTTCTGCCCTTCCGTCTGCTTCTTCTTCTTGAGGACCGTCCGGTTGGTATCTGCTTCAACCGTCCGGTGTTGCTCGAGCTCTGACCGAGAGGGGGGAGTACCTGAAAAGGCACTCCGACGCTCAAGTTAGGCGTGAGTAGAGAATTAGACCCTCTGTGAGAGAGGATTGAGAGAGTTCGATAGCAAAGAATGTGCTAAGGAATTATGAATGGAGTGTATTGGGAGTGTGAATAACTCGTACCTTGTTTGGAGTCCTCAGGCCTTTATTTATAGGCTTTGGATTGATATAAGATGAACAAAATATAAACAGAATAAAATATAATCTTATTTGGCATATCTCTGATATGATAAAATAAAACATAATCTTGCTTGACATATCTCTGATATGAATAAAATAAAATATAACCTTACTTGGCATATTTCTGATACGATATCTTCGTTTGGATTTTATTTGTGCTTGCAATATATCTGGTTGACATATTTCTGTTTGGAATATATATGATTGATATATCTGGAAATCTTTTATTCTGGTGCTGGGCCTCGAGCCCAATAAGTATTGGCACTGTGATGGGCCCCTGTAAGGCCGGCCGTTGACTTTGGAGATATACCACCGTACATCATCCCCCCCAAGTCCGAGGGAAAGGGAGGGGTTTGCTTCTTCATGACCGAAGGACTTAGTTTTGTCTGGCGCTCGGTGTAACTTTGTCGCATTGTATGCTGTGCCGGTCGGACTATGTGTCCTGAAAGGTTTTTAGATTTGAGTAAATCTAGCGGACATGGCGTCCGGTGGGACATTGCGTCCTGAAAGAGTAAAACTGGCGGACATGGCGCCCGGTGGGACATTGCGTCCTGAAAGATTTCTAGATTTGAGTAAATCTAGCGGACATGGCGTCCGGTGGGACATTGCGTCCTGAAAGAGGAAAACTGGCGGACATGGCGCCCGGTGGGACATTGCGTCCTGAAAGAGGAAAACTGGCGGACATGGCGCTCGGTGGGACATTGCGTCCTGAAAGATTTCTAGATTTGAGTAAATCTAGCGGACATGGCGTCCGGTGGGACATTGCGTCCTGAAAGAGGAAAACTGGCGGACATGGCGCCCGGTGGGACATTGCGTCCTGAAAGAGGAAAACTGGCGGACATGGCGCCCGGTGGGACATTGCGTCCTGAAAGATTTCTATATTTGAGTAAATCTAGCGGACATGGCGTCCGGTGGGACATTGCGTCCTGAAAGAGTGAATCTGGCGGACATGGCGCCCGGTCCTGCAGTGTAAAGATGAATTGCA
This sequence comes from Vigna mungo, assembly GCA_036885675.1. Lineage (NCBI taxonomy): Eukaryota > Viridiplantae > Streptophyta > Magnoliopsida > Fabales > Fabaceae > Vigna > Vigna mungo. The sequence goes on from CP144698.1 coordinate 6,427,794, forward strand.
CATAGAATTTTGAACTGAAATACTTCATTGAAATCGTTGGGCGGAAGGAAATCTTTTCTTTAAACCTGCTTTTGAATCCAAACCTGTTTTAATAATCTGAAAGATATAACTGAGACCGGTCGGTTGAGATGCAACCACTTTAGTAATCTGCAAGAGATATAATATTAGAGATATAATTGAGACCGGTCGATTGAGATGCAACCGTAAGAGATATATATTGAAGATATAATTGAGACCGATCGGTTGAGATTGTACGGCTTTAGTAACCACTTCTGCAAGAGATATAATATTGAAGATATAATTGAGACCGGTCGGTTGAGATGCAACCGTAAGAGATATATATTGAAGATACAATTGAGACCGGTCGGTTGATTGAAACTGGTCGGTTAAGATGTAACCGCTTTTAGTAATCTGCAAGAGATATAATATCAGAGATATATTGAGACCGGTCGGTTAAGATTGTAACTGCTTTAGCAATCTGCAAGAGATATAATATCAGAAAGATATATTGAGACCGGTCGGTTAAGATTGTACGGCTTTAGTAACCGCTTCTGCAAGAAATATAAATATAATATTAGAGATATAATTGAGACCGGTCGGTTAAGATTGTACGGCTTTAGCAATCTCCAAGAGATATAATATCAGAAAGATATATTTGAGACCGGTCGGTTAAGATTGTGCGGCTTTAGCAATCTGCAAGAGATATAATATCAGAAAGATATATTTGAGACCGGTCGGTTAAGATTGTGCGGCTTTAGCAATCTGCAAGAGATATAATATCAGAAAGATATATTTGAGACCGGTCGGTTAAGATTGTGCGGCTTTAGCAATCTGCAAGAGATATAATATCAGAAAGATATATTTGAGACCGGTTGGTGGAGATTTAACTGCTTTAGCAATGTTGAGACCGGTCGGTTGAGATTTAACAGCTTTAGTAATCTGCATTGAAGAGATATAACAACTCGAAAAGAGTAATGAGACAAACCAATGTATTTACATGGTTAGACAATTCATAACAAAATAGATCATGTTATAAAAGTCGACCGGCCGAGAGAGTGCGCCACCTTCTGCATCATGCTCAGTATTCTTGCGGCTATCTTGATTTATCCTCGTATTGCCCCTGAAGTTTTTCTTTTACCTTGATGATATAATAATGAAAAGTGGTATCTTGATACATGATTACCGAATCCTCTAAGATTCAGATTATACATTATATTATATTATAATAATATAAAACAAGTGTATTCAGTATATATATTTATATTATTATCTAATAATATAAATCAATCTTGGTTGTCATAACGTGGAGATATTATTCTCCTTTTTGGATTTTCATAATATATATTTATGATCAATCTTGAATCTGTATAAAAATCAGTTGAGATATATATATTTATTTATATAAATATACAAATAAGTGGAATTGGTTGTGATATATAATATATGAAAATAAATCTTGGAATAAATCTTGAGCAGTGATATCAAAATTAGTTTTGAATACCATGGTATTCAATTATGCAGCAATAAATTAATGATAATTAATGATGATTCTGCATGAAACAGAATAAATCTTGAAATATTGGTGAAGAGATTGTCGTATGTATTCTTGACACTTATATAGGGCAGTTTTAATCTTTCCAAGGATTCCTGATATATTTTTATAATGAAAAAGGTGATTGGTGCTCCCATAGAATTTACGGTAGGTTTTTATTATTTCATTTTTTAAATAAAAAAATACTTATCTTGTTCATGAAACTCCTTGTAGAGATGATGACTGATGTTGTTGCTGAAACTTCTTGGTGTTTTGTTGTTCCTTCATGCTCCTCGTGGTCGCCATTTGGGTTTGCCGCTCGGCCCCACGGTGGGCGCCAAAATGTTTCGGTATAAATTGGGGGACCGAAAGGTCAAACCTTGATCACGTCGCTTTCAGCCCTTCCGTCTGCTTCTTCTTCTTGAGGACCGTCCGGTTGGTATCTGCTTCAACCGTCCGGTGTTGCTCGAGCTCTGACCGAGAGGGGGGAGTACCTGAAAAGGCGCTCTGACGCTCAAGTTAGGCGTGAGTAGAGAATTAGACCCTCTGTGAGAGAGGATTGAGAGAGTTCGATAGCAAAGAATGTGCTAAGGAATTATGAGTGGAGTGTATTGGGAGTGTGAATAACTCGTACCTTGTTTGGAGTCCTCAGGCCTTTATTTATAGGCTTTGGATTGATATAAGATGAACAAAATATAAACAGAATAAAATATAATCTTATTTGGCATATCTCTGATATGATAAAATAAAACATAATCTTGCTTGACATATCTCTGATATGAATAAAATAAAATATAACCTTACTTGGCATATTTCTGATACGATATCTTCGTTTGGATTTTATTTGTGCTTGCAATATATCTGGTTGATATATTTCTGTTTGGAATATATATGATTGATATATCTGGAAATCTTTTATTCTGGTGCTGGGCCTCGAGCCCAATAAGTATTGGCACTGTGATGGGCCCCTGTAAGGCCGGCCGTTGACTTTGGAGATATATCACCGTACACTAACTAATGCTTCTAACTAATCTTTTGTGTTTAACCATGGCTAATTGTAGTTCAAATTTTATTTCTTTTTGCAAAGTTGTCAATTACATGTTTTGTTTTCAAGTTCTCAAATTTGCTTCATGAGTTTGATCAGAAAGAGAAGACATAGATAGGTTAAAGCAATAGCATCTCCTTCCAGTTGTATTTTTAGTTTTGTTTTGATAGTATGAGTGATTAAATGTGTCTTCAATCTATTAAAGTAAAACTGCCACAAAATTTAATTTTTGTAGAAGTGTCAAAAAATTTTATGGTCGTTAAATTACTAAAATCATCACTAGCGACAAACTTGTGGTTTTACTTAATGAGAGTTAGGATGTTTATAACAGCACAAATCAAAGTGGAATTAGGGGACAGTTTATAAGTAAAGGGTCCATACATAAAAATTGTGCAAAAGTCAAGGTAATAAGATTTTTTTGGATTAGGTTACTTCTCAACGCTGGACGACTCACTTAGAAGTTACGATAACACCACATCATTCTTTACAAGCTTTTATATATATATATATATATATATATATATATATATATATATATATATATATATATATATATATATATTCTTCCAATAGTTACAACTTCACTAATAAAATCTTCTCCATTTTCTTTAGATTTATCTAGCATTTTGATTGCCACACAAGGTCCACTGCATAACTTTGTCTTAAAGACAGAAACAAATCCTCCTTCACCTAACTTGTTTTTGAAACCTCTGACCATCTTTTTAATTTCCTTGTATGAGTATCTAATCGGTGCCATTTAGATATGAAAATCACAATTAAGAATGGAAATCCAAACAAAATTTTGTAGGCCCATACCATAGAAGCATAAATGATAATACCTGCAACAAGGATTTCTTTCTCGAGTAATTACACTGATAATGTAATATATTAAAGTATTTGTTAAAAGTAAATTTTCATTAATAAAATCTAAACTTTAAATATCCATTTACTTAGTAACATTAGAAAAAAATAAATAAAAAAAAGAGTAAACTTAATGTCTAGCATGAACAACTATCAATAAATTCAATTTTTGACAGTGTTATCTATAAATAAAGCATAGGTAAATTAAGATGATAAAAATTTGTACCTTCCAGTAAACCTGTACATCACAAAAAGAAGGAAAGCATAAATTTCACCAATTGCATAATTTCACAAAACTATAATGAATGATGTTTTCTTTACAGGAGCATGATGACTGTTACAGGTGAAATATAGAAAATAATGAATTATTAATTTTGATGTTGCAGTAATGACAACAGCTGAAGTCATTTCTCATTGGGTAAGATTGTGCTATACATCAAACGAGGTCCTTGTGTTTTGTCGGAAGCCAATTCTTTACAAGGGCCACTTAGATTTAAATATGCCTTTGTATTGAAATCTCACAGCTGTTAAGGTTAGTAGAAACAAATATTTGAATCCCATTGGAATATGTTTGCTCTATTGCAATCTATATATACATACACACACAATGCATACTAACTTTAAATTTACAAACCCAAGCAAAAAGTTAAACACCTAACAAAATTCATGATATATGACAAGCCAATACCATAAAAAAGGGAAAAGGGTTTAGAAAACATACAACATTCATACGTTATAAACACAGAAAATGATGTCTTCTTCGTGACCTTGGAATTGCACAAAGAGGAAGACCCTTGTCAATGTGAAGCGTAAGCATAACCTTATAAGTCACATTTTGTGTTCCATTTGCTAGTTTGAACTTGAAGAAATGAACCAGAGCCATTGCTATTATTTTCATCTGTCTGTAAGCAAAGTCCTTCCCTAAGCAGATTCGTGGTCCAGCCTGCAATGATTCAAACATCCATAATTATGTCTATAAAATCTAATGTTATCAAAATTGTTAAGAATTTCACTGAAAAAATCAGCCTAACATATACTTTTTGCGTTATATTAAAATAAAGATACATGCCTTTCACTACAACAAAATGGGAATACATATATTTAAGATCACCACTTTGTTTTCACTTATTAGAGACAATGTTGTTGATATTTCTTTAAGAATATATTTGATCGATCTTCTCAATAAAGAGATAAAAAAATGAAAACAAGATTAACTCATCCATAAATTAAGATTAACTTACATATGAACCAATACGTAGAAACTAATTTATATAATCTCTCAAAATGTTAAGAAGAAATTACTTCTTTTTTTTTGGTAAAAATCTTTAAGATAATTGAGCAAGTGTTTCGTCTGTATTAATTTATACACATATTTATTATAGAAAATTGATATTAATATAATTAGAAATTAAATTTAAAACAAAAATCAAAGGATAAAAGATTCAAAATTGATTGTACATTAATGATAACTTTCCTTTTAAGAACAGCATGTCAATTGCTAGTGTGAATGAAGAAAGCATTTCAATTTATAGGAAAATATAAAGGAACAAACATTGAAAGCTATGAATTTGAATGGAGATTGAGACTCGAAAACTCCATTGTTGAGCCATCTTTCAGGACGAAATTCCTCAGCATCTTCACCCCAAATGGAGGACATCCGACCCATACCATAGGCCATATAGTAAACTCCATCACCCCTTTTCAGTTTGTGCCCATCAGGAAGAACATCATCTGTCTCTGTCACTCTCCCATCCTTCAATTTGAATCATCTCAAACACAATCATCAAAATCAACATGTATAACTTATTGAATTGAAAATACTAATAGAAAATTACTCATAATTCATATATTATCTTAAGGTTTTGGGTTAAAAATTGTGTCGATTCTTAGTATTACATTTATGTAATATCTTCTTAATAAACTCTTTTAAAAATAAGTCTAGCGATATCAGAGTCATAGGTTTGTCTTGCTATTTATTATCTTAAAGTTTTTAGTTAAAAATAGTGTTAAATTTTTATGGGGAGTGAACTTAGATCTAATTTATGTAATATCTATCTGATGAATCCTACACTTAAAAAAACTCATCACATAATAATGTATATATATTCTACTATGATGGGAAATAAAACATGAAAGTAGTACTATAATAGAAATTCTCTAGAGATACAGACTATATGTTTGTGAGAAAGTTTCATAGAAGGTACCACAGGAACTGCAGGGTAAAGTCTCAAGGTTTCTGTCAACGCTGCATGAAGATAATGCATTTTATCAAGGGTGTCATCTGTTATTTTGGTCACAAATTTATCTATACTTTCTTCACTTTCATGGCTACAAGTCACATCTCTCACTTCTTGTACAATCTTTTCCTCAACAAGAGGGTTCTTGCAGAGCATGTAGAAGAACCATGAAAGAGTGTTTGCACTTGTGTCTTTACCAGCTACCATAAAGTTTAGAATGATGTCTCTCAAATACTGATCAGTCATGGTTTCTTTGTACTTCTTGCTCTCAATCAAAAACCTTGATAGTATGTCCTCTTTAGCATTCTGAAAATCAAAGCAACCTTGGTAATAAGTGACCTTAAAATTCTGATGTATGATGATTTCTACTTTGATTGGTTGAAAATTAAACTATAATATGCCAAATACAATCAATTTTTTACGTATATTATTTATTCAAATGAAACAGAAACCATTTTGAGGGAAGAACATAATAAGCGAATATTGATCTACTACGTACAGATTCTTGCTGAATTGCCAATTGTGCTTTTCTGGTATTGATTACTTCATGCACAAAACCATCTATTATTCTGATGTTTCTCTTAAGGGTAGCTTCACAACCAATGTTAAGAAACCTCTTGAGCTTCCAGAAAGGATCAACATAGCGCCAATATATCAAAGCATTTGATTCATCAAAGGCTTTCATGAATTTGCTTCCCTCTTTGCTTGATCCCTCCAAACAATTCAATTCTGCTCCAAACCCAACTTTGAATATTGAGTCCAAAGTGCATCTCATTAGCATGTCCTAGAAAAGTAACAAAACATTGCTTTCAACTGAGAGATTATATGATGTTAGTAATTGACAGAAAGTCACACGTCCATTAAAAATAAAACCAACTTACACTAATTGGATGCAAATTTCACCTGGTGATTAAGTTAGATTTAAAATCCACTTTTTAACCTAATATTAAAATCATGAATTAGAATTTATCTTAATAAAATTTCTTATTTATTGGTCTATTGTTTCTATTTCTTAACAAAAACTGATCAAATAAATCTAATTCTAACATATATAATGTTAGCATATAGTTTTTTCACATGTGACCATTCGACCAGTCACCGTCTCAACAGCTATAATCCAGGAGATCAACTAACGAACCCATTCAGCCACCAGGCAAGCTAGCCAATCATAAACCAACCCGGATAAGTTAACCCACAATTCGAAAGAACAAACCATTGAGCTCGACCGAACACCCAAAAAGTCGGCTAATCATACACCAATCCGGATGGACATCCCACAGCCTGGAACACAAGTCACCAAGACTGGCTAATCACCATACCGGTCAGTCGCCACTTACCAACTCGTTTAACAAGACATCGAGCCTAAATAATCACTAAGGAGATTGTCTGACCTTAAATTGAAGTGATCTGTATGGACCATACTAGAATAGACTAACATCAAAATTGATCAACTTAAGGATAAAGTATAATTACTCACGATTGGACCGTAATTAGGTCAATATTAATCAAAAGTCTATCACGAAACCTATAAATAAAGGTTTGAAGTAAGAAAGTAAGTTATATGTATTAACGGTTGTGTTAATTGTTATCTGTCAACTAACTTTCACATCAAAATACTTTTTATAAGTACTATCCAACCGGTTTGAATGCATGAGATATAGCTTATCAGATAGCATTTAGACTTCGGACAACAAAGTACAAAGCACATGGTTGACCTTGATCTCACGTTCAAAACAAAACAGTTTGATATATAATCTTTGGTCCACTTTTCTTCACTCATAAAAGACTAAGCTCTGAAATACTTGGTTAACTCAATTCCTTTACTTTCAAACAAGTGTTAGTGAAAAGCAATTGTCCCAAAAAGAACCAAATTGAAGCACCTTAACAAATTTAAAACAAAAAATTCCAATTCTTCCACAATCATATACTAGATTTTAGGAAATAATAAGCACTCACTTGCATATCAAAAACTTGACCCTGATGGGAAAGTCCTGAGATAATTCTGACCAACTTGGCAGCATTTCTTCTAAAAACAGAACAACTGAAATCTCTAAGAACCCTTGTGGAGAATTCATAGCTTGCAAGCTTCCTTTGCTGCCTCCACTTGTCACCATCAACTGCGAAAATCCCCTCACCAAAAAGATCAGTCACAATATCTTGGTTATACTTGCCTTTGGAGTACTTATCAAAGTTGGTTTTCAGTATGTGTTCAATATTTCTGGGGTCTGCAGTGTACACCTCGCTTTGATCAGGAGCCAGTAGACGAAAAGTTGGAATCGTCTTGGCCATTTCAGCTTGGTAGTCATGGAGTGTGTTGAAGTAGAAAAGCTGGTTAAACACTGTTCCTTTCACAGGAGCATAATCAGGGTCTCCAATGGATTTTCCCAGAATCGTGGTCAACATGATGAAACAGAAGACTAGGAAGATACCCAGAAGAGAAAAAGCTATCAAACTCAATAGGGCATACAAAAGATCCATCTTTGTGTGTGCTGTTTCTCTTCCGATACAAAGAGACCCTTATGTCTTAACCCTGCAGTGATGTTTTGGTTCTTCTAAAATCCTTTCTAAGAATTATTTTTTCTGGTTGTTTATTCGACATTGTTATTCAACGTTGGTCTTGTCGTCAACGTCTACTATGGAGTGGTTGAGTCATCAACCTGAACTATGGATTAAAATTGACATTTACTAAATTAAATTCTTTGAAAGCCTTAATTGAAAGCTACTTTCTTCTAAGATTTCTTCTTATTTAGCTATTTTAAAGATTATATTTAGAAAAAAAAAAAAAGACATTACCATTTCTTTTAGTTAGACAGCATTCAAATTAATTCATGTCTATTTCAAAATTTCTTTCGATTTTCATCTAATAGTTTTTGACAAATCTTTGAATTTTTTTTTTAAAGTGTCAAATTTTCTTTTGATAATATCTTCATATAATAAATAATAGAATAAAATGATATTTTTTTACACTATCAAGCAAGTAGTGATAGTTACGGGGATGATATAAGAAAAGTATTACTTTGATACTTAATTTGTTACATTTGATATTATCCTTTTTATATTTTACTTTCTTCTTTTTTAAAAAAATATAAATGCAAAACTTTACTCTTTTATATTTATTTTACCCTAATACTCTTTACTTCTTCTTTTTTTATCATTTTACTCTTATATAATGCTATAAATGCTTGCTCTCAACAAATACTAAACGGTGCGGCTGAAGTTACGCGGCTTCGAACGAATTCAAATTCTGAAAATATTCATAGCATCAGAAAATGGGAGGAAACTCGGAAAGAAAATGGTGCATCAGTGACTTCGAAATCGGAAAGCCTCTTGGAAAAGGAAAATTCGGCAGAGTCTACGTCGCCAGAGAACGCAAGGTTTCAATTTCTTCAAAAGAAATTTCAAATAGCCAACTTGTTTTAGGTTTTCGGGAACTTGGAATTTTGAAATTCGACGGAAATCGCTGAAGGGATTTGTTTAATTATTGTTCTTTTTATTTGTTTGGCTTTTGCAGAGCAAATTTGTTGTTGCATTGAAGGTTATTTCAAAGGAGCAATTAGAGAAGTACAAAATTCATCATCAACTGAGGAGGGAGATGGAGATTCAGTTCAGTCTGAAGCATCCGAACGTACTTCGTCTGTATGGCTGGTTTCATGACTCCGAGAACGTCTTTTTAATTCTGGAATATGCTCACAATGGAGAGCTTTACAAGGAGCTTAGCAGAAAAGGGCATTTCAGCGAGCAACAAGCTGCCACGGTAGTCCTTTCTTATTGTCAATATGTCTCTCTATATTAGAAAATGACTTTAAGTTTAACTAATTTTCATGCCCACGAAAACCGGTTTGGAAAGTGAGTATATAGATTGGACAATCATCACTTCTTGTGAGGATAACTTAAACTTATACTTATTTCCTAATATATTATCAGAGTCTATCTTAATATATTATCAGAGTCTGTCTTAGTAAGGCTTGTTAAACATATTGTGTCAAGCATCATATGTTATTAGGCTACCCACAAAAATATAGTTTCAAGCACGGGATGGTCTCGGCATAAAAGGATGTGTTGGAGATCCCAAATAACAATTTTAATTCCTTCTTCAGTTTGAGTAGCTATAGCATTGATCATTGGTAGCAAGAATCTTTTTGCCTTCTTTGTTAGTATGAGAAGTTGACATTTTAGATCATTTTCCTGTAGTTGAATCTTGATATTCTAGGGGTCTTCCTGTTGAAACAATGGACAACGATCATTCTGTGAACATTCTGCTGCTCCACAACTGCAAAATTTTCTTTGTTCCACATTCTACTTCTCAATGGTTACTTAATTTTCTCACTTTTTGCTGCATCACGGTTGTAGATGGGAACGGAACAGAACTGTTCTTCATAATTAAATACTATAAAGTTATGATATGCTAGTTGTTATGTATTGACATCCTGTGAAATATGGTAACTATAAAGAAATTGAGTGGAATGGATCAGAAAAAAAAATTCTTACGAGGGTTTACGTTATATTTTATGCCTGTTCATATACTGTCATAAAGCAAGTCTTTTGCATTTTTGTATTATGTTCAATATGTCAACTTGTAACTTTATTACATATGATACTTTTGTAGTATATCTTAAGCCTCACAAAGGCATTGGCGTATTGTCACGATAAGCATGTTATTCACAGGGATATCAAGCCTGAAAATTTGTTGCTTGATCATGAGGTATGCTTTCTCTTCTTTTAGCCTCATTTTAAATTCCTTTTGCCCATGCTAGTAACGTCTGTTTTTTTTTTTACTTGGCATCAACTTAGGGCCACAGCTCAGAAATCCAGTGACTTACATAATTATAAGTATACAATATATTTGCATTTAATTTCTATCATTTCTTTTCTTACCCCTCCTCGGGATTTTTTTAAACAATTTAAGTTTCACCATATTCGATGTTATTTTTTTTCTTTCTTCATTCCCTTTCCATGCTACATTTTCTCCCATTCAAAACGAGATGAAAAAGAAGGAAAGCAAACTTACGATGAGAATGTTCCTAATTGTAGATATGTGTTTTGGTAACTAGTTGGAACCAATTATGTTTGAGCTGTAGGGAACTTTAACAATTAATTTGATATTGGCTTGGTCTCAGGGTCGTCTTAAGATTGCAGACTTTGGTTGGTCAGTACAGTCTAGAAGCAAAAGGCATACCATGTGTGGAACCTTGGATTATTTAGCACCCGAAATGGTAGAAAACAAAGCTCATGATTATGCAGTTGATAACTGGACTTTAGGTATCCTTTGCTATGAATTCCTTTATGGTGCTCCGCCATTTGAGGCTGATAGTCAAGTTGATACCTTCAAAAGGTGTGGAATTGCAAGAGACTTTTATACATTTTGTAGTCAAAATAAATGTCATTTTTGCTATGCATATGTAATGTTTTAGGTTTGTGTAGGATAATGAAGGTTGACTTGAGTTTCCCCTCTACTCCTTATGTTTCTTCAGAAGCCAAACATCTTATTAGTCGGGTAAGTTCGTATCTACATTTTCAAAGAAGATTTGGTCCTTCTTCTTACTGCAATCTGTAAATTGATGCAGCTTCTGGTAAAAGACTCTTCACGAAGGCTCTCTCTTCAGAGGATAATGGAGCATCCTTGGATAATCAAGAATGCAAATCCTATAGGTGTCAGCAGCTAGTATAAACTTCTTGTCAGTCATGTTTATCTATGGAATATAGGGATTGCAGCTGAATTTTACATGTTGATATTGCAATGCGATCACATATATCTGTGTTTCTCAGAGTTGATGTCTATTACCAACTTGAACGGCACTGTCCATTTCTATGTGGGTGACTTTAAGAATTCACCGTTCTGGTGACAATATTATGTATATTGTATGAGATTTGTTTACCAAGTTTCAAAATTAGTTTCATATACACCATTCAAGAGCACATGGCATTCTATATGTGGTTGAAAAGGTATAAAGTTGTCAGATTGTTCAAAAATGAGGCATCAAATGAGTAAATCTACTTATTTTCACCATATTTTTCATGACTATTTTTTTCTTTGCATCTTTATTTATCGTATCTATAGTTTATTATATATTTGTCTTTGTTTATTTCTCATTGTAAATTTGTTTCCATTGTAACTAGAAATGGATTAACCAGGGCAATGCAATTATAACTTTTTAATAGAAGAATCAAACTTTACCCCGGAACAATTTTATCTTCAAAATTTTCTCTTTAATTTCACCCTATTCTTTACAAACAATGATATTTTTTTGTTAAGGTATGGTATGCAAAGGCATCACTAAAAGATAATTAACACCTCAATAAAACCCTATCAACTACCAGCTCATAAAATAAAAATCAACAAAATAATTAACTTGTGTAAGGAAATTATAAATTTATAAAATAAAAATCAAATTGTATTCCGAACTATTTGATCACCAAAGTAATTTATAATATAAGAATAAAATCTTATTCACCAAAAAATTTATAATTTAATAATGTTACTTTAAGAAAAATAATTTATGGATCCCTTAATATTTTTGTACACTAATTAGACTCCTAATTTTTTTCTTTTTATCTTCTTATCAAATCACATAACCTATAAATTTATTATTCTTTTTCTCTTTAAATATATACTAAGTGTTAATATATCTTTTTAGTGTTCATGAATCATTACTTTTATCTTATTTTAATTTTAAAACTTGTTTCATTGAGTTAGATTTTTCAACATAAATTAATCATTGACAAAACTTATTTTCTTCTTTACATAACTAAAATCCTAATGTTCTAAAATTTGTCTATTAACTTAACCCAAAATTAGAGAGGCTTTAAAATAAGCTAGTTTAGAATTTCTATTAAGATTAGAAGTTCTATTATATTAGCACTAAATCGAAGCTTTGTTATCCTTCAAAACCAAATTACGAGTGTACCCTTTTTGTTATTATCGAATTCGTTTCCTTCCCACAACCAAGGATCAGGACAATTTCGTAAATGTCTTTTCCTTTTCCATTTTCCAAGTAATTTTCTTCCATTTTCTAGGGAAATTAATGACGCTGATCGAATTGTGCTTCCCTTTCTTTGTTGTAGCACACAAGGATTGAACTGCACATGGCGAGCGCTGTAGATGCCTCGGGAAACCCTATCCCTTCGTCGTCGGTGTTGATGGCATCGTCGAAGCACATTGGGATTCGGTGTCACTCTGAGAATTTGGAATTTCTGAAGTGCAAGAAGAAAGATCCCAACCCTGAAAAGTGTCTTCATAAGGGTCGAGAAGTTACTCGTTGTGTCCTTGGACTGTGAGTTTTTCTTGTCTCTTCTGATTTTCATCTCTGTTTGTTTGTTTGGTTAGGTAGATTGGAATAGGTTTTGTTGATTTTTCAGATTTTGAAGTGGTGAGTCATTTCTTGGTTCTAATTTATTCTGGGTTATATGAGCACTTTGTTCAGAATCAATTTTGTTGTGTTATTTATGTTACCCATTCTCTACATTTAGTCTACAATTGAACCTCTAATTGTATTGTCTATGAAGAAGTAAACGTGTTGAAGCAAAAATAAAAATTATCTGATACGTAAGTACTAGTATACTGCAATTGTGGGTTGTCAGTGATACTTGAGAAGGTGGAATTATTGCATCCATTTTTCTATTAACAACTCAGAACAATTTCCTATGGATAATTTTATCCAAAAGTAATCCTTGAATCTTGCGGAATTTTGTTGAAATTTTGGCTCTCTTCTTTGTCATTTCAAATCGTTAGCCGTATTGCAACTGTCAAAAGGGTACTGCTCAAGCTGAAGGAAAGTTTTACCACTAGTATGAGATATGACGTATGGAATGTCAGAATTGACTGTTAGGCAGTGTCACAATGGAGGGGTAACATAAGTGTTGGGAATAGGAATATTTTAGAGGATGAGAGCTTCGTTAAAAAAAAAAAAGTTTATTTCCAAGTAGCCTAGATACTTAGTAAGTTGATGTAGCTAGGTTCGATGTATCTTATGATGTAATATTATCTTAATTGTTGTGTAGTAAATTATTTAGCACTAATTATCTATGTTATGCTCTTGAAGAAGAAGTCCTTCTACTGGGTGGAAAACAAACTTATGTTATTAAATTATTTATTTCTCTCTTCTCGTGATGAGAATAGGCTTCATGTATTAAATATGAGAATACTGTTGTGGATGAGTAACATAGTACACTGTGATGCCTTCACCAGCGCCAGTGGGCCCTGGAAACAAATGGATGATGCATCAAATAAGATACAATTAGGAGTGAAAGCATTTGAGAGAAAGTTTGTATGGAACATATTGTAGAGAAAATAGTTGGATCTAACGTTAGGGTTTGGACTAGTGTAAAGAAGACATTCAGAAGCTTTAGTAAAGAGAGTAGATCAGATAGAAAGTAACCTTGCCACTAAAGGGGAGGCCAACTGGGAAAAACTACAGCAAAAGCATTGATTTAGAAGTGGTTTGTTACTTTCTAGACTGACTGGATTCACTATGGGACAGCATGGCATCATTTGCTTCATGTAACCAACCCACCTAGTTGGAAAAGTTTGGTAAATTGATTCCTTGAGCACATCTCAATTTTTTTCCCTCTTATGCTGTTGCTTGTGGAATTTCCGTATGCAGTTGTGTGTGAAATTTCTTATAGTTCTTTGTTGAGTGATAATGACCAATCTACAACAGATTGATTTTAACATGCTTCTAATTTATTTAAAATACTGAATATCTATAAATCGTATTTCGTGATGATTTTCATATATGTTTGCTTTTGGCCATAAAAAAATGTCATATACCCCTGCCCTCCAATTTCCTACCTACTTGATAAATGAAAATGTTGAATGGTGCTATTTCAGTTGATATTATAGTTAAATAAATGGATCTGACTCTTTGCTTCAAGATGCTGTATTAGTATTACAACTTTGCTGATAAAAAAGAAGTATCGCAACTTGGATGTCTGTACTGTCTTGTTAATTGTTACATTACATAAAAGTCCCTGTGCTTGTTTCCATATCAAATAAGCATTTCGGTGTGTACAGTCCTTGTTAACAGATATTGAAGGCTAAATACATATTGAAAATTCTATTTGATGACTGTCCTTTGGAGGGTAATTTTACGAGATAAAATCTTTCATTTAAGGGTTAGCAAAAGATCTATATTGTTAAATCTAATCCATAATTTTCCAAATCCATATTACTTTAAGTCTATTTAAATAGATTTATCTCAAATCCAAATTCATACTTTTGGATTATAGGTCCAGCCCATTTGTTAAAATAAAAGAGAGAGGGGAATGGGTTGAATCCCTAATGTGTTTTTAGCACATAGGGTTATGCATTTATAAATAAGAAAATACATAGAGATGGGCCTAAGCCTGTTACATCTAACACTCCCCCACAAACCATGAATATAAATTTTATGTACTAAACTTGTTACAAATATAATCAATTATAAGGTCCTGTAATGATTTAGTAAAAGTATATGCTAGTTGATCATTAGAATTAACAAAATCAATCTGGATATCTCCGGATACAATCTTTTTTTGGATAAAATGACAACCAATATCAATATGTTTGGTCGTTTCATAAAAGACAGGATTTGAGCTAATAAAAAGAACAACTTGATGATTGCATATAAGTGTCATTTGAGTGACCTCTCGAAAATGCAATTTTTTAAGTAACTATTTAAGCCAAATAAGGTCACAAGTAGCTAAGGTCATAGCTTTATATTCTATTTCCACGCTAGATTTTGCTACAACATTTTGTTTCTTGCTCTTCTAAGAGAACAAATTATTGCCAATGAAGACACAATCTTTGGAAGTAGATCTCCTGTCAAAAGGAGAGTTTGTCCAATCAACATCTAAATAACATATAACCTTAGTGTGATTATTGTGTCCATATATCAAACCTTTTTTGAGCGAACCTTTAATGTACTTCAATATACAAATCACAACATTACAATGATCAACATATAGAGAATTAAGAAATTGACTCACCACATTGACTGCAAAGGAGGGTCTGCCTCTGATTAGGTAGGATTTTGGTATTGGGATCCATGGGTGTGTCAATAGACTTTGAATTCATTAGCCCAGTTTTGTCCAAAATATCTAATGCATATTTCCTTTGAGAAATAACAATTCCATTGTTGGATTGTGTTACCTCAATCCCCAAAAAAGTATTTGAGTTTGCCAAGGTTTTTGGTTTGAAAGTAATGACAAAATTGTTGCTTTACCTGTGAGATGCCATGGTGATCACTATCTATAAGCACAATATCACAAACATATACTGCCAAATAGATAGACTCGACATTTGAGTGATGGTAAAATACTAAATGATTTGCCTCACTACGAGTGATACCAAATTGTTGAACAATCGTGTTAAATTTGTCAAACCAAGCCTTATGAGACTACTTGAGGCCATATAAAGATCTGTGGAGATGACATACCAATTTAGAAGACTTCCCCTAAGCAACAAACCTAGAGGTTGCTCCATATAAATTTCTTCCTACAAATCCCAATTAAGAAAACCATTTTTGACATCTAGTTAAGAAAGAGGCCAACTTTGAAGAGTAGCCATGGCTATGAATAAGCAAATAGAGGTCATCTATGCAACTAGAGAAAGGGTCACCATGGTCCAACCCAAAAATTTGTGTATAACCTTTGGTCATAAGGCGAGCTTTAAGACAATCAATAGTATCATTTGGACCAACTTTGATAGCAAAAATGCACCTACAACAAGCAAGAAATTTCCCAAAAGGTAAAGGAACGAATTTCCAAGTTCCACTATTCTAAATATAACTTAATTCATCAAACATGATCTGACGCCAACCAAGGTGGGCTAAGGAATCACCTACAAAATTTGAAATTCAAAGCAGTGTAATAAGGTGAGGGATTACGAGTAGAGCACATATCTTTAAGGAGGACAATAGGAAGATCAAATTCAACTATCAAAGTTGGAGGGGATGGAGGAGTTGGCACAAGAGAGTCATCAGGTGAATGATGGGGAATTTGTCAATGATAATACACCTAAATAGTTGGTTGAGTTAGGGAATCTCTAAGTACACAAAGAAATAGTAGGATCACAAACAATTAGGATAGTGAATTGATCGGATGAATACTTAGTAGGAGAAGCCAAGTAAGGTAGCATTGGGTCAGGGGTCATGGCTTCTTTGGCCCATGTCGAGTTAAGTTCGGTGGGGTCCAAGTCTTGCATGGCTTAGGTAAGACTAAGATAGACCATGTCAGGTCTAGCTAAGTTTAGTTGGGTTGTGTCGGGATGAGACATCAGGTTGGGGCCATGCCAATGTCTACCTGAGTCTGGGCAAGCCCACTTTCAACCAAATTGGGCTAGGTGCAGGTTGAGCTAAGTCCAACTCAAGTCGAGTTTGGTTAGGTCTAGGTGGGATCGAGATGGATTGGGTCAGGTTTTTAGGGTCAGGTCAAGCAAAGTCAAGTTGGCTTGTGTGGGTCGAGACATCGGCTTGGGGCCTTGTCAAGATGAGTAAGGTCGACCCTATGTTAGGTAGAGCTAAATTGATTCAGCCCAATGTTCAATCAAGTTATGTAAGGGCCGAGGTAGGCCAAGTTCAATGGGAGTAGATAAGGTTACGTCGAAATTGAGTTGTGTCCACGACAAGTCAGACTTAGGTCGGGTTGTGACAAACCTGGCCAAGTCAAGTTAGGCTTGTGCTGGACTGATATATCATGCAGTCAAACTGAGTTAGGTTGATCCCACATTAGGTTAATTAGGTCAATCCAACCCAGATTTAATCTAATTCACCAAGTGGATTTAATCTAGATTTAATATAATTTACATTGGATTGGAAAATCCAAATCAATTTGCTACAGTTAAAAAGGATTTGGATTTTAGATCCCATATATTGTACATGGATTGGAATGAATTTTGAAAAATCCAATCTATGATCATCCCTACGCCCATTATTATTAATGCTTAATGCATTTTTCTGTGACAAATAATATAATTTATTTGTAATATTATTTTTCTTCACAAAGATACACCCAGATTTATACTATTTGCTTCTATCTGTTAGATGTTCCTTTTGTATTAAGGTTGAGAATGAGAGATTTTAGGTATCCTATGGAAAGGAACATGTAAGTCCCGGAGTAACAGAGTACAGTCAAATCCATGAATCTAACTAGCTAACTAAATCTAACAATACAAAAGGGTTCTGAGTAACCTGTACCAAACCTATCTAACTTAGAGTTAGTTGGGAGTTCAAGAGACAGATGTACTGCTATAGCGACAGTTATACCTATACTACTGTTGTACATAAAAAAGAAAAGAAAATTGTATTTCCACTGAGTAACTAGACTATAATATTTTGAGATGCACATAATTTTGTGCTTTATCATTGACTGATGCATTATGTCACGTATCATGTTTTTTTTTTCCATGTAGATTTATGGGTGATGGTGTTGAAATTCTTTTTTCTGCAGTTTGAAAGATCTGCATCAAAAGTGCACAAAGGAGATGGATGATTATGTTGGCTGCATGTACTACCATACAAATGAATTTGACTTGTGTCGCAAAGAGCAGCAAGCATTCGAGCAAAAGTGTTCTTTGGAATGAAACTAAGCACTGTGTTGTCTAAAATAATAACAGCCCATTTGGAGTGAGCCAATGCATTTGTTTTCCTGTTTGTACAACAGTGTTGGAATATTACCATGGACAATGTTTTTCCTCTAAAATTTTCTGCAGAATTGCATGCATGCAGAACAAAACTAAACATCTTTAAACACAATAACTGACAAGAAATTTTTACTGTTGCGATATGGTTATAATTTGGTCTATGTTCAAAATGAATATTTCCGATGGCTTGGTGGTTCCTGCCAACTGAAGTAGGCAAGTAAAACACGAAGCAGTCAAACCACAAGTAGCACACCAAAATAAAGAATCAACCTTTGTATTTTTTTTTCCTGAAACAAATTATTACTGTAGAAGTTCAAAATTGCAGTGTGTTATGACTCCAATTATACTTTTAACCTTATTTTAAGTTGTTTTCTAGACTGTAAATTGTTGGCTGATTAATGTGAAAAAACATTCATTGAACTCTAGCAAATGCAGATTGTGCTTTGAATAAGAGTAATATTGTAAAGGCGTGTCTTATGCCTCTTATAGAAACAATCACTCAGCAGTAGAACTAAAACAAGGAAGTAACTAAATTAAGCAAGGAATCCTTGTCTCCAAAGATTTTAGCTTTCCATTCATCTTGTATGGAGATTTTTCTTCAATGCAAATCTTATTTAATTAAATTAATTTTGTGATTGTAAAGCTGAGATAGATTTTGCTTTCACACTTGACTTGTCTAGTACCTTTTTATGAAAAGGTGTATTAAAAGTTTTATATTATATGACCGAGCATATTATATAGAAAGGATGTGTTAAAAAATTTGTATTATATGAAATCTATTATAATTAATAAGTAAATGTAAATTTAATTTTATAAATTAGTTTTATGAGATTAAATTAGATTTAGATTTATTAATCTAATTCAATGTATTAGAATTAATTAGGTAAAATTAAAAAAAAAAAAATAGGTATTCAATATATGAATAGAGTCTGTGAAAAGAATTTTGAAAATAAAAATTAATATAATATGATTTTTTGTTTTATTTTGCTCAATGATCAAATTTAAGGTTTGTATTTGTTCAATTATTGTAATAGTAAAAACTCTGACATTGAAGTTATTCATTTTATTATTTTAAAAATCTTTAGAAGGACAATTTCTTTTGGCAAGTAACATCTTATGTGTTACCAGTAGAAATATAATGTTACTATGAAATTAATTTCCATATTAACAGTAAATTGGAAGCTTATTTCTTAACCAAATTACGAGAGCGTTCTTGTCCACGTGGCTTCTTCCCAACAAGCACGGGTAAGGGCAATGTCGTAAATGTATTTCCGTTCTCCATTTTCTCGTTCCCCGTTTTCTCAGTAATTTTTTTCATTTTTTCAGGAACTTAATGACACTGATCGAATTGTGCTTTCTCTTTTTTGTTGTGGCTAACGAGTATTGAACTGCACATGGCGAGCGCTGTAGATGCCTCGGGAAACCCAATCCCATCGTCGTCGGTGTTGATGGCATCGTCGAAGCACATTGGGATCCGGTGCCACTCTGAGAACTTGGATTTTCTGAAGTGCAAGAAGAAGGATCCTAACCCTGAAAAGTGTCTTGACAAGGGTCGCGATGTAACCCGCTGTGTCCTTGGACTGTGAGTTCTTCTTGTCTCTTCTGATTTTTATCCCTGTTTGGTAGGTTAGAAAATTTGGAATAGGATTTTTTATTTTTTTCAGATTTTGAAGTGGTGAGTGATTTCTTGATTCTATGTTATTTTGGATTATATGACACTTTGTGATGTTGAGAATCAATTTCATTGTGTTATTTATGTTGTCCATTCGCTACATTTTGTCTGCATTTTAACCTCTAATAGGATTGTCTATGCAATAGGATTGGATTTTTGTGCCAACCATGTTATCCAATCCAGTTTATAATTATTAGACCACTCACAAATATCTAATCACACCGCTGAGATGTCTCCTAAGAAGGATATGTGTTAGAAATCCAACATGGACTAAAGAGATATGCTGTATCAGAAAAAGGATACGGAGAAAGGGTAAAAAAAAAAATTAGACGAAAACTGAACTGTATGTTATTTCAGTTAATGAAAACAGAGAATACAAGCTAAGTATATATAGGCTCTAAAGCCTTCTAAATAGGTTACAGAAAACAAAAAACTAACATCCGGTTAAATAACTGAATGATTTTACATCAATATATGCAATTTCAGAAGAGGTAGGAAGTCAGTGAGACTTCCCAGCACACCGAGATGAGCAAAAATCCATAGTTTTATTTGATGAATGGGATTTACAAAGAGCCGTTACAATTTTCAACACAAGAATTTGGATGACCAAATCTAGCATGCCATAAGTTGCTAGATTCAGAAACACTAGTTACAACAGAGTCAGGATTAACAACTATTCTGGTGGTAGAGTAAGACTGAGGAATCTTTTACATGGTTGGAAACGAACTGGCTTGAATGCTGTGATTTAGGAAGGAGTGTAGATCGTCAATTCCAATGATACCCCAAGAAGGACTTCATTGGTTGCCTCAGATTTAACAGTACAATAGTGAGGAAGAAAACTCAAAATAAACACCATTATCAAGAGCAAACTTACTCACATTGAGCAAATTTTTGGTAATATTAGTAGGATTCTTTAAACAAGAACTGGAACCAAGAATTTCAGATCTTCACCATTACCAATATAGATCTGATCAGTCTCTTCAAAGTAATTAAATTGCTGATTACTCTAAGAGTCACCTGTCATATGAAAGGAGACTCCTGAATATGATATCCAAGTGGAATTTCCATTTTCTTGTGCTGAAGAATCAGCCACCATAGCACTTGGAATGCCTTGATAAGATTGATTTTGAGATCTTGCAGTAGCAGGATTGACCCATGTGTTTGATTGAGGTGTTGGTTTAGACTGACCATCGGCTGATGTGTTGCTGGATCATATAGAACAAGATACTCATTGGTTGGTAGGATGAATCAGGACTGTAGAAACAAATATTTGCAGTCTGACCATATTTGAGACAAATTTAACACTGAGTTGTCAAATCTGTAGCCACAACCACAACTACTCCGGTCACAAGCAGCCTGATCAGAGAAGGCTGGGTGATTAAAATTTCTTTGAATTGTGGTACTGCATATTTCAATCTTGAAGAAGGATTTTCACAGGATTGAGAGTAGTTTTCCGAAGGGGGAAATAGTTTCCTCTGAAAGCAATTACTGCTCGATTCATGAGCAAGGAGAAAAGACTTGACTTCTGTGATTGGAGGCGTTTCAAACGTACTTTCAATTGACAGAAATGACGGGAGCATATTTTTGAGGAAGACCCTCAAGAATGACATCACTGTATTCATCATGCTTGACAGGACAATCAATGCCATCAAGTTCATCAGCAATGGACTTAACTTGTCCCAAAAATTCACATATAGTTTTGTTTACAAGAGAGCTGGCTTGAAGATTTGTGCGGAGCTGCCTAGCATGCACCTTGATTTTTGGAAAGAAATGGCCATGAATTTATTCTCACGCTTCATATGAATGAACAGCTCTAAGAACTCGAGACAATATTTATTTGGACAGGGTGGATTGAAGCCAAGAAAGCAAGATTTGATCTTGGACTTCCCATTCTTCATAGCTGGATCAATAACTTCAGAGGCGCAATCATCATCAGAAAGGAAACACAGGAAAACTAGGATTAACAGCACACTTGTGAAGTCTGTGTGACTTGATGATAGGTTCAACTTATTGTTTCCAATGGATATAAATTGGAATCATCAAGTCTATCCGCAATGGAATTCAGACAAAAACTGGGGAGCGGACGGGTGGGATCTTAAATTGACCATTGCGGATCAAATTCTTGCTCTTCATACCATATCAAAAAAGATTAAGCATATGTTATTTCGCTTAATGAAAACAAAGTATACAAGCTGAGTATATATACGTTCTAAAGCCTTCTAAACAGATTACAAAAAACAGAATACCAACATCCAATGTTTTACATCAATATCTCTAATATGTTCAAATTATAATATGAGTGAGGATCAACCGTTCAAGCTGGTGTTATGAGATTTAGTTATGTTTAAAATCCACTTTCTACAACAAGTTACTTCTAGAAGAAGATTGGATTTGGAAACCATTATCTGGCTTTATGAAGAACCCTCCTTGTTTATGCTTGTCACCTGATTTCTGATTTGTGTTGTATAATTTGGACTAGTTGTTGGAATTGCTGGTAGATCGATAATTGAGTATGGCTTTCTGATTGAATACATAGTTCCTTGAAATGCTAGATAAGTAGACTTTTATGTGAGGGATTTTGACAGAATGATTTGACATGCTTGTGCAATGGGTAAATGGAACCTTCCTCGTAATCCAAGGACTATTCTTGAATCTAACTGATCTATGTCAAAAATTCGGCCATCTTCTTTCTCATTGCATAGCATTACAACCATTGGAACTGTCAACATTCTATCAAAAGGTACTGCTCAAGCTCAAGAGAAAATTTTAGCACAGGTATAAGATTTGCAATACTGTATGGAATCTTGGAATTGAGTGCTGAGCAATTTTGCAGTTAAAGGCTAACACGAGTGTTAGAAGTAGGAATATTTTAGGACATTAGAGCTTTAAAGTTTATTTTCCAAGTAGCCTACATACTTGGTAAGTTGGTATAGCTAGGTTCTCAATGCATCTTAGGCAGTAGTAGTATATTAATTGTTCTCTAGTAATTTCTTTCGGCACAAATTATCTCTTTAATGCTCTTGAATATAAATAAGTCCATTGTGCTGGGTGCAAAATGTACTTAAGTTCAAAAACTATTTGTTTCTCTCTTCTCATGATGAGGATAAAATTTAGTAAAGATGAGAGGGCTGTTGTGGATGAGTGAACATAGTATACTGTGATGTCATCACCAGCATCAGTGTGCACTTGGAACAAATAAACAATGCATTAGACAAGATAAGATTAGGAGTATAGCATTGAAGAGAAAGTTTGTATAGAACATATCCTGGGGAAATAGTTCGGTCTATCCTTAGGTGGTTTGGACTTCTGTAAAGAAGACGTATAGAAGCTTTAGTAAGGAGAATAGATAAGATGGAATAGGAAGTATAGCCGTACCATGAATTAGTATTAGAGCATGGATGACTCTCAATTTTTGCATTACGTGAAAGTCCCTTGTGGTCGAATTGTGTCAAATAATTATGGAGGTTCATCATCATCTATGTTTATTGCTGATTCTACACCCTTTTTTCATCAAATTCACGGATTTGTTCATAATTAATGCTTTGGTAATTTTTAAAATTTTAACATTTGTTGACTTGGTAATGCCAGTAATAGCAGTAATAAAATATGTAAAACATGTTGCAAAGATGAATTATCAAACTTAGAAATAGATGGATGTAGCTCTTTGCTTCTAGAGGCTGTATTAGTTCTGAAATATCTTGTCAATTGTTACATTCCACGAAAGTCTTTTATGGTCGATTCACGTATCAAGGTGATGGTGATGGATTTCTTTTTCTGCAGTTTGAAAGATCTGCATCAAAAGTGCACAAAGGAGATGGATGATTACGTTGGCTGCATGTACTACCATACAAATGAATTTGACTTGTGTCGCAAAGAGCAGCAAGCATTTGAGAAACAGTGTTCTTTGGAATGAAACTATGCACTGTTGTCAAAAATAATAATGAAGGCGATTTGGAGTGAGCCAATGCATTTGTTTTACATAAAATCATTAATCTTTTTATCTTGTACGGCAGTGTTGGAATATTTGCCATTGACAATGTTCGCCCTCTAAATTTTTCTAGAGAAATGCATGCAACCAGTACAATACCAAACTCTTCAAACATAATAACTGACCAGAATTATTTTCTGTTGGAACATGGTTGTAATTTGGTTTCTGTGCTCAAAATGCATATTTCTGATGCCTTCGTTATTCCTGGCAACTGAAGTAGGAAGTAAAACACTAAGCACCCGAACCACAAGTACCACACCAAAATCTGGTAATTGTATGATTTTCATCTATCAAAATTCACTTATGCTATTTGGACAAGTGAAGTTTTTTCTTATTTGCAATGTTGTCCCTGTATACTAATTTCATCAAATATTCAATGAGATTGTGATGAGATAAACTGGGTATAACATGACAATGAGTAAAGAAATTGTACAAATCCATGTTCATCTAAATGCATCAGCTTAATTGTTGTGTTGTTGCTGGTGATGGTGAATATTGTTTTAAGACTGCTGCCAATGCTCTTTCCTGAACACTTTCTTTATGTGAGACACATCAATTTTTTTAAACAAACCAAACAATTTTTAGATTTTTAATAAATTTCATTCAAAAGAAAAATGTGCTAGTAATATATGTTGGTATCTTAATATTTTAAAAATGAGTTAAGATTCTGTTGGACATTTTTCTGTACATATTGTTATAAAAAAAATAAGAAAAAAAATTAAAAATTAGTGCATATGAACTAAACTTAATAATAAATAAACAAGATCTCAAAATGATAAGTTTCAAGTTACAAGTAATAGAATGATTTATTCTCTCTACCCATAGAAATTGAGCTTAAAAAGAAAGAACATAGTACAATAAAATGAAACATCTTACATTCGAAATGTTACACCTTTGTCAATAATAATAATAATAAATAATATCAATTACACATTCTAGACTGATATGTGAAGTTTAACAACAAACTTTAATTTAATATATATTATTTGGAAGGATGTATTAACATATTATTTTAAAAATAAAACAATATAATAACGTCAGTTAAATTTGTTTCAATTTGAAAATATGGAGAACTAAGCATGCAATTAAAATTTTCTAAAATCCAAAATTATATATTTACGAAACTATAGAAACTAAAAAAGAATTTAAACGTAAAAGAATAAAATTTCAAAAAGACATAAGTTTTTTTTTTTTTCGAAGAAACGTTGTAATGGTTTTTGCTATAAATACATATGTTGGGTTCACCAAATATATTTCCCAACCGTTATTTATTACAGCCTTTTATTTTTTCAAAAAATAATATTGGTAAATATAGTAATTTGTAGAATGCAATGAATTTTCCCCGCTTATCATAAATTCAGTTATATTATAGTGATTTCATGGATTTAGTTTAGTTTTAGAATTGACCTAAAACTCACCTATAACTATAAAAATAAATAAATAGTGTTATTATTTAGAGCACATATTTTAACATTCAACTTTACTCCTATAAATATAACAATATATAAATTAACATTTTTCTTATCAATTTATTTTATAATATATTTATAAACCATCCACTGTTAGAGAAAGTAATTATCTTTTTTTTCTTAATTTAAATATTGCATAATAATTTTAAAACACCTTACGTACTATAAATATCGTTTGTGACTGAATAGAATCTTTTTAGGAAAATGAATTGAACTTAATATAGTTTAGTTGCTGCTTCTTTGTTGTTGCTATCTTATATAATTTTCCGTAATATATAACTGTTATTTAGGTAGAAATCATTGTTATATAATATAATTGAATAATTGTCATCAAACGGTGTCGTGGTGTAGTTGGTTATCACGTCAGTCTAACACACTGAAGGTCTCCGGTTCGAGTCCGGGCGACGCCATTTTATACTTTTTCTTTTTTAAAATGAGTATTATCGAAGTATTTACAATTTTAGAAAACATGTCATTTTTTTATTCATTTTCGCAAATTTGTTTTTCACTCAGAGAGAAGCTGTGGGAATTAAATATAAATGAAACTTGTATTTTCAAAAATTATCTTTTCATCATCTCGCTTTGTAATAAATATGTGGGTAGCTTTATGGTTGTACATTTACTTAATTTTAATTAACTTGTTTATTTAATAGTTTCGAAAATCACAATTTTCCTTCGGCTTATCTTTAAATGAATAAACATGTTTCTCACTTTATTTCATATCTTTTCCTCTCACTTTTCTTATACTTTTCTTATATAAGATGAGACTTTTAATTGATATTTATTTCTTATTTTAGATCCTAAGGGTTAAATAAAAATAAAAATTAATTATATAATTAAATTATTTTTTTAAAATGAAAAAATTAGTTAAATAAAAAATTTAAAAATTGTTCACATTTAAATTCTTATGAGAGTTGCATTAATAAGAGTGACAAAATATGAACACAGTAGCTAACTTCTTTTTAATGTAAAAATCATCATTGTAAGAAACTAGAAAATATAATATTAGAGTTAGTAGGTGTACTAAAATAATGGGATCGAGTATTTTATTATAAAATAACTTTATAATATAAATAAAACTTTCTAAGTTCGTCTCATTACTTTAAGAACACTTTATCTCTCTAAAACCATTTATCTTTGCTTTCTCTCACTTCTATCTAAGAGTTATTGATCTAAAGTCATCTGTTCGACGATCAAGAGGCGTTTATGTGATCTGGCGTTGAGGATTATCTCTTCAACCGATCAATTTGTTAATTAGAGCAAGTAAGTCAAAAACCATTTTTTCTTGGTTTATAGGGTTTGTGATCATGCACGGTGATTCCGTTTTGCATGTATCAAGTAATCTTCTTCCTTGATTCTTGGTTAGTTAATGATTCTAAGGTTGGTTTCATATCATCAATCGGTAAAAATTGTAGGTTTCCTAGAAATTCCTTGTACCACAAGTAATCGACAGAGCATTTAAAGAATCTTGAGCTGTTGAGTTCAGGTAAGGGAAGCTAGATAATTGTTTTTAATTGAAGTATGTGGTGTGAGTTTGATGGTATATGAGGATTAAATTGTTTAGCTGGAAAATGTTGTTTTGTGTTAGTAATAATTTAAGTAATTGGGTGAAATTCATGATTTGCATGTTGATGGATGTTGTGAACAGGTGGAATCTGTTGTGTATATGTTTAAAATGTTGAAATTGATGTTGATAAAGTGAATCGTGCTAATTGAACTGATAAAGGAAAAAGAGTAATCTTAGTTGTTGGTTATTTGGTCTAAAATAGAGTTTAAGGTAGTGAAATGGTGAGAAATAGTTGGTAAACCGATGGGATGAAGTTCAAGTTGTTTATGAACTAGTTTGGGGTCATGTTCAATACTATAGATGGTAGAGAATTTAGTTTGGAGTGAGTGGTGGTGTTTGTGTAGAGTTCAACGTGGTTGGAACTCAAATGGAGGAAGTGAACTAATGAAAATGTGAGTTAGGAGTTTTGTGTGCAAACGGTCAGTTTGAGAAGTTTAGGTAAGTCATTTGGGACTTGTTTGAGTCCCTAAGTTGCTTGAAATTGTGCCACAAGTGGTAGAATTGAATTTGAGTCTCTAAGTTGAGTTTTTGGGAGTTTTTGGTTGAGATCTTGTAGCCATTTATTAAAAAAAAAGAGGAGTTTATAAAGGTATAGAGACCCTTGGTTGAGTATATGTGAGTGTATAACACAATCTAGAAGAGTTGGAAGTTAGGAAAAATAGTTAGAATTGGTAAATTTGATGTAGGTTGCGTAATTCTACAAATTTGGTGGTGTAGAATTATGCAGACTCGCTGAGCGAGTGAATTCGCTGAACGAGTGGTGGTAGAGATGGGGTGTCTGTCTGAGGACTTTCGCTTAGTGAATGGTATGCGCTAAGCGAATTGTTGAGGTCTGGGAGCACTGTCAGTTTTATTCGATTAGCGAATGGTATGTGTTGAGCGAATGATTGAGGTCTAGGAGAACTGTCAGATTTATTCGCTTAGCGAATGATATGCGCTGAGCGAATGGTTGAGATCTGGGAGCACTGTCAGTTTTATTCGCTTAGCGAATGATATGCGCTTAGTGACTAGTCCAGGTTTTAGTTTACTCTTTTCTTATGTGTTCTTGTTTGATTTGAATGATGTGGTGATTTATCTTGGATTATGTATGAGATGTGATGATGATGTTTTGAAATAATGTGCGAGGTATGGATTTCAAGTACCATGTGATAAAGGAATTCTAAGGAGGAATATCCTAAGTTGGTTATGTGGTGTTATGTATCGATGTAGGGGTCTTGGATTGAGGAATGATTCTGACACTCTCAATAACCCCATTTAATGTAGAAATGGGTGATTATGTCGTGGAGAGTAGCAGGAGGTCCTAGTTTATGGTCACTGGTTAAGGCCATAAATATTTTACGGATTAACCTAGGTGGATGGTATTATTAGTGGTGGTTAAGGATATAGTTATGGTTATTATTTATGAGCTAGGTTGCTCCATTATAGACGGGTGCAGATTCCCCATGAGTCTGATATCAATGCATCTATCCGGGTAGTAAAAAGGGTTTCAAGTGTAAAGAAACAATTACTGTGTTGTTTGATCCATAGTCTACATTCATGTTGTTATTTTTAAATAGTATGTAAAATCTTTTGATACTCTAGCTTAGCCTTGCTTTTTTGGGGTCTGTCCTTGTTTGTTGTTTCTCTTTTGTGATGATCACTTAAATAGTGTGAGTTTAGGAATGTAGTCTTTCAGTTGGCGCAGCTGAAGATTGGGAGTGAAGCTGGTAGTATAGGTATTTACTTTTGTTCTTCAGATGAAAAATTTTATCCATAAAATATGTAGTTTTTGTTCTATCATTATCAATGTAAATGTTTATTTTAGTAGTTTTATATTACTAAATTAAGAGGTTATAATTACTAACTTTTTTGATGTGAATATTATTATTAACTTTTAATTAATAATAATAATAATTAATTATTATGATGTTCACATTTAAAAAATAGTGAAAGTTACTGTGAGATTGACTCGAGACATAAACATCATAAGAATGAGATTAAATATTAATTGTGGTTTGATAGTGAAGATGCAAAATCTCAACAAACAATAAATGTTTCTAAAACAAATTTTTAACCGTTTTATATTTATCTTGACAACGAAATTTTAATTCTAAAAACCTTATAAAATCAATTTATATGATAAAATTTACACTTACCTACTTATATTCTAAAAATAAGTCTTATACTCAATTCATGTTAGTTTAGTTATTCATAAACTAAAGAATTATCTAAAGCTGGACACATTATATTATACAGGAATAATCTGATTAATATTAACGGAAATACTTCCCATAATTTTTTATTTATACTCAAGCTATTTCTAATAATAATATTTTTCAAATATTTTTAGTTAGCAAGATTTTTTGACTAATAGTGTGAATTTTATTATTAAATTGGTAGCTGTACTAGTATAATATTAATATTCATAAAATAATTTTTATTTTTTCAAATTATATCTTTACATTGTACACGGTAACAACTACATTACATTAAGGCATATCCAAAATTTATGAATTTGAAAAATACGTTAGCATGATCATTAGTTAACTTTGAAACTAAATAAAAAAAGAAATGAAGAACATAATTTATATGATTTCCTAGTAGATGGCACTTGTAATTATTTATTACGGGACTTCCCTTTGTCAATTTTTATGTTTCTTAATATATTTCTCCAATTATTTATGTGAAATACATTTTATAAAGATCTCAACGGAAGTCTCTCACATATTTATTGTAAAGTTTCATAATTTTTCTTAGACAATCTATGATTTTATCAATCAGGACATGAAAAGAAAAGACTTATTATTTTATATATAGAATAAAGTAACTTATCTTCTTTAATACATCTATAATTTATACACACCATTTCATTTAATATCTATGAATTTCATAAATACATATCATATTATGTAGAGTAAGAATTGTATGACACATGGTGACATTCATTTGATACATTTAATAAAAGGCAAAATAATTTTAAAAGAGTAATTTTTTTATAGTTTTTCGAAAAGAAAAAGTAAAAGATAAAAAGGGATAGTATTAAATGAATTTAAAAAAATTGTGTCAAAGTATCATTTCTGTATTACTTGTGACTGAATTTTTTTAATTCTAGGGACATTTTTATCAATTTTTGCTTTTAAAAATCAACTAGTTAGTTTATTCTTAGGAAAAAATTATTCATTGCTTTATAATATAAAATATAAAGTGAAAAATCTAACCGCATGGTGTCGTGGTGTAGTTGGTTATCACGTCAGTCTAACACACTGAAGGTCTCCGGTTCAAGTCCGGGCGACGCCATATTTTTTGATTTTACATATCTTTTACATTATTTTTTTTAAAAAAAAATTGTAGTTTTATACTTGTTTTAACATTCAAATTTTACTAAAAAAAAAATCATAAAACGAAATCTACAAAATAAGTTGCCACTTTACTTCGTTACGATTAATTGATTGAAGATGTTCAGTTTGTAGAGAAACAATCTGATCCAGTTTTTAATGATGATCCAGAAGCAACTTGGGTACTTCCAACAATTTTCAGAAACTGTGTTTCTTAGGAAGCAATGGTAGCTTTCAAAAACTTTTCCTCCCAAATAAAACACTTTATTAAAACTATGACAAACAATATTCAACTTCAAAATGATTCATCATAGCTACTCTATTTTTAAGGAACTTGATATCAAAATAAATAAAATTATAACAAAAATATTACCCATAAAAATATTATTAAGAATTAAATATGTTTGTAATTTTTAAACTTCGACAAAATTAGAATATATCACTTTTAAACTTTAATACAATTTAATTTTTAAATTTTAAAAATTCATATATATATATATATATATATAATCCTTCTAACACAATAATATTAATTATTTTACATATTAAATAATATTTCAAACATTTAATATGAAATATGACAAACATTTTAAAAAAACAGTTCATACATTAACTTAAACATTATAAACAGTCCATACACTAACCTAAAATACAGTTTATCATAAAAAAAAATAATACAGTTGTTAGATTATATGAATTATATATATATATTTATTTTTAAAGTTTAAAAATTAAATTATATCAAAGTTTCAAACCGATATAAATTTTAATTTTATATTAAAATTTAAGGATTAAAAGAATATTTAACACAAATGTTAACAATGATGTAAAGATTAATTCACTATAATCTTTTTGAGAATTTTAGATTGTCTAACTGTTCCAAAATTCCAGTTTAATGTGAACAATCTAAGAAGATAGCTTTATTACATAAATAAAAACCTATATATATATATATATATATATATATATATATATATATATATATATATATATATATATATATATATATATATATATATATATATAAATCTATGAAAGTTGAGTAAGAGTTTATTAAGAGAGAAAATTCAATTGTAATATAATTTCAATGAAATAAATTTTGTTATAGATATAAATCAAAGTTTATTAACGTTTCAAGTCAACTGTATTACATTTATGTGTAATTCCCTTTTGTTCTTTCTTCACCTTCCACTTGTGGTATTTGGTGTTTCTCTCTAATGTTGTTTATCGTTTGTGTGATAAACACTTGTCAATAAATTTGTTTAAAGCCATTCCAGAATAAACCATAGCAGAAATATTAAACCCTAAAACAAACACAAATATAGTAATGAATAATAATTATGCTACTTTAGTGAACTTGATGTCAAGTCCTGGGAAACAAAAAGGAGAAATTCAATTCACTTGATATCACTCTGAGGTTGACATGATAAAAAATAACACAGGGTTGATCTTTTTCTTCAGGGAGATCATTGTTCACTTCACACATAATTGATCTCAAATGTTACAAGTTACTTGTTCATGAAGTAGTTTTGCTGATAAATAAAAACTTGTTCATGGAGCAGGATCAAGGATGAAAAAAAGTGTCTCTCAGAAAGAAGTATAGCTACACTCTTGCAAGGTGTCACTGATGGTGGTATCAGTGTCACTGTTACTGGAGCCTTTCCCATTGCATTGTATGAAAGGAGCACTTGCTGGAACTGACATGGAAAGATTTGTACTTGGAATTGCAGAACCCTCTTTCTGCATGTCGGTTGTGGCTTGAGAGTTTGGCAACCGTGCAATGGTAACGGCAGAACAAGGAGTTGTGGTGGTTTTAGCTGCTGCTGCTGCTGCTGCTGCTATTTCATGGTTTGCAAAACGCTTTTTAGCACCTCTGTGCATGTGTGTGGCACAGTACTTCTGACCAGGAAGAACAGCACTCTTGCATTGCCACTTCTTGCCGTCTGTTCTCCGACATCTGTCTGGTGTAGATTCTATGTTGCTTTTGTCAATCAGGTGAGATGGGTTGTTACCAAAAACTGAAAATGGCAGCCAAAAGAAACCAACAATGTTCTATCAGTTTTCACATGAAAGGTTTGTCCTTCTATGTTACAAATATAACATTAACACATTAAAGATGCACAACATCGTATTTCTGTTGTTTTTCAGAGTTCAGCAAGTAAGTCAGGAAATTGCTGAATTTTAATATGGATAAGGAGGAAGTTACAAAATGGTAATTATGAGAAATAATAACAATATATAGATCGTTAAATCATATTTGAATGTTTGAGATGAAAGGATAAATACACATAGTAACCATTTTCCACCACAGTGAAGGCTTTTTTAGCAGGGCAAACTAACTTTTCTTTTCTTGCAAATTTAATGTGTTAAATATGTGTTACACAACTTCCATAGAGTGAAGGAACGAAATTTAGTTTAAGGAAGAAAAACATATTTTTATATAAGTTTGAGGACCAAATACAATTTTTTTTATAATAGTTTAAGAATAAAAAACATTTTTTTATAATAATAACGAAATTTAGTTTAAGGACGAAAAATATTTTTTTATAATAGTTTGAGGACGAAATACAATATTTTATAATAGTTTAAGAATAAAAAACATTTTTTTATAATAGTTTTTTACAATAGGTTGAGAACCTCATTTAATAATACATGTGAATGCAATCATTCACATGCTGTTTACATTCATGCTGCTATTGTAACCTCTGACAGTAAACAGTACTCGCCCTTATTCTTAAAATGGAATGCTGATATCGACAAATCTGTTAATCTTTTGTATAACTGTACCTAATGTCTGGTTTCATCTTCTCCCAACAAGAGATTCAAACTAGAGGAGTCAGCTTCTTTGGACTTGTATCTTAACATGATGAACACCAATATTCTCAAATAGTGTAGAAAAATGCCACAAGGGCACGCAAAAATAAGTGCATTTTGTGGAACACACCTAATTCTAAGCAAAAAAAGGACCACTATCTATGAGGGTGTCTTATGTGCATGTAAAGTTAGGAGTAAGTTTTGGAGAAGTCCATCTAGATTCTTGACTAATTGAACACACAATTATTAGTACACTTAACGATTATGTCAACAACATGAGATTCTGAAATTAGAATCAGGCCCCACAGAAAGACATTACAGTAAAGAGGACAAAACATACTTGATATGATGCTATATTGCTATCGATTCTGTTTTGTGATAGTAGGGATTGGTAGGACCATGGGAGAGAGACTATTAAGAAACATTTGGGGTACATGAGGCCTAATGATCAAGTGAAACATGACATGACAGATTCATGTCAGTGACCCCACTCCATGGAACATGTTTGATTGGCTTAGAGTTTGTTGTTCTGCAGAGTAGGGAAAGAATGGGGATGTGTCTGTTATCCTATAGTCCTACAAAATATAGTGAAAAACACAAATTATTGCAACCAACTACATCAAAATTACCTTGAAGAACACTTGTTGGGGAGAAGCTTATTCCAGTAGAGATGTTATTAGAATCACCAACAATGCTTCCTTTCCCATCACTTCTATTGCCTGTGTTGTTACTGACACAACTCTTGGACTGGTTATCTATCTTGCACATTTTTAGGTAACTTTTGTCATCCGAAGCAACAGATGCCACATTGCCGAGTGTTGCTGCTGCCTTAGGAGCACTTGGAGCACTGGCAGAGGCAAGACCGGAGCCAGGGGATGCCGCAAAGGTGGAAGAAAACACCATGAAGGACCTGTTCATAGAAGAGCAATTGTCAATGCTGAGGCTCCTTGATGGAGTACTGGAAGGTGTGTCACTAGGTTGCATGGCCATAATAAGGTTTGGATTTGAAATTTCAAATAGTGTCTCTGAAGCTGATTTGGTAGGTGACTTGCTACAAGGTTTTGGTGCCAAAGAAGAGTTAACTTGAGATGTTTCCACAGGCTTTCTTGAACGATTTCGACCTCTATGCATGTGCCTTTCACAGTACTTTTGACCAGGCACTACACTCTTACTGCATCTCCATTTCTTTCCATCTGTTCTTCTACACCTATGAGGTTCTGGAACCAACCTACTCCCTTGATCAAAACCAAGGAAACTGTACTCTGTAACCAAAACCAATGGACAAAACATACAAAACAAACTCATCATTACCTTACAAGTACATGAACAAACATACCCAGAAAGCATCAAAAGTTATGAAACTAAGCCTACCTTTGAACATATAAAAATTCCAAATGGATTCCTATACTAAGTAAATCCACTAGCAAGAGCATTTTGTCTAAATCTTGGCACCAAACAAAACAAAGCCAACAATTAACTCCAAAGAAACAGGTTGTCTCTATATAGTAATTCATTCCAAAATCAGAATGTGATTCATCCTATAATAAACACAACACCACATGATAGATTTTTTAAAGGATAAAACTTTATTATAAATATGTAATATACAGAGAAGGTATGATCACTTGATCAAAGGATATTTATTACAAACCTGACATGTTGCTTGGGAATTGCACACGGTGATGAGGAGGAGGAAGTTTATAAGCTAAGTGGTTGAAGATGAAAACCTGGTGGTGAAGCTCACGCCTCTGAGCTTCAGTGATCACATGGTTTATTTCTGGTGGCGCAGAATGAGAAGCATCAACCCCAAGATGAAGTTCAACACTGTTGTAAGAGTCCTCTTTCTCTTTTTCTTTCTCTACCTTGACCATAACTGTAACTCCCGTGATTTAATAAACTAATAGAATCCACTCATTTTGATCTTGTTGGTCTCCATTTTAGACCCAGTTTTCTGGAAAAAGAAATAATAAAACCCCTCTCCAAAAATTCCATGGGGACCCATTCCTCTCAATAGTTATCATTCTTCATCCTATCCAACACAGATGGAGGGTACCGGCACTCAGTCATGTAGAACCCACACCATACTTTCATCAAACTTTCAAACTCAATCAAATTTTTCTTCCCCACTGTAAGACCTCTGAAATAATAGCAACAAAATCAAATCCAATTATAGACCCTATGACAACAACCAAACTTATTTTCTGAATCGTCGTCCCTGCGTCATTTGGCTAGCAACATACCCATCATCTCCATTCTCCTCTATACATGCAACACAACACAACGAGTAGGGTCTAGCCATCCAATTCTCTACACCTATATTTCCCTTCCTTAATTCCAATTCAACAAAACACAGAACTTCTTCTTCACTCTCTCTATAGTTTTATCAACAAAAGATTCACTTTTAGAACAACCAAGTTTATTCTCTATATTGCATATAGTTAACCTTCAACCGTCATCTTCATTGACTCCATGTCCTTCATTTTTCACCTGCACAAAATTACCCACACAGAAATCAATTTCACAACCCCAAACACCACTATTCATCACAACTTCACATCTCTCCCATTAACATATAGACCCCCTCTATTCAACTTTATTTACAATTTTTAATTCAACACCGACAAAAACACTCTCAACCCCAAACATAATCATGAATCAATCCACCAGACACCCAATAGAAACATAAAATTGAAATAGAGAAGAACAACTTTTGTTTAGAAATTGGAACCGATAGGAAAGGAAAGTAGCAGTTGCACACACGGTGGCCACCAACAGCAGTGGAGTCAACTTCAGTCTCTAGCAGAAACGTGACTAGCAACGCAGAGGCGGTCTACCAGCCCTAAAGTGTCGACAGTCCTGGTCACTGAGACGGTGGGTTTTAACATAAACAGTGACAAACTCGGTTTGCCAGAGATAAGCACAACTAGGAGCAATATGTCTGAAATGGAGAGGAGGAAGAAGAATCTGAAGTTGTGATTTGAGGATGAAGAAGGAAGCCTCTTGATTCTCAAGAGGAAGAAGAAACGGTGAAGTAGATGATGCAGTAATGAAAACGAAATGGGGAAGAAAACCCCTTTCACGCATGGAGCAGAAGTTAAGGAAAAAGTTTTCCTTTTTGCACGTGATAAAGAAGCAGATGGGTTGGATGACATTTTTGCCCTTGTACTCTAGTCTCATTTCAACTAGTTTTTTCACCTATTCACACTGAAATTGATCAGAAACACTGACTAACTTAGGTACAAGGAGCATTCTCAACCGACATAATTTCAAGTTGGGAGTGATAGTTACTTCCGGAGAAAAACTATTAATGTATTTGTTTGTGATCTTTCTAACTACTGAAATGTTATTAATGATGAGAATGTAAATTATGTTAATGAAATTGAATTATTTATATGTAATAAATGTTGTGATTGATATAAGTTACCAGAACAAAGTTTTTATAAATTTTTTCATGATTTGATGAGAATGAATGACATAAAAATTATATTAATATGTTCATTTTTTGTGCAGAAATATCATTAAATAGAAGTTGAAGAATAAATGATATAAAAATTATATTTATATGTTCATTTTTATGTAGAATTATAATTAAATGTAACAAGTTACATTAAGTAGAAGTTGGGAGAGTGTATTCCTTCTTATTTCATTAAACTTTCATTTTTATATATAAAATGAGATTTATGTAGTAAAATTTAAATAAAGTTTTCAATTTGTAAAATGAGTATAAAATGTTACTGTAACTTAAATGATAAAAAAAAAGTTAATATTGTCATGATATTTTAGATTTGAAAGAGATTTGAAATAAGAATAGAGTTGTATGTTACTATAATAATTCATGATAAATGTTATAATGCATGGTGTATTTGATTCATGAGTATTTTAAAAATTGAGTTTAAATTATATAAAAAGTTTAATAAATAATTTTATTTATATGAATGACACTGACTTTACAATATGTGTTTTCATCAATTATGAAAATTATATATTTTAAATAATCATTATAAAACTTATTTAAATATTTAAAAAACTATGATAGAACTTATAAATATATATAGGTTTACTTTTTATTTTTTTATTAATGTTTTGATATCCCACATGCAATAATAGTATATATATTATATACATTATCAGAAAATTAAATAAATATTTTTACAGAAAACCCAATATAAGAATGATAGATTAAAATCCATGTATGTAGTTTAGAAGTGTATTTTAGAAAAAGTTTTGTGATGATAACAACCCTCTTTCTCTCCTCACAACACCAACACCAGCACCACCATTTTCCATAGCGTGTCCAATGTCAACCTTCTTCAGTGGTCCACCTCCTATCCTTGAAAAAGAAGACAGAAACTTGAGAACAAAAGTAAGAAAAAGAAAACAAAAAAGAAGAATAAAAAAGGTGGCAATGAAGAAGATGTGATGATGGAGAAAAGTAAAGAGAGTGGAAGAGAAACCAGAAGTGTTGTGTGAAGAGGGAACAATCCTAAAAGGCTTAGCTTCCATTGTCACATTCACATGAAGTCTTTTTTTCTCCTTTTTCTTTAGAGGCTCTGTCTCTGATAGTGATGATCAAGACGGAGAAAAGCTTCTTTTTTTTCTTACTTTTTCAGTCTGAATGAGAAAATGTTAAAAGAGGATTTGGAAAGGGTAACTTGGGAAGAGAAGAACTTCTGCACTTGGCTCCATTTACTTCAATTGTAAGTTGGAAGATAGAGAGCATAGAGAGAGAAAGATGTGTCAGAAGTTTCTGACAAACACCTGTTGCAAGACTTTGCAGCAGTCACTTTCACACAAACAAAATAATCCTTACGTTATAAAACACTGTTCAACGTTGTTTGGCTCGTGAACACTTATTTTTTGAAGTTTTCATGTGTTATTATTTCATAACACAATGTTATGTATCATTAAGGAAAAAAAATTGACAAACGATGTTAAAAAATAGTGTCTAAATCTAAAATAAACTCCTTTTAAAACATAGACATATTCTGAGTATGATTATGATTAAAATATTATATATGTAAATAAGTGAGTAGGATATTGAATGAAATAATAAGTTTGTTAATATAAACTTAATATAGGTTAATTCATTTCTTCAAAATTAGTTTTTAAGAAAAAGACTTATTTTTATTTATATTATAATAAATTTGTGTTATTTTTAATTAACGGATAGATTAGAAAAGAATATCTAATTCATAAAATATATTTAGAAGCTATTTTTTTTTTTATAAAAAGAAGGTTAAAGTTAATTTATAAGCAAAATATCATGAACATGCATGTGCACATTTTGAGTCATTTATATGTATAGTGTTGTGAGACATTGTTTGATATCTTTAATAAAATAATGATGTATAAACAACGAATTAAAGGTGTATGTGTTATTAGATTGAAATAGTAACTTATAAGAGAATGATAACATATTTTGTATACATTTTAATAGTTTTATTATACAAAGATTATGTTTTTAAATATTTTATTTTCTCTTTTTAGCTTATTTTAGTTTTTAGTGATCATAAATTAGATTATATGATATATTTGTTTTAATTTTACATTTTTAACTTTTCTAGCTTTCACTTATTGTTTCTGATATAAATTTTTTTTAGATGCTATTTTTATTTTTAATTGATTATAACTGCATTAGCTACACTTTCAAGACTTTAATTTAGATATATTATTTGCTGGATTTGAAATTTTTATTTTATTTTCTATAATTTTTATAATTTAAGATAATTACAAAACCTTGTATATTAGTTATCTAAATGTATTAACTTATCTTCTGTAATTAAGCTTCCAAATATATGTTTCTGGTAGTTGTGAAAACTTCCAAAAACTTTCGGTAGGTTTATGAAAACTGCAATTAAGTTTGATTTTTTTAAAAAGAATTAATTTTGGACTCTTTTATGGAATATACCTAATATTTTTTTAATTGGAATAAAAATTTTGGCAAATTGAAGCAAATCCGTTGTTAAGAGAGAAAATATTAACTTTATTCTGTCTTTCCTGAAATTTCTCTTTTTCCAAAATTTTTAATTTTTTTCTTTTTCTTAATCTCTAATTCTCTCTTTTTTAAAACTACATTTTGGCCTACTCAATCCATATCGTTTTTGTAACATCCCAATAAATATATAGAGTAAAACTATATTTTATTCTAGGAGTTATCAAGAATAATATTAAAGAACAGTAGAGAAGAGAAGATTAAATAAAACTAAAGATAGATTGGATTAAAACAACTTAATCAACCAAAATATACAAGTTGGAAGATTTACAAGGTTCACTAAGTTTAGGACGGACGGTTTTACAAAACGAAGTAACCGACCGTCTCAAAACAATATTTACAATAAGATCAAATAAAACTATGGACCGGACGGTCCAGCAAACTGCTCGGGCAGCACCTCCAAGGGTTGCTCTTCCAGTAACGCTTCCTCCAAAGTCTCCTCTTGAAATCCTTCTGCTCACATCCAAAATGGATGATCATTGCATTGAAGAAAACATGTCCGAACGGTCGGAATACCGAACGGTAAAATAAAGAAAACAAAAAAACACGTAGCAGGGTAAGCTTATGAAGAATTCAACAAATCATTTATTATATAAACACAATCATCAAAATTACATAGCATTTTTCTCAAATAAAATCATGATAGAAACATCAACAATCATCAAAATATTCAAAAACTGAAGTCCGGACGTATGACCCTGCATGCTCGCCGCTCTCTGCACCCGGGTGGACCTGGCTGGGATACACTCAACAGACCGCCACCCGAGGTTAGTCCAATGGAACCACCTCGGTATAGAAATACCCTGAGGCTAGAGGACCTCCCGCCATTCCCACGCATGAATTACCCTCCTCTACTTGAGGTGATGTAATCACGGAATATCGGAATAGAGTCGGAACCTGAGCCTATAACCACGGTCATACTAAATCAATTTACTTCAAACATGAGACATTCCTCCTTGGAATTCTCTTACAATTCAATCCAATATAACCGACAACTTAGTATCCGTTTAAAGTAAGAAACTCAACAGAACGTAGATAAAGAGTATTTTGACTGGTAAAACCGGACGGAAAGATCAATGGTGATTCAACCGGACGGAAAGATCATTGGTGGTTCGTCAACCGACGTAACTAATAAAAACCGGTCGGAATAATAAATTTAGAGTGTACTCAACAAAAGAAATCCAACTTTAAAGAGAATCGAATAAAGAAATTGAGTAAGGAAAATCAACTGACTAAAATGAAGAAAACGGACGGTTTATAAAAATGGGTTCTCTTCAGAAAAGTGAATGTCCTTACTAAACTGGACACTCTGTAAGAATTCAAGACTCGGTAAAATACCGTACGCTTTATCAATTGAATACTATAATTACAAACCGGACGTTCTGTGTAAGACAGAAAATCCGAAATGACTGACTTAATAATATATATTTGGTTCAGAAATAAGTAATCAATTTAAGGTGTGACGGGAAACCGGACGGTCATAATGACCATTCGATTATAAAATGGGTTATACTATGTTCTTATACTCTCTTTGAAATTTAAATGTCACAGAATTCAATTCAACACAAGATTCATACTTTCATTATAACATATAAAAATCAAACATACCAAAATTCATACATTCAACCATGTAACAAACAATTATTGAATAATCATAAACTTCCCTTACCTCTTAACTCCAGCTAAACTTGTATAGTGGATGTATAGCAACTAACTCGTCTAAGTTCCAATTTCTAAACATGAAATACAAGAATATAGATTCAGAAGAAATGATTTTACAGATACATGCAGCCTTAACGGCACATGCATGCAGAAAAGTTAGGAAACCTAAGGGTTTGACACTTACCAGCTCCGAACGGACTTCTGTTTAGTATAGATTGTACTTCTTGATGCCGGCTATCAAATTTCTTGAAGAAATCTAGTGATCGGAGAACGATTTGAGGTTAGAAATTTAGAGAGAAGATTGGTAAGGTTTAGAGAGAAGGAGGAGAATTTCTGAGGTTGCAGAAAACGAAATTTTATGAAGAAGAAGAAGATTTGCATGCAGAAAGAATTGCATTGTTTTCTTCTTACCTTCACACCAGCGGTCGGCCAGTACTATGCTGCCACCTGGTTTCCACTACCAACCTCCAATTTATCCTACAAACGCCACCTGGTTCCCACTCACAGGGATTTTCCCTGCTAAGCCGTCTCTGCACGGATTACAAGAAAAGGGAATTAATTGCTTGCAGAAACTTGTCTCCCACTCACTCAAGAGAAACCGGCCGGTCGCCACGTGGCCGAGCCAAAACTTTTGGATTTTACGGGTTGTGACATTCCCCCCAACAAATAAAAATTTTCGTCCTCGAAAATTAAAATGTTACCTTCAAACAAGTGAGGAAAGTTTTCTCTCATTTCATCCTCACGTTCCCAAGTAATGTCGCCAGCTTTATCATCCCAAATGACTTTAACATACGTGGTCCGCTTGTTGGACGGTCGCTTGTGTGCTGATTCTTCAACTCTCACCGGTCGGACTTCTAAAGAGCAATCTCCCTTGAGTTGAATATTATCGGCTTCAATTACATGCGAAGGATCGGCAATATATTTCCGAAGTTGCGAAACGTGAAACACTGGATGAAGGTTGGACAAAGAAGGAGGTAAAGCCAATTCGTAAGCTACCGGTCCAATGCGCTTCAAAATTTGGTAAGGACCAAGGAATCGAGCGGATAGCTTCTTTGGTCGGATGACTCTTCCAACGCCAGTCTTTCGGTCCAACTTAAGAAACACATGATCTCCTTCGGCAAATTCCAAAGGCTTCCGTCTTCTATCGGCATATGATTTCTGTCGGCTCTGGGATGCCTTAAGTCTTTCCTGGATCAACTTCACCTTCTCGGTGGTTTGTTGCACTATCTCTGGTCCAGTTAACACCGATTCACCTTCCTGGAACCAGCAAAGAGGTGTTCTGCATTTTCTACCGTAAAGGGCTTCAAAAGGCGCCATTCCAATACTTGAATGAAAACTATTGTTGTACGTGAATTCGGCTAATGGCAAAATTTCGTCTCAAACGCCCAAGTGATCCAGCACGCTTGTCCTCAATAAATCTTCTAAGGTCTGGATAGTCCTCTCGGATTGACCGTCCGTTTGTGGATGGTAAGCAGAGCTCATTTGAAGTTTGCTTCCCATTTCATGTTGAAGTGCCTGCCAAAACCGAGACGTAAATCTTGGGTCTCGATCCGACACGATACCGGACGGTACTCCATGAAGCCTTATGATTTCTTTAACGTACAACTGAGCCAGCTTGGACATAGGCATTTTCAAATTGATGGAAAGAAAGTGAGCACTCTTAGTCAGCCTATCGACTATCACCCAAATTGCGTCATGGTTTCTGACCGTTCGGGGTAAATGGGTCACGAAATCCATTGCAATACTGTCCCATTTCCACTCGGGTATCTCCAAAGGTTGCAGTTGACCGCTCGGTTTCTGATACTCAATCTTAGCTCTTTGGCAAGTTAGACAAGATTCTACGAAACGAGCTACATCTTGCTTCATTCCTGGCCACCAGAAACACATTCGCAAGTCTTTATACATCTTCGTCATGCCCGGATGTATACTGAGTTTACTCTGATGAGCTTCTTCCAGAACAATCCTCTTCAATTCTACATCATTGGGTACACACGTCCGCCCATTATATCTTAAAAGACCATCAGTTCCAGTACTGAACTCCTTGTGAGGTGGTATACCGTGTGGTTTACTGATCTTCTGTAATTCCTCATCAAAGGCTTGCCTTTCTCTGATTCGGTCAATGATGTTACTTGACAACTGCATATGACTGCACTTAATACCGGTCGGTTCAAACTCACAGTGAAACCTTAAATCTCTGAAGCTTTCCACCAGCTTAAACTCTTGAACCATCATGTTTGCTACATGTACAGTCTTCCGGCTTAAGGCATCAGCGACTACATTTGCCTTTCCCGGATGATAATGTAGTTCAAAATCGTAGTCCTTCAGAAATTCCATCCATCTTCTCTGCCTCATATTTAATTCCTTCTGATCGAACAAGTATTTGAGGCTTTTGTGATCACTGAATACTTGAAACCGGGCGCCGTATAGATAATGCCTCCAAATCTTCAATGCAAACACTACGGCAGCCAACTCAAGATCATGAGTTGGGTAATTTCTCTCGTGAATCTTCAACTGCCGAGAGGCATAAGCAACAGCTTTCTCT
This sequence comes from Vigna mungo, assembly GCA_036885675.1. Taxonomy (NCBI): domain Eukaryota; kingdom Viridiplantae; phylum Streptophyta; class Magnoliopsida; order Fabales; family Fabaceae; genus Vigna; species Vigna mungo. The sequence goes on from CP144698.1 coordinate 6,471,104, forward strand.
TCTTGCATCAGAACGCAACCCAACCCTTGGTAAGATGCGTCGCAATATACTACATAAGGTAAATTGACATCCGGAATCACCAAAACTGGAGCATTCGTCAATCGCTGCTTCAGTTCTTGAAAACTAGACTCGCACCGGTCGGTCCAGACGAAAGGTTGATCCTTTCGAGTCAATTGAGTTAAGGGCGCTACTATCTTAGAAAATCCTTCAATGAATCTTCGATAGTAGCCAGCCAATCCCACAAAGCTTCTAATTTCTGAAACCGATCTGGGAGTTTCCCATTCCAGCACTGCTCGGACTTTGGCCGGATCTACAGCAATTCCGCCCGCCGAGATTATATGCCCAAGAAATTGGACTTGCTTCATCCAAAATTCACACTTAGACATTTTGGCATATAGTTGTTTTTCTCGTAACACACCAAGTACTATCCTCAAATGTTCTTCATGCTCAGCTTCAGTCTTAGAGTAGATGAGGATGTCATCTATAAAGACTACCACGAAGTTATCCAAAAACGGCCGGAAGATCCGGTTCATGTAATCCATGAATACGGCAGGTGCGTTGGTAACGCCGAACGGCATTACTACATATTCGTAATGGCCGTATCTAGACCGAAATGCAGTCTTCGGGATATCGGCTTCCTTCACCAAAATCTGATGATACCCGGATCTTAAGTCTATTTTAGAAAATACTGTCGCGCCGGACAGTTGATCCAATAAATCGTCTATTCTGGGTAGTGGATACTTGTTTTTAATCGTCAACTTGTTCAATTGACGATAATCCACACAAAGTCTCGAGCTTCCATCTTTCTTCTTGACTAATAACACAGGCGCTCCCCAAGGCGATACACTTGGCCAAATGAACTTCTTTTCTAGTAGATCTTCAATCTGCTTTTTCAATTCAACTAACTCTGCTGGGGCCATTCTGTATGGCGGCGCTGCTATTGGGCCGGCTTGAGCAATTAAATCAATGGAGAATTCCACTTCTCGGATTGGAGGTAAGCCTGATACTTCATCCGGAAAAACATCCATGAATTCTTCAATAACCGTTCGGTTTTCTGCCGGACGGTCTTCTTCATTTTGATCTTCACGTGATAAGATTAGAAAACACATTGCTCCTTCTATAAGATCCTCTCGAAGTTTACCGAGAGTCAGTGATAAATCTTCTTCATCGTTTGGGAAAATCAACTTTTTCTTCCCACAATCAATGAGAATTCGATTGGTTGTTAGCCAATCCATCCCTAGTATTACTTCTATGTCTTGAAGAGGCAAACATATAAGGTTTACCTTAAACTTGTACCCTTCTACCTCAATAGGACATCTAATGCAGACAGTAGACGTCCTAATCTCTCCAGCCGCTGGGGTAGACACCACCAAATCAAGCTGCATCTCACTCTTGTCTAAACCCAACTTTTCAACACATGCCTTCGATATGAAAGAATGTGTTGCCCCCGAGTCATACAATACACAGCAAGGAACTCCATGCAGCAAGCAAGTGCTAATAATAAGGTTACCTGAACTTGCTGCTTCTACTCCGGTCAAAGCATAAACCCGGCCGGTTGCTTGCGCCCTTCCTCCGTTTCTCTGACCACTTCTACCAGCAATTGGAGGTCTCATAGCCCCTCGACCTCCCATGTTGCATTCAGAATCCGTATGGCCATTTCTTCCACACTTAGAACAATGCTTGAATCCCACCAATTGAGGGCAAGACGATCGGTAATGTGGCCCTCCACAATTGAAACAAGAAACTGATCCTTGCTGCCTTGACGAATTAGTGTAAACTGGGGTTTGAGAGGAAGTACCGGAACCGGTCGGCATAGGCCGAGAATAAGGAGTCCTCCTCACGACTTGACCAGTTCGAGCCGGAACGGATGCCCTACCGGTCGGTTGATGCAGTTTCTTTTGCTGTTCCACTTCTGCCATATTTCTTTCAAGTACCTTGGCTCTTTCCACCAGAGTAGGAAAAGAGGTAATGCATAGACTGGAGATCATCACCTTCAATTCTGGCCTTAATCCATTTTCATACTTCCTGCACTGCCACTCCTCATTCACGCCCATGGTATAAAATCTCATCAAATGCTTGTAACGGTCGGTGTATTCGGATACCGACATCCCCCCTTGAACTAGTTGGAGAAACTCCACTTCCTTTGCAAACCTCACACTGTTGGGGAAATATTCTCCATAAAACTTTTCCTTAAATAAATCCCAAGTGATTGGAAGTCGTTGTTGTTCCAATAACATCTTCATGGCACTCCACCAATGATTTGCCTCCCCGGTAAGCTGGTATTCAGTATACAACAGCCTGTTTTCATTCGGACATCGTTTAGCCTGATAAATCTTCTCCATGTCCCTTATCCAACGATCCGCTTCGTCAGCACTACACTTTCCGTCAAACTTGGCCGGGCGGTGTTGGAGAAAACTCTCCAAACTCCATTCTGCCGTATTATTTACTGAATATCCGGACGGTCCACCGGTCTTTGATCCAGTTCGTAATAACTCCATTATCTGCCTCTGAGTCAACTCCGCGGCTACTCTAGCGGCTTCAGCATTCTGTAATGCAATCGCGTTCTGTTGCGCAAGGTTAGTGTTTTGCTGAATCAAAGTGGTGTTTTGTTGTTGAAGTGCAGCCATAACGGACTCCAATAAGTTGTTGTTGCTGTTTCCGGATGTATCACGGTCGGCCGGTTGCGGAGGTGGTCTTGGAGCCATTTTCTGTTTCCAACAGAAGAAAACTCATGAATTTCCATAAGAAGTTAGAAAAATTCTAACTGATCATGTGAGTATACAGCACAAGCATAGCATACCCATAACCTATAGGCATTCTAAGGAATAAAACTGCTCTGATACCATTAATGTAACATCCCAATAAATATATAGAGTAAAACTATATTTTATTCTAGGAGTTATCAAGAATAATATTAAAGAACAGTAGAGAAGAGAAGATTAAATAAAACTAAAGATAGATTGGATTAAAACAACTTAATCAACCAAAATATACAAGTTGGAAGATTTACAAGGTTCACTAAGTTTAGGACGGACGGTTTTACAAAACGAAGTAACCGACCGTCTCAAAACAATATTTACAATAAGATCAAATAAAACTATGGACCGGACGGTCCAGCAAACTGCTCGGGCAGCACCTCCAAGGGTTGCTCTTCCAGTAACGCTTCCTCCAAAGTCTCCTCTTGAAATCCTTCTGCTCACATCCAAAAAGGATGATCATTGCATTGAAGAAAACATGTCCGAACGGTCGGAATACCGAACGGTAAAATAAAGAAAACAAAAAAACACGTAGCAGGGTAAGCTTATGAAGAATTCAACAAATCATTTATTATATAAACACAATCATCAAAATTACATAGCATTTTTCTCAAATAAAATCATGATAGAAACATCAACAATCATCAAAATATTCAAAAACTGAAGTCCGGACGTATGACCCTGCATGCTCGCCGCTCTCTGCACCCGGGTGGACCTGGCTGGGATACACTCAACAGACCGCCACCCGAGGTTAGTCCAATGGAACCACCTCGGTATAGAAATACCCTGAGGCTAGAGGACCTCCCGCCATTCCCACGCATGAATTACCCTCCTCTACTTGAGGTGATGTAATCACGGAATATCGGAATAGAGTCGGAACCTGAGCCTATAACCACGGTCATACTAAATCAATTTACTTCAAACATGAGACATTCCTCCTTGGAATTCTCTTACAATTCAATCCAATATAACCGACAACTTAGTATCCGTTTAAAGTAAGAAACTCAACAGAACGTAGATAAAGAGTATTTTGACTGGTAAAACCGGACGGAAAGATCAATGGTGATTCAACCGGACGGAAAGATCATTGGTGGTTCGTCAACCGACGTAACTAATAAAAACCGGTCGGAATAATAAATTTAGAGTGTACTCAACAAAAGAAATCCAACTTTAAAGAGAATCGAATAAAGAAATTGAGTAAGGAAAATCAACTGACTAAAATGAAGAAAACGGACGGTTTATAAAAATGGGTTCTCTTCAGAAAAGTGAATGTCCTTACTAAACTGGACACTCTGTAAGAATTCAAGACTCGGTAAAATACCGTACGCTTTATCAATTGAATACTATAATTACAAACCGGACGTTCTGTGTAAGACAGAAAATCCGAAATGACTGACTTAATAATATATATTTGGTTCAGAAATAAGTAATCAATTTAAGGTGTGACGGGAAACCGGACGGTCATAATGACCATTCGATTATAAAATGGGTTATACTATGTTCTTATACTCTCTTTGAAATTTAAATGTCACAGAATTCAATTCAACACAAGATTCATACTTTCATTATAACATATAAAAATCAAACATACCAAAATTCATACATTCAACCATGTAACAAACAATTATTGAATAATCATAAACTTCCCTTACCTCTTAACTCCAGCTAAACTTGTATAGTGGATGTATAGCAACTAACTCGTCTAAGTTCCAATTTCTAAACATGAAATACAAGAATATAGATTCAGAAGAAATGATTTTACAGATACATGCAGCCTTAACGGCACATGCATGCAGAAAAGTTAGGAAACCTAAGGGTTTGACACTTACCAGCTCCGAACGGACTTCTGTTTAGTATAGATTGTATTTCTTGATGCCGGCTATCAAATTTCTTGAAGAAATCTAGTGATCGGAGAACGATTTGAGGTTAGAAATTTAGAGAGAAGATTGGTAAGGTTTAGAGAGAAGGAGGAGAATTTCCGAGGTTGCAGAAAACGAAATTTTATGAAGAAGAAGAAGATTTGCATGCAGAAAGAATTGCATTGTTTTCTTCTTACCTTCACACCAGCGGTCGGCCAGTACTATGCTGCCACCTGGTTTCCACTACCAACCTCCAATTTATCCTACAAACGCCACCTGGTTCCCACTCACAGGGATTTTCCCTGCTAAGCCGTCTCTGCACGGATTACAAGAAAAGGGAATTAATTGCTTGCAGAAACTTGTCTCCCACTCACTCAAGAGAAACCGGCCGGTCACCACGTGGCCGAGCCAAAACTTTTGGATTTTACGGGTTGTGAAAGTTTTCTTCTAATTTTGATTCAATATTATGAAAAGAGTTCTCCATCCCCAATTGCTAAACTTAAGCCATCAATCATCTCTCTGCATCCAATTTATGATGCTTTATCATCAAAGGAGGAGGGAGCTAAAAAAATGGGTACAACATATAAGATATAAGATTTTTTATAAGATTGTAAAGTGAATGACTTTTTTTTATCGCCTTAGAAAAAAATGGGTACAACATATAAAATTCATTATCAACTATTTTTTATAAGGTTAAGCTTTTTGTTAGATATGAAAATTGATCTTTTTGATTTGATTTTTATATAGACTTATATCAAACTTTTTTTTTTTATTAATCACTAGATTTTTCAAATGATTAGTTTAACTATTAAAGTACTAAAGTTGGGAAGAAGCCAGGATTTAACATCTTGGTTTCGTTAATAAAAATCATTTAGTTAGGTGCATGCATATGTGAATTGTAATGCCTCAATAACAATCAATTATACAATTAATTTTGGTAAATCAAGTTTATTCTAAGTTTATTTCATGTAATTCAAAATTCATCCATGAACTACAATTATAAGTGCTACTTCATTTATCTGAGATGCTGTAAATTAAACAAACTCGAACATGATTACCAGTCAATAAAGTTGAATTGCCTATTACAACCTAAAATATATTATTGTTATGTTTCATATAGAAAGTTTTGGACACAAGCGACTCAAAAGAAGTCAGGGTTAGGTAAGGGCAAGTTAGACGAGAAGCAAAGCTTGTTCGTTCACTACTTTTTCTTTACTCATTTTGCAATCAAATCAATCAATCACTATATAGGACCATAGAAGATGAAGTCTTACCACCCTGTCTCATGCTTTTTACCCCACCTCCTCCTATTGGTGTTGAGTTCATCGGAACTTTCATTCTAGCCAACACTGTCATCTTTAGTTATATCTCTAAAGCATCCCAATTCTACTGTCACTCTTTCTATTGCTCAACAAAAGTAAAGAAAGGGTAACAATTACATTTAGATGAGCTGGATTTATGAGTTTCAAAAATGTAACCAATAAAACATAGGTTGTTCGTTCTTAATTGATATATGCGAAGATGCCTATGAATATTGGTGCAAAAGTTTTAATTCTGAAAGGAATTTAACACCTTTAGTTAGAGGTGGAATAGTTGTTTCTTCCAAAGGATATGACTCATCTTTTGCTGTAGAATTCATTATTGTCTTTAATCTCATGTTAGCTTCTCATTCGAGTCCCCGTCCTATTTATATATGTGAAGCTATTAATAATTAATTTGCATATTATTATGCTTTGTCCACATTTTAAGCATTAGAAATCTTGTTTATTTGCACTACAAAATAATATTTTCCTTACTTTGAACATAAAAACCCCAACATTACAATCCTTATTTAAAATCAAGCACATATTTACAAACGTAGGAATAAATCAAATTTAATACATCACCACTAACATTTCCTCTTTTTCTTCCCTTCCTCTCTCCCACTCTATTTACTAAATAAAAAAAATCGTGATATTTTTTATTTCCAGGTAATGTTTATATTACATGATCAAAAAAATACCTGTAATTATACATACACATGATCGATCAAAATTATTTATTCTTGGCTTTTTTAACTTTTTTTTTCTTTCTATTCTAACGTTAATGTTATCTTTATTAATATATATTTTTTATTTGAATTTTTAGAGTTATAAATATTTTTTATCTTAATGAATTACATTTAATAAAACAAATAGTTATCATAAAATTGTACAAATTATTTATTTTACAATTATTTTTGTGAGTATATTATTTTTTTTATAAATTTAGTAATATTTTTATTTTATTTTAATATAACAATAAGAAATAAATTTATTATATTTTGAAAACAAGACGACTTCAGTCTATTCACTAATATTACTCGCATAAAATAGGGTTTCAATTACTTTTGTAAAATTGACAGCAAAATCAATGTTCAAGTGTAAGGCCATATACTTACACTAGTGGTCATTTCTTTGTAATCTTACTTATGGAAGTAGCTTTTTATGCAAAATCTGCAATACTGTAAATAATAAAATAATATCATTTCATTAAATTACTTTGAGCAATTGGAGAATGAACAATAAAATAATAATTACAAAGAATCAGAGTATGGATATTAAAAAAAATATCTAAAAGAAGAACTGATTTATAGTAGTCAAAATGTTTTAAATAATATTAAAACTTATTAGTTCAAACATTCTTTAAATTATTTTAAATCACTTTGATTCATAAAAAATAGCTTTCATTGATTAAAATATTTAAAATCTCTCTCCCAAATCTAACTAACCTAACTTAACCTAATCCTTTCATTAAGGATTAATCTTAAATAAGACATGATGATTATGACGTAAACTAAAAATTAGATATGAAAATCAAATGTAATATAGTTCCTTATCCATCCATTTTCAGTGTATTAATATTTTTTTATTAATTCTGGTCTCCAACTGAATATTATTTTTCTTAGTTTATTTTATTAAATACCATATTTAGTTAAGGGTGTGTAAATTAGTTCGAATTGAATTCTATTTATTAAATTCTCACAATAAACAGACTCGGATTTAGTTTTCTTACCACATCTCAATAACAATTTTATAATTTTTCAGATCATTACTTATTATGATTATTTATTATTTTTAATTAATTATGTAATTTAATATCTATATTTTTTAAACTAAAATACTATTCTATAATATTTGAATGATTTTTAAACTTAAAACTAGTTTAACCAATTATATAAATTAATACTTTAATTTGTATTTAGTGTTTTTATAATATTAGTAAAATAAGTGAACTCTTAATCCATGATAGATCAATCAAAATTACAAAAATTTATAAATCATAAAAAGAAATGATAAAAAAAGTGAAGTAAATTAAATTAACTTATTTTTACCTAATAACAAAATTAGTTCACTTTGATAATCTTAGCTTTTTAATTTTAATTGAATGATATTAAATATTATAAGATAAAAAAAACATGTTTTACAACTTGTAAGCGCTACAAAATTCCTGACATTTTAAATGATTAGAAATTTGTTCAAGAAAGTGAATTAAAAAGAAAAGATAAATAAATATTCTTATTATGAATCAATGAACTCTTCAAAATCTCATTTTAGGTTTAGAGAAAATAAACGGGCTCGATCAGCCCATTACATGTTAGTGGGTTAAATGATTTATCTCAATCCATACTTAAAAGTATATACTTATTTGTATATGAAAAAAAATATTTCTGAATTATAATGTTAGTATGTTACATTGTGAATATAAGTAATCTTGCCTTTATAATGAGTGAGTCCTAGAAATTTAATTATAAATAAATAAGATTTTATTTCATTATGAGTTAAAAAAATCACTTTTTCAATTTGATTTTATCTTAACTTAGGATATACAAGTTAACTGACGAGTTTGTGTTCATTTTAAAAAATAATAATTAAGATGAAAAAATTGATTAAACGAATATTGTTAAAGGAATAAATCTTATAAAAAAATTGTTAAGAGTCTAAAGCTGGTCAAAAATTTATTGTGGTTTTTTTAAAAAGATAAAAAACTATATAAAATTTACCCAAAAACTAAATGTTGATGATTCATAGTCACATGAGAATGTTAATGAGTATGGTTGTTACATAATATCTAATAAAATAAAATATTAAACAGAATAACTAACATTAAATAAATTTATTAAAGAAGACACTAACCACAAGATCGCCTGATAAATACCAAAATCGTCGTCGTCACCATCAAGTTTGTTTTCTAATTTAGGATTAATCATTCCTCTTTCCCTAATATAACCGTTTAATCGAAAAAACGAGTAAAAGGGGGACGCATTTCGTTTGAATCATTATTCACGTCTTTGAATGACATTTGAAGAGGACTCCATCCAAGACGATGAGGAATTTCTTTATGTAAAATTGGAATTTTGTTATTAATTTTTATAATTATGATTTATTGATGGAAGCTTATCTATGTGAAAATCATTCATTGATATGGATTATCTCATAACATCTCATAAATTTATATTTATCTTTTACATTTTTTTTAATCTGATTTGACATGAAAAGTAAGGTATTGATGTTTAGATGGATAAAGATGTACTGAAGACACCCCAAATAAATGTTAACAAGATGTAAGATTTAGCTTTAATATTGTTTGTCATTTATAATTCTTTTCTTTTTTCTTTACTTTAATAAAAATAAATCAATAATTTCATAGATTGTCATTATTTTTGTGAAGATTTTGTTCTCATTTTTAAATGATAAATTTCAAATTTTATTTAAAAATAATATTTAATAAAAAATTGCTTATTATTTTTAATGTCATGAGAAAAAGTGTATAGATATTTAGTGGAAAAATATATTACTCTTAGTAGAATTTTTTGTCTGTTTTCAATTGAGTTCATATATGAAATACGAAAGCTCCACCAATGAGATCTGAATCCAACCATATAAGTGATTGACACCATTCTTTACTCAAAATCTTAAGATAATGAGCTAATAGGTCTTTCATTTTATATACTATTCTACTTTCTCATTTCTAATCAATGTGAGACTTAGACTCACACTTGGATTCCCAACAGCCCAAGCCATCGCCAAACAAATCCCTAAAGCGCCACAACCATCACATCTGTTTTCTAATGTTAGATTAATTGTCTCTATCCTTATTATAACGGTTTAATCGAAAGAATGAGTGCAAAAAGGGCACGCTTCCTTGGAGTCATTCTTTGAAGGGAATTAGAACAAGACACCGTCGCCAAATCTGGTGTACAACGAATTAAGATGAGGAAATACTTAATGTAAAATTGGAATTGTGTTGTTATTGACTTTTTTAATTATTTACTATACCTTATATATTTGTATTTGTTATAAATTTAATGTATTTGCATGCATAATATGTTCAAACATGTTGGAATGACATTATATGTTGTAAGAGCCTATGTTTTTTCATGCATTATAGGTATAAACATGTTGGATTGCCATTATAACTCGTATAAGCCTATGACCTTCGTCCATTGAGGAAACTTGATCTTATTTTCCTAATACTTCATACATTGATATTTTTCGTTTGCACCTTCTTTGGGAATCCGATTTGACAAGAATAATCTGGTGTTGGTGTTTAGATGGATAACGATAAGGGGAGATCTAATCAAGGTACTGAAGCCAATAGTCACTGAAGAGATGAACTTCATCCAGAGACACGCCAAATAAATGTCAAGATATAAGATTTAATTTTAATATTTTGTAATTTTTTTTCTTTTTTTTTTCTCAACAGAAGTAAATCAATGATTCCATAGACTGTCAACATTTTCACGAGAACTCTAGTTTTCTTGTCATGTGATAAATGAATGTATATGTAAGAACATTGACTGGCAACATTATATTGTGTAAATATGTTTTCAAATTTAGTTTAAAACTAATATTTAATGAAAAATAGCTTCATTGTTTTTAATGTCATGATAAAAGTGTAGGAATGAGAATTAACATGTCAGCATTGCACATGATAATTGATGCGTTAGTGGGACAATTTTGTTAAAATCATCTACACCTGGTATCATTTTACATGTCCAGGTCTTGGGCAAGCTGAACTTATTGAGGTTGAGATTAGTCTGATATTGTGATTTACCATGCTCAATCATGGGATCGTCATCAAAATATCCTTTCTCTATCCTATTGTCAAATGTTTCTTACTATTCACTACCTTATCCCCTTTGAAAATCATTGAATTGTACCATTGAATTTCCACCTTATACATATTTTCTCCTCTTAGACAATTTGTGGCAGATGAATATTTAGTGGAAAACTATAGTACTACTAGTAGAACTTTTCTCTTGTATTTTTTATACTGTTCATATATGGAAAGGAAGCTTAAATTTACATGAAGCAAGATAACTACGGGAGTTGAATCTATATTCTTGCTTTAAAACTCAGAGACAAATCTTAAGAGACTTGATTGAATGATTCTAATCATAAGAATAGGAGCAAGTGTAGGATCTAGAATTCAAGTTAGCAGAATCTAATCATTAAGAAGAGCATAACTATGGACGAAAATCGATTAGAATAGTATTGAACCTAAAATTATAAAGCATAAGAACATGAACACAAATTAAAGATAAAAGTTGGAGAGTAGTTGGTGGAAGAAGCAAGGCCCCTTACTTGAATTTGAAGTTCCACTTTCATCTTCAAGATAAGCACTAAGGAATAATAACCACTTGGACTTCAAAAAATCAAGATAAAATGCATGAATGAGAATTACTCTCACAAGTGTTTGCTTCAAATTCTCTCAGTTTTTCATATATTTCAAAAGTCATTTACAAAGAAAGGGTATTGCTATATTTAGCCACCCATGCTAGCCTTCGTTGAAAATATTGTAGAAAAATGAGAGAAAAATTAAAAATTTATTTTAAAACATATTTCCATACTTTTTATGTTTTTACACTTCCCATGCTTGTATAATTGTCTTGTCCTCCTTCTCTTGGACGAACTTGATGCTACTCTATAGGCATGATTGAAATTTTAATTTAGACCCAGTTTTAATCTAAACTACAATTACTATTTGAACCATGACATTACAAAAAAATAAAGGACATGGTACTAAGGTTTTACAAGTCCAAGAAGTATAAAATAAAATTAAAAAATGAAGAACTATTTTTATGAACGAAAGTATTTTCTCTTCTTGTTATGCTCTTGGTAACTCTGTTTAGAATATGTATTGTTGTTCTTTTTCTTTATTTTCAGTCATTCAATCATCAGATTTGTATTTAGAGAGGAGAGTATGCAAATTATCAAAACAATCTCCACTCCATTTCTCTTTCTCAGTGGAAATAAAATTTGCAACTACCACTCTATGTTTTCTCAGAATTACTATGAACAGGAGTGATCATATATATGCTTTTTGAGGTAAGAAAGAGGCTCATAAAAATGCAACCGAGGTGATGTTTGAATTCAGAAATGAACTTTTTTTTAATCTACATCCTCTTACGATTTTTTGTGATAAAAAGGTATGCTCAATTTGGGAAAGTTGATGAGAGAGATGATTACATTCATGGACTCAAAAGAGAAATCGAAGGAGGCGCAAAGGTGTTTGGATCCTCAACTATTGCATGTGTGTGCAGGTGGCATGATGCAGATGCCTGTAATGTCTATGCAGTTGAAATCCTTAATATGAACAACACAAAATCCCTAATTTATTTTCCTAATGACCAATTAAATAACGCCATGTAAAAAACTAATACATGATCAAAATTTAAATTTTAATTCCACGTAATAAAAACATTTATATAAACATATTTACTGTGCAACACATCAACATATTACGTTGTTTTTTAGCACTTAACGAAAATGGCTTAATTGTTACGATTTTACAAAATTTAAGACCTAATTGAGATCGTTTTCAATAACAAGACCCACTTGAGATTTCTCAACAAATATAAAGATCACCTGAAGGTTTAAACCTTTTATTTATAAATCATTTTAATGATCAAAAGACTTTTGAAATGTGAGTTTGACCCTAGAAAAGAAATACTTGATCCCTTAATAATTCTGACATCAAAATGATATAAATATTACATTAAAATAATTTTCTATGATCTGTTAAAGAAAATGTCATTTTTGTCAATAATAACTTTCAATATTATATTAACTGGAGATGTATAGTTGCTGCAAAAGATTAGTGTACACACGAAGCAATATGACCAACTACATTAAGACACTTCATATTTCTCAACCTTTCAGAATAAAACCATGTTTCAGAATCGCCATGAATCATGATACAAATTCCTATTGAAATTTAAAAAGTCCCATATTGCAGCGCTTTCCTTTTATATTGCAGCGCTTTCCTTTTAGACATCATTATTATGTTAACATCATAGACGAATGAAAGTTCCTAGTATAATCAAGAACATGAAAAACTCTTCCTTGTCACACAGTTGAAGTACAGGTTCTTACTTTTTCCTTTAATCCATATTCACCAAATAATATTTTTTGAGGATGATATGATACACTATTTTTTTTATTGGATAGATATATAATTAAAGCCTATTCTAGGAATTTTAGAAGACAATTTGATGTACTTTCATATACTAGAAAAGCAGTAATATAAAATGGAAAAGTCTTTTATAGAGAGACAGGCAATTCCAACTTTCTTCTTAAAGGACTCCACCTATCAAATATTTCTTCTGTCCCAATTCACATGGCATGATTCCATATAGGAATATAACTTCCAAAACACCCTACATTAGATTTTTTGACATTGACTTTTGAACATTAAAAATACATTAATATTGATATGTTATAACTTTGTTTAATATATTTTAAAACATCAAAATCAATGTCAATAAATATATTTTAAAAGAAGAAACAGCATAAAAGAAATCCAAATTTGATATTCCCTCTCTCCCTTCACTTTATAAAATAGAATTATTGCTTCTCTTTCAAATGGAATTGTTATTAGTTCATGCATAAAGATTGATTTAGCTAGATTACGTGACAGAATTAGATCTCTATGAAAAATCTTAGGTAAGTTTCCATAATAATTAAAGCTAAAACTATTATAATTGTTTTCTTCTTTAAACAAGCAATAAATCAGGCAATAGTCAACATCTATCTCTCAAAGGGCTAATAATCTAATTTTACTAAGAGCAAAATGCGAGGCCTCTGTTGACTCCCTGACAAGTGTACCAGATCGTTCCAAGTAATATAATTGATAAAATCCAATATCGTTCTTCCCAAGAGACTCGAAGGCCTTATCGTTCGTGCAAATTAAAATCGTAAGACTTGTAAAGAAAATTAATTGGTGGGAATGCAAAAACACAAAATAAACATGCAAATGCGGTTGATTCAATTGACGAGAAAAAGACTATGGATGAATGAAGTTGTTGGGGGTTTACAATTTCATCTTATCCGCTCTTTCTTATCTACTCCTCTTATTTAATTTGCTTTGTTATCTAATTGTCATGCAAACTTTCTTAGTCTACCTTTAACCCGATCCCTCGGCGAAAAGAGCCTATTACTAATTATTGGCTTGCTATCCCTAGCCTCCCCTAGTAATAAATAATGCATTATAAACGGAAGCAAAAACAATTGATCGTCCTACCCACCTATCCCTAGGTGGTATTGCTTAATCAAGGAATTTCCCCCAGTTCATGACAGTATCGTACGTTCCCGTATCAATAAAGACAAACAACGATTATCGAATGAGTTAAACGATAAAAGCTTTAAGCACAGAAGAGAAACCCAACAATTGATAATCAAAGCATACGACAAACATATAAATAAATAAGAGTTTCAATAAAAGAGAGTTTCAAAAGATTACATTGTTCCCCCAACAACAAAAGGGTTTAGTTCACCATTGTCATGGTGAAACTAGATGAAAAATAATGGAAGAATGGAAAGACAAACCCTAGATAGGATAAAAAGGAGCCTAAGCATCCAAGAGATCTTCTCCCAAGAGTGAAAATTAGGTCTGGCCGCCCTCTTCCGTCAAAAGAATGAGAGTAAAATCGCAATAGGGCTATTTATAGCTGAGGAGCGTCACAGAAAATAGGCCCAAGCCCAGCAGACAACCGCCCGGCGTCACACTTATGCCGCCCGGCGGTTTCCCCTAAATCGCGCCACCGCCCGGCGGTTTGCCTCCAATTGCAAATCCGCCCGGCGTCCACGCTGATAACGGTTGAAAAACCGTTATTTTCATATGCTATTTTGGAGTAAATTACGCCCTTTACTGCTTAGAATGAGCTTAGAATCAAGCAAAACACGTTTGTTGAGTCGATTGAGAGTCAAGAGCTGTTTTTAGAGATATTATGCTTGTTTTGCATTGTTTTGCAGCAATTTTGATAAAAGTGAAGGATGAGATTAAAGATGAAGGTCTTAGACTCAAGAACAAGGAAGAAACATGAAGAAAAGAAGAGTCTAGGAACAACCCAGAGCCAAAATCCAACGCTGGGCGGATTTGCGATTAAAGGCAAACCGCCGGGCGGTGGACCCTTGACGCCGAGCGGTGGCGCGATTTAAGGGAAACCGCCGGGCGGCAAAAGTGTGACACCGGGCGGTTATTTGCTGGGCTTGGACCTGTTTTCTGTGATTTTTATGATCTGTTTGGGCTTGGACTTGTTTTATGTTATTTTTATGCCCTATTTAAAGGTCAGAACGTCTTAGGGTTTGTATCTTTTGATGGCTTAGGCACAGAAACACACTTTTCACCCCTTTGGGGTAGATTTGGGGATGATGACAACTCTCTTTTTCTCCTTTTTAGGGTTTGTATCTCTTTCATTCCATTATTCACCTAGTTTCTCCATGACAATGGAGAACTAAGCTTATTTGTTGCTGGGGAAAGATGTAACCGCTAAACTCTCATATATCGAATTTCTTGTTTATTCATATGATTTTCATATGCTTTAATTATCAATTGTTGGGTTCTCATCTGCGCTTAAGGCTTTTATTGTTTGCCTTTATTGATACGGGAACGTATAGTAATGTCACGAAATGGTGAGTAATTCCTTGGTTAAGCAATACCACCTAGGGATAGCGGAGTAGGACGACCAATTGTATTTGCTTCTGTTTGTAATGCGTTGCTAGTTGCTAGGGGAGGCTAGAGATAGCAAGCCGGTAATTAGTAATAGGCTCTTTTCGCCGAGGGATAGGGTTAAGGGGAGGCCAAGAAAGTTTGCATGACAATATGATAATAAAGTGAATCAAACAAGAATAGTAGATTTATGAGAGGGATTGGGTGAAATCTGAATCCTAGCAACAAATCCATCTCATATTATCAACATCATCCATCCACTTTTGTGTTTAACCTCAATTGATCAAATTGCATTCATGTTTATTTTTCCGTATTCAAAAACCTAAAATATTATTTTTATAGTCTTAATTGGTTAAGCAAAAGCACAACAGTTTAACGCCGTGAGTCTCTTAGGAAAACAATACTTGACCATTTTATTATTACTTGATACGATCTGGTACGCTTGCCAGTTTGTCAACACACGCCTGGGTGTCAGACAGTGCCTTCTCCTCGCATTTGGCCGCCTAACGGTGAAATTTACCGCTGGGCGGTTCCTAAACTCTTCTTTTCTTCATTTTTCTTCCTCTCTCTTGAGTCTAAGACCTTCACCTTCAACTCCATTCTTCCCCTTCATAAAAAATGCCGCAAAACAAACATAATATCGCTAAAAACAACTTTTGACTCTCTACTGACTCATTTTATGTGTTTTTCTTGATTCTAAGCTCGTTCTAAGCTGTAAAGGGAGTAATTTGATCTAAAATGACATATGAAAATAACTGTTTTTCAACCGTTATCACAACCCCAAACTTAGAACTTTGCTTGTCCTCAAGCAAACAAAACAAAACAACAAACAAAACAGAGCTTGACTTTCTACTATTTCATCCAATGGTTCAACACTCCTAAAGTACATGACAAGAGCTACTCAATTTCAGACCTTCAGTGAAGTCAAATCAAGATGCATGCATACTTTCAATTAAGTTCAGTTCACAGATTTCTCAACACATTTACACATTATGAATGACCAATCCACTAAGCAAAGATACACTCATGAAATTTAGCGATTCTCACCAAGCAAGTGTTTCACTCAAATCACTCAAGTGTTTTGGGTGACACTCCAACTCTCTATCATTCACAAGTCACATGAAACAAAATTGCCATTCATCTCAAAATCCTCACAGGCAAATGCCATCAAAAGGACTTTTCCAAGGCTTGTAATGAGGCTGGGTTAACAAGGAAAATTGGTTTTTCTGGAAAGCAAAATCCTTGAGTTAAGAGAGGTACCATATTATTCAACATTTAAGAACAACTCTCTTCCTCACCAATCTCACTTATTTCCCAACTCCTTCCCTTTTCTTTTGCATTGAGCTCATCTTCATGCTTTTCTTCTTTTCTTTTCTTTTTCTCTTGCATTTTTCTTTTTCAACATTTGAGCTCAATGATTTTCAACTGCTTTTCAATTTCCCCCATGCAACCCCAAACTTGAACCTTTTCAACACATACAGTTAAGCTCAACCCAACTCAAGGTAAAGAATTTCAAGACAAGGGTTCACATCCTGTTTAAGGCTAAGGTTCAAAAAGGGTATAATATTTTAAGCACCGTGGGTGAAATTTGGCTAGAGAATGGTTTTTTAAAAATGGCCTTGATCATACGACATTCACATGCAATTCAATCAATAATCAAGATTAAGGCAATATCATTCATGTTTTCTGGTGAACAATACATACAACAATGAAAACTTTGGAGCTCAATACCTCACACAACATGCTTTCTCACACATCATTCATTTGTACACCCTGCTTAGCATCATAACCACAATCATAATTTATCACACATCTGTCCACATTGCTAGTGAACTTTGTCACTTGAATATCAACATGCAACACAACTCAATTATCATTCACATCACATCATCATCAAATAGACTTATCACGCATGTCATTCAGTCAAACATCATCAGAAAAATTTTCAAGCCAAGCAAAGACACTACAAATAAAATAAAAATTCAAAAATGCAAAAATGAAAGAAAGAACCTAGGTTGCCTCCTAGTAGTGCTTGTTTAACGTCACGAGCCTGACCCGGTAAAGCTCAAACACCCATCAGTAGGTGTTAATATTCTCCTTATCACCAACTTTAAAAGCTCTGTCTGTTTTAATAATCTTGACAACCCATAACCTATTTTTGAATTTCACTTGGTGTGTCAGGTTTGGGTTTGTCACTTTTCTCATCAGGGTGTTGGTGAACCAATTCTCCTTCCTTATCTGCCTCTTGATGATCTTGTGCTCCTAGTACAAATTTTATCCTGCACATACTAAAGAACACTGGAGCACAGAATTAGCCCAAAAAATAAAAACAGTAAAAATATTATTTTATTTTTAATTTTCGTTTTTTTAAATAAATACAGAAAAACAGAAAATAAAAACAGAAAAAGATATATTATATTTTTTTTTAAAAAAAATAAAAACAGTAAAAGATATTATTTTATTTTTTCATTTTTTTATAAAGATAAAAAATAAAAACAAAAACATAAAAACAGAAAAATAAAAACCGAAAAATAAAAACCGAAAAATAAAAGCAGATAGATACTCCCCTTGCTTGATATTCTTTTCCTTTTCTTCTTCCTGCTGAATTTCTTCATAAAATTGAGAACACCAAGCACATGTTTCCATGTATCAATCATAGGAACTTTAATCTCCAATTTCTTGAAGATTTCAATAAAGCACTTAAACTTATTTTCTTTCCTATGATATTTCTTTTGATGAGGAAGAGGTTTTGCATATGATATTTTCTTCTTTCTTCTCTTCTTCCTCTTTTTCTCACTCTTCTTCTCCCTTAACTTTCTCTTTTTATTTTTCCTTGATTTCTTCTTTTTTATTTTCACACATTTTCTATTTTTTTCTTTTCTTTCAACCACTTCTTTTTCTTTATCCTCATCTTGGTCTTCCTCACTCAACCTTTCTGTTTCTGTCTCCTCTATCTATTTCTCCTCTCTTTCGATCTTCTCCTCATCTATCTCTATCTTTTCTTCCTCTATCTTCTCCTCCTCAACAACCTTATCATTTCCAGAGATAGTGACTTGACATTCCTCTTTAGGGTTAACTTCAGTATTAACCCTAATACCCAAAGACTTCATTATGCAAGAGAGTTGGTTTTGCCATAAATGTTGTTGCGCTTCCCCGATCGTT
The DNA here is from genome assembly GCA_036885675.1 of Vigna mungo. Classification (NCBI taxonomy): domain Eukaryota; kingdom Viridiplantae; phylum Streptophyta; class Magnoliopsida; order Fabales; family Fabaceae; genus Vigna; species Vigna mungo. The sequence goes on from CP144698.1 coordinate 6,489,852, forward strand.
TCTCTTGGCAAAGAGGATTGTTTATGCCAAAGACGTTGTTCAGCTTCCCGCCGTAAACGTTGTTGGGCTTCCCCCAACGTTTCTTTTGGCAAGGAGAATAGCTTCTGCCGTAAAACTTGTTCAGCTTCCCCCAACGTTTCTTTTGGCACAGAGAATAGTTCCTGCCATAAACGTTGTTCAGCTTCCCCCAACGTTTCTTTTGGCCTAGAAAGTTGTTGCTTAACATCTTGCCTATTTTGGCTTTGATCCAAGTTTGAGTGAGGTTCCCACCAGTGGTTGAATTCATTTTGGTAGAATTGAGTGCCCATATAATCAAATTCTTGTCCACACTGCATTATGCAAACATTAGGCACAAAACCCTAGAAAACATTTATTAGAACAAAAAATAAACATAAAAATCAAGTCAAATTCAATCAATCCACACTACTTGAAAAAGTTAAACCTTGAGTCCCCGGCAACGGCGCCAAAAACTTGTTGACTCCCTGGCAAGTGTACCAGATCGTTCCAAGTAATATAATTGGTAAAACCCAATATCGTTCTTCCCAAGAGACTCGAAGGCCTTATCGTTCGTGCAAATTGAAATCGTAAGACTTGTAAAGAAAATTAATTGGTGGGAATGCAAAAACACAAAATAAACATGGAAATGCGGTTTATTCAATTAACGAGAAAAAGACTATGGATGAATGGAGTTGTTGGGGGTTTACAATTTCATCTTATCCGCTCTTTCTTATCTACTCCTCTTATTTAATTTGCTTTCTTATCTAATTGTCATGCAAACTTTCTTAGTCTACCCTTAACCCGATCCCTCGGCGAAAATAGCCTATTACTAATTACTGGCTTGTTATCCCTAGCCTCCCCTAGTAATAAATAATGCATTATAAACGGAAGCAAAACAATTGATCGTCCTACTCACCTATCCCTAGGTGGTATTGCTTAATCAAGGAATTTCCCCCAGTTCATGACAATATCGTACGTTCCCGTATCAATAAAGACAAACAACGATTATCGAATGAGTTAAACGATAAAAGCTTTAAGCGCAGAAGAGAAACCCAACAATTGATAATCAAAGCATACGACAAACATATAAATAAATAAGAGTTTCAATAAAAGAGAGTTTCAAAAGATTACATTGTTCCCCCAACAACAAAAGGGTTTAGTTCACCATTGTCATGGTGAAACTAGATGAAAAATAATGGAAGAATGGAAAGACAAACCCTAGATAGGATAAAAAGGAGCCTAAACATCCAAGAGATCTTCTCACAGGAGTGAAAATTAGGTCTGGCGGCCCTCTTCTGTCAAAAGAATGAGAGCAAAAATCGCAATAGGGCTATTTATAGCTGAGGAGCGTCACAAAAAATAGGCCCAAGCCCAGCAGAAAACCGCCCGGCGTCACACTTATGTCGCTCAGCTGTTTCCCTTAAATCGCACCACCGCCCGGCGGCAGGGCTCCACCGCCCGGCGGTTTGCCTCCAATCGCAAATCCGCCCGGCATCCACGCCTGGGTGTCAGACAGTGCCTTCTCCTCGCATTTGGCCTCCCAACGGTGAAATTTACCGCTGGGCGGTTCCTAGACTCTTCTTTTCTTCATTTTTCTTCCTCTTTCTTGAGTCTAAGACCTTCACCTTCAAATTCATTCTTCCCCTTCATAAAAAATGTTGCAAACCAATGCAAAACAAGCATAATATCGCTAAAAACAGCTTTTGACTCTCTACTGACTCATTTTATGTGTTATGCTTGATTCTAAGCTCGTTCTAAGCTATAAAGGGAGTAATTTGATCTAAAATGACATATGAAAATAATTGTTTTTCAACCGTTATCAGCCTCATCCTCTTTTCTTTCCTCAACAAACCTTTTCTTTTTCTTAGGGTTAGACCTTTTTCTTTCACAATTAGCCTTGTTTTATTTATTTTCACAACAACCAAAACAAAGTTTTGGACACAAGCGACCGAAGCCATTGAATATCAGTACATGTGATACATAGCAAGGAATTCTGAGTTTTGATGTATGTAGTATGTATGAGTTATGTATGGGTTCAAAATGAATTATGTATAAGGTATGCGTAAGTTATGTATGTTTTATGTAAGAATTATGTATGAGGTATGTATAAGTTATGTATAAGCTATGTATGAGGTATATATTTGTTATGTATGAAATATGTATAGGTTATGTATGAGATATGTATGAGTTTTGTATGACTTGTGTATATGTTATGTATGAGTTATGTATGGATTATGTATAAGGTATGTGTGAGTTGTGTATGAGGTATGTATGGATGATGTTTGAGATAAATTGCAAGGAGTCAACATTTGTACAAAATCATCAATTGAAAATGAATAAGATGACTAATAAGTATGTATATGTTATATATGAGGTATGTATGTGTTATGTATGAGGTATTTATGGTTTGTATGAGTTATGTATGAGGTATTTATGAGGTATGTGTAGTTTATGTACGAGGTATATATAGGTTATGTGTGGGGTATGTATGAGTTATGTATGGTAATAAGCAAATAAAGATGAATTATACCATTGCTTTATGCAGATATAGCCAATTTTAAGTCTTAATATAAAAATTTCTATTAGCAGTCATATATTAGTCAAAGATACTTGATGCACTATATTCTTGTTTACACGGAAAACAGAGTACCCCAAGGTTATGTCTTCGATGGTAGACTGCCCAAATTGCATCTTAGTTTTTATTCTCAAGTTTAATGCCAGTCCAAAAAGTATACTAAAAGCTTGGTTTTAAGTTTTGACAAAGAAAGTTGATATCAAATTAAATTTTAGGCATAAATTGTTGGCCTCAGATGAAAATCTTTAAATTTTCATGGCGAACAAGAAAAATCATAAAATATATACCCCAAACCATAAGATGGAAGCTTTCAAGTAGAAAAATCTATAAGGAAATGTGTTCAAAACAATGGTACTAAAGTACGTGTTAAACAATTAAATATCGTTAATAAACGATATTCATTAAATAAATCACATGAAATTTATAATTTAAAAAATTCCCCTACGAAAATTTGGGGCTAGCAAGTAAAAAACAAGTGCACTGGCCAAAACAAGTTAGCCCATCTTAAATCTTATCATCAACTCCCTCCAAAACACATGATATCACATCCTACTTAATTCATATAGAGAGGGAGATTATATTAATTTAAAATACAAGAGCATCACATCTATAAAACTCTATGTATTCAAAATTAACTTCACATATCATAACTCTGGAACTCCAATATTGTATGTTTTATATAGAATGTTTTGGATACAAACGACTAAAAAGAAGCAAGGGTTAGGCAAGGACAGGTTAGGCAAAACAACTCTAGAACCCCACTATTGTATGTTTCATATAGAAAGTTTTAGACACAAGCAATTGAAAAGAAGCAAGGGTTAGGCAAGCAGAGGTTAGACAAAACAAGGGTTAGGCAAGGTCAACTTAAGCGAGAAGCAAGGCAATTTCATTCACTTCTTCTTCCTTACTCATTCTGCAATCAAATCAATCAACCACTATATAGGAGCATAGAAGAAGGAACCTTACCAGCCTGTTTCATGCTTTTTGCCCCTGCCTCCTCCTATCCCTCTGGTAAAAAGGGTTAGTGTTGAGTTCATCAGAACTTTCATTCTAGTCGCCTCTGCCATGTTTCGTTATATCTCTCGAGCTCATCTCAATCTTATTATCACTCTATTTATTGCTCAACAAAAGAAAATAAGGGTAACAACTGGATTTAGATGAGTTCCGGAAATGTAACCAATAAAAAACAAGTTCTTCTTAATTGATATATGCGAAGATGCCTATGAATATTGGTGCACAAGTTTTGACATCGATTTGTGCTGCATTTACTCTAAAAAGGGTTTAGTACCTTTAATTAGTGGTGGAGTAATTGTTCCTTCCTAAGGATATGGCTCATCTTTTGCTTTGGAATTTATTATTGCCTTCAATCTCCTTCTAAATGATATAACTCATCTTTTATTGTGGAATTCATTATCGTCTTCAATCTCATGTTAACTTCTCACTGGAGTCCCCACCCTATTTATATATGTGATGTTGTTTATGGTTAATTTGTAGATTATTATGCTTTATCTACAGCTAAGCATTTAAAATCTTGCTTATTTGCACCACAAAATAATATTTTCCTACTTTGAACATAAAAATACCAACATCACCAGTACATGTGATACATAGCAAGGAAATCTGAGTTTTGATTATGTAGTATGTATGAGTTATGTTTGGGTTAAGTATGGAGTATGTATGAGGTATGTGTGAGTTATGTATGAGGTATGTATGTGTTATGTATGAATTATGTATGGGATATGCATAAGTTATGTATAGTCTATGTATGAGGTATATATGTGTTATGTATTAGTCTATGTATAGGTATAATGTGTAGAAACTACAATTATTCAAATTCAACAAAATATTCATCGCCACTTTAAGCATATTTATAGTCTTTATTTTTCTGAAGATTAATCCATGCCCCTACAATAATCCATAATGTTTGCATATGTATGTGTTATGTATGGGTTATGTATGACGTAAGTGTAAGATATGTATAAGAAAGATTGTAGGGAGTCAACTTTGTTACGAAAGCATCAGTTAAAAATGAATAAAATGACTAATAGGTATGTATGACTTATGTATGAGGTATGTATGTGCTATATATATGACTTATTTTTGTGCTACATATGACTTTTGTATGTGTTATATATGCGGTATGTATAGGTTATGTGTGAAGTTTGTATACGTTATATGAGGTATGTTTGAGTTTTGTGTGACTTGAGTATAAGTTATGTATAAGTTATATATGGAGTATGTACATTATTTGCAAGTTGTGAATGAGTTATTGGCGAGTTATGAATGAAATTGTTTATAAGATTGTAGGGAGTCAACAATGATACAAAATCACACACTAGTTAATAAAGAATAAGAGGAATATTAGTTATGTATGAGTTGTGTATGAAGTATGTATATCTTATGTATGACTTATGTATGCAGTTTGTATGAGGTATATTCAGGTTATGTATGAGATACACATGAATTTGCATAAATCATGTATTGATTATGAATGAGTCATGTCTCGACTATGTATGACGTATGTATGAGATATGTATTAGATAGACTATAGGAAGTTAATGTTTGTATGAAATCTTTAGTTAAAAATGAATAAGATTACTAGTAGTTATGTGAGTGATGTATGAGATATGTATGTGTTGTATATGATTTTTGTATGTGTTATGTGTGAGGAATGTATAGGTTATGTATGAGATCTGTATGGGTTAAGTATAAATTATGTTTGAGGTATGTGTGAGTAATGTATAAGGTATGTATGTGCTATGTGTAAATTATTTATCATGTATGTATGAGTTATGTATGGGGTATGTATATGATATGTGTGAGGTGTGTATGAGGTATATATGTGTTATGTATGAAATATATATAGGTTATGTATCAGGTATGTATAACTTGTGTATATGTTATGTGTAATTTATTCCTGGATTATGTATGGAATATGTGTGAGTTGTGTATTAGGTATGTATGAATGATGTATGAGATAGATTGCAAACAGTCAACATTTGTACAAAATCATAAGTTAAAAGTGAGTAAGACTACTAATAGGTATGCATATGTTTTATGTGTGAGATATGTATGACTTTTGTACGTGTTATGTATGAGATATGTGTATGTTATATATAAGGTATGTGTAAGTTATGTATAAGGTATTTATGAGGTATGTGTGGTTTATGTATCAGGTATATATAGTTTATGGGTGGGGTGTATATGAGTTATGTATGTGGTATGTATGACAGCAAGTAAGGTTATGCAAGGTCAGGGTTAGGCAACAACCAAGGGTTAGGCAAGGTCATGGCAACAAGCAAGGGTTGTTCACTCACTCCTTTTTCCTTTCTCATTTTGCAATTAAGTCAACCAAACACTATATATACATGTTTCTCATCTCATCTCTTCTCACCACAAACAAATCATTATCATCTCTTGATGAAATATGGACAATAAAGAGGAAATCTCTTCAACGCCTGTCTCCATAGACACTTCTGGGGCACCTCTTTTTGGAGGATTCACCAATACCACCAATAGAACAAATAATGGTAACAAGAAGAACTGATTTGACAGAAAAACATATTGATTAACAGATTGAAAAAGTTTCAAACAAAATAAAGCAAGTGAGAACTGTAACTTACCTTGATTTCACGGGAAGTTTGATTATTTTTCCCTTCTTGTTGAAGACCCATAATAAATTCATCAAACTCTAAAGAGTCATTGTTAATGTGTAGAAATTTTAATTATTCAAATTTAGAAAAATAATCATCGTCACTTTAAACATATGTATAGTATTAGTAAATATTTTTCTAAAGATTAATTCATGCGCCTACAAGAATCCATAATTTTTTCATATGATTCTAAAGCTCCTTGATAAAATCACCAAAACATACAATGAAAACACTTTGACATTGTAATTTGTATGAGGTATGCATGAATTATGTATAAATTATGTATTGGTTATGTATGAGTTGAGTATGAATTATGTATGAGATATGTGTGAGATATGTATGAGATAGATTTTAGGATGTCAACTTTGTTACGAAATCATCAGTTACAAATGAATGAAATGACTATATGTGTTATATGTTTGAGATATGTATGTTATGTAGGAGATATGTATGACTTATGTATGTGTTATATATGCGTTTGTATGAATTATGTATGAAATCTGTATAGATTATATATGAGGTATGTATGGATTCTATATGATTTGTGTATGAGTTATGTATGAAATATGTATGTTATGTACGAGTTGTGATTGAGTTATATAGGAGTCATGAATGAGTTGTTTATAAGATCGTAGGGAGTGAACAATGGTACAAACTCGCACACCAGTTAAAAAGAATAAGACGATTATTAGTTAGATATGAGTTATGTATGTAGATTGTAAGGAGTTAACATTGGTAAGAAATCATTAGTTAAAAATGAATAAGATAACTAGTATGTACGTATAAGTTAAGTATGAATTATATAAGTGTTATGTATGACTTATGTATACGCTTTGTATGAGGTATATTCAAGTTATGTATGAGATACGTATGAATAATGTATAAGTGATGTATTAATTATGAATGAGTTATGTATCGATTGTGTATGAGCTATGTATATTAGATACACTGCAGGAAATTAATGTTTGTACAAAATCATCAGTTAAAATTGAATAAAATTAATAGTCGGTATGCGTTAGATATGTATGAGCTATATATGATTTGTGTATGTGTTATGTATGAGGTATGTATAGGTCATGTATGAGATTTGTATGAGTTATGTAGGAAGTTAACATTGGTACAAAATCACAAATCAGTTAAAAATGGATAAGATGAGTAGTATGAATATATGAGTGTTGTATAAGTTATGTATGATGTAAATATGTGTTAATTATGATGTAGTATATATGAGTTATGTATGAGATATGTATGTGTTAAGTATGAGGTATGTATCAGTTATGTATGAGATGTGTATGTGTCAAATATGAGGTATGTACGGGTTATGAAATTTGAATATAGTTATGTATGAAGTATGTTTAGGTTAATTATGTATTATGTATGGATTATGTATGAATTATATATAAGATATGTATAAGTTATGTATGAGGTATGAATTTGTTATTTTTTATGTATGAATAAGTTATGTATGAGGTGTATTTCAGGGATTTAACTTTAGTACAAAATCCCAAAAATGGATAAGATGATTAGTAAGTATGTATAAGTTATGTATGACATAATAATGTTGTTGTGTATAATATGTGTGTGAGTTATGTGTAATGTATATAATACCATAGATCATAAAATCTGAATGCCTCAAGAACTAAAATTTATAAGTATTCAAGAGAGGAAAGACTTATGTCAACAAGACTATTATAATTGGTGAATTCTCCTATGAGTTAATATATTCAACTAAAATCAAGAATAACACTTTGTTAATACAAGTAGGTAAATATGTTGTTGCATACAATGCTAGATCATTTTCCCCATTGAAAAAGAGCATAAAAAAATAACGCTCGAATTTTTAATTCCAGATAGTCTTCGAGAGAGGATTAGGTTACGATCCCCCTCAATTGTCCCTCTTAGAAAACAAACACAGAGGCTTACAGAGCTCCAATAAAACCTAAAGTCTAAAAACGACCTAACCTAGTTATAGAAGAGATGTGACATAATCAATATAAATTTACCATCACTAACAAATATATTTGACATGATACAATACTATCATTTACCCGATTAGGCATAAACATGGTTAACCGAGGTTAGGGAGAAGCACTTACGATTAGATAAGGGGTGCAACGTCTTGGGTCACTTCGTTGATTTTCCTTTCTCATTCTGACTATATATATACCTCTCATATCTTTTTAACACATATCATTAATTTTCTTTTCACTTTTAGTGCACTTCTCCCTACAACAAATAATACTTATAAGAATTTTCTTCTCAAGTGTAGTAGATGCTTGTCTTTGGAGGATAGTACCATAGAAGGTGGAGTCTTACCATCCATCCCATGCTCTTTATCATTGTCTCGTCTTATCCCTTTGGCAAGAAAGGTTGGTGCTTTTAAAATTCATTATTGCCTTTAATCTCATGTTCGTTGTCACTGTAGTAGCCACCGTCACGAGACACTTCTGGTGCACTTCTTCCTACAACAAATAATACTAATAAGAATTTCCTTCTCAAGTATTGTAGAAGCTTCACTTTGGAGGATAGAACCATAGAAGATGGAGCGTTACCATCCGCCTCATGCTCTTTGTCACTGCCTCCTCTTATCCCTTTGGGAAGAAAGGTCGGTGTTGAGTTCATCGAGACCTTCATTCTCATGTTCGTTATCACTGCCGTCACCATTGTCAACCAGAAGACAAACGGCTCTGAGACTCTCGTAAGTTGTGTTGTCACCACTAGTCTCGCCGTTATGATAGTCATCTTTGTCATTGGTCACATCTCCGATTCTCATTTCAACCCCGCTATCACCCTCTCTATTGTTGCATTGAAACACTTCCTCTAGAAACATGTGCGTACAAAATTACTTTGGTTAATTATTTTGTGCTACTACAAAACTTGTTTTTCTTCATTGATATGTGTTGTAGGTGCCTATGTATATTGATGCACAAGTTTTGGAATCGATTTGTGCTGCATTTGTTCTGAAATGGGTTTATTACCCTTTTGTGAGTGATGGAGTCATTATTCCTTCCGGAGGATATGACCAATGCTTTGCTTTACAATTCATTATTGCCTTTAATCTCATGTTCATTGTCACTCTAGTAGCCACCAAGACGAGAGTTGTGAGTATATTTTTCTCCTCTCTTTACATCCTTCAGATGTTATTTTTTCTATTTTCCACGTTGGATGATGTTTTGTTGATGATTGAAGATCTGTATTGTTTTAAAAGAACAAATAAAAAGTCCTTTTTGTGCCACGTAAACTTTTAAACATGCCACATAAATTAATAAAACTGAATTCAATTTTATTCTACAAAAGGTTGAGTTTAAAAAGTAATATATTTTTTTTGTGCTACATATGACTTATGTATGTTTTATTTATGTGTTTGTATGAGTTATGTATGAAGTTTATATAAATTATATGTGAGGAATGTATGGGTTCTATATGACTTGTGTATGAGTTATGTATAGTGTATGTATGTTATGTACGGTTGTGATTAAGATATGTATGACTTATTAATGAGTTGTTAATAAGATTGTAGGAGTGAAATATGGAAAGAACTCGCACACCAGTTAAAAAGAATAAGACGAGTATTAGTTACTATGAGTTAAGTATGAGTAGATTGTAAGGAGTGAACGTTGGTAAGAAATCATTAGTTAAAAATGAATAAGAAAACTATTATGTACGTATGAGTTAAGTATGAATTATGTATGTGCTATGCATGACTTATGTATAGGCTTTGTATGAGGTATATTCAGGTAATATATGAGATACATATGAATAATGTATTTGTTATGTATTGATTAAGAATAAGTTATGTATCTATTGTATATGAGGTATATATGTTATATGTATTAAATACGCTGTAGGCAGTTAAAGTTTGTAAAAAATCATCAGTTAAAAATGAATAAAATTATTTGTACGTATGTGTGAGATATGTATGTGCTATATATGATTTGTGTATCAGTTATGTATGAGGTATGTATAGGTTACGTATGAGGTTTATATGGGTTATGTAGGAAGTCAACAATAGTACGAAATGTCAAATGAGTTAAAAAATGGATAAGTTATTTATGATGTAAATGTGTGTTATGTATGAGGTAATATATGAGTTATGTATGAAGAATGTATGATTTATGTATGAGGTATATATGAGTTACGTAGATGTTATGTATAAATTATGTATGAGGTAAATATGTATTGTGTATGAACCAGAAATATATTATGTATGACGTATGTATGAGTCATGTATGGGATATGTATGTGTTAAGTATGAGGTATGTATGAGATATGTATGTGTCAAGTATGAGGTATGTACATGTTATGAGTTTTTAAGTTAAGTATGCGTTATGTATGGATTATGTATTAAATATATATAAGATATGTATAAGTTATGTATGTGATATGTATTTGTTATGTATGAGGTATGAATAAGTTATGTATGAGGTGTGTTTCGGGGATTTAACATTGGCACGAAAACCAACAAAGAGGTTTACATAGCTCCAATAAAGCCTAAACGTCCAAAAAGAATTAGTTTAGTCATAAAATGGTTGTGACATCATCAATATAAATTCACCATCACAAACAAATATATTTGACATTATTCGATATTATTATTTGTCTGGTTAGGTTGAAACATGGTTAGCAAAGGTTAGGTAGAAATACTTACGGTTAGGCTAGGAGTGCAACGTATTGGGTTGCTTTGTTGCTTTTCCTTTCCGATTCTGACTATGAATACCTTTCATATCTTCTCAACACACATCACTAATTTTCTTTTCTTTTCTTGGAGAGTTAAATATGTATAATAACGAAAACATTTCTCCAACACCTGCCACCTCAGGCACTTCTGGTGCACTTCCTCCTACAACAAATAATACTAATAAGAATTTCCTTCTCAAGTGTTATAGATGCTTCACTTTGGAGGATAGGACCATAGAAGATGGAGCGTTACCATCCATCTCATGCTCTTTGTCACTGCCTCGTCTTATCCCTTTGGCAAGAAAGGTCGGTGTTGAGTTTATCGGGACCTTCATTCTCACGTTCGTAGTCGTTGCGGTCACCATTGTCAACCATAAGACAAACGGCTCTGAGACTCTCGTAAGTTGTGTTGTCACCACTAGTCTTGCCGTTATGATAATCATCTTTGTCGTTGGTCACATCTCCGATGCTCATTTCAACCCCGCTGTCACTGTTTCTTTTGTTGCATTGAAACACTTCCTCTAGAAACATGTGCGTACAAAATTACTTTGGTTAATTATTTTGTGCTAGTACAAAACTTGTTTTTCTTCATTGATATGTGTTGTAGGTGCCTATGTATATTGGTGCACAAGTTTTGGCATCGATTTGTGCTACATTTGTTCAGAAATGGGTTTATTCCCCTTTCGTGAGTGATGGAGTCACTGTTCCTTCCAGAGGATATGACCAATGTTTTGCTTTACAATTCATTATTGCCTTTAATCTCATGTTCGTTGTCACTCTAGTAGCCACCAAGACGAGAGTTGTGAGTATATTTTTCTCCTCTCTTTACATGCTTCAGATGTTATATTTTTTAAGTTTCCATGTTGGATGATGTTTTATTGATGATTGAGTATCTGTATTGTTTTAAAAGAACAAATAAAATGTACTTTTTTGTGCCTCCGTAAACTTTTAAACATGCCACATAAATTAACAAAACTGAATTCAATATTAATCTACAAAAGGTTGAGTTTAAAAGGTAATATATTTTTTTTTTGCTACATATGACTTATGTATGTGTTTGTATGAGTTATGTATGAAGTTTATATAAATTATATGTGAGGAATGTATAGGTTCTATATGACTTGTGTATGAGTTATGTATAATGTATGTATTTTATGTACGAGTTGTGATTAAGTTATGTGTGACTTATTAATGAGTTGTTTATAAGATTATTGGAGTGAAATGTGGAAAGAACTCGCACACCAGTTAAAATGAATAAGACGACTATAAGTTAGTATGAGTAGATTGTAAGGAGTGAACGTTGGTAAGAAATAATTAGTTAAAAATGAATAAGAAAACTATTATGTACGTAAGTTAAGTATGAATTATGTATGTCCTATGCATGACTTATGTATAGGCTTTGTATGAGGTATATTCAGGTAATGTTTGATATACATATGAATAATGTATTTGTTATGTATTCATTATGAAGGAGTTATGTATCGATTGTATATGAGTTATATATGTTATATCTATTTAATACGCTGCAGGCAGTTAAAGTTTGTAAAAAATCATCAGTTAAAAATGAATAAAATTATTTGTACGTATGTCTGAGATATGTATGTGCTATATATGATTTGTGTATGAGTTATGTATGAGGTATGTATAGGTTATGTATGAGGTTTATATGGGTTATGTAAGAAGTCAACAATAGTACGAAATTTCAAATGTGTTAAAAATTGATAAGTTATTTATGATGTAAATGTGTGTTATATATGAGGTAATATATGAGTTATGTATGAAGAATGTATGATTTATGTATGAGGTATATATGAGTTACGTAGATGTTATGTATAAATTATGTATGAGGTAAATATGTATTGTGTATGAACCAGAAATATATTATGTATGACGTATGTATGAGTCATGTATGGGATATGTATGTGTTAAGTATGAGGTATGTATGAGTTATATATGAGATATTTATGTGTCAAGTATGAGGTATGTACGTGTTATGAGTTTTGAATGAGTTATGTATGAAGTATGTTTAGGTTAAGTATGCGTTATGTATGGATTATGTATGAAATATATAACATATGTATAAGTTATGTATGAGGTGTGTTTCAGGGATTTAACTTTGGTACGAAAACCAACAAAGAGGTTTACATAGCTCCAATAAAGCCTAATCGTCCAAAAAGAATTAGTTTAGTCATAAAATGGTTGTGCCATCATCAATATAAATTCACCATCACAAACCAATATATTTGACATGATTCAATATTATCATTTGTCCAGTTAGGTTGAAACATGGTTAGCAGAGGTTAGGTAGAAATACTTACGGTTAGGCAAGGAGTGCAACGTCTTGGGTTGCTTTGTTGCTTTTCCTTTCCGATTCTGACTATGAATACCTCTCATATCTTCTCAACACACATAACTAATTTTCTTTTCTTTCCTTGGAGAGTTTAATATGTATAATAACGAAAACATTTCTCCAACACTTGCCACCTCAGGCACTTCTGGTGCACTTCTTCCTACAACAAATATTACTAATAAGAATTTCCTTCTCAAGTGTTGTAGATGCTTCACTTTAGAGGATAGGACCATAGAAGATGGAGCGTTACCATCCATCTCATGCTCTTTGTCACTGCCTCGTCTTATCCCTTTGGGAAGAAAGGTCGGTGTTGAGTTTATCGGGACCTTCATTCTCATGTTCATTGTCACTGCCGTCACCATTGTCAACCAGAAGACAAAGGGCTCTGAGACTCTCGTAAGTTGTGTTGTCACCACTAGTCTCGTCGTTATGATAATCATCTTTCTCATTGGTCACATCTCCGATGCTCATTTCAACCCCGCTGTCACCGTTTCCTTTGTTGCATTGAAACACTTCCTTTAGAAACATGTGCGTACAAAATTACTTTGGTTAATTATTTTGTGCTACTAAAAAACTTGTTTTTCTTCATTGATATGTGTTGTAGGTGCCTATGTATATTGATGCACAAGTTTTGCATCGATTTGTGCTACATTTGTTCTGAAATGGGTTTATTACCCTTTCGTGAGTGATGAACTCATTGTTCCTTCCAGAGGATATGACCAATGTTTTGTTTTACAATTCATTATTGCCTTTATTCTCATGTTCGTTGTCACTCTAGTAACCACCAAGACGAGAGTTGTGAGTATATTTTTCTCCTCTCTTTATATCCTTCAGATGTTATTTTTTTTTTTATTTTCCATGTTGGATGATGTTTTATTGATGATTGAGTATTTGTATTGTTTTAAAAGAACAAATAAAAAGTACTTTTTGTGCCTCCGTAAACTTTTAAACATGCCACATAAATTAACAAAACTGAATTCAATTTTAATCTACAAAAGGTTGAGTTTAAAAAGTAATATATTTTTTTGTGCTACATATGACTTATGTATGTGTTCGTATGAGTTATGTATGAAGTTTATATAAATTATATGTGAGGAATGTATGAGTTCTATATGACTTGTGTATGAGTTATGTATAATGTATGTATGTTATGTACGAGTTGTGATTAAGTTATGTATGACTTATTAATGAGTTGTTTAGAAGATTATAGGAGTGAAATATGGAAAGAACTCGCACACCAGTTAAAAAGAAGAAGACGACTATTATTTAGTATGAGTTATGTATGGGTAGATTGTAAGGAATGAACGTTAGTAAGAAATCATTAGTTAAAAATGAATAAGAAAACTATTATGTACGTATGAGTTAAGTATGAATTATGTATGTGTTATGCATGACTTATGTATAGGCTTTGTATGAGGTATATTCAGGTAATGTATGAGATACATATGAATAATGTATTTGTTATGTATTGATTATGAATGAGTTATGTATCTATTGTATATGAGGTATATATGTTATATGTATTAAATACGTTGCACACAGTTAAAGTTTGTAAAAAATCATCAGTTAAAAATAAATAAAATTATTTGTAAGTATGTGTGAGATATGAATGTGCTACATATGATTTGTGTATGAGTTATGTATGAGGTATGTATAGGTTACGTATGAGGTTTATATGGGTTATGTAGGAAGTCAACAATAGTACGAAATTTCAAGTGAATTAGAAATGGATAAGTTATTTATGATGTAAATGTGTGTTCTGTATGAGGTAATATGAGTTATCTATGAAGAATGTATGATTTATGTATGTGGTATATATGAGTTACGTAGATGTTATGTATAAATTATGTATGAGGTAAATATGTATTGTGTATCAACTAGAAATATATTATGTATGAGGAATGTATGAGTCATGTATGGGATATGTATGTGTTATGTATGAGGTATGTATGAGTTATATATGAGTTATTTATGTGTCAAGTATGAGGTATGTATGTGTTATGAGTTTTGAATGAGTTATGTATGAAGTATGTTTAGGTTAAGTATGCGTTATGTATGGATTATGTATGAAATATATATAAGATATGTATGAGTTATGTATGTGGTATGTATTTGTTATGTATGAGGTATGAATAAGTTATGTATGAGGTGTGTTTCAGGGATTTAACTTTGGTACGAAAATCAACAAAGAGTTTTACATAGCTCCAATAAAGCCTAAACGTCCAAAAAGAATTAGTTTAGTCATAAAATGGTTGTGACATCATCAATAAAAATTCACCATCACAGACCAATATATTTACATGATTAAATATTATCATTTGTCTGGTTAGGTTGAAACATGGTTAGCAGAGGTTAGGTAGAAATACTTACGGTTAGGCAAGGAGTGCAACGTCTTGGGTTGCTTTGTTGCTTTTCCTATCCGATTCTGACTATGAATACCTCTCATATCTTCTCAACACACATCACTAATTATCTTTTCTTTTCTTGGAGAGTTAAATATTTATAATAACGAAAACATTTCTCCAACACCTGCCACCTCAGGCACTTCTGGTGCACTTGTTCCTACAACAAATAATACTAATAAGAATTTCCTTCTCAAGTGTTGTAGATGCTTCACTTTGGAGGATAGGACCATAGAAGATGGAGCGTTACCATCCGCCTCATGCTCTTTGTCACTGCCTCGTCTTATCCCTTTGGGAAGAAAGGTCGGTGTTGAGTTTATCGGGACCTTCATTCTCATGTTCGTTATCACTGTCGTCACCATTGTCTACCAGAAGACAAAGGGCTCTGAGACTCTCGTAAGTTGTGTTGTCACCACTAGTCTCGCCGTTATGATAATCATCTTTGTCATTGGTCACATCTCCGATGCTCAGTTCAACCCCGCTGTCACTCTTTGCTTTGTTGCATTGAAACACTTCCTCTAGAAACATGTGCGTACAAAATTACTTTAGTTAATTATTTTGTGCTACTAAAAAACCTATTTTTCTTCATTGATATGTGTTGTAGGTGCCTATGTATATTTGTGCACAAGTTTTGGCATCGATTTGTGCTGCATTTGTTCTGAAATGGGTTTATTACCCTTTCGTGAGTGATTGAGTCATTGTTTGTTCCAGAGCATATGACCAATGTTTTGCTTTACAATTCATTATTGCCTTTAATCTCATGTTCGTTGTCACTCTAGTAGCCACCGAGACGAGAGTTGTGAGTATATTTTTCTCCTCTCTTTACATCCTTCAGATGTTATTTTTTTTTTATTTTCCATGTTGGATGATGTTTTATTGATGATTGAGTATCTGTATTGTTTTAAAAGAACAAATAAAAAGTAGTTTTTGAGCCTCCGTAAACTTTTAAACATGCCACATAAATTAACAAAACTGAATTCAATTTTAATCTACAAAAGGTTGAGTTTAAAAGGTAATATATCTTTTTTGTGCTACATATGACTTATGTATGTGTTATGTATGTGTTTGTATGAGTTATGTATGAAGTTTAAATAAATTATATGTGAGGAATGTATGAGTTCTATATGACTTGTGTATGAGTTATGTATATTGTATGTATGTTATGTACGGGTTTGTGATTAAGTTATGTATGACTTATTAATGAGTTGTTTAGAAGATTATAGGAGTGAAATATGGAAAGAACTCGCACACCAGTTAAAAAGAATAAGACGACTATTATTTAGTATGAGTTATGTATGGGTAGATTGTAAGGAATGAACGTTAGTAAGAAATCATTAGTTAAAAATGAATAAGAAAACTATTATGTACGTATGAGTTAAGTATGAATTATGTATGTGCTATGCATGACTTATGTATAGGCTTTGTATGAGGTATATTCAGGTAATGTATGAGATACATATGAATAATGTATTTGTTATGTATTGATTATGAATGAGTTATGTATCTATTGTATATGAGGTATATATGTTATATGTATTAAATACGCTGCAGGCAGTTAAAGTTTGTAAAAAATCATCAGTTAAAAATGAATAAAATTATTTGTACGTATGTGTGAGATATGTATGTGCTATATATGATTTGTGTATGAGTTATATATGAGGTATGTATAGGTTACGTATGAGGTTTATATGGGTTATGTAGGAAGTCAACAATAGTACGAAATTTCAAGTGAATTAAAAATGGATAAGTTATTTATGATGTAAATGTGTGCATGTATGAGGTAATATGAGTTATGTATAAAGAATGTATGATTTATGTATGTGGTATATATGAGTTACGTAGATGTTAATTATAAATTATGTATGAGGTAAATATGTATTGTGTATGAACCAGAAATATATTATGTATGACGTATGTATGAGTCATGTATGGGATATGTATGTGTTAAATATGAGGTATGTATGAGTTATATATGAGATATTTATGTGTCAAGTATGAGGTATGTACGTGTTATGAGTTTTGAATGAGTTATGTATGAAGTATGTTTAGGTTAAGTATGTGTTATGTACGGATTATGTATGAAATATATATAAGATATGTATAAGTTATGTATGTGGTATGTATTTGTTATGTATGAGGTATGAATAAGTTATGTATGAGGTGTGTTTCAAGGATTTAACTTTGGTACGAAAATCAACAAAGACGTTTACATAGCTCCAATAAAGCCTAAACGTCCAAAAAGAATTAGTTTAGTCATAAAATGGTTGTGACATCATCAATATAAATTCACCATCACAAACCAATATATTTGACATGATTCAATATTATCATTTGTCTGGTTAGGTTGAAACATAGTTAGCAGAGGTTAGGAGGAAATACTTACGGTTAGGCAAGGAGTGCAACGTCTTGGGTTGCTTGGTTGCTTTTCTTTTCCGATTCTGACTATGAATACCTCTCATATCTTCTCAACACACATAACTAATTTTCTTTTCTTTTCTTGGAGAGTTAAATATGTATAATAACGAAAACATTTCTCCAACACATGCCACCTCAGGCACTTCTGGTGCACTTGTTCCTACAACAAATAATAC
This sequence comes from Vigna mungo, assembly GCA_036885675.1. Classification (NCBI taxonomy): domain Eukaryota; kingdom Viridiplantae; phylum Streptophyta; class Magnoliopsida; order Fabales; family Fabaceae; genus Vigna; species Vigna mungo. The sequence goes on from CP144698.1 coordinate 6,508,097, forward strand.
TAATAAGAATTTCCTTCTCAAGTGTTGTAGATGCTTCACTTTGGAGGATAGGACAATAGAAGATGGACCGTTACCATCCATCTCATGCTCTTTATCACTGCCTCGTCTTATCCCTTTGGGAAGAAAGGTCGGTGTTGAGTTTATCGGGACCTTCATTCTCATGTTCGTTGTCACTGCCGTCACCATTGTCAACGAGAAGACAAACGGCTCTTAGACTCTTGTAAGTTGTGTTGTCACCACTAGTCTCGCCGTTATGATAGTCATCTTTGTCATTGGTCACATCTCCGATGCTCATTTCAACCCCGCTGTCACCCTCTCTATTGTTGCATTGAAACACTTCCTCTAAAAACATGTGCGTACAAAATTACTTTGCTTAATTATTTTGTGCTACAACAAAACTTGTTTTTCTTCATTGGTATGTGCTTTAGGTGCCTATGTATATTGGTGCACAAGTTTTGGCATCGATTTGTGGTGCATTTGTTCTGAAATAGGTTTATTACCCTTTCATGAGTGATGGAGTCATTGTTCCTTCCGGAGGATATGACCAATGTTTTGCTTTTCAATTCATTATTGCCTTTAATCTCATGTTCGTTGTCACTCTAGTAGCCACCAAGACGAGAGTTGTGAGTATATTTTTCTCCTCTCTTTACGTCCTTCAAATGTTATTTTTTTTATTTTCCATGTTGGATGATGTTTTATTGATGATTGAGTATCTGTATTGTTTTAAAAGAACAAATAAAAAGTATTTTTTTGTGCCTCCGTAAACTTTTAAACATGCCACACAAATTAACAAAACTGAATTCAATTTTAATCTACAAAAGGTTGAGTTTAAAAGGTAATATATTTTTTTTGTGCTACATATGACTTATGTATGTGTTATGTATGTGTTTGTATGAGTTATGTATGAAGTTTATATAAATTATATGTGAGGAATGTATGTGTTCTATATGACTTGTGTATGAGTTATGTATAATGTATGTATGTTATGTACGAGTTGTGATTAAGTTATGTATGACTTATTAATGAGTTGTTTATAAGATGATAGGAGTGAAATATGGAAAGAACTCACACACCATTTAAAAAGAATAAGATGACTATAAGTTAGTATTAGTTATGTATGAGTAGATTGTAAGGAGTGAACGTTGGTAAGAAATCATTAGTTAAAAATGAATAAGAAAACTATTATGTACGTATGAGTTAAGTGTGAATTATGTATGTGCTATGCATGACTTATGTATAGGCTTTGTATGAGGTATATTCAGGTAATGTATGAGATACATATGAATAATGTATTTGTTATGTATTGATTATGAATGAGTTATGTATCGATTGTATATGAGGTATATATGTTATATGTATTAAATACGTTGCACACAGTTAAAGTTTGTAAAAAATCATCAGTTAAAAATAAATAAAATTATTTGTAAGTATGTGTGAGATATGAATGTGCTACATATGATTTGTGTATGAGTTATGTATGAGGTATGTATAGGTTATGTATGAGGTTTATATGGGTTATGTAGGAAGTCAACAATAGTACGAAATTTGAAATGAGTTAAAAATGGATAAGTTATTTATGATGTAAATGTGTGTTATGTATGAGGTAATATATGAGTTATGTATGAAGAATGTATGATTTATGTATGAGGTATATATGAGTTACGTAGATGTTATGTATAAATTATGTATGAGGTAAATATGTATTGTGTATGAACCAGAAATATATTATGTATGAGGTATGTATGAGTCATGTATGGGATATGTATGTGTTAAGTATGAAGTATGTATGAGTTATATATGAGATATTTATGTGTCAAGTATGAGGTATGTACGTGTTATGAGTTTCGAATGAGTTATGTATGAAGTATGTTTAGGTTAAGTATGCGTTATGTATGGATTATGTGTGAAATATATATAAGATATGTATAAGTTATGTATGTGGTATGTATTTGTTATGTATGAGGTATGAATAAGTTATGTATGAGGTGTGTTTCAGGGATTTAACTTTGGTACGAAAACTAACAAAGAGGTTCACATAGCTCCAATCAAGCCTAAACGTCCAAAAAGAATTAGTTTAGTCATAAAATGGTTGTGACATCATCAATATAAATTCCCCATCACAAACAAATATATTTGACATGATTCAATATTATCATTTGTCTGGTTAGGTTGAAACATGGTTAGTTGAGGTTAGGTAGAAATACTTACGGTTAGGCAAGGAATGCAACGTCTTGGGTTGCTTTGTTGCTTTTCCTTTCCGATTCTGACTATGAATACCTCTCATATCTTCTCAACACACATCACTAATTTTCTTTTCTTGGAGAGTTAAATATGTATAATATCGAAAACATTTCTCCAACACCTGCAACTTCAGGCACTTCTGGTGCACTTCTTCCTACAACAAATAATACTAATAAGAATTTCCTTCTCAAATGTTGTAGATGTTTCACTTTGGAGGATAGGACCATAGAAGATGGAGCGTTACCATCCATCTCATGCTCTTTGTCACTGCCTCGTCTTATCCCTTTGGGAAGAAAGGTCGGTGTTGAGTTTATCGGGACCTTCATTCTCATGTTCGTTGTCAGTGCCGTCACCATTGACAACCAGAAGACAAAGGGCTCTGAGACTCCCGTAAGTTATGTTGTCACCACTAGTCTTGCCGTTATGATAATCATCTTTGTCATTGGTCACATCTTCGATGCTCATTTCAACCTCGCTGTCACCCTTTCCTTTGTTGCATTGAAACACTTCCTCTAGAAACATGTGCGTACAAAATTACTTTGGTTAATTATTTTGTGCTACTACAAAACTTGTTTTTCTTCATTGACATGTGTTGTAGGTGCCTATGTATATTGGTGCACAAGTTTTGGCATCGATTTGTGCTGCATTTGTTCTGAAATGGGTTTATTACCCTTTCGTGAGTGATGGAGTCATTGTTCCTTCCGGAGGATATGACCAATGTTTTGATTTACAATTCATTATTGCCTTTAATCTCATGTTCGTTGTCACTCTAGTACCAACAAGACGAGAGTTGTGAGTATATTTTTCTCCTCTCTTTACATTCTTCAGATGTTATTTTTTTTATTTTCCATGTTGGATGATGTTTTATTGACTATTGAGTATCTGTATTGTTTTAAAAGAACAAATAAAAAGTACTTTTTGTGCCTCCGTAAACTTTTAAACATGCCACATAAATGAACAAAACTGAATTCAATTTTAATCTACAAAAGGTTGAGTTTAAAAGGTAATATATTTTTTTTGTGCTACATATGACTTATGTATGTGTTATATATGTGTTTGTATGAGTTATGTATGAAGTTTATATAAATTATATGTGAGGAATGTATGGGTTCTATATGACTTGTGTATGAGTTATGTATAATGTATGTATGTTATGTATGATTAAGTTATGTATGACTTATTAATGAGTTGTTTATAAGATTATAGGAGTGAAATATGGAAAGAACTCGCACACCAGTTAAAAAGAATAAGACGACTATTAGTTAGTATGAGTTATGTATGAGTAGATTTTAAGGAGTGAACGTTGGGAAGAAATCATTAGTTAAAAATGAATATGAAAACTATTATGTACGTATGAGTTAAGTATGAATTATGTATGTGCTATGCATGACTTATGTATAGGCTTTGTATGAGGTATATTCAGGTAATGTATGAGACACATATGAATAATGTATTTGTTATGTATTGATTATGAATGAGTTACTTTGGTTAATTATTTTGTGCTACTAGAAAACTTGTTTTTCTTCATTGATATGTGTTGTAGGTGGCTATGTATATTTGTGCACAAGTTTTGGCATCGATTTGTGCTGCATTTGTTCTCAAATTGGTTTATTACCCTTTCGTGAGTGATGTAGTCATTGTTCCTTCCGGAGGATATGACCAATGTTTTGCTTTACAATTCATTATTGCCTTTAATCTCATGTTCGTTGTCACTGTATTACCACAAAGTCGAGAGTTGTGAGTATATTTTTCTCCTCTCTTTACATTCTTCAGATGTGATTTTTTTTTTATTTTCCATGTTGGATGATGTTTTATTGATGATTGAGGATATGTATTGTTTTAAAAGAACAAATAAAAAGTATTTTTTGTGCCTCCGTAAACTTTTAAACATGCCACATAAATTAACAAAACTGAATTCAATTTTAATCTACAAAAGGTTGAGTTTAAAAGGTAATATATTTTTTTTGTGCTACATATGACTTATGTATGTGTTATGTATGTGTTTGTATGAGTTATGTATGAAGTTTATATAAATTATATGTGAGGAATATATGGGTTCTATATGACTTGTGTATGAGTTTTGTATAGTGTATGTATGTTATGTACGAGTTGTGATTAAGTTATGTATGAGATACATATGATTAATGTATTTGTTATGTATTGATTATGAATGAGTTATGTATCGATTGTATATGAGGTATGTATGTTATATGTATTAAATACGCTGCAGGCAGTTAATGTTTGTACGAAATCATCAGTTAAAATTGAATAAAATTACTAGTAGGTATGTTTGATATATGTATGTGTTATATATGATTTGTGTATGTGTTATGTATGAGGTATGTATAGGTTGTGTATGAGGTTTGTATGGGTTATGTAGGGAGTCAACATTGGTACGAAATCTCAAATCAGTTAAAAATGGATAAGATGACTAGTAGGAATATGAGTTTTGTATAAGTTATTTATGACGTAAATATGTGTTATGTATGAGGTAGTATATATGAGTTATGTATGAAGAATGTATGAGATATATGAGTTACGTAGATGTTATGTATAAATTATGTATGAGGTAAATATGTATTGTGTGTAAGCTAGGAATATGTTATGTATGAGGTATATATGAGATATGTATGTGTTAAGTATGAGTTACGTATGAGTTATATATGAAATTTGTATGTGTCAAGTATGAGGTATGTAGGGTTATGAGTTTTGAATGAGTTATGTATGAAGTATGTTTAGGTTAACTATGTGTTATGTATGGATTATGTATGAATTATATATAAGATATGCATAAGTTATGTATGAGGTATGTATTTGTTATGTATGAGGTATGAATAAGTTATGTATGAGGTGTGTTTCAGGGATTTAACTTTGGTACGAAAACCAACACAGAAGCTTACACAGCTCCAATAAAGCCTAAACGTCCAAAAAAGAACTACCTTAGTCATAGAATGGCTGTGACATCATCAATATAAATTCACCATCACAAACAAATATATTTGACATGATACAATATTATCATTTTCCCGGTTAGGCAGAAACATGGTAAGGAGAGGTTAGGCAGAAACACTTACGGTTAGACAAGGAGTGCAACGTCTTGGGTCGCTTTGTTACTTTTCCTTTCCGATTCTAACTATATATACCTCTCATATCTTCTCAACACATATCATTAATTTTCTTTTCATTTCTTGGTGTGGTGAAATATGTATAATAACCAAAAAATTCCTTCGACACCTGCCACCTCAGGCACTTCTGGTGCACTTCTTCCTACAACAAATAATACTAATAAGAATTTCCTTCTCAAGTGTTGTAGATGCTTCACTTTGGAGGATAGGACCATAGAAGATGGAGTCTTACCATCCGTCTCATGCTTTTTGTCACTGCCTCCTCTTATCCCTTTGGCAAGAAAGGTTGGTGCTTGCCACTGCTGCCGCCATTGTCAACCAAAAGACAAATGACTCTGAGATTCTCGTGGGTTGTGCTACCACCACTTGTCTCGCCGTTATGATAGTCATATTTGCCATTGGCCACATCTCCAGTGCTCATTTCAACCTCGTTGCCACCCTTTCCTTTGCTGCATTGAAACACTTCCTCTGGAAACATGTGCGTACAAACTTATTTTAGGTAATTATTTTGTGCTACTAATAAACAAGTTTTTCTTCATTGATATATGTGATCATTAAACTGTAGATGCCTATGTATATTGGAGCACAAGTTTTGACATCCATTTGTGTTGCATTTGCTTTGAAATGGATTTATTACCCTTTCAAGAGTGGTGGAGTCATTGTTCCTTCCGAAGGATATGACCAATGGTTTGCTTTAGAATTCATTATTACCTAAAATCTCATGTTCGTTGTAACTGCAGTAGGCACCGACATAAAAAATGTGAGTATATTTTTCTCCTCTCTTTACATCCTTCAAATGTGATTTATTTTATTTTCCATGTTCGATGATATTTGTTGATGACTGAGGATCTGTTTTGTTTTAAAAATAAAAATAAAAAGTACTTTTTGTGTTTCCATAAACTTTTAAACATGCCACATAAATTAACAAAACTGAATTGAATTTTTTAATCTACAAAAGGTTGTATATATTAATCCAAAGTTGGTTATACATTAAATTTATGCATGTAAAAAGACTTTTTCTTATAAAAATTGATTCGGTAGATAATTTCAAATATCACAATATGCACGAAAATGGAAGGTAGTGTAAGGGGGGTACGATAAATCCAAAAAATATTATAGTTGTAAAAGTCAAAGGAAGATAGATGTTAGCTATTACGAGGCACAAGCTCTATATAATAAGTTTATGGTTAATTTGCAATGAGATTATTATGCTTTGTTTGCGTTTTAAGCATTTATAATGTTTCTGGTTTGCACTACAAAATTATATTTTCCTACTTTGAACATAAAAACACCAACATTACCATATTTATTTAAAATCTAGCACAGCTGTAGAAACTTTTCAATTACCGGGAATAAATCAAACTTAATACTAATTAACAGTTTCTGAAAAAGAAAAAGACACCTGTTTTAACAAATATAGTATGATTCACAAAAAGATAGAAGGTGTGTATTTGCATTTATATATATATATATATATATATATATGGATTTCATTCTTGTGCAGCATTTAAGTCCGATGTAATTGCAGATGCTCAACATAATGATAGCAGGGTATGTCACCTATCATGTCTTTGCAAACTACACCTGTAAAAAAGAACAACGAAAGTTACTAAACAAGACAAATTTACAAAATTTATTGCTTATTTGGACATGTTATCATACAACATATATTTTACAAAATTAATACACGAACTTGCCATTCATGATACTTATTTTCTAAATTTTACTAATTAGAGATATTAAATTCATTTTTTTATAATATTAAAAACTAAATAAAAATGAAAATTTTACGCAACTTGTAAAATTTAATTGAATGACTTCTTACAATATTAAAAATTAAATAATAATTTTGAAAAACAAACTAAAATGGTTCACGCTTATAAGATGTTAATTTAGATCAATTATGACAAAATAATAACTTGTTTTTGAAGATTCCACCAACTAACTAATGAAAACAAATAATTCCTTTTTATATAATAAATTGAACCAATTACAAAATTATAACAATTTAACAATCACACATAACTTTATTAGAGAAAGATGAGGAGAGAAAAATGAAAACAAATAATTCCTTTTTATATAATAAATTGAACCAATTACAAAATTCTAACAATTTAATAATCACGCATAACTTTAACATAACTTTATTTGAGAAAGATGGGGAGAGAAAAGGTAAGAGAAATTTAATACAATTTCTTTTCATTTTCTTTGAAAAAAAAAGAGATGGTTTTGGTTTTTTTAGGTGCAAGTTCATATTTCTCTTTAGTAAGTCTTCATGTTAAGTAGGGTACATGATCTCATTCAAATTTTGACCAATTTCTTTTTTATCTAAGAGTATAATTGAATTTAAGATTTAATTAATTAAAATTTTGTAAGTGATACAACGAATTATCTTAATGAAGTAAAGTTTAAAATGTAATATTTTTTTTTTGTTTTGATTTTTATTTTTATATTTCAAAAGTGATGTTTAAAAGCTAATAGTTACCTGTTCATTTCTGAAATACAATTGTTCTATCGTTAATGAGTTCCAAGCATGTTAATAATTTTCTAAAAACTATGTCTTTTTAATATTTTTTGAAAATTGTAAAATAAATTACAATGAAAATTAGTTCACATGTCACTAAATTTGCTTTAATTTCGGTTATTTTTACTTAAATCATATGTTGAACAAGTCTCTTTCTTTTCACTTGTTTTAGAAACGATAGTAATTTTTTATAATTATTTTCTGAGAAAACATTTGGCCGTGTTCTTGTTCTGTGTAAAATAAAGATGCTTTCATTCCATTGCTTATTGTTAAGCACTTTTTCAATAAAAAATTCCCAGCTTCAAATTCTTAACCGTCTCAAAAGTTATTTTTTAGCAAATCACACAAACAAAGTAGAGTTGTTTAAAAAAACTTGAGTTAGTTTAAATATGTTTAACCTTGAATTGCAGACCAATATTAGCTCAATGAACCCAGTAAGAACAACTAACTACAAAGCAATATGGGTAAAACTTGGAATCAATTCTTAAGAGGCTTGAATGAATGATTCTAATTATAAGAATAGAAACAAGTGTAGGATCTAGAATTCAAGTTAGTAGAATCTAATGATTAAGAAGAGCATAACTATGAACAAAAATAAAAGATAGAGAGTAGTTAGATGGTGGAATAAACCATGTCTTCTACTTGAATTTGAAATTCAACTTCCATCTTCAAGATAAGCAATAAGGAATAAAAACCACTACTTCTAGAAATCAAGATAAAACTTTGCTTCAAATTCTTTCATTTTTTCATATATTTCAAAAGTCGTTTATAAAGAAGGGAACAATTATATTTAACCACACATGCTAGTCTTGGTCGGAAATACGACAGAAAAATGAGAGCAAAATTTAAAAAGATTATTTAAAACTTCTAGATTTAGACCAATGGCCAAGATTATTCCCATACTTTTTATGTTTTTACACTTCCCGTGCTTGTATAATTGTCTTGTTCCTTCTTCTCTTAGTCGAACTTGATGCTATTCTATAAACATGATTGAAATTTTAATTTAAACCCATTTTGAATCTAAACTACAATTTCTATTTGCACCAAGATATTACAAAAAAAAAAATCAAAAGATATGGATAATAACGTTTTACAAGTCCAAAAAGTATAAATAAAAAGAAAATGAAAAACTATTTTTATGAGCGAAAGTATTTTCTCTTCTTGTTATGTTCCTAGTTAGTAATTCTTATATGAAATATGTATTCTTATTCTTTTTCTTTATTTTTAGTCATTCAATCATCATATTTATACATAGAGGAAAGACTATCTAAATTATCAAAACAACCGCTTGCATTCTACTTTTGATAGTCTTCTTTTAAGTTTCAAGTCAAATTCAACTGTGCAGTAATTATAAATTGGCAATGCAATCAAACTAAATGCAGAATTCCATTAAAATCTGAAAAACGAAAGTACAATTGATACCAAACATAAAAGGAAACCGCAAACTCTGTCACCCAATGTGATTATCTGAGTTCTACCTCTATGAAAGCTAAGGTAAAAAATGAGAAATCTGCGTTTAATTAAACTGCACTCCAAAGGGCTTCAACCCATTCCAGCGCCAAGCCTTATTCAGCCACTGCCAACCCATACTAATGGCCCATCTTCAAATATAAGCCCAAAAGTTCTTCTTTTTACTCAAGTCCAAAAAATCTTCAGCCCACTATGCGTGACCCATTCTTGGCCCAAACAGCACCAACAACTTTAGTAATTAAGTGCTAAGCCCAATTCAGCTTTCTTCAGCCCAAAGTTTATACTCTCTTTTATTTCCAAAGGCTTGATCTACAAAAAAATTTAGGAGTTAAACAGCAAAAAGAAAAAAAAAATCTTATAAAAACAAAACAATTGTATTTTGACATTTAAAGAAAAGAACAAAGTACTTATTTATTTAAAAATACTATTTATCATCTAAAAACACAAAAAATTAACACTATTTTTATAAAACTCTAAAATTAAAGCAAAATTTATAAACATTCTAATTTTAAAAAATAAGAAACTAGAAGAACCTAAAATTACCTTCTAATCAAAGAAAAATAGGAAAATTCGGAGAGTTATCAATTAGACATGCAACAGTACTAGATTCTTTTAAAACAAATTTGAGAACAGAGAGAGAAAAAGAAGTCGAAACTTACTCTACTCTTGAAATTGATCGGTTAGATTTTGTAAACCTTACCCGTGATCATCTAGACACCTTTTGATCGTCAAATAGATGACTTATGAGCAAGAACACTTAGAGAGATGTGAGAGAAAGCAAAGAGAAAGAGTTCTAGAGAGAGAAAGTGTTTTAAGTAATGAGACGAGTTTAGAAAATTCTATTTATATTATAGAATTATTTTATAATAAAATACTCGGTCTTATTATTTTAATACACCTACCAATTCTAATACTTTATTTTCTAGATTCTTATATGTCTAAGAAGAGACAAATGGTTCAAGTAAAATATATGTTTTAGACCAAACTATATACAAAAGGAACTAAACATGCTCTTTAAATTGAAAAAAAATTTAAAAGTCTTGGTCCGAAAGATATAGCTAGATAGTACTAGTGTTTGCATTTTGTAGGTAGTCTTTTCAAATAAGCCTATATTATAGGACTTGGCCCTAGCCTACGTGGATTGGGGGCTAAAAAGTTCAAAGAACCAAAATAATCTTTTATTAAAAAAGTCCACTAGGTCAATTATTTCTAAAGCTCTATGAGTCAGGGCTAACCCATGGACTTTCCTTTTTAGCATGAAAAAATATAATAATAAACTACAAGTTTGAAAATAATAAATTTATAGTCTAACCCAATTATAAATATGGAAACTCATAGGCTAATATTAGAGTGACAATATAAATTCTTCAGCTAATATTCCAACTTTTTATTTTGTACTATTTTATTGAATTAGTTCATACAATTTTATTTCTAAAAGGAATGAAAGATAAAAGGTATGTTGTCCGGGTCCAGACTACTAGACCTGTCAAATAATGAGACAGAGAATAAGGCCGTGAGTATAAAAAGTCTTTTGAGTTAACATTAATCCCCCTACCAAAGTATAAAAAGTCTTTTGAGTTAACATTAATCCCCCTACCAAAGATGCAATTGAAACTAGACCAAAACTCAAACAAAGGGTATATCAAAGATGCAATTGAAACTAGAATTCCAAAGCAGGAAATATATCAAAGGAGACATAAAACTGGAATGTGCACAATATTCTCACTACTTGAAACATTACTCACATATCATCATTGGTCATATACACATCTACCACAAGAACTCAATGACATCACAAACAAAGGGTATAAACATAATCCAAGAATGGATGACAAGTTTGCTAAAGAAGTCAACAGGCAAAACAACCCACCAACATTATCACTTTAGTTCAGGCAAAGAATTCAACAGGGAATGCATGTATAAAACCAGAGTCACTTCAACAACACTCACTCCCTCCAGTTGAAATTTTCCAGGTTTTTGTCTGGCTAGTGGCAGATCTTGGATCATGTCTCCCTAAAGCGTTTCTCTCTAAGTTTTTAAAGTAAATACATTAAATTATAGTTTGATACTTTGAGTTCTATTTCAAGCTTTGGTACTCAATTACTTCAAGAAATGGTGGTCATTATGATGGAGAAGAAGATGAAGGCAAATTGGAGATTCATTTTCTAAGAGTATGGCCTTGGTACTCAATTACTTCAAGAAAGGGACCTAACCACATTCACTACTATTCCTTTCATCTTCATTACATGTATTCTCTCTCTGCACTCATTTGTTTTTAAGATAAATACAAATAGGTTATGGAGAATTTTATTTTGTTCAACAATATTCATAGTTATATTGTTGAACAATAATTTTAATTAGTAAATTTATAATTATTTAAAACATCAGATGGCAACCTTGTAGGACTATGGAGAATTGAATCAAAGACAGATTGGAAGTTTATGAGACTGAACAAAAAACATTTATTTGGATATGCATACAAAAACAAGAAAGAAAAAGTATAAAAATTTCACATCTTTTTCTTTTGCTTAAAATCTACGAGTCCTTTGAAATTATAAATAGCCACATAGAAACTGCATGTCATACCATTAGAGTGCATCCAGTCACACTACTCAAACATGCAGAGTGTCCGGTTCCAAGAGACATATCACTCCTCCCGTTTGAAGAATTTTGGAACTTCAATTTCCCCTTCATCATCACCAACTGTTAGGTTCCTAGATTGGGAACCTAATTTCCAGAACTCACTTTCTCTCCAAGACACAAAAGAATATGGAATTAGTATTTCACAGAGTAGAATCTCTATACAAGAACGAATGCGGAAGCTTAACCTTCCTCACAGGTATGATCCTGTTCTATGAACAAAACAATCAACAATGCTCTCAGTATCTGCCTTCTATTTATTTATACACCCCAACCTAACTGTTCTAACTGATAAAACAGTTAAACGGTTACAGTTAGTTCCCCTTCTTTCTTCTCTCATAAACCAACCATCTCCTATTATCCCTATCAATACCCGTTCCTTGAACTCCAACCTTGTCCCCAAGGTTGAAATCGGGATACTGTTCCCGTATCGTGATTTCATTCTCCCAGGTAGTCCCTTCTTGTCCTCCTTCTTGCCACTCAACTAGCAGTTGTGGTACACTTTCCCCTCCTTCCTGCAGCTGCCTTCTTCCCAAAATGTTTACGGGCCAGAATGAAGGTCCTTCAGCCTGCAGGTCCTGTGGTAAGTCCCTCTCCACCCTTTTTTCTCCTATTGCCTTCTTCACTTGTGAAACATGGAAGACAGGATGAATTCTCGCTGTCTCCGGTAAATGTAACTTACATGCATTCTCCCCCACCTTCTGAACCACCAGAAACGGTCCAAAGTATCTAGCTGCTAGCTTTGGATGGAGCCTGGTTGGCATTGATGTTTGTCTATGAGGCCGTATCTTCAGGTACACCCAATCCCCCACTTCCACGTTAGCAGCCTTTCTCCTTTTATTAGCTTGCCTTACCATAAGATCCTGCGCCCTTTCCAGATGAAACTTTAATTGTTTCAGGGCTTCATCCCTGGTTAGGAGCTCCTGACTCACTGCCTCCACCAAAGATTCTCCGGGAATGAACCTATGCAAAGAGGGAGGTGCCCTCCCATACACGGCTTCAAATGGGGTGCACCTTATTGCTCCTTGGTAGCTCGTGTTGTACCAATATTCAGCCCATGACAACACGGTCATCCACCCCTTTGGCTGCTCCGAACAGAAACACCTAAGATACCCCTCCAAAACTGGTAGGCGGTACTCATCTTTAGCTGTGTACCCTGCCCTTTAAACAGTTCCTTCCAAAATATACTCAGGAACAACGGATCCTGGTCAGATACTATAGATTGTAGTATCCCATGCAACCTCACAATTTCTCTTATGAAAATTTCAGCCACTATTTTCGCCGAATATGGGTGCTTGAGTGGTAAGAAGTGTGCGTATTTTCTCAAGCGATCCACCACCACCAATACTGCGTCATACCCCTGGGACTTAGGCAAGCGAACTATAAAATCCATACTCAACTCCTCCCATATGGCATTCGGCACCAGCAAGGACTGTAGTAATCCTTGAGGAGAAGATGTTAAGTACTTGTGTTGTTGGCACACAAGACACTTAGCCACAAACTCCGTTACATCCTTCTTCATCCCGGCCCAGTACAATGATTGTGCGATACGCCTGTAAGTCCTGTACACTCCCGAGTGGCCCCCCGTTTGTGTCACATGAAATTCGGCTAACAACTTTGGAATCCATTTGGACTTAGCCGACAACACCAATCTGCCTTTGTGGTGGAGCCTCTCATGTTCTAAAGTGTAAGCGGGATGGGTGTTGGGATCTCTCCTTACGTCGTTCATCACCTTCTGCAAAAACTCATCCACCTCTACTTCCTGCATTATTTCTCCAAAATCTTGCCAAAAAGGCCTTGCTATTACACTCAGCTCCTTCTCCCCTTCATCTTCCCCTTCAAACTGCCTTGAAAGAGCATCTGCAGCCTTATTCGCAGCTCCTGTCTTATAAACAATTTCAAAGTCGTATCCAAGAAGCTTAGCTATCCAATCCTGCTGGTTTTGGGTGGTGATACGTTGTTCCAGCAGATGACGAAGACTCTTCTGGTCCGTATGAACTACAAAACGCTGCCCCACCAGATAAGGCCTCCAATGTTGTATCGCTAACACCAAAGCCATCATCTCCTTCTCGTAGATGAACTTGCTCAACTTTCCCTCGGACAAAGCCTTGCTAAAGTAGGCTATCGGGTTTCTTCCTTGCATCAACACGGCCCCCACGCCACTTCCCGACGCATCACATTCTATGTGGAAAGGTTGTGTGAAATCGGGCAAAGATAATACTAGCGCTGTCGTCATCTTTCTCTTCAAATTCACCCATGCCTCCTCAGCCTTTTCATTCCACGAGAATCCCCCTTTCTTCAGCAATTCCGTCAAGGGTCTGGCGATCTTGCCATAATCCCGGACGAACCTCCGGTAGTACCCCGTTAACCCCAGAAATCCCCTCAAACTTTTCACTGTTTTCGGACGCTCCCATTCCACCACCGCCTTGATCTTCTCGTCGTCCATCTCTACCCCTCTGCTGGAGACGATGTGCCCCAAGTACTTAATTTGGGTCTGCCCAAATTCACATTTTCCTTTGTTCGCAACCCACTGGTCTCGTTGCAGAATCGTGAGTACGCATTTAACATGTTCAAGATGCTCCTCCCACGTGCGGCTGTATACCAGAATGTCGTCAAAGAATATGAGAACATACCTGCGCAGATAGGGCTGGAACAGTGCGTTCATTGCACTTTGGAAGGTTGCCGGCGCGTTCATAAGCCCGAAAGGCATGACGACGAACTCGTAGTGCCCTTGATGATTTCGAAATGTTGTTTTCTCCACGTCCCGTTCGCTCATACGGATTTGATGATAACCCGCTTTTAAGTCGACTTTTGAAAAGTAAGACGCCCCCTTTAGCTCGTCCAACAACTCTTCGATCACCGGAATTGGAAACTTGTCCGGCACCGTCGCTCGGTTGAGTGCCCGGTAGTCGATGCAAAACCGCCAGCTGTCGTCCTTCTTCTTTACTAGGATCACCGGGCTTGAGTAGGGGCTGTGGCTCGGTCGGATCACCCCCGTCCGTAGCATTTCTGCGATTTGGTGCTCTATCTCAGCTTTGATGGCATGCGGATACCGGTAATGGCCGGACATTAACCGGATCGACCCCCTCTTTAAGTTGTATGTGGTGTTCGACCTCTCGATTAGGTGGCAGTGTCTTTGCTTCAGAGAACACCACGTCATAATTCTCCAGAAGACTCTCCATCTCTCTTTTTTGTTTTTCAGTGAGGCCCACGTTCTTCAGTTTATTTTGTTGGGCCTCCATTGAGCCCAACTCCCAAACCACATAACAAGTCTCAGTTCTATTCATTTTCATGAGCGCCCGGGGGCCCACCACTCTGCGTTCCAACGTGGGGTCACCCCTCACCGTCACCTCTCTTCCTCCCTCCTTATACATCATCTTCAACTTTCCCCAGTCCACCATTACTTCTCCCAACCTCTGCAACCACTCCACCCCAAGAATTATTTCAACTCCCCCAAGTTCAAATAAGTAAAATCTTTCAATCAGCTGAGCTTCCCCAAGCTCCAACTTCACTCCCTCACAACACCCGCTTATTCTTTTCTTTTGACCGTCTCCCATACTCACCATATAGGGCTGCGTCTTTGTCACCGTCATCTGCAGTTCCTCCACCACCCGCCGATCAATGAAGTTGTGGCTCGCGCCACTATCAATTAAAACTAACACCTCTCTGTGCCCGATGTGTCCTCATAACTTCATTGTTTTGGGTATCGTCAGCCCGCCGGCGGACAGCGCCGATAACTCCATTGTCGCAAGGTTCGTCTCCGTCACCTCGTCGCCTTCGGCCTCTTCCTCTTCCTCTACCACAATTAGCATTTTGAGACCCCTCTCTGGGCAACGATGGCCGGGGCCGAAGGGTCCGCCGCACCTGAAACAACGACCCTCTTCCCTCCGTTTAAGATACTCCGAGTAAGGCAGATTTCGAACATTCCGATCACCTCCGCTACTGGTAGCCACCCCCTTATTCCGCCCTTGGGTCGCGTCTTTATTAATCGACCCAATGCTTTCCGCCGTTCCTCCTCGTACCGTTGACTCTCGATTCGGTTCAACTCGCGTCACCGAACCCGACTCCTTGCCCCAAGAATTTTGATTCTTGGATAACCACCCTCCTCCGGTCTTCGTGCACAATTTCTCCACATCCCTCGCCACTCGCATGGCAGTCATCAAATCTGGTGGGTCATGTGGCCGGACATGATCGCCTACCTCTTCCCTTAGACCGGACAGGAAATACCCCATGATCTGCTCCTCTGGTATCTGGGTCGTCTGACCCACCAAAACTTCAAAATCACGTATGTACTCCTCCACCGGTCCCGACTGTCGTATGGTTGACAGCCTCTCGTACACCGTCCCTCGTGTTCCTCCTCCAAATCGGATACCTAGAGCCCTCTTCAACCCATCCCAAGAAAGGTTCTTGGTTTTCTCTCGCCAAAATCGGAACCAGCTTCCGGCGTAGCCATCCATACTGATAAAGGCCAGTTCCAGTTTCTCCTCCTCCACCACCTTCTGTACTTCGAAAAACTTTTCCGCTCTGCCTATCCATACCCAAGGTTCGCCCCCCTCAAAGACTGGTAATTCGACTCGCTTCCTCCATTGGCTCAAACCCCCTTGGTTACCGTCTCCACCTCTTCCACCTTCACCTTTGGGACCACCACCATTATCGTTCACCGATGACTCAGTCTCCCCCTGTCGCTTCCCATGGTGATTGTGGTTACGTTCTCCAAGCTCCTTCAAGATTGCCTGGACGTCCTGTCGTATCGCCGCTGTCTCCTGTCGCAACGCCCCCGTATCAGCTTTTGTCTCGGCGATTGCCACTTCAACCGCTTCTAAGTGCCCTTCTACTACCACCATTCTTCCCTCCATTTCCACGCGTGAAACACTCCGATTGGGGATCCGGCAGGTCGGACCAAAAAGTTAGGTTCCTAGATTGGGAACCTAATTTCCAGAACTCACTTTCTCTCCAAGACACAAAAGAATATGGAATTAGTATATTATTCACAGAGTAGAATCTCTATACAAGAACGAATGCGGAAGCTTAACCTTTCTCACAGGTATGATCCTGTTCTATGAACAAAACAATCAACAATGCTCTCAGTATCTGCCTTCTATTTATTTATACACCCCAACCTAACTATTCTAACTGATAAAACAGTTAAACGGTTACAATTAGTTCCCCTTCTTTCTTCTCTCATAAACCAACCATCTCCTATTATCCCTATCACCAACACTTGGTAAAATATGACACATCACATAATTCAGACCAAAATAGAGTACTCACCTGAATCATTTGATGTTATGGATCACAGGTTCACTAAAACATGACAAAAACACCAAGAGTTGGTTGGAAAGCAAAGTTGAGTCTTTGTCTGACGGAAGAAGATCTAGATTTGTTACTGTCGAACAGTGCAAATGAAGTTGGGGAAAATAGTGTTTCTATTTTGATTGATTAAAAGATAAGAGCAAAAATTACAAGACATAACATTAAGGATTTCGATCATGGCAAAATAACTTAAAATATCTGCAATTTCCCAATATTAGCACTGCACTAAGCATGACACAAAATAGTGATGAAAGAGTTAGACTCTAATTTAAGAGTCAACTATTCTTTAGTTGGATCATACAAAAATTCTCTATTAATTTAATAAATTATAAAATTGAAAGACAAAGAAAGCAGATAAAAGGAAATGACAAATTAAACCATAAATGTGACATCCCAAATATATAATAATATTAATAATATAATGAAGACGTCACCATTCAAATAAAGAGAACAGTCAAAATAGAATAGTAGTGCAGTAGTTGATATTACAGTCATCCATAAAAGATGACAGAATTTGAAACTTAAACAAATTAGAGTGTTGCAAAATACACCAAATTAAATATAAAAATCCTACAGAGAACTAAGCAGCAGCATCAGCGTCCTCCAACACTTGCTCCAAGGAGACCTCCTCAACAACGTCTGTTTCCATCCAAGTGGATGATCATCGCAAGAGAAAGCATACCCAAGCAACATACAACACAAAAGTAAGGGTGAGTTAGGTAAACAAACATTATAACATGGTACAATCAATAAAGATCATCATGCTTAATTACAAATTAAAAGAACAAGCAAAGCATACCAAACACACCATGGATCAAATTCCATGACACGACTCATCCGGATTTGGTATAACTGTCTAGCTATTAATCGTCTTTGCACTTGCATAGTTCAGCTGGTCCCAACACTATGCAAGGTAAATCCCCCAATCTGTCCATGTCTAAACTCCAAGACTATAGACAGGGACCTCCCTCTACTCTCACCACTCACACTGTTCTCCTCTATATGAGTATGGACAATGCTTTGAGTGTAGGGTAGACAAACCATTTCAAAGCTCCCAACATTATACAGACAACAACATTATCTCTACAATCACATCCAATCATCTCACCCTGAGATTTCCAAATCATACTCAATTACATCATTCTAAGTCTTGATAGTATCCCTTAACTTTTCAAAATACAAAATCATATTATAAACCACTATAAATAAAATCTTATACTCTTAACCAGGAAAAATAATAAAACATACACAACTCACTTTTAATTAATCTCTTTTTACTATTATTCTCGGTTCAAGAATTTTGAACAACAACACGTTATCCTCTGCTCCAGACTTTTCAATTAATAATCCAACAAAACACTTTTAATTAATAACGCAAGAAGACATCTCAACATTTTCTCTTTCCTAAAGACCCAAGTGCCAACATTTCAATTTAATCTCCTTGAATCCTGAAAACCCACCCCTGTACCTAATACAACACCCTTCTTAAAGTTTAAATCCCTTTATTTTATACTATGAGACCCACCCAAAATTAAATAATCACTTTCCTATTACTCCTTTCAAAAAAAAAATTATAGCATTCTATAATAAGCCTATGCCCCTGCATCCCTCTCCTATTCTCCTTCTTTCTTTCTTAAATTTCTTTTTCATTAACCCACGGGTCCCACTAAAAGTTATATCCATTTTATAATTCTTCTTTCCATATATATATATATATATATATATATATATATATATATATATATATATATATATATATATATATATATATATATATAAAATTTACATGAAAGTATGCAGAGGCATATACTCACGTGCATACATATATTATCCATTTATATTTTGTTTTATTTTATTTCTTTCATTGTAAAAAGAACACATATATACAATTTCTTTTCTAAGATTTTGACCGAAACACCCAAAATCTTCTTCTCCCTTTTTAATTCCCCATTATTCACGTTTTCACCAACATAATTTCCATTCATGCATACAATCGAATTTAACCCCTACATGCCTCTGACTCCAATGACAAAACACAAATAAAAAAATATTTCCATAATATATTATACCATACACACACCTAGGGCCCACACAAAAATGATGCACCTCATCCTATTCAGTGCCCTTCTCTCCCTCATGCATGTAGGAGGAAATGCTGCATTCCATTCTTTCCCAGTAACATAAAACGTAACTTATAGACACTTAGCAGTGCTCAACACGAATTAAAATACAGAAAAAGTATTTCAAACCCATTAATTCTTCTAAAATAACACTCCAGCAGTGTAACCAATCATGATACTCTTGAGTCTCATATATCACACACGAAAAATATAAAAATAAAACGAGTTAGCTCCCCTTACCTGGAAAACTTCACAGTTGACTTGACAAGGAAGCTCTAAACAGTGCTCCTCACAGCAAATTTCAAAGACACCTGATAGAAACAAGAAATTGTTCAGTCCGTTACGGAGCTCTCGACGCGGTGAACGTTTGAGCACCACCTATTCAAAGATTGAACGGTTAAATTTGTTGGGAATTTAGAAAGAAGGTAGAGAAAATGTTTTTGGCAAAAAGGGTTTTCTGTTTTCTAGAGAGAGAAAGAGAAAGTTGGCAGAATGGGAAGCTGACTTTTGGAGAAAGACCCCTGCAAAGGTCATGTGCCCATAGTCTGATGGGCCTGACTGCCTCCAACTAGGGCCCAATAACCCCTTTTACCTTAATTAAATTTTTATCTCCATTTTCTTTTTAATGTAAAATATAACTATTTCATTTGGGCCCTTACATTCTCCCCAACAACAAAATTTTCGTCCTCGAAAATTAGATTTACCTGAGAATAGGTGAGGATAAGACTTTCGCATCTCTTCCTCTAGCTCCCAGGTAGAGTCACCCATTCTATTATCCCAAATGACCTTGATAAGTCGAACAGTCTTCCCCTTAGGTTGTTTGGCTAGCCTCTCATCTACTCTGACTGGCTGCATCTGTATAGAAAGGTCTTCCTTGACTTGCACATTATCAACCTCTAGCACGTGAGAAGGATCAGGCACGTATTTCCTCAGCTAAGATACATGAAAAACCGGATGCAAGTTTACCAAGTGGGGTGGCATGACTATCTCATAAGCCACTGACCCTATACGTCGTAGTATTTGATAGGGACCAAGATACCTAGGAGATAGCTTCCTAGCCCGAATGACCCTTCCTACACCAGTAGTAGGAGTCACTCGGAGGAAAACGTGGTCTCCAACTACAAACTCTAATGGCATGCGTCAATGATTTGCATAAGATTTCTGTCTACTCAAGGATGCCCTCATCCTCTCCTGGATGAGCTTCACTTTATTAGTGGTTTATTGAATCAAATCTGGCCCAGTAAATACTTTCTCTCCCTCTTGAAACCAACATAGAGGCATCCTGCAGCGCCTCCCATACAGAGCCTTAAAGGGGGCCATACCAATACTAGCCTGGTAGCTGTTGTTATAGGTAAACTCCACCAATGGTAATACTTCATCAAAGGCTCCCAAGTGGTCCAAGACACACGTCCTAAGCAAGTCCTCGAGTGTCTGGAGAGTCTGCCAAAACCTCGAAGTAAATCGCGGGTCTCTATCTGAAATGATACTAGAAGGCACGCCGTGTAGTCTCACAATCTCCTTAATGTAAAGTTGTGCCAACTTTGCCATAGACATCCTCAAGTTGATTGCCAAGAAATGGGCACTCTTGGTCAATCTGTCTACAATTACCCAAATCACATCGTGGCTCCTAAATGTGTGTGGCAAATGGGTAAGAAAGTCCATAGCTATGCTATCCCATTTCCACTCAGGAATCTCCAGTTGCTCCAAGCCTCTGATGCTCCACTTTCGCTTTCTGGCAGGTCAAACAAGAAGCGACAAATTGCGTCACATCTCTCTTCATACCCGACCACCAAAAAGATTCCTTGAGGTCCTGATACATTTTAGTCATGCCAGGATGCATGCTAAAACGACTCTGATGGCCCTCCTCAAGGATTAATCTCCTCAACTCTGGAATACTGGGCACACAAACCCTACCTCTGAATCTCAATACACCATCAGCTTCCAAGGTAAAATCCTTACCTTGCTCAGTGTCAATCAAACTTGCTGATGTCTGGAGCTCAACATCCTTCAATTGATCCTCTTTAATACGCTCCAACAATCTACTAGATACCACCAAGTTGCTGAATCTAATACTGTCTTATTCAAATTTCACCTGCAGCTTTAGATCTATGAAGCTTTCTACTAGCTCTAACTCTCTAACCATTAAAGCTGAAACATGAATGGACTTCCTACTCAATGCATCTGCCACAACATTCGCCTTCCCAGGGTGGTATAGGAGATCAAAATCATAATCTTTTAGAAACTCTAACCACCTCCTTTGTCTCATATTCAGTTCCTTCTGATCAAAGAGATATTTCAAGCTTTTATGATCACTGAATACATGAAACTGAGCACCATACAGATAGTGCCTCCAAATCTTCAAGGCAAATACCACGGCCGCCAACTCCAAGTCATGAGTGGGGTAATTCTTCTCATGGGCTTTGAGTTTTCTAGAAGCATAGGATACAACTCTTTTCTCCTGCATCAGTACACACCCCAAGCCCTGATGGGACACATCACAAAAAATCTCAAAGGGTTTGCCTATATCAGGGATAACCAATACTGGTGTGTTGGTCAACCTTGTGTACTGGCCAACATAAAGGACCTTTGTAAGTTTTTGTTTTAATTTTTTAACTTTGTTTTATAGAGTAATATTGTTCTTATTGTAACTCAAACACAGATGAAAAAAATGAATTAAAGATTGACAGATATGAAGGAGGAGGTAGACACATGATCAACGGGGTAGACATAGATTCACTAAGCTTACTAGAAGTAATCAACAATGTCCAACATCTAGGATTGACCTACAAGTTTGAGAAGGACATAATCAAAGCCCTTGATGAGAATATTGTTCTGTTGAATGAAAATTTGAAACACAAAAGTGGACTTTATGCTACTGCTCTGAGGTTTTGTTTACTTAAACCTCATGATATATATTCACATTAAAAAAACTATGCAGATTGCTGGAAAACAACACAAAATATATAAACTCATCCTCTCTTATATATGTGATAGGACTCCTAATAAGGATGGGCCTGTTAATCAACAAGAAACAATTATAGAGGGAGCAAGGTCCAAAATATGGAATGTTTATGTCAGAAGAAAGAAAATGGGGTTAGGAAAAGAAAGAGAAGTTAGTTAGAAGGGGGAATGACGTGTCAGGAATCTAGGGAGAGGGAATTTTGTTATAGGAGAGAGAAGGGAGAGTGTGTAAGGGGAAGGGAGCAAGAGGTTGTGAGTGGTTAGGAGGAGAGTCATCCTTTGGAGGAGTGAGAGCACTCTGGGTTTTTTTACTTGTGATTGTAGAGCTTTCAGCTGCATAATCTTTTTTTCTGCATAATACTTGATTAATATACCTGTGATATTCAGTCTTATTGTTGGGTTTCTATCATTGGTCTGACCTGCCGGATCCCAAGAAGAGCTAGCATTGTTGTCCATGCCACCCAAAATGTCTGACCGAGTTGAAGCATTGGAGGAAAGATTGTTAGTGATGGAAGTGTCAGTACGTGAGACGTTGGGGGAATTTCGCCAACTAATGTTGGAAGAGCTAACTAAGTTGCGTAACAAGCAAGCGGGAGATCGTCGAGAATCTCCATTTTCATATATGGATTCAGGGGCAGAGTATAGGATGGCAGCAAAGAAGGTGGAATTGCCATCATTTGATGGAACTGACCCTGTGGAATGGATTACAAAGGCAGAGACATATTTTGATGTGCAAGGCTCTACAGAAGAGTGTCCGATTGGCCAAACCGAGTATGGAAGGGGAAACCATTCATTGGTTCAATCTTCTACAAGAAGCAGAAGTGGGGTTGTCGTGGACCAAATTAAAAAGGGAGTTGATCGGTCGTTATGGCGGTCGTACTAGCTGTAATCCTTTCGAGGAGTTGAAAGATTTGTCGTAGACGGGTAGCGTGGATGAGTAGCGTAGATGAGTATCTGGCAGAGTTTGAGTATATCTCCTCTCAAGTTTCTCGTTTACCAGAGGAGCAATATCTGGGTTATTTTATTAGAGGATTGCGACCGGAGATTCGGTGAAGGGTTCGCACCTTCAACTCAGTGAATCGTCCTCAAGCCATGTGCCTAGCTCGAGACGTGGAAGCAGAAATGCAAGGAGAGGGATTTCAGCGTGGAGGAGGAATACGAGGGTGGAAAAACAATCGAGATTGGGGTACGGGTCAGGGTCAGAAGTTTGGATCCGGGTCGGATCAAGGCCCACATTTAGGGAAATTAGGCATTGGGTTAGGCCCAACCCTGAGCATACCAAATAAACCTTTATCAGCAGCGGGTTCAAGCCCTCATGAGTCATGCTCGACGACACAAGGCAGTCGCGTTTCAGGTGATCGTTTTTCGACCGCCGACCGAAATCGCGGTACGAAACATTTGCCTTACACTGAATTGATGAACAGGAAAGCTCAGGGGCTTTGTTTTCGATGCGGTGCAAAATATCAACCCTTGCATCGATGCACAGAGCGACAACTACAAATAGTGGTGTTAGCAGACAACGAAACAATAAATGAAGCGGGGGAGGTTATCACGAGTGAGACGCAAGAAGAGGAAGATGACCATACCTTGGAGTGTGGTTCTATGGTGTTGTTCGCAAAAGTTGAAGTACCGTGGAGTGGTTGGAATAGCCCTACAACTTTGCGCATAGAGGGTCTTCTCAATGGAGTAGCCCTGGGAGTGTTGATTGATAGTGGGGCTAGTCACAATTTCATTTCTCCCCATGTAGTGGCTGCTCTGGAGTTTGAAAGTGGACAAAAGAAAACAGATTGGAGTGCGTCTAGGAGATGGGCACAGGTGTCTACGGCGGGAAAATGTGAGAAGTTGGACATCCAATTAGGAGAATTCTCTACTACGGCAGAGCCATATGTGTTGGAGTTGGGAGAAGTAGACATGATTTTGGGAGTTTCTTGGTTGCGAATGTTTGGAAAGGTTACTTTTGATTGGGAAGAGATGACGCTAAGCTTTTTTTGGCAGGACAAATATCTAGAGCTATAAGGTCAGAAACTAAGAAAACATTGACAACATATATCGTTGATAACGTCTTTCCAGAGTGTGGTGAAGGAGAATAGTTTGGAAGAAAAGTCCATTTCGAAGCAAAGTTTATCAAAGAGACAAGTTGAAGATATTCAACAGATTTTAGTGGTTTATTCAGCTGTATTCCCAGAGCCACAAGGGCTGCCACCTTGTAGAAATGTGGTGCATTTTATTACATTGCATTCAGAAGCAAAAGCAGTGAGCGTACGACCCTATCGGTACCCATATCATCATAAAGAGGAGATTGAAAAACAGGTTGGAGAGATGTTGAAACAAGGAATTATTAGACCCAGCTCTAGCGCTTTTTCCAGCCCGGTAATTCTTGTTAAGAAGAAAGACGGTTCGTGGCGCATGTGCGTGGAATAAAGTCACAATTCCAGATAAATACCCAATTCCAGTGGTAGAGGAGTTATTGGATGAGTTACATGGTGCTACTTATTTTTCTAAACTAGACTTGAAATCTGGGTATCATCAAATACGCATGGCAGAGGAAGATGCTCATAAAACAACCTTCAGGACACATGAGGGTCACTATGAATTTTTAGTGATGCCCTTTGGTTTGACAAACGCCCCTGCGACTTTTCAGTCTACTATGAATCAGATTTTTAAGCCCTATTTGCGGAAATTTGTACTAGTATTCTTTGATGATATACTAGTTTACAGTAAAGGATGGGAGGAACATTTGAAGCACTTAATTAGATTCTTTGAGCTGTTGTGTGAACAATCTTTCATGGTTAATAGAAAAAACTGTGTTTTGGGGAGTCGACAAGTAGAATACTTGGGTCATCTAAGTTCTGAGCAAGGAGTTGCAATAGACCCAGAAAAAATTAAAAGTGTGATAAATTGGCCCATACCTCATAATGTCAAAGGTGTGAGGGGTTTGTTGGGATTAACGGGGTATTACCGAAAATTTATTGCGGGCTATGGTAAGATTGCTAGGCCCCTTACGGAATTGAAGAAGAAGGATGGTTTCCATTGGGGCCCAACAACATTATTGACATTTGAGGAATTAAAAAAGGTGATGACTCAAGCTCCCCTATTGGCTTTACCTAATTTTTCTAAACCGTTTGAAATTGAGTGTGACGCTTCGGGGGCAGGGTTAGGAGCAGTATTGATGTAAGACCGACAACCGATAGCTTATTTCAATAAAGCTTTGTCACTGACTAATGTAAACAAGTCAACCTATGAGAAAGAATTAATGGCATTAGTGTTGGCGGTCCAACATTGGAGACCACACTTGACTGGAAGGAGCTTCAAGGTGTATTCAGATCAGAAGAGTCTAAGACACCTTTTACATCAAAAAATCACCACTGAAGCTCAACAAAATTGGCTGGCAAAGTTGTTAGGATATCAGTTTGAGGTGATTTACAAACCAGGGCCAGAGAATAAAGCCGCTGACTCGTTGTTATGAATGTTCGAAGGGGGTGAATTGAGGGAGATTTAGTATTTTCCTTTATGGTTGCAAGAACAACACATCCAAAAGGAAGTGGAAGTAGATCCCTTCTTACAACAAGTAGTGCAGAAGTTACAACAGGAAGACTCATCTGTTGTAGATTTCAGTTTGCAAAGAGGAGTATTATTTTACAAAGGACGCCTAGTATTGTCAGCTAAGTCAGATTTAATTCCTACATCTTGAATGAGTTTCATTCTTCGCCAGTAGGGGGTCACTCGGGTTTTCTAAGAACCTACAAACGTATCACAGGAAATCTGTACTGGACTTGTATGAAGAAGATGATTCAAGAATTTGTTAAACCATGTGATGTGTGCCAACGACAGAAATATGAAGTAACTCCAGCTAGATTACTACAACCCTTGCCTATTCCGGATAGGATTTGGGAAGATATTTCCCTAGACTTCATTACGGGTTTACCAAAATCAAAGGGGTTTCAAGCTATATTTGTAGTGGTGGATCGATTGTCTAAATATGGAAACTTTACTTTTTTGAAACATCCTTACACTGCTAGGAAGATTGCTGAATTGTTTGCTAAGGAGATTGTAAGACTTCACGGCATTCCGCAATCGATTGTTAGTGATCGAGACCCTGTGTTCATGAATCTTTTTTGGCAGGAATTGTTTCGGTTACAGGGAACAACTTTGAAAATGAGTTCTTCTTATCATCCTGAGACCGATGGTCAAACGGAAGTGGTAAACCGATGTTTAGAAGCTTATTTACGATGTTTTGTGTCGGAACAACCCAAGAACTGGTCATATTGGGTACCTTGGGCAGAATTATGGTATAATACTACTTTTCATGGAGCGACAGGAAAGACTCCTTTTGAAATCGTGTATGGGAGAACACCACCCGCATTAGTGCGCTTTACACAGGGTGAAACACGTGTGGAAGCTGTAGTCGCTGACTTGGTTGATAGAGATGAAGTTATTCGACAATTGAAATATCACCTGCTGCGAGCCCAACAACAAGTGAAGAAATTTGTAGATAAAAAACGGAGATTCATGTAGTTGGAGGTAGGAGAGTGGGTGTTTATTAAGTTGCGACCACATAGACAATTAACCATAGCTCGATGTATTAATCAGAAGCTGGCACCTTGATATTACGAGCCTTTCTTAGTGGTGGAAAAAAAGGGAGAAGTGTCTTATAAGGTGCAGTTGCCGGAATCAGCAAAAGTACACCCAGTTTTTCATATTTCTCAACTGAAAAAGGCTATTGGTAATCATGCGGTAGAACCCACTTTACCAACAGAGTTGAGTCTTGAGGAGGAAGATCAAGAAGAACCTGAGGCAGTGTTAACAACCAGGGAGATTCCAGAGGGTGGTACTATTACTAAACAATGGTTGGTTAAATGGAAGGGGAGAACAACGAAGGAGGCAACTTGGGAAGATGAGGGGCTACTGCGAAGTCAATTTCCTTATTTTAGCCTTTAGGGACAAGGCTGTTGTTGCAGAAGGGAGTAATGATAGGACTCCTAATAAGGATGGGCCTGTTAATCAACAAGAAACAGTTATAGACGGAGCAAGCCCAAAATATGGAATGTTTATGTTAGAAGAAAGAAAATGGGGTTAGGAAAAGAAAGATAAGTTAGTTAGAAGGGGGAATGACGTGTCAGGAATCTAAGGAAGAGGGAATTTTGTTATAGGAGAGAGAAGGGAGAGTGTGCAAGGGGAAAGGAGCAGGAGGTTGCGAGTGGTTAGGAGGAGAGTCATCCTCTAGAGGAGTGGGAGCACTCTGGGTTTTTACTTGTGATTGTAGAGCTTTTAGCTGCATAATATTTTTTTCTGCATAATACTTGAATAATATACCTGTGATATTCAGTCTTATTGTTGGGTTTTTATCAATATGCAAAGAATAATTTCTCATATATTAATCAGGGATTTTGTACGTGTGAGCAAAGAGAATTCGTATAATTCCAAGCAAAGACAACTCAAGAAAAGGTTCAACTAGAGCAATATAAGTGAGGATAGCCTGCAACTATGGCTCAGTCTCGCTCTCGCTCAACTCCACGAACGATGACTCAAGCAATAGAAGCAAAATAATCAATCTCTATTAATAAGTGGACTTAAGCTAAGGGCTTGTGAGGATAGGTTTGCACCCACTTATATATTTTAATTTAACTTTATCTCTAATTGATGTAAGACTTCCAATATACTCTTTCATGCCAAAGTATAAACATATCAAGCGTGAAAGTAGAATTAATGAGTGATTTGATAATGGGTGGAACAAAATGTCATATAAATCTCGCTAGAATAGCTCTAAGCTGACTCTAATATCATATTAAAAAGTAGTTTTTAAGCTTAACTAGTCGACGTGAGACTTCCAACAATTTAAATCACAAGACTACGGGAAAAGTACAAAATAAGATGAACAATCTCGAAAGGAAAATTACCAAAATCAACCACACTTGCAAGTAGTCATTCGAGTAATTGATCTGCCTCTATGTCTCGTCCTCAGAAACAGTATGTTGCCAAAATTTGGAACAATTATGAAACCAATCGACTGATTGCGGTAGTGGAATCAGATGATTGTCGCGATTCAGTGAATCGAAGAAGAAGGACTGACATAAGAAGATTAGGAAAGTGAATCCAACAAAAATAATGACAGAGAAGAAAATGGAGAAGGATTCGAAACAACACAAGAAAAATGGCACAATCAAGGGGGAGGTGAAGGAGTAGAACCAGAAATTTAGAAGAGAAAAACAAAAGACATAAAGGGAAAAAGGGAGAAATAAGAGTGAAAAAAAAATATAGAAACATGAAGCAATCACAAACCACCATGGGTATGCAATAAATTTGAAATTTTTAATATAAAATTTGTAACGGTTAAAATAACTGACAGATATAATTTTACTTTTTAATAGGTTTATCATATCCCTAATAAAAATTATATATATTTTTTTTGTAGTGGTTCATAACAAGGAGGGGTTAATATGCTTTTAGTCCCTATACTATCAAACGGTTTTGGTTTTAGTCCCTCTTTCAAAGTAAGGTACATTTTAGCCCTCCTCCTTAAGGAAACTTTGATTTTAGTCCTCCAAAACTAACAGCGCTAACGTTTTTCTGAGCTGGCTAACGGAGAATGCCACGCCTTTTTTTTTTCTGACACTGGTATTTTTTCCTCCCTCATCCAACACTTCTCCACTTCCCCTACGTCGTCCGCCACCTCCTTTTCAGCCATGTTACCCACCTTCCCACCACACCTTCTGACCACTCTTCCCCGCCGTCCCCACCTTTCTCGCCACCGTCACCGGCTTCCAGCTCATAGATTTTCTTTGATTCGGTTCTCCCCCTAGAGCTTAACGAGAATAGAGATTTTGGATGATGACAGTGTGGGTTTCGAAAGTGTTATTGTGTATGCGTTGAACTTGAAAAATAATGGTGCTAGAATGGTGTGTTGATTATGGGTTCGGGATAAAGAAAGGGGTAATGGGCTGTTGTTTTTCTATTTGTACAGGTGAGATGTGATAATGTCTATGTTAAAAGAATGGAGGTCTATAATGATCATGAAGGTGAAGAAAAGGTAGATGATAGGCACGGTGAAGAAGAAGGAAAATTCTTCACTTCCTCCACCCTACAATTAGTCATGACACACAACTACAGTTTCACGAGGAGTAGCAAAACGGTACAACCACAATTTCATTTAATTTAAACATTTCCAACGTCATTAATTTTTATTTTTAAAATTTACATCTCAATTGACCTCAGTGTGTCACGTATTACGAAACTGGACACCTCATTCACTTTTGCCCATATGGGCAATTACGTCGTTAGGTTTTTAATGTCGTAAGACAAAAGGATCAACTTGAACCGTTTTTACAAAATATGGGACAATACTGAACTCTCGAAAAAGGATAGGACCACTTTGAACAAATTATTCCAAACTAGGGACTAAATGATGTATTAAACCTTTAAAAAAATAATTAAATCAAATAAATAATTAAGTCAATTAATAAACAATTTATATATTGATTATTAATTACGTTGATTTCGTGATAATATTTTTTCTTCAACATTGATTAAAAGATAAGAAAAAGTATAAAATCCAACTAGATGAAAATAAAAATGTAATTATTAATTATATTAACTATGTCTTTTATCTTTAATTACAACATAAAATTAGATTTGATCTTTACTCGAATTTTAATTATGTCTTGTTCCTAACGATTAGATATAATTTTTTTTATTCAACAACATTAAATTTTTTCTGACGTGTCAAACGAGATTCCACCATGACATATGCATTATTTATACAGTTTTGTACATGTGACAACTTTCTTCTTACTCCGCATTACACGTAGAAACAAGAGCTACCTTCACTTCCATATCTCCCATCATCACCTTCATTATCATTCATTTCTATTTTTCCAATCATCATCTTCACTACCATTTTCCCCTTCTTCACCATTCTCAAATTTGCATTCATTTTGTTTAGTAGGTGAACAAATGATATTTTCTAGCACTATTTTGGCATTTTGGATAGATCAATTTAGACATTAATTCATTTGGTAGTAGACAAAACTTTGGTAGTTAATGTTAGAATGTTAAACCTTAATATATCAAAAATTTGATACACATGCAATGTTTCGCACAATTACATCAAGATTATCATTTTCACAGTAGATGAAATGAGTACACCTAGAGTGTATATGTTACACACTATTCTTATTTTCAAGCAAGGATTTCTAAAACGAAATTCATCTTGATTGCTTTCTTGATAAATTTCTAAAAACCCATCAATGCTTTTTTCAAGAATTTAAGAATGCTTGTATCTCATAATATAAGCTCTTAAGTATCAAAATTTGTGTTTTTAGAATGAGAAGAAAGCTTGTTTTTAAAGAAAAAATAGTTCCCTGATGTTATTAATCGGTTATAAAAACAACCTAATACATTAATAAGTTCAAGTTTGAATTTTGTAATCTGATTCTCATTTAATTGATTGTATAAGTGAGCTGATAGATTAATGACAAATTATAGGTATGTATTTCAAAATTGATTCTTTTCACGCTAAAGCTATTTCTAATTGATTATACTCTAATTGGTTTGATTTTAAAAGCATTCAAGTTTGGCTTACAACATATTCTAAACTCAAATTACTAATCTAGATTTTGTCAATATTTAGACATCATAAAAAACTTGGAATGTCACTTGATGAGCAATCTTCCCCTTTCAAGAAGAAATTAATTTGAAATCTAATTCACAAACCAATTATAACTATTTTATTTCATAACAAAAACTATATTAGATACCAATATTTTTAGTTTATAAATTGACATCTCACTTTTTTATCTTTAAAATTGATTACTATTTAAGGATTTTTCTTGTAAAAAAAACACATTATATTATTTTAATTGAAAGATATAATTAAAATTATCCAAATAATTTAAAACACTACTTTCAAAAATTGAAAAACTGGAGAATAAGAAAAACTGAACTAGCATTTTTTAATAAGATTTGTCATATGGAATCAATCTGATAATCAAATAAACTAATTAAATTGATTCAGATTTTAAACTTAATTAAATTTAATATCATATCACATTGATATCAAAAGTTAAAGGAAAATTTGAATATATATATATATATATATATATATATATATATATATATATATATATATATATATATATATGAATTTATTATAATTGGTTTAATATAATTTGATACTGCTTAAAAGTTGAGATTGAAAATAATTTAGATAAAAATTACATATAAAATTAATTAGATTTTATATTTTTTAAAAAATTCAGTTTATATAAACAAATGGTAGTAATATAAGAGTACACTAGTGTAGAAAAGGCCTTTCACGTAATCGTTTAGACGTTCGACCCCGAATATCCAACGTAAAAATGACCGGTGACATTTTCATAATTAAAACATGTATTTAGACGTCGGCTATGCGGGTCTCGACGTCTACATACTCATATACGTCAGGTCCCCCAATTGGACGCCAAAAATGAGGTAAAAATTAATTTTTTACTATTCTTAGACGTCCAATTGGAGAGCCACCAACGTCTAATGTCCATTTAGACGTCAGATTATTCCATTCGACGCCAAAATGGTTGCACCAGAATCCCAAAAGTCTTTTTCTTTTTGCCATTTAGACGTCCGATCCCACCACACCGATGTCTAAATAGCCCTTAGATGTCAGGCCCCTAAATTCGACGCCTCATGGCCTGTAGAGGGAGGTGAAAAGGTGATTGTTCCATTATTTTTGGAAGACGGTTCGTCAGCCCCGACGTCTAATATGTATTTAGACGTCGGCTCCTCTTATGTCAGCCGTACGTCCATAGGCTTTGCCTAAATTATTTTTTAAATTGTTTAGACGTCATATTAGTAGGGGCTCCAATGTGTGAACGAATTCAGACATCAGGCACTGAGGGGGACCGACGTCTAATCCCTAGGTCAGCTAGTTCAAATCCTGTATCCAAAGGTTGAAAGTCATTTATAGTTCTAATTCATTTTCTATGTTATTGAGTGATCTAAATGCTTGACTATTTAGTTTGTCATTTTAGTGTAACAAGCAGCTAGATTCATGGAAATGTGGCTACTATGTCATGTATTGGATTAAGATCATCATTCGAGCTGCCATTACAGATGACTGGAATGAGGTAATGATGCTTACCTTCAATACATTACAAATCAAATTCATCTCTGAACATATATGTAAACATAATGAATCTTTCTTCATTTTGCAACGCTTCAAGAGTACATCTTGATGGAAGCATCTCCATACTTCAAGCACGAACAACCACTTCAATCAGAATGTGCAGCAGAAATGATGAAGTCGATGGATGAGATGCGCGTCAAGTGTTTGATGTTTGGTTTCGTGAAGGAGTGATGAGTGTGTAAGGTACCTCAAGCTCCGAAAGCTTTCCAAAAGGGAAGGAAGGTAGAAGAGGAAGTGCAGAATAGGCACAAGTAAGTTTGAACTCTGAAACAAGGTCTGGAGAAATCTCAACAGCATTTCCTTATCAATTCAAAGTTTCATTTACAATGGTATGAGTCTCCCTTTTATAGATGAAGAGTGTTACCAATAAGGAGCATTGGTAAATCTTGAAGAAAATGGTTTTGATGATGCTGCAAGATGTTTTACCTGAAGAACATATTAGAAATATTTAAAAGCACTTTGTAGAATATAAATGTAGTAGGAATGTCTTTAAAAATTTGTAAAATTTGTATTTTGTACTGAAATAATCGATTATGTCAAGCAATAATCGATTATCAGATGCTTTTGAACTAAAATAATCGATTATCATGAGGCAATAATCGATTATCACAAGTCACACTTGAATAATCGATTATCACCTCACGTAATCGATTATCACCTTTTTGAAAAACCTGTAACGGACTTGAATAATCGATTATCACTTACAATAATCGATTATTACTGGCAGTTGGGACTTGACCTTTCATATTCAGACTAGCTGGCTATATATAGGGGCTTTGAGAACATCAGAATAAAACGTTCTTGAACTGAGGCTTAAGTAGAATACTGTTTGTCAGAGGAAATTCTCAGAAGCTTGTTCAAGGTTCCCTTGCCTGGTCTCGTGAATAGGAGAAGCTCACGTTTCGTGTGTCGATAGTCGGAGCGGTTCTCTTCGAGTTGGCAAGGTGCTCTGCCTGGTCTCGTGAATAGGAGAAGCTCGCGTTTCGTGTGTCGAAAGTCGGAGCGGTTCTCTTCGAGTTGGCAGAGTGTTTGCTTCCGGTTCGTGTGTCGAAGGAAGCACTTCCAGTTCGTTTGTCGAAGGAAGTTACTCTCTGCACTCTTCCGGTTCGTTTGTCGAAGGAAG
The DNA here is from genome assembly GCA_036885675.1 of Vigna mungo. Classification (NCBI taxonomy): domain Eukaryota; kingdom Viridiplantae; phylum Streptophyta; class Magnoliopsida; order Fabales; family Fabaceae; genus Vigna; species Vigna mungo. The sequence goes on from CP144698.1 coordinate 6,541,788, forward strand.
GTGTTTTCTATCCCTTACTCATTTCATTATCTTGTAATCTGTACAACTATATTTTTAGTGAAAATAGTTAATCACTTTTTATAGTGATTGACAACTGGACGTAGAATCTTTTGATTCGAACCAGTATAAAAATCATTTGTGTGATTTTTCTCTTCCCTACACTCCTTAATCTTTTAGCACTCCAACTGTTCGATAAAAGTTTTACAAGAAATTTAAAACTGATAAAGGAACTATTTTTGTGACCGAACACGCTTTCTGCTCTCTGAGTTGTTTTAATTCCGCTGCGCTAAACTCTTTTAAAAATTACCCCCTCCGATACCGTCAAAGAGAGGACTCTAAAATGTGCCTAACAAGCTACTAAAGGTGTAAAAGAGGCGTGTTGGGGAAGCTACACAGCTTGGGAAGCTTGGGGTGCAAGCTACAGCTGCCAACTCAGCAGCTCGATGAAAAGATGAAGTTTTGTCTTGCTGGCACTTGAGCGGCGCCTGGTGGTCGCTTGAGCGCCAACCAATTTCTTTGCTTCTTTGACTTTTCTTGCTTGGCAACCTTTCTAAGATGCATAGGCATGCTTTCTCTCCTTTTTAATGTCCTACAAAACAATGTAAAAGTATTTAGTAAAGAAAAAGAGGATTTAGTAAGTAATACTCCATAAGAGTAAGGTAGTGAGTGCTCTCTCTTCCTCTTGGACTCTTCTAGACATGGCTCTTGTTAAA